>JBBDGP010000553.1:600000-1200000 GCA_037952835.1 Lithobates septentrionalis
CTACACAACCAAATTAGTTTCAGACAAGTAGGCCCTAAAAAATGTGGTCAAATGCATATGGCCAAAACAATCGTGTTTTATATGCCGAAATAAATATATATCGTTGATATGAACGAATAATGTGCCCATGAACATGAAAGTTGCCAGCACGAACGTAATAAACACAAAAAGAATAGGAACACAGCACAACTACTTACTTTTTTGCAGCACTCTCTGAATCTTTCTGTACTGCTCATGCTCCCTTAATTTGAGGTCCGACCACCGCTTCCTGAGCTGATCTTTCGATCGTCATACCCCGAAATTCCGGTTCAGACTCTTCACTACTTTCACCATGATCTTGGCCTTTCTGACATTGGGGTTGGGGTAAGGTCCATACTTCCCGTCATAGTCGGTCCTCTTCAGGATGTCCACCATCTCCAACATCTCCCCAAAGGACATATTTGATGCCTTAAATCTCCTTCTTGATCAGACGTTTCCGGCTCCGGGCTTTCCTCCTCCCCCTCCTCGTTGCTATAATTAGCACGCACCTGCTGTGTTTCCGCCATGTGCTCTTCCCCACTGTGCCAAACGAGAAGGGGCGGGGAATAGACCAGAAAGAACGTCAAGGGCGGGCGGAGTTACACGCATGCGCATAGTCTATAAAGCGTAACATGCGTGCGTAGTACGTACAATCTGTGAGCGGAGGAAGGAGTATCGGAGGCGCCGATCATGAAAACGAAGGTAAAATCTAAACTTGGGCCTATACTGCTTCTAAATTGAGGCCTATATTGTAACAAGATTAGGAGAGTTTTGCCTGACCTTAGGGTTTGTCTTGTGTCTTGCAGAGAAAATGGATGGCTTCAACGACCACAATTTCCTCCCCCTGTTCATAGACAAATACAGGGAGCTGCCCTGTCTGTGGCAGGTGAGACATCCTCATTATAATAATAAACAAAAGAGGCAGGCAGCGCTGGAGAAACTGCTGGAGTTGGTGATGCTGGTGGTCCCCACAGCAACCATCCCCTATTTAAAAACCAAAATTGGTGGCCTGAGGAGCACTTATCTTAGGGAGCGCAAGAAGGTCACGGATTCCCAGAGATCCGGAGTTGGAGCAGATGACATTTATGTCCCCAGGCTGTGGTACTATGAGAGACTGCGATTTCTGTCAGACCACACTGAAGTCAGGGAATCCCTCTCCACTCTTCCTTCCACTCTCCCTTCCACCCCAGCTGAGGCTTCCGATGTCCAACCTGGGACTTCCAGCCAGGAAGAAGTGGAGGCGCCCAGATGGAATCAGGTATAGCATTCTTCTACAGATTTCTGGTCAATAAATAAATGATGTTTACTAGATGTTATTATTGATCACTAATTGCTGATTGAAAAAAGTGTTTTACATATCAATAGACAGCAGTGGGCACAAAAAATTGGGACAAGAATGAAAAATGCTGGGCTTAGAATGATAGTCTGTTATATTTGTTAACATTCAATTTGCAACAGTCAGGAGGTGAAAATTGTGTGTGATTGATGAATAAAAAACTAAAACTATGTCCCTTTTTCATACACAGGATGACCTCAGCCAGGAGGAGGCTGTGGAATGTGGCAGCCAGGAGAAGGCGGGGGTTAGTGGCAGCCAGAAGGAGGCGGGGCTAAGTGTCAGCCAGGAGAAGCCTGGGACCAGTCGCAGCCTGACCGAATTACAGGTTCCTCCCCTCCGCCTTCCATACAAAAGAGCGAGGAAGGCGACTCACATGCAGGATTCTGCGCTCAGGCTGATTCAGGAGGCTTCTGCGTCCCTCAGAGCCTTACCCACTCCTGAAGAGGCCTTTGCCTGCATGGCTGCCACAAAACTGCAGGACATGCAGGAGGGTCAACGCAAGCTATGTGAGGACCTGCTTTATAAAGTCCTAAGTAAGGGGGTGAGTGGTGAACTAACACCCAATACCCACCTGAGTGAGTTGGCCTCTCCTCCTCCTGCTGCCACAACTCCCCCACCAGAGCCACAGCGTGGAAGGAAGCGTGGAAGGAAGACCAGAGAGTGATGGCCCTGGGTTCAGTCTGGTCTGGCAAAAGATGCAGGCTCTTGTATGAACACAGCCTGGGGACACAGATGTCATCTGCTGCTTTCCGGATCTCTGGGACTTCTGGACCAGACTGTACTCCCTTATATATGGACTCCTCAGGCCACCAATTTTGCTTGAAAATAGTTGATGTCTGCCATGGCGGCCAAAGGCTTCACCCATTTCAGCTGTTTCTCCAGTGTTGCCTCCCTCTTTGTTTAGTTGTGAGCCCTTAATAAAGGAATTTTTTGTTCAATTATACTCGCCTATGTGTGTTTTCATTCAAAAAGGACAGTTTGTTTGTGAGTAGGCAGGTACATTTCAAAATACAATGTGAAATTAACAAGGAACACCAACACCAAACAATCTCCTACAGATTAAATAATACAAGATATCAATGGTGTTGTGGTAACTTGACACACAAAACACACACAAAAATATTATAGAGTAAAACACAACAAAAGCAACAATAAAAACACAGCCTTGGAAAAAAAAAAAAAAAACCCAAAAAATACAAAACCAGCCTGGAGGAAAACCAAAAAAATTTAAAAACAAACCAAAACAAATTTGGTCAGATGTGACAAATCTAAATATATTGAGGGAGTCCCGATAAATAATAAAGAAAGAAGTTTGTGAAAATGCTGTGTGAATATGAACAGCAAAACTACTTACCGTATATACTCGAGTATAAGTCGTTCCGAGTATAAGTCGAGGCCCTAATTTACCACAAAAAAATGGGAAAAACTTATTGACCCGAGTATAAGACGAGGGTGAGAAATGCACAGCTACTGTAAGTGGAAAAGAGGGTCAACAATGCCCATTTGCAGCCTCACTGTGCCCATTTGCATTCCTCACTGTGCCCATTTGCAGCCATAGGTCCCCTGAACTTCAAACTCGGTAGTTAAGGGTTCCTAGATGCCCCCTAGCTGCAGCCAAAATTTGGGGTCTCTGAACCCAAAGGGTCCCAAAATGACATTGCTGCAGATGGACACAGTTGACCGAATTTGGGGCCCCGTATCTTGGGGCCACTTAGTGCTAAGAACCCCAAATTTGGTGTGCGAACCCAGTGGAACTAGCACCATAAAATATCCAAAGCTGGGGTTTCCAGCACTAAGTGGCCCCGAGATACAGGGCCCCAAATATTGGTTCAGAAAATGTCAAGCACTTTTCTATAGCAGAGAATGACATTTTCCGAACCAGATTTGGGGCCCCGTATCTCGGGGCCACTTAGTGCTAAGAACTCCATCTTTGGCCATGTTATGATATCAGTGCCACTGGGTTTGCACACCAAATTTGGGGTTCCTAGCACTAAGTGGCTCTGAGATAAGGGGCCCCAAAGTCGGTTCAGAAAATGTCAAGCACTTTTCTGCAGCAGAGAATGACATTTTCCGAACCGATTTTGGGGCCCCGTATCTCGGGGCCACTTAGTGCTAGGAACTCCATCTTTGGATATGTTGTGGTACCAGTTCCACTGTGTTTGCACACCAAATTTGGGGTTGCTAGCACCAAGTGGCCCTGAGATACAGGGCCCCAAAATCGGCTCGGAAAATGAAATTTTTTCCTGCAGAAAAGTGCTTGACTCGAGTATAAGTCGAGGGGGGCACTTTCAGCACAAAAAAATGTGCTGAAAAATTCGACTTATACTCGAGTATATACAGTAACTCTTTTCACATTATAAAGAAGAAGAGAGTGCGCTGTATTAAACCATTTTTTACATTGCACCGTGACGAAAGTGCTGTATCCATTGCGAACGCTAATTTTACCAGACCGAGCTGTTCCGTCTCGGAATTTCTTCTGAGCATGCGTGGCACTTTGTGCGTCGGAACTGGCCACACACGGTCGGAATTGACGTGATCGGATTTTGTTGTCGGAAAATTTTATAGCCTGCTCTCAAACTTTGTGTGTGGGAAAATCCGATGGAAAATGTCCGATGGAGCCCACACATGGTCATAATGTCCGACAACACGCTCCAATCGGACATTTTCCATCTGAAAATCCGACCATGTGTACGGGGCATAATAGGACGCACTGAAGAACAGCAAGGCCTGTGAAGAGCGAGCTGAAAATCAGAAACGAGCGGACAAGAACACACTGAAAAACAGATGCGAACTGACTACACGCACTGAAAAGCAGATACAAACCCACAAGCACAAACTGAAGAGCAGTAACGGACTGAAAAGTACGAAAGCTGAAAAGCGCAAATCGTCTCTTACTAAACTTCTACTAACATGAGATTAGCAGAAGGATCCCAAAGGGTGGCAAACTGGCTATCGCAATTCATTTTTCTAGTCCCATCGTACGTGTTGTACGTCACTGCATTCTTAACAGTCGGACTTTGGTGTGACCGTGTGTATGCAAGACAGCTTGAGCGGAATTCTGTCAGAGAAACCTTCAGAGTTTATTCCCACGGCAAAACCGCTCGTGTGTACGCGGCATAAGACTTGTTTGTGATTGTCTATCTGGATGACATCCTCATATTCTCAGTTTCCCTAGCATTACACCGTGGCCAGGTTCTCCACAGACTGAGACAGAATGTACTGTATGCAAAGGCCGAGAAATGTGAATTTGAGCATCAGACTATTCACTTTCTGGATCTGATAATATCAATTGGGGGTATGACAATGGACCCCCAAAAGGTTTCAGCTATAATGTCTTGGCCACCCCTAACCAATAAAAAAGGGGCACAATGTTTTGTCATTTTTTAAAATTTATTTAAGCAGGATTCTGGCCAGCAAATTTTTTTTTTTTAAAGTCAGCAGCTAAAAACACACAGTTACCAGAAGGCAACGGGGCCGCTCACCAAGGAGCAGGACACACCGCGGAATAGGAAGAGGCAGATTAGGAAGACTGCCTAGCAACAAAGGTTTAAGTAAGTTTAAAAAAAAAAATTTTCAAATTTTTTTTTATTTTTTTAGGATTTTTCATGCAATTTTTTATTTTAGGGTGGCCCTCCACTTTAAGGATTTCTCTGGCATCATAACACCCATCACCCAACTCACAAAGAAGCAAAGTCGCTTTCAATGGACTGAAGCATCTCAAGTCTCATTTGATAAACTAAAAGGATTGTTTACCTCTGCTCCAGTCCTGAAACACCCTGACCCTGCTCTACCCTAAGTTCTAGAGGTAAATGCATCAGAAAATGCTGTAGGGGCCCTCCTCTCCCAGCGCCAAGGACCAAAGTCTCTAATGCACCACCTGGCTTTCTTTTCAAAGAAACTATGTCCATCAGAGAAGAATTATGATGTGGGGGATCGAGAACTCTTGGCGATAAAATCAGCTTTGGAAGAATGGCGTTACCTCTTGGAAGGACCAGCACATCCAATATTGATCTTCACAGATCATAAAAATTTAGAATACCTCAAAACTGTTAAATGCCTCAGACCTAGACAAGCGAGATGGGCTCTTATTTTTCACGCTTTAATTTCCACATCACTTACCGGCCAGGATCCAAGAATGTAAAACCTGATGCCTTATCTCGCATGTTCACTGAATCTGCAGCTTTATCCCAACCAGACACTATCCTGCAAGCTTGGAATTTTCTGTTAATCCAATCAGATCTGATATTACAGGTCCGTCAGGCATCCTTGAGAGCTTCCCTGCCTCCGGACATGAGTCTCCAAGAAAAAGATGGACTTTACTGTCATGAAAATAAAATCTTTGTACCTCAGAACTTGGGCAATGCCATGTTACAGGTCTGCCATGACTATCCTTTGGCAGGTCATTTTGGGGGATACAAAACCACGGACTTAGTCCAGAGACATTTTTGGTGGCCAAACCTGGCAAGGGATTGCAGAAAATATGTTAATTCCTGCTTAACCTGCCTCAAAAACAGAAACAGCAAGAACAAGGCCTGGGGATTGCTAAAACCACTGCCCATTCCTGAGAAGCCATGGGATATGATTGCAATGGCCTTCATTGTCAAGCTTCCTCCTTCTGAGGGGTTTTCATCCATCTTTGTAGTGGTCGATCATCTTTCAAAGATGGCACATTTTATTCCCATGAAAGGGACTCCATCGGCAGCAGAAACAGCCAGGGTTTTTTTTAAGGAAGATGTAAAGCTACGCGGAATTCCCTCCCAATGATATTGTTTCAGATCGTGGCGTACAGTTCACATCAAAATTCTGGAAAGCACTATGTGAAGCACTGGGTATCAAGCTCAATTTCTCCTCAGCCTACCACCCACAGACCAATGGGCAGACTGAACGTACGAATCAGACTTTGAAACAGTACTTACGCTGTTTTTCTTCTTTTTCACAGGAAGATTGGGCTTCACTGCTGCCCTTGGCGGAATTTGCATTCAACAATTCTATCCATTCTTCCACAGATCAATCTCTCTTCTTTTCCAATTATGGTTTTCATCCCTCCTTCTTGCCTATGCTGATACCAGACTCCCCTTTACCAGCTATCCAGGACAGGTTGAACTTCTTGAACACCAACAACCGGATACTAATGCCGCGTACATACAATCGCACATTCCGACAACAAAATCCATGTTTTTTTTCCGACGGATGTTGGCTCAAACTTGTCTTGCATACACACGGTCACACAAAGTTGGATGGAAATTCCGAACGTCAAGAACGCGGTGACGTACAACACGTACGGCGGCACTATAAAAGGGAAGTTCAATACCAAGTGCACCACCCTTTGGGCTCCTTCTGCTAATCTCGTGTTAGTAGAAGTTTGGTGAAAGACGATTCGCGCTTTTCAGACTCGTGCTTTTCAGATCGTTATTACTGCTCTTCAGTTTGTGCTTGTGTGTTCGTATCTGTTCTTCAGTGCGCGTAGTCAGTTCGCATTTGTTTGTCAGTGCGTATTATTATTATTATAGTACGTATTTGATTTGCAGTGCGTTCTTGTCCGCTCGTTTCTGAATTTCAGCCTGCTCTTCTCAGGCCTTTCTGTTTTTCAGTGCTTTCTGTTACTTCGTTCTGACCAGCCGATTGTTTTGAAGCCATGTTGCAGTTACGTACTCGTAGTAGAGTCCATGCTATGCGGGGGCTTGGTGTTGGGGTTCTTGCTTTGAACAGGGTGGGGAGGAGTTAATCGATGAAGAATTGGTTGCTCCAGTGTGACCAATTCTCTCATAGGTCTTTGTTGCGGGAGATCCATGAGAATAATCCTGATAATTTCAGGAATTATCTCCGGATGACGGACCCCGTTTTTCACCGTTTGTTGGCTTTGCTGTCCCCTTATATTAGCAGGCAGGACACCTGCATGCAGCAAGCTATCACTCCCGAGCAGAAGCTAGTCGCCATATTGCGGTACTTGGCGGCGGGGAGAAGTCTCCAGGGCATCAAGTTCTCGACAGGCATCTCCCCCCAGACTCTGGAGATCATTATTCCAGAGACCTGTTCTGCCATCATTCAGGTCCTGCAGAAGGACTATATTAGGGTAAGTTTTCTCCTTTAACATCACATTCTATGTATTTCATGTTTGCTAATGTATTGTATTTCATTCATCATTCCCTAATTACCATGATTGTAATATGCTGTGAATGTCCCCTTTGTCCTCATGCATGCTGGAAGCTTTTAAACTTCCTTTTTTGTCCTTCATGCATATTTGCCTTCACTAACCTCCCCAACATGCTATCCTGGGCCCATACACACCTAGCCTAGTCACTTAACAATGTATTTTGTCAGCTCCATTGTAGTGCCTAACCCTAAACACCCCCTAAAATGTGTACAAATGTTATTTGTGTGCTTAAATTCATGCAGAGTGCCAGAGGCTTTTTTTGGGGTCCCAAAATCATTTGGAACCCTCCCTCCCCCCAACCGCTAAGTCAACCCATACAAATCCTCTATCTGCTGACTTT
Organism: Lithobates septentrionalis; assembly: GCA_037952835.1. NCBI lineage: Eukaryota > Metazoa > Chordata > Amphibia > Anura > Ranidae > Lithobates > Lithobates septentrionalis. The sequence continues at coordinate 607,849 of JBBDGP010000553.1, forward strand.
GCCCAACCCATACACACTATACCTACCTCTTTTGTGGTCATATTTATGGATGAATTCATCAAAGCATGTAGTGAAAGGTCCTGCCTGAATACTTTCAAATGCTACCGTTTGAAGTTTTGTTCTATTATCTTGATAGGTAATTGCATAATGTAAAAATGTGCTTCAATTTGTACAGTGCGTATTCAAATTTTTAAAATTATGACACTTCTTACCTGTCCAGTGGGCTGCCAATAGTGTAAAGCAAGGAGAGGCTGGACAAAGAAACACACATTATTTATGCATTCAGCTCTCAATGAAGTGGAGAGGGTTACCTGTTCAAAACACCCCCCCCCCTAAAATTTTTACAATGGGCCTTCAGAGGGGGTGAGGAATCTGATAAGTGGACCTTATATTTTTGTCTTTAACTGCTTGCCGGCTGTCAATTGACGGGCAGGTGGCGCAGCTCCCGTTGCGGGAGGGTGTCATATGACACCCTCGCTTTCCTGGCCCACCAGGGGGCACGCGGGCAATCGCACGCCCGCCGTGTCACTGGGCACCCGGTGCGCGTGCCCGGCGGCCGCGATGTCTGCCGGGCACCCACGATTGCCCCGTAACACAGCAGGGCCATGGATCAAACTATGTGGCCTCAGTTGGGACTGAGGCCGGCTTTCCTGATCCTTCAACCCTGACAGCACTTGAAGCTGGCCATCCTGGCTTGCCCCCCCAAAGCGCCCGCGAAGTGAGACAAAAATATCTGGAGTACTTTGCGGGTAGGAGGGCCATTGATATGCCACACAATCAAGAAACATTTTAAAAATAATTTTTTTTTGGATAAACAGAAATAATATTTCCTTGTATTTACTGTATGTATTTCATTCTTTTGTGATTTTTTTGGTAGTCACGAAAATGGCCTGATTGTGGCAAATTAAAAAGCACTGTGGGAGTTATTTACTAAAGGAAACTCCACTTTGCACTCAAAGTGCACTTGAAACTGCAATGAAAGTGCACTTGTAGTGCAAAGTGGATTTGCCTTTAGTAAATAACCCCCATCGTCACTGTAAACACCAACTTACTACAAAAACTCCTTTTGAGCATTGAAATAAGAAGCCATACATTGTTGAGTAGAAAACATTTTGCTCAAAAGCACATTCATATGTGCGTTAGAAAAGAGTTTTTGAACAAACCAACATCTTTGTTGTATAACATTTTTTTTGGTCACATTAGACATAGCCTTTTTTTGGTTCAACAGGCATGTTTCCAAACAGAACATACACAACTCAGGAACTTACAAAGTTCAACTTTGACAAAGTGAAGGCAATATCAGACATTAGTATGTCCAAACTGTGTTGATATTGCCTTCATCAGATCGGGTGATGTCACCCCTGTAAAAGCCAAATTTTGAAGATGCACACAAATTGGGTTTCAAAATGGGTATTTCCCTCCTGATCCCATGCCTAATGTCAACATGTGCTAGCTCCCATCATGGGTGATCAATGGACGTGTTTTGGGGGTGCAACCCCTTCCTCTCACCTACATAGTTACATAGTTAGTAAGGTTGAATAAAGACACCAGTCCATCCAGTTCAACCCAAGTGAGTGTGTGTGCGTGTCTACAATTATCCCTAACACTGTACATTGCACACTCACATCAGTCCCTACCCCCAATCCAAGGTCCCCACTCATATACTAGGGCCAGTTTTGGACAGAAGCCGATTAACCTACCAGCATGTCTTTGGAGTGTGGGAGGAAACCGGAGTGCCTGGAGGAAACCCACGCAGGCACAGGGAGAACATGCAAACTCCAGGCAGGTAGTGTCATGGTTGGGATTCGAACCAACAACCCTTCTTACTGCTAGGTGAGAGTGCTACCCACTACACCACTGTGCCTCCCAAACTTCAGTTGCAAGGAAGGGGTTGCACCCACAAAACGCGTACATTGATATCCCGTGATGGCAGATAGCACAAGTTGACACACCTGTGTGCATCTTCAAAATTTGGCTTTTAAAATCCTTTAAACCTTGTTTTTAAAAGCAAAAATACACAATAAAACGGTACAATTTTGTTGTGTTTTATACTCTGCCTAAAACATCAATGATGTTCTTCATTTTTTGTTGAACATCATTTATGTTTTCCTTTATCTTTTCTAAATCATGATTGCACCTCATTATCTCCCCAATGAGAATCTGGGCACTTTCACTTGTGAAATGAGATTCTTCTTCCACAACATCCACATCACCTAAAATAAAAAAACACACCATGTATTATAAATATGCAGGCATACATCTATTATCTGAAGCTGTGGTCTCAGACACTCACCTGTTGTGGTCACTATTTCGCCCACTTCATAAAGGTCTCCCTCCTCATCCTCTGCTTGTGGTTTTGGGATTTCCCCTTCTTTAGGAGGTGTGGGGTCCCTGGTGTCCTCACATGTCCCCAGTCTTTTCTCCCCTATGTGAATAAAAAAAACGTATACTTAGCACACAGGTATTTGAGGGCAGAAATAGGAATATGAAACATTGCTTGGAAGTGTCGTGTACAATTGTTTGTTTTGGCAGAGTTCCAATCTGAAGAAATTTTTAGTTCCTTTCTAAAGCTGGAATACTTCCCTTTTTTGTTCAAGTTTCACACATGGAGACACCCCTAGTATCCACTGGAGCACCTGTGTGGGACACCCTAAAAAGTTTTTTCTGCTGTTCCACAATAGTGCTCCTGCCTCCAGATGTGTAAACAGCTGCTGAGTGTCCTCTCCTTACACTGAATTAATTTTCCAATTCATTCTAGTTACAAACCCATCTAGACAAGAAACTTCTTTTAATACAAATAGGCCTGAACAAATGTAGTTAACCTGCATCTGCCCAAAACATTGTATTTTAGTGGGCGAACGAACAATGTTTTTCTATGACCGATTACTGTGCCCATGAACATGAAAGTTGCCATTTTAAAATGTACAAGAGTAATGAAAAGCACATGAAGCAGCATGCAAGTAATAATAATAAAAGGAACACACGACAACTACTTACTTTTTTGAAGAACTCTCTTGATCCTTCTGTACTGATCCTGCTCCCTCAATTTCAGGTCTGACCAGTGTTTCCTCAGTTGATCCTTGGATCGCCATACCCCAAAATTCCGCCACAGACTCTTCACAACTTTAGTCATGATCTTAGCCTTTCTCACATTTGGATTTAGGTAAGGTCCATACTTCCATCATAGTTGGCCCTCTTCAAGATGTCCACCATCTCTTCAAAGGACATATTTGAGGCCTTAAATCTCCTCCGGTATCGGGACATTCGTGGCTCCGGGCTTTCGTCATTGCTGCTCTCCTCTGCATGCACCTGCTGTGTCTCCACCTTGTTCTCTACCCACTACATGGAAAGAGAAGGAGCAGGGAATAGACTAGAAAGAACGTCGGGGGCAGGCGAAGTTTCACGCATGCGCAGTGTATATAAAGCGTAACATCCGTGCGTCATAGTACGATCTTTGAGTGTATGGTGAATGGTGTATCGAAAGCGACGATCGTTATAATGAAGGTACAATTTGACCTTGGTGCATCAGTTTTCTATACTGCTTCTAGATTGAGGCCTATATTGTGTCAAGATTAAGAGATTTTCGCCTGACATTATAGGGTTTGTCTTGTGTTGTGTCTTGCAGAGAAAATGGATGGGTTCAAAGACCACAGCTTTTTCCCAATATTCATAGACAAGTACAGGGAACTGCCCTGTCTGTGGCAGGTCAAACACCCGTATTATAATAACAAAATAAAGAGGCAGGCAGCGCTGGAGAAACTGCTGGAGTTGGTGAAGCCGCAGGTCCCCACGGTAGACATCACCTATTTAAAAAAAAAAAATTGGTGGCCTGAGGAGCACATATAATTGTGAGCGTACTAAGGTCCAGAAATCCATGAGATCAGGAGCTGCAGCAGATGACATTTATGGCCCCAGGCTGTGGTACTATGACAGACTTCATTTTCTGGCAGACCAGACTGAAGTCAGGGAATCCCTCTCAACCCTACCTTACACGCTTCTTTACACCCCAGCTGAGGCTTCCAACGCCCACCCTGGGCCTTTCAGCCAGGAAGAAGTGGAGGAGCCCAGCTTGAGCCAGGTATAGCATTGTTCAACATATTTCTTGTTGTAAAATAAATGATGTGAAATAGATATTATTATTGACCACTAATTGCTGATTTAATAAAGTGTTTTATATATCAATAGACAGTAGTAGTCAAAAAGGTTTATGACAAGAATGAAAAATGCTGGGGTAAGAATGCTAGTCTTTTCTTAAACTCCCTGTTATCTAGATTCATCTGGGCAAATGGGCGTTGTAAATTAAAGCTCTCCACGCTACAAAGACCTAATAATGCAGCAGGACTGGCAATACCAGATCTATATTTATATTATTTGGCGGGACAATTAAAACATTTAATGACCTGGGTAGTTCAGGAACGAGAAATGAGGGTGGAGAAATATTTACTAAATAAAATGCAAGTAGGAGACCTTCTGGTAGGATTAGAAATAGCAGAATTAAGAAGGATTGGAATAAAAATTCCTCTTCTAAAGCTGGCCAGGTCGGTGTGGAAGGAGGTAAAAAAATTAACGGGGTATGGGGACATTCCACCAGAAATACCATTATGGAACAACCCATTGTTTGAAAAATTAGAAATATTTGAAGATAGTAGTTACTGGAAACAGAACAAAATAAAAACTATTGGCCAGATGTATAATAACAATGTAATAGTGACATATGAGAATATGTGTAAACAATATAATCTCCAGAGTAAACAATTTTATAGATACCTACAGCTAAGACACTTATTACGAGAACAGTTTGAAAGGAAAGAACCAAAAATCTCTAGATATCCTCTCATAGGAGTATTAAAATCTCAAGGACCAAAGGGACTGATATCAAAGTTGTACTCACACTTGCTACAGAGTAAAATAAAGGGGGACCCGGTGGGCGTGAGGGAAAAATGGCAGGGAATCATCCCGGGAATGAGTGAACAGGACTGGGATGAAATCTGCTCCTCGCATCTGAAAGTATCGCCGGCAATAAACAATAGAATAATACAATTAAATATAATACATCAGACGTATTTGGCACCAAATAGACTATATAGGATGGGAAGGATGCAGGCATCAGATTGCAAGATACAAGATGTGCAAGATGTGGAGAGGGAGGAGCGGATTTCATCCATGTCATGTGGCAGTGTGGATGTATAGGAAGGTATTGGCAACAGGTAGTTAAGAAATTAGGAAAAGTCATAAATAAACCTATGACGGCTACGGTGGAGTTGTGTGTGCTGGGGGTGGTAAAAGATAGGGTGTGTGGTTACACTAGGATATTTTTGCAAAAAGTATTATTCCTTGCCCGAAAACAAATAGTGGAAAAATGGATCCAGCCAAGCCCACCTACAATAAATCAGTGGGTGAGGGTGGTAAACCGGATGGTCCCATGTGAGAAAATAATGTATGAACAAAGAGGAAATATGCAGAAATATGATAAGGTTTGGGCAAAATGGAATAAATCCAGACCAGAAATTACAGTATAAAATGAATAAAAGAAGAAAGAATTAGTGACCATAAGATGAATGAGAAGGAAGACTGAGTCTAAGAGTGGGAATGATAATGATATTTATGTAAAATTTGTGAAAGAAAAAGTATAGAAATGATCATGTAAATTGTGTCAAATAACTTGTAAAGTAAAATTTTGCAATAAAGAGTTTAAAAAAAAAAAAGAATGCTAGTCTTTTCTATTTATTAACATTTAATTTGCAACAGTCATGAGCTGAAAATTGTGTGTGATTGATGAACAATAAACTAAAACTATGTCCCTTTTTCATACACAGGAAAGCCTCAGCCAGGAGGAGCCTGTGGAATGTGGCAGCCAGGAGGTGGCGGGGGAATGTGGCAGCCAGGAGGTAGCAGTGGTAAGTGGCAGCCAGGAGGTGGCGGGGGTAAGTGGCAGTCAGGAGGTGGCCATGCCCAGTAGGAGCCTCACAGAATCTCAGGTCCCTCCTCTCTGCCTTCAAACCAAAAGGGCCAGGAAGGGGAGTAACGTGGAGGAGGCAGCGCTCAGGCTGGTTAGGGAGGCTAATGAGGCCCTCAAAGCCAATCCCACTCTCCAAGAGGCCTTTGCATGCATGACTGCATACAAAATGCAGCAAATGGAGGAGGGCCAACGCCTCTTGTGTGAGGAAATTATGGTCATCACCCAAAATCAGGGGTTGAGGGGCCAACTCACACCCAAAACACACCTGTGTGAGTTGGACCATCCTCCTCCTCCACCTCCTGCCACACCTCCAACACCACAGCCTGGAAGGAAGCGTGTAAGGAAGACAAAAAAGTGATGGTCTGGGTTCAGTCTGGTCTGGCAAAAGATGCAGGCTGTTGTATGACCACAGCCTGGGGACATACATGTCATCTGCTGCTGTTCATGATCTCTTGGAGTACTGGACCAGATTGTGCTCACTATTATATGGACTCCTCAGGCCACCAATTTTAGCTGGCAAATAGTTGATGTGTGCCCTGGGGTACAAAGGCTTTGCCAATTTCAGCAGTTTCTCCAGCGTTGCCTTCCTCTTTATTTTGTTATGACCCCCTAATAAATGGATATTTTTTTCCAGAAATACTTGCCTATGTGTTTTACTTCAAAAAGGACAGTTTGTTTGTAAGTAGGCAGGTACATTTCAAAAATACAATGTCAAATTAACAAGGGACACCAACACCAACCAACCTCCTTGAGATTAAAAAATACAAGATAATAATGGTGTTGTGGTAACTTGACACACAAAACGAGAAAAAATATTAGGGAGATCACTATAAAAAAAAAAAAAATTATAAACATTATTATGGAGATCTGACGAAAATAAAAAATAATTATTGAAAAATTGCAGCGTGACGAATGTGCTATCTGCATTATGAACGCTAGTTTTACCAGACAGAGCGCTTCTGTCTCATAATTTATTCTGAGCCTGCGTGGCACTTTGTGCGTCGGAATTGTGTACACACAATCGGAATTTACGAGAACGGATTTTGTTGTTGGAAAATTTGGGATCCAGAACTCAAATTTTGTGCGACGGAAATTCCGATGAAAAATGTCCGATGGAGCCTACACACGGTCGGAATTTCCGACATAAAGCTCCCATCGAACATTTTCCGGCAGAAAATCCGACCGTGTGTATGAGGCATAAGAGAAACCATCTCCAAAGCACAGGAAGATAATAAAAAATACTTTTATAGGAGAAGGAGGGGGGAACTGGACCTAAAACCTGGTGATCGTGTATGGCTCTCAACAATGGATCTGAAATTGACATGCCCCTCTAGGAAACTGGGCCCTAGATATGTGGGACTCTATCAAGTTAGAAGAAAAATCAATCCAGTGGCTTATGAACTGGAACTTCCAGATTCATTCAGAATTTACCCCGTGTTTCATTTTTCATTACTAAAGCCTGATGTTTTGAATCCTTTTCCGGATCGTGAGGTGGGACCCCCAGAAGCCATAAGGGTGGATGGGGAAGAGGAATTCGAAGTTGAAGCTATCCTAGATTGCAAGAAATGACAGGGTCAAATTCAATATCTGATTAAGTGGAAAGGATTTGGCCCCGAGGAGAATTCCTGGGAGCCTGAAGCAAACCTTCATGCCCAAAGGCTTGTACAGGCTTTTCATCATGTCCATCCTGAAAAGATGGCTCAAATGGGCATCCGGAGGCTGTCCCTAAGGAGGGGGCAATGTTAGAGAACTCGTACAGCAAGTGCTTGTTCCTATGCAGCAGCTGCCAACCTCTGTTCTACTAATACTAATGCGCATGTGCAGAGATACAGACCGAGACGGGCAAGGATCGGAGCGGGCATGCGCAATGGCGCATCCATACGAGTGTGTGCACACACTCATGAATCCTGGCACATGGCGCCCTATTTAAACTGAGCTTCAGTGCTGGATTGTCTTCAGCTTGTTCCTGTATTCCTGTTCAATTCTTATACCTGCTGACCTTGTTCCTAAAACCCAGCTTCTCTCTGACTATTCTCCTGGATCATCCCTGCCTGTTTATCTGCCTCTTGCCTATTTTACTGACCCAGCACCTGGCTTGGACTCATGACTACGGCTCTGCTTCCTGATTGGATACCCCGCTGCCAGCACGTTACCGACCTCTGCCTGTTCCTGACTTTGCAACTGATCCTGATCCTGCACTAGTCTGTCTGGCTCCCACTGAACAAGTCTTGTGACCAGCTTCCATGTCACCACGACAAGGGTTCCTGTGTCTTCAAGCTTCAGCTCGCTCCCACTGCTGCCTAGCACCTGCACTCTTCTGCTGCCCTAGCAGTCCCTGTCTCCACTACCATGGGTGCTCGGACAGGAACCGTGCAAGAGGCCACCCTCATCATCTCATGCTCCACTATAAGATATGTGACACCCTCTCTCCATTGGTCTCCAGCATCAGGTATGTGATAGTATCAATCAGCCATTATTTCTGAGGCCGAGAGAGGTGCTTCTGCATTGGAGGCTCTTTATCAACAGATGACGGCCCTTACACAAGCACCTGAATGACCGCAACATACAGGGATATACAATGTAATACTGATATATAATCACACACACATAGGTTGGACTTGATGGACTTGTGTCTTTTTTCAACCTCACCTACTATGTAACTATGTAACTCATGCACCGCATGACATCTTTTTGCCTGAGTGCTTGCGTAGCCCCTTGAATGCTTATAGAGCACTGCTAGTTCAGAGGACAAATCTGCAGAAGAGGCCATAGAGGAAAGAAGGAGGGGGTGAAGGAGAGAGTTGTGGCAGAATCACCACTAGCATTTTGGAGGCGTGGTGGTGGTACAAGCTCCAACAACACTGAACCCTGTCCTGCATCCTTCCCAGCTGCCAGCAGTTACCCATGCCGTGAAGGAAAGGTAACATCCCTGCCCATGCCTGCTAGACCATGAGTCAGCGATAATATACACCTTACTGCTGACCGACCTGTCCAACGAGACAAAAACATTGCCTTTCACATGCCGGTAGAGAGCCAGAATGGCCTTCCGTGAAAAGGCATTTTGGAACCTGTCACTGAGGTACAGCACATTCCACCAATGTGGTGGAATGTTCTGAATTGGTGGTACAGCACATTCCACCAATTCACGAAAGGGGGCTGAGTCTACCAGCTGAAAAGGCAGCAGTTGCAGTGCAAGCAATTTGGCCAAGCTAGCATTCAGATGCTGAGCATGTGGATGGCTGGGACCAAATGTCTTTTTAAGGTTTTGTAACTGGGGTAGGGAAATTTGCCTGCTAAAATCAGATTGTGGTGTACTGCTACCAGACTGGCTGCAAGTACTTGGGACACCTATTGCTATACCTTCATTCCTCTCAGTGTAAGTTTTTGAGAGGACTGGAGGTATAGTAGTTATAGTAGGGTTGGAGATCCCAGATGAGGAGCAAAAGGTCCTCCTTTTTCTTTGATGTGGGTCTTTCAAGTGCTGTTGCCAACGGACTTGTTGTCTTATGAGTTTATGTGAAATCTCCAAAATAGCTGTTAAATATTGTAATTATGAATCTCTGGTAGACCAGACAAGTTGGTGCCTAGGCTTGTGTATACAAACAATGGGATCCAAACCTCATTGTTTTACACATACTCACTTTAAAGGATCCCATGCTTGGATATGCAATGAAGGGAGGCCAACCCGTAATCAATACTTAACTTCCCGGGAAAAGTTAATCTCCTGCTCAAAATAGTCACAAGGATTTGCATTAAAGGGGTCTGACTTATGCAAAGTATAGGGATTGCAGATGTAGCCAGTCCTTAACCAGGAAAAGTGAAGCTCACCAATCAGAGCCACGCTATGCCTAATGAGGCATCAGCCTGTAATGAGATACACAGACTAGATGGGAGGGAAACACACACTTTTATGGGAGAGCGACCATCAGGATGGAACCTTGGTGCAAAAGAGTAATTATGGGAAAGGTCTGCATTTTACTTGTAACTAAATATGTTTGTAGATTAATGTTTTAAGGAATATCCTCTGTATTCCTTCATGTAATTCTCTTATTTTAACCTAATATTTTCTTCCTTGGTGTGTAGACTATAGATAGATGGTCGTGTATTAGACTTTCAACTAGTACTCACCAATAAATGTTGTTATTGTGTTAAAGCTTTCACTCATAGTCAAAGAACTCTCATTTAACCCAAATCATATCTGAGAGATATTAACCCCTTCCCGCCGAGCGTACGCAGATGTGCATACTCGGCTTTCGGGGGTTATACCGGGATGATGCCCGCAGCTGCAGGCATCATCCTGGGACTGTTTTATTTAGAGCCGGCGATTGGCTTTCCTGGTATAACAACCAATGCGGCTAAAAGCCGCTTGGCTGTTATACCGCCGCTCTTACCGGGCCTCCCGTTCCATCGGGAGGTCCGATGACCAATCCGCCGCCTCCGGCAACTAGGGACAGGCTGGAACGAAGCCGTGAGCGGCTTCGTTCCAGCCTCCTAATAGTAATACAATAGTAATAAGCCTCCTAATAGTAAACATGGAAGCAATGTCATGACGTCACTTCCCATTTACTCAGCTGCCAATGGCGCTGGTTTTAAAAGAATATACAGTATTCAGAATCACTGAAAATGGCGATCTGAATACTTTGAAGTGCAAAGGAGGGATTGGGGGTCTTTTAGTCCCCCGATCCCTCCATAAAGAGTACCTGTCACCACCTATTACTGTCACAAGGGATGTTTACATTCCTTGTGACAGCAATAAAAGTAATAACATTTTAATTTATTAATATAAAAATAAATTATACACTGTATATATAGTTTCAGCGCTCCCCACCACATATACTCTTCCGCAGGAATAATATCTGGATAAAGGGGGCCTTGAGAGGTAAGGAAGTCCTCCTCTTCCTCCCGCTGTTCTGCCTCAAGTGCCCTGTCCATTATTCCATGAAGCGTGTGCTCCAACAGGAAAACAAGAGGGACAGAATCACTGATGCATGCATTGTCGGTGCTCACCATCCTCGCGGCCTCCTCAAATGGTGACAGGACAGTGCATACATGCTTGATCAGTAGCCACTAGCGTGGTGAAAAGTCCAGGTGCCATACTCACACAAGTACTCATTGATGGTCCTCTGCTGCATGTGCAGCTGCTGCAGTATTGCCGCTCGGCTGTTATACCGGAGGAGCAGGAGGGGATGTCCCCCCTCCGGCCGCCTCCCGCCGCTCTTACCGGGCCTCCCGTTTCATTGGGAGGTCCGATGACCAATCCGCCGCTTCCAGCGGATAATTTATTTTTATATTAATATTAATTTATTAATATAAAAATAAATAAAATAAGTAAGAAAAACATTTTTTTAAAGCGCCCCAATCCCTGCGAGCTTGCGCAGCAAAGAAAACACATACGGAATTCGCGCCCGCTTATGTAAACGGTGTTCAAATCACACATGTGAGGTATCAAAATATAAAATTGTCCTTCGCGCTGGTGGATATTAAATGGTGAAGTGATCAAATGAAATATAGTGCTGTGTAAAATAAATAATAAATAATAATATTGCCGCAAAATATGGGTGTTCACACCAAACACTTAATGACTGAATAGAATAAAAAATAAATTTCGCGCAATATTAAGTGAAAAATGAAAAATATAGTGTATAAAAATATTGTGGAACACTGTTGTCTGTTAGGTGGTAGTGTTAAAATCTCTCTTGTAAACTATAATGATCGCTGCTTTTACTCAAAAAAGTGAGGCTTAAATAGCAGTAAATACTGAAATACTCCTCATACCACCCTATAACTGGCATGCATAAATAAATAATGACATATTGCATAAAAATTGTGCATAAAGATATTTCCAGTAGTGAATCGTATACGGTCTTCTAAAATCCACAATCAAAAAACTGTGCAATAAAACATATGTGCAACCTTAAAAAATATACATTCCAATTTATGTGAAAAGTCAGTTTTGTTGCTACAATAATTTGTAGATCTTCTAGTGCCAAAATGATTACAAAATAAAAATAGGTGAATATTTATATAAAAAAACAACTGTGAATCGTTCTTCAGATATTGAAAAATAAATATAGTGAAAGTCTATCTTTCTGCTGCTGGTGTCTCTCAGTATGGTCTCACAGAACTCTCACCTTGCATTAGTAGTAATCAGGCATTCAGTAATATGTCTTTAAGGTGTGGGAATAGTCTCTGGCAGCTTTCTCTTTCTCTGTTATTTTCTCTCCTCCAACGTTCCCTCTCTGCAGCTCCACTCTAGTGAAAAATTCTGCAGGAGATCAAATAATTATTTCCCCTACTGTAAGTCTTCAAAGTGGGCACATTTGACTTTTCCTCTTCGGCTCCCATAGACTTCGATGGGGTTCGGGTTAGAACTTTTCCCGGTTTGCAGCAGAATTTCCGAACAGGGGGGTGTTCAGCCAATCTCTAGTTCGGACCGAACATTAGGTCATCACTAATTGAATCTATGAAGGGAGCCGTGGTTGTCATACAGGCAGTTGTTTGGACACAATAACTAGTAAGCCATGCAGACAAAGCATTTGTTGTGTTGTGACACAACAAATGCTTTGTCTGCATGGCTTACTAGTTATTGTGTCCAAACAACTGCCTGTATGACAACCACGGCTCCCTTCATAGATTCAATTAGTGATGACCTAATGTTCGGTCCGAATTAGAGATTGGCTGAACACCCCCCTGTTCGGAAATTCTGCTGCAAACCGGGAAAAGTTCTAACCCGAACCCCATCGAAGTCTATGGGAGCCGAAGAGGAAAAGTCAAATGTGCCCACTTTGAAGACTTACAGTAGGGGAAATAATTATTTGATCTCCTGCAGAATTTTTCACTAGAGTGGAGCTGCAGAGAGGGAACGTTGGAGGAGAGAAAATAACAGAGAAAGAGAAAGCTGCCAGAGACTATTCCCACACCTTAAAGACATATTACTGAATGCCTGATTACTACTAATGCAAGGTGAGAGTTCTGTGAGACCATACTGAGAGACACCAGCAGCAGAAAGATAGACTTTCACTATATTTATTTTTCAATATCTGAAGAACGATTCACAGTTGTTTTTTTATATAAATATTCACCTATTTTTATTTTGTAATCATTTTGGCACTAGAAGATCTACAAATTATTGTAGCAACAAAACGGACTTTTCACATAAATTGGAATGTATATTTTTTAAGGTTGCACATATGTTTTATTGCACAGTTTTTTGATTGTGGATTTTAGAAGACCGTATACGATTCACTACTGGAAATATCTTTATGCACAATTTTTATGCAATATGTCATTATTTATTTATGCATGCCAGTTATAGGGTGGTATGAGGAGTATTTCAGTATTTACTGCTATTTAAGCCTCACTTTTTTGAATAAAAGCAGCGATCATTATAGTTTACAAGAGAGATTTTAACACTACCACCTAACAGACAACAGTGTTCCACAATATTTTTATACACTATATTTTTCATTTTTCACTTAATATTGCGCGAAATTTATTTTTTATTCTATACATGTGAGGTATCGCCGTGATCGTCAGAGCAGGAGCAATAATTCTAGCACTAGACCTCCTCTGTAAATCTAACCTGGTAACCGTAGAAAAAATTTAAAGCGTCGCCTATGGAGATTTTACCGTAGTTTGTCGCCATTCCACGAGTGCGTGCAATTATAATGTCAGGTCACCTAGAGGCTGGGTGACAGATGCACACCGTTGGGATCAGGAGTGCACCACAAGGCAGTGGACCCTACGGCTGACTGCTGCGGATGGGAGTCCGGGTGGTAAGGAAGGCAGGGCCGCTGGGACACCAACACAGATCCCACAGGGGTTAGAGCGTAGGATTCCCTGGGGCGCGGAGTCTAAGAGCCAGCAGGTGTTCACCAGAGCCTCTAGAGGTGAGGATGGACTGGGCTGCAACTGGCTCCAGGTCGCGACCCCCAGGGTCCCCCAGCTCACACCCACAGTAGGCAACAGGAGAATAGGGATAGTAAAAGGAATAAGCCAAGGTCAGGGCCACAAGCAGACAAGGACAACAGAGTTCACGCCAAGGTTCAGGGTCACAGGCAAACCGGGATAGTCGGGGACACGCCAGAGGTCAGGGTCATGAGCAGACAGGAATAGTAGAGAACACGCCAAGGTCGGTAAGTGAAACAAACGTAGCGCACACGGCAGGCAGGAACAGGAAGCCAAACACACAAAGGTTGATCAGCAGGGCTGGCCTGCAGTGCAGAGGTTATTATAGAGTTCTCTGATAGGAGCTGGGGTGGAGCCGGGCTAGAGGAGAGTTAATAAAAGCAGTCAGGTGAGAGTCAGCTGGTCTTTAGAGATGAACACATGGAAACAGGTAAGCAGATAGACAACACTATTGCATAACCATGACATATAAAGTGTGACATGTTTGGTATCTATTTACTCGGCGTGACATCATCTTTCACATTATACCAAAAAATTGGGGTAACTTTACTGTTTGTTTTTTTAAAATTCATGAAAGTGTCCCTTTTCCTAAAAAGTTGTGTTTAAAACACCGCTGCACAAATACCGTGTGATATAAAATATTGCAACACTCGCCATTTTATTCTCTAGATTCTCTGCTAAAAAAATATATATAATGTTTGGGGGCTCTAGGTAATTTTCTAGCAAAAAATACGGATTTTAACTTGTAAACACCAAATTTCAAAAATAGGCTTAGTCATGAAAGGGTTAAATGTCAAATATAGTATACGGGAAACAGACTGCATGGGTGGTCGTCATATGTCTGGTTTAGCATGTGGTGCCCAAGCGGCTGATGTTCTGGCCACGTTTGATCAGCTTCAGACATAGGTTGCAAACAGCAACAGTGCAATCTGCTGCACACGTGTCAAAAAAGGCCCACACCAAGAAACTTTTCAAAATCAGCAGGGAGTCAGCAGCGCCCTGTACCTGCGGAGCTCTGTGGTGTGATACAGTAGCTGGGCTGCCCTTAAGCTGCCCCTAGAAGACATCCTGCCTCGTTGGAGTTGTGCCTCCTTCTCCTCCTCCTACTCTCTTCTATCAGGGACCCAAGTAGAGTCAGTGACCTCATCATCCCCTCCCTCCTCATCACTGGAGCAAACTTGGCACTAAGCTGCAGCTGGGGGAACATCACATGACAGTCAGTTTCTTGTCCTTCTTGGGCACCCCCTCTCTCTAGGCTCACGTTACTCCCTTCCTCAACCTGGGAACCAACATCAGAGCCTTCAAATCGCTGCGCATCCTCCAGCAGCATGTACCCGACACTGTGGTTTGGATAGTTCAGGGGACTCCTCCGTGCATGATGGTGGGGCTATGGAAGAAGTGACTGTGGACAAAGACAGAGGATGAGGAGGATGAGGACGGCTTTGTTATCCACTCCACCAACTCTTCTGCATGTTCTGGCTCAAAAACACGGCCAGCAGTAGAGAAATAGGACAAGCGTGCCCCACGGCCACCATCAGAGGATGCACCATGTCCACGACAAGCACTGTTGACTGTAGACACAGAGCCTGCTTGCCCTTTTTTATTATCCTGTGAGCATCTGCCTCTCCTTGGTGGCCTTCCAGACATGATGTATATTTTGTTTTGCAACACCACACTGCACTGTATTGTGTACTGTCTACACCACCAGAAAAGTAGTAGCAACTGCACTATGGCTGCACTGTATTGTAATTAAAATTTTTGATCTAATATTTCACAGCAGGGCCCGTTCCTGCGCCCAACAAGAGTATCTGTGAGGGGTTACAGTGTTGTGGCACCACCACCACTGCCTGAGGCCCAATTTTTCTGCCCCTGTTTAACAGGGGCATGTAATTAAAATTTTTGATATAATATTTAACAGCAGGGCCCGTTCCTGCACAAAACAAGAGTAACTGTGAGGACTTACAGTGTTGTGGCACCACCACCACAGTTCGGCACATCACAGGTCTTGTGGACAGATTACTGGGAGGGGCTGGGGAAGACCCGGCTGTCATGGTGCACGTTGGCACCAATGACAAAGTCAGAGGCAGATGGAGTGTCCTAAAGAACGATTTTAGGGACTTAGGAGCTAAATTGAGGAAAAGGACCTCCAAGGTAATATTCTCAGGAATACTACCGGTACATCGAGCCACACCAGAAAGGCAGAGGGAGATTAGGGAAGTAAACAAGTGGCTAGGTTCCTGGATGACTGGGCCGACTTCTCAGTCGGTAACCGGTACTATAGAAGGGACAGACTGCACCTAAATGAGGAGGGTGCAGATCTGCTGGGAATGAAGATGGCCAAAAAGTTAGAGGGGTTTTTAAACTAGGCGATGGGGGGGAGGGTCCAGAGGCAGAGATAGCCAGCGTGGAAGATATTCCAGAGGGGAGTATTGGGGGCATTAGTGGTAGGTTAACCAAAGCACAAAAACACAAGGTGAGTATAGTAGCAAGTCCTAGTTGCAATCTCAAAACACCCAATACGAGGACAATATGCGACCGGTCTAAAATATGTGGCATGTTTACCAATGCCAGGAACATGGCAGACAAGATGGGTGAACTAGAGATACTGTTGTATGAGGAGGATTTGAATTTTTTGGGAATTTCAGAGACCTGGTTCAACAGCTCTCATGATTGGCTGGCAAAAATTTAAGGGTATACCCTATACCGCAAGGAAAGAGAGGGTGAAAAAGGGGGAGGGGTATGCCTATATATCAAGAATAATGTACAAGTGAATGTGTCACAAGTCAATACTCACCGAGGCCGAGATGCCGAGAGCGGCTTGCCCTTACGACCACGCGCACCCGAACCCCCGAAAGTGAGACAGGGGATCGAGAGCACGCGGAGGCACGGGTCTCCGGTAAAGCTGATGGGAGGACTCCGGATGGCCTGGAAGGCAGGAAGTCTTCTGGAGGAGTGCCTGGAAGTGCAAGAACAAGGTTAAGAGAGATCAGACTGGTGGTTAGGAAGTCCTTATGACTGAGGGGATCAGGAGAGGTGGCAGCCCCGTGAGGAGATTGGTTGGAGAAACAGCAGAAGCCAGGAGGTCCAGCAGGGCTGGAGTGATCCTTAAACAGGCAGAAGGTCAGGGTATCCGGCAGACAGAGAGTGGTCGTATTCAGGCAGAAGATCAGGGTATCCAGCAAACAGAGAGTGGTCGTTATTCAGGCAGAGGGTCAAGGTATCCAGCAAGCAAAGAGTGGTCGTTGTTCAGGCCGAGGGTCGGGGTATCTAGCAAGCAGAGAGTGGTCGTAGGTACAGGCAGGAGGTCGATTTCACAAGAGACAGGAAGCAGAAGTTCAAACACAGGCAGGGTAGACTGACGACAAACCAGCAACCCGACTGGGTGCTGGTGATGTCTAAAGTAGCCTCCCAGTGGGCGCGTCAGCATGACGCGCTACCGGGCACCCGCACGGGCGACGGCGCGCACACGTGGGCTGCCGTGCACCCGCGCGCGCTGCACCATCAGGCCGCGAACGGGTGCACGTCTCAACAGCAACCCCCTGCGCATGCGCCCCGCAGCCCGGCGAACGGAGGCGACTTGTCCTTTGTGACAGTGCCCCCCTCCTAAGGGCGGACACTGGACGCCCAGGCTAGACATCAATTCCGGATGGTCTTGATGAAAGGTTTGAATCAAGCGAGGGGCATGTAGGTTCTTCGCAGGCTCCCATGAATTGTCTTCAGGTGGGTATCCCTTCCATTGGATCAGGTACTGTAATTGTCTGCCCTTCTTTCTACAGCCCAGGATAGCCTCCACCTCGAACTCGTTCTCACCGTCCACCCTGATTGGTGGGGGAGGAACCTCTCCTCTTTCTGGAAACGGACTGGGTACCACAGGCTTCAGTAAAGATACATGAAAGACAGGATGAATCTTGTATGTTTTAGGCAGGGCTAACTCCATGGCCACAGGGTTGATGATCCTTTTGATAGGAAAAGGGCCAATAAATTTAGGTCCTAATTTTCGGGATGGCAACTGCAGCTTGAGATTAGAGGTGGACAACCAAACCTCCTCCCCTATGTTAAATGTTGGATTCTCCTTCCTGCCTCGGTCATACTGCTCCTTGTAGGCCTTTTGAGCTTTCTGTAGCATACTTTGGATTTCTTGGAAGTTAGTTTGTAAGGTTATGATTCTGTCCTGTACTGCAGGAACTGTTATTTCAGGGGTGTCCTTAGTCAGGAACGTGGGGTGAAACCCGCAATTGGCCCAAAAGGGCGTTTGGTTGGTAGCCGCGTGCACTGAGTTATTATACGCAAATTCTGCGTATGGAAGGAGTTTTGCCCAATCATCCTGAGATCCTGAACAGAAGCAACGGAGGTACTGTTCCAGAGTTTGATTTGTCCTCTCCGTTTGGCCATTGCTCTGAGGGTGATAGGCTGATGAGAGGCATACTTTAATATCCAAGGCCTTACAAAGTTCTTTCCAAAATTTGGACGTGAATTGCACGCCTCTGTCAGACACTATATTCTTTGGTACCCCGTGAAGTCTTATGACTTCTTTCAGAAAAACGTTGGCTGTTTCTACTGCGGAAGGAGTACCTATCATAGGTAGGAAGTGGGCCATCTTAGACAGACGGTCGACCACAACGAAGATGGTAGTGTAGCCTTCTGAGACTGGTAGATCCACAATAAAGTCCATAGACACGTCAGACCATGGTCGTTCTGGAATGGGTAGTGGTTTAAGTAAACCCCAGGATTTGGTGTTCTGGCCCTTGTTGCGTTGACAACGGAGACAAGAGGCCACATATTCCCTGCAATCTCGTCTCCAACCCGGCCACCAGAAGGAGCGAGAGATCAAGTCAGCTGTCTTCCTAACTCCAAAGTGACCGGCCAATTTATGGTCGTGGCACATCTTGAGGGTGGTTAACCGAGTCTGTTGGGGTACAAAGATTTTGCCCCGGACCCAGAAGAGACCTTCGTCTTTCCTCAGGGATTGTACCCCCGGATCAGTACATGTATTGGACGATCTCTTGATTGAAGACATTAGGTCTGTTTGTGTCACCCCAAGAAAATTTTGAGGTGCAAGGATTGTACTAGGTTCTGAAGTCTGGAGGTCTGCTGAGAACATCCGGGAAAGGGCGTCTGCTTTTCCATTCTTAATGCCAGGCCTGTAGGAGATATGGAAATTGAAGCGCGAAAAGAACAGGGCCCAACGGGCTTGTCTGGGTTTGAGGCGTTTTGCTGTTCGGAGGTACTCAAGATTTTTGTGGTCTGTGAAAATCATCACTGGATGAAGTGCCCCCTCAAGTAAGTACCTCCATTCTTCCAGGGCAAATTTTATTGCCAGCAGCTCCCTGTCACCTACATCGTAGTTTAGTTCTGCCGCACTGAGTTTCCGAGAAGCAAATGCAACTGGATGTAAGATGGCCTTGGGTCCTTGTCTCTGAGAAAGGATTGCTCCCGTGGCAATTTCTGACGCATCCACTTCCAATATGAATGGATGAGAAGGATCAGGATGCCGGAGAATAGGGGCGGAACTGAAGAGATCCTTTAGCTTTATGAAAGCTTCTTGTGCTTCTTGGGACCACTGGAATGAACCGTGCCGACGGGTTAACTGAGTGATGGGTGCCACTATGGCAGAGAATCCCACAATGAACTTCCGATAGAAGTTAGCGAACCCTATAAAGCGCTGGACCCCTTTCTTATCAGAAGGAGCTGGCCACTCCTGGATAGCCTGTATCTTTTGAGGATCCATCTCTACTCCATTTGCCGAAATGATGAACCCTAAAAATTGCACCACTGATCTCTCAAATTCGCACTTCTCCATTTTTAGATAAAGCTTGTGCTGTCTCAAAATGGTCAGGACTGTTCTGACGTGATCCCTATGAAGTTCCAGTGTAGATGAAAAAACTAAGATATCATCCAGGTAGACTACAAGGAAGTCATCTAGGTATTTGCGGAAAATGTCATTCACCAGGTGTTGGAATGTAGCCGGGGCGTTACAGAGCCCAAAGGGCATCACCAAGTATTCGAAGTGCCCGAACCTTGATCTGAAGGCCGTCTTCCATTCATCTCCAGCTCTAATTCTGATAAGATTATATGCCCCTCGGAGATCCAATTTGGAGAAAATTCTGGCTGACCGAAAGCGTTGGAACAACTCTGGGATGAGCGGCAGCGGGTACCGATTCTTGATAGTAATGTTGTTCAACTGCCGGTAATCCACACAGGGCCTAAGAGAACCGTCCTTCTTACCGACAAAGAAGATACCTGCTCCGGCAGGTGAAGATGAGGGACGGATGAACCCCTTTTCCAGGTTCTCGTCTATATATTGCTTGAGGGCCTCCAGCTCTGTTTCGGAAAGGGGAAAGATGCGACCAAAAGGAATTGCTGATCCTGGCAATAGGTCGATTGGACAGTCGTATGGACGATGAGGTGGAAGGCGATCGGCCATTTGTTTGCTGAAAACTTCCTGGAACTCATGATACTCCTGAGGGACATGCTGGAGGTTAACTGAAGGAGCTGAGATTGTAGCACAGATCTTGGGTTTCGGAGGGCGGCAGTGCTGGGAACAGTAAGAGGAGGGAAATGAGACCATCTTAGAACTCCATTGAATAAGAGGATCGTGGGCTTGTAGCCAAGGTAAGCCTAGGATGACTGGGAACATGGGAGAGTGGATAAGGTCCAGGCGTAGAAGTTCTTGGTGTCCCGAATCGGTGGTGGCTAGAATAGGTCGAGTCTCTTGGGTGATTGGGCCTGAGCTGGGAAGGGACCCATCCGCCAAGTGGACCTGTAGGTGTTGCGTTTTGGGTTGTAAAGGCACGTGCAAGGTTCGGGCCAGAGCAGCGTCCATAAAGCAGCTACATGCTCCTGAGTCAATGATCGCCGGTAGGCGGGATTCCCCTTCCGGTAGCTGTAATGAGATAAATAACATTACGTAAGACTTAGGGGTATTGTTATCTTGGTAGGTCATTGTTTTGGGTTGAAAAGACTTACTAGGCCTTATCGGGCAGTTGTGCAGAAAGTGACCGGCACCCCCGCAATAGAGACACAGGTTGGACTGCCGTCTACGTTGTCTCTCTTCGGAGGTGAGTGGTGGTCGTACTAAACCAAGCTGCATCGGTTCGGAATCGGGAAGTGTAGTAGGCCCCGCTGTAATGGGTGAAGATCCTGGAATGGGTTGGAGTCTTGGAGTTGCCCATGCTGGGCGAGGATTTTGGAAACGTTCTGACCGGCGTTCCCTCAGGCGCCTATCTAATTTGGTAGCTGCCTGAATTAACTCCTCCAAAGATGTGGGGGTTTCCATCCTGGCTAGCTCATCCTTGAGGAGCTCTGATAGACCTTGGCGGTACTGGTAGCGTAAGGCTGGCTCATTCCAGTTAGTGTCGGCCGCCCATTTGCGGAATTCCACCGTGTAATCCTCGATTGGTCTCCTTCCCTGGACAAGATGATGCAGGATAGCTTCGGCGGTGGCCATATGCTGTGGGTCATCATACAGCTGGGCCATACTTTCAAAGAATGTGTCAATAGTATTAAGCACCGGACTCCCTGATTCCATCAGACCGTGCGCCCAGGCCTGAGGTTCCTCTGATAGCAGAGAAATCGCAAATCCCACCTTGACCACTTCTGATGCGAAGGTTCGGGGTTGCAACGCGAAGTAAAGGGTACATGCATTCTTAAAGGCCCTGAACTTCTTACGGTCCCCCGAGAACCGTTCCGGTGTGGGGACCCTGGGTTCCGGAAGTGCCATTACTACTGTAGGGCTGGCAGCGGCCTGGGGGAGCGGGCCTTCATTACTAGGTGCAGGAGCTGCGGCAGCAGGGGGGAGTGCCCCCGTTAGTTGTTGGAGGCGGCTATCAACTTGCGTATA
Source organism: Lithobates septentrionalis (assembly GCA_037952835.1). Lineage (NCBI taxonomy): Eukaryota > Metazoa > Chordata > Amphibia > Anura > Ranidae > Lithobates > Lithobates septentrionalis. The sequence goes on from JBBDGP010000553.1 coordinate 629,556, forward strand.
TCCCTCTTGCAGCCTCTGTACTGAGTCGGCCAAGGCGGAGACTTGTTGGCATAAGATCTCCAAGGGAGAGCGCGCTCTGTCGGCCTCGGACATCTGGCTGGTTTGTACTGTCACAAGTCAATACTCACCGAGGCCGAGATGCCGAGAGCGGCTTGCCCTTACGACCACGCGCACCCGAACCCCCGAAAGTGAGACAGGGGATCGAGAGCACGCGGAGGCACGGGTCTCCGGTAAAGCTGATGGGAGGACTCCGGATGGCCTGGAAGGCAGGAAGTCTTCTGGAGGAGTGCCTGGAAGTGCAAGAACAAGGTTAAGAGAGATCAGACTGGTGGTTAGGAAGTCCTTATGACTGAGGGGATCAGGAGAGGTGGCAGCCCCGTGAGGAGATTGGTTGGAGAAACAGCAGAAGCCAGGAGGTCCAGCAGGGCTGGAGTGATCCTTAAACAGGCAGAAGGTCAGGGTATCCGGCAGACAGAGAGTGGTCGTATTCAGGCAGAAGATCAGGGTATCCAGCAAACAGAGAGTGGTCGTTATTCAGGCAGAGGGTCAAGGTATCCAGCAAGCAAAGAGTGGTCGTTGTTCAGGCCGAAGGTCGGGGTATCTAGCAAGCAGAGAGTGGTCGTAGGTACAGGCAGGAGGTCGATTTCACAAGAGACAGGAAGCAGAAGTTCAAACACAGGCAGGGTAGACTGACGACAAACCAGCAACCCGACTGGGTGCTGGTGACGTCTAAAGTAGCCTCCCAGTGGGCGCGTCAGCATGACGCGCTACCGGGCACCCGCACGGGCGACGGCGCGCACACGTGGGCTGCCGTGCACCCGCGCGCGCCGCACCATCAGGCCGCGAACGGGTGCATGTCTCAACAGCAACCCCCTGCGCATGCGCCCCGCAGCCCGGCGAATGGAGGCGACTTGTCCTTCGTGACAGAATGTAAGAGATGACATCACTGAGGGAGCTAGAGAGGAGGTGGAATCCTTATGGGTAGAGATCCAAAGGGATGAAGCTAAGGGGAAAATAATACTGGGAGTATGCTATAGGCCCCCTAACCTGAGGGAGGAAGTGGAGACAGATCTCCTATCACAATTTGGATTAGCAGCAAGGATGGGAAGTGTTATCATAATGGGGGATTTTAATTATCCAGACATAGACTGGGCGGAGGGAACCGCGCATTCATTTAAGGCTCACCAGTTCCTTAATGTCTTGCAGGACAATTTTATGGGTCAGATGGTAGACGCACCAACTAGAAATAAAACATTACGGGGGGCGTGGCCTGGCAGCTCATGGAGTAGGACGTGAGAAGAGAGAGCTCCTTCTCCCGGCACTCCTAACACAGATCCTGTGCTAATATCCGAGGCAAACAAAGTTCCAATCTACCCACCTGTGATCCAGGCGGGTGTGGGGAAATGTCACCACCGAAAAAGACAACCGGAGCGGCCGACAAGTTGGCACAATATCGCCGGCTTGAAAAGGAGATGCAGACCGAAGATGGCGCCGGCTCAGGTACAGACACAGATCCTCATGCTGACGGCACAGTTAAAGTACTTGATGCCATAGCGACTCTCCAGGGAACTTTAACAGCTAAAATAGATGAAGTAAAGATAGATATATCCCTGCTCAGGCAAGATCTATCTAAAGTGAGGGATAGAGTAACGGAGGTGGAAACCCGGGTCGGAACAATGGAGGACACTCTATACCCTGTGCAACACGCTCAAGAAGACATGCTGAGGCAAATTCAACAGCTGCAATCTCACCAAGATGACCTCGAAAATCGCATTAGGAGATGCAACCTCCGGTTCATAGGCATACCGGAAAAGGAGGAAGGCACGGACCCGGTCACATTCTTAGAATCTCTCCTTACTACACAATATGGTAGAGAAGCCTTTTCTATGATGTTTGCGGTGGAGAGGGCTCACCGCATCCCAGCAAGACCCCCCCGCCTGGAGCGCCGCCTCGTACATTTATTGCAAAATTCTTGAACTTTCGTGACAGAGATAAGGTTCTCCGCTTATCGAGGGAAAGGGGAAATATACAGCTAGGAAATACTCATGTTGCAGTATTCCCAGATTTTTCCAACGCAGTACAGAAGAAAAGAGCGCAATTTCAAGATGTAAAGCGACGCCTGCGTACATTGCACCTTAAGTATGCTATGCTTTTTCCCGCCAGGCTACGGGTGGAAGAAGATGGACGCGCACAGTTCTTTGAGGATCCTGAGGCTGTAGCAGCATGGCTAGACCGAAGAGGCCGTCCAGCACAACAACCGCTTTAACAGTGAAGATTAGACAGATGGTCAGACTTTCTTGCTAGACGTTGGGAGGTGAGGAGGAGAACCATTGTTGTGTATATCCTAATAATGACATGCAGGGCAGAGTGAAGTGCTTCCCCCTCACCTAATCCCGTCCTTCATATATTGATCTCCTCTGGGTAGTATTTCATCACCAGCACTACTACACTATACGTACTCAATATGGACAGTACTTTGAACCTGCAACACTCCTCTTCCCTCCTGTCCCTTAATCCAAACTGCAACCTGGCGGAATACATTCAAGGATCTAAGTATGGCCTGAACACAAGCCTCAAACCTTTCCCTGTAGTCTCGGAACAAGAGGAAATCCTGACACAGTCATAGTTCGGATTCACATGGAGGTGCCGTGGGGAGAGCATGGTAATAACTTCGCTCCCCCTCTTGTCACCTTGCTTCGTGACTGTCAGTGGGAAACTCTTTTTGATTTTCGCCCCCAAGGAAATGGTTATGAAAAGCAGACCACGATTAGTGGATGCGCTAAGATTTGTGCCTCCAGCTGGTTTAAATAGCTGGATGTTAATTTTTGTTCTGAAGGTTCGGGGAAATATGCTCACGCCAAGTTGGGGAGGCGTGCAGCCGGGAGGGAAGGGATGGGTTCAACTTTGTTGTTTTAGTTTTGGGAAATGTAAATTGGCTGTATTCTATGGTTATATTAGCACATATACTATGAATAGAAATGCAGATAAATGTGATACACAGAGGAAGAGCTGGATTATTGGAGATCTATACGTGCATATGTTCTTACCTTGCTGGTCTGATATAACAATGCTTACTCTCTGATAAAATGACCTCTACTAAATTTGTTATTTGGAATGTAAGGGGCCTGCGAGATAGGGTCAAGCGGACTGCGGTCCTGCAATACCTGAAATCACAAAAAGCTGATATTACTGCCTTGGTAGAAACACACATTACTGGGCATCTGCAGGCAGCTTTAAAAAAACCATGGGTGGGATGGAGCTATCATAGCATACATACCAACCAGTCTAGAGGAGTTTCAATTATTATCGCCAAAAAAGTTCAGTTTGAGTTGGTATCTTTGGAATCAGACCAGCAGGGAAGATTTTTGTTTCTTAATACACTTATAGGAGGGAACCCACTCTTAATTCTGGCAACCTATGTACCTCCCCCATTCGCGTCGGAGGTGGTCATGAAGGGATTGGCATTTTTAGCCAAGAACCCGTCGACCCCAGCCGTGTGGATGGGAGACTTCAACATGGTTATGAATCCAGCATTAGACAGGCCATCACAAGAGGGTTCCCCCAGGGGTTCATCACAACACACTAGATTAAGCCGGCTGCTGACAGAATTCGCCATTACGGATGTTTGGAGGTGGCACAATCCATCCACAAGGGCATACACTTGTCATTCAGTGGGTCATCATACAATGTCACGGATAGACTATGTACTAGTAACCAATACTTTATTACCAAAGGTTACAGGCTCTGGAATCGCACCTAGAGCTTTATCTGATCACGCACCATGCTGGATAACGGTATCTCTGCTAAAATCTGCCCCCACTTCCCCGTGGCGACTTAACCCCTTCTGGCTCACAGTACTACCAAACATAGAGGGCCTTGCGTTAGAATTACAACACATACTCAATGATAAATGTAACAGAGACACATTAGCCGCAGAATGGGACTCATTTAAAGCACACGCACGTAAATTATTGTCCCTCAGGATAAATAGATTTAAAACATCCTCCAAACTTATCTTACAACTGGCAACTGACAAACTGACAGAACTTGAAAGAGAATACTCATCAGACCCTAACTCTGTAAATCTTCAAAGAGTTAAATTACAAACCAGAGTAGTTAACCACATGCATATAGAAAAAGCTAGACAACAAATTTTTTTCTGCAAACAGCGGGTGTTTGAGCATGGCGAACAGGCTGGTAAACTCCTAGCGTATTTGGCACATCTAAATGACAAACCCCCAGTAATAGTGTCCCTGAGTGCACCACAAGGAGACAGCATCACGGATCCCCCCCAAGTAGCGGCCAGGTTTCAGTCGTTCTATGGTGAACTATACAAATCCCAGAATATTTACTCCCAGCAGGACATACAGGCCTATTTGCACACAATACGGTTCCCCAGACTCAACATGGAGCAAGTTGAGATGCTTGAAGCTCCTATAACACAGGAAGACATAGCGGAAGCAATTTCCCATCTATCTAAATCCAAGGCACCTGGGTCAGATGGTCTACCTTTAGAATTCTATGACACCTTTTCAGAGATACTCATTCCTAAGCTCCAACAACTATACCACAATATTTTTAAAACGGGAATACTCCCCCCATCTATGCAAGAAGCACAAATAATAGTCCTACCTAAGGCAGGGAAAGACACTCGATTCCCTGAGTCATATAGACCCATTTCCCTGCTCCAGGTGGACATCAAACTATTAGCCAAGATACTAGCCTCACGCCTCAATAAAGTAATTTTAACCCTAATTCACCCTGACCAAACTGGTTTCATGCCGGGCAAAAATACGGCCATGAATATCAGGAGGTTATTCATGAACCTACAAGCCCAACATAACAATCACGGATCCAGGGTGGTGGTGGCCTTGGATACAGCCAAGGCCTTTGACTCAGTAGAATGGTCGTTTTTATGGGAATGTTTAAAAGAATTTGGTTTTGGCCCTCGTTTCCTTAAATGGGTGCAAATTTTATATCAAACACCAAAAGCAAGAGTACTCGTAAATGGGTGGCTATCAGACCAGTTCCCCCTGGAAAGGGGTACACGTCAGGGGTGTCCCCTCTCCCCTCTTTTGTATGCATTGGCAGCCGAACCGCTGGTGATTGCTATTCGAGCGGAACCAGGTATTGATGGGTTACGTATAGACAATTACACCGAAAAAATAGGCTTATACGCAGACGACACTATCCTATATCTAGCAGACCAGAGTACATCACTTCAAACTGCGTTAGGTATTATTGAAAAGATGGGAACCTATTCGGGTCTGCGCATAAATTGGGATAAATCCCAGATACTCCCCATAGATCATTCTCCACCCCCGTATACATGCCCGGAACTCCCCTTAACTAGAGTAAATACGATTAAATACCTAGGGGTAATGGTTACACGGGATTTAGAGGACTACATAACTAACAATGTGGAGCCATTGTTCTCCCTAATCAAAACCAAGACACAGGCCTGGTCCAGATTGCCCCTGGGAGTAATGGGACGGATAAACATCATCAAGATGATTTTACTTCCTAAAATCTTATATATAGTATGGCACGCTCCCCTATATATCCCTCTTAAGATTTTTAAGAAAATGGAGGCTATCCTTAAATCATTTGTTTGGGGACATGGACGGCATAAATTGGCCTGGCATGTCCTTAAAAATCCCACATCTATGGGGGGAACCGCACTGCCAGACTTACAGGAATATTACATTGCGGCTCAACTATCTCATTTACACTATTTCAACAAGTCTGAAATGCAGCGTTACAAAATGTTAGTATGCGAAGATCCAAGAAGCCCACTGTCGACCCCCCTGCAAGCCATATTTAGAGGGGGACAGGTACGCAAAAAAACCCCCAGATTCAATGGAGGAATGCTCTCACACCATCAAAAAATATGGGAAATAACTCTGAAAAGGCTAAAAATGGGACACATACACTCCTTTTCTCCCCTATGGCTTAATAATAATATGCCAGAACTCAAAAATATACCAGACCCAAATGTGTGGGCCAGATACGGGATATTATATCTACATCAGGTAATTACTGATATGCGGCCCAAATCCTTCCAATCCTTAAAAGATGAATACTCAATCCCACATCACTTATTGTTCAGGTACCTGCAGCTTCGCCATGCTCTACGCTCACAAATCAGACACTTAACAGGCTCCATTGCTCACCCCCAGGTTTTGGAAATAATTTTGGGTGAAGGATCCCAAAAACTAATCTCAGGGCTATACTACACTATTCGCATACCTGGGATTTTATCTGTAATCCAGAAAGCCAAATCAACATGGGAAAGAAATGTGGGAGCCATTGATGATACAGACTGGGATGAAGTGCTAGAGAATGTAAAAACGTCCTCACCCAAATTATCAGACAGGCTCACCCAGCTGTATATAGTCCACCAAGCATATCTGACACCACAAAGACTGGCAAAATTCAAACCTTCATATAGATCCACATGCCCCTTATGTACTCATGGACCAGGCACCTTCTACCACCTGATATGGGAGTGCCCTACGATACAAGAATACTGGAGACAGGTGATAAAATTTTTGCATGATAACATGGGCTCCCCGGTTGTTTTAGACCCAAAACTATGTATCTTGGGGCTACTACCTGATACAGATTTAGACAAGTTTCACACTACTTTCATATATGAAACTTTATTCATATCCAGAAAAGTTATAGCCCGCTCATGGATGCAAACCACACCTCCAAGTTTAGCAAGCTGGAAAAGGGATATCAATAATACCCTTCCCTACAAAAAATTGATTTACATACACAGAGGCTGTACTCAAAAATACTCGAAGGTCTGGGACAGATGGGTAGAGGATGGAGAGACCTGCACATAAGGTATCCAAAACCGAGTACTGTCCGTATGGATAGTAGAGCTATATCCGACACAGGATATACAGAACCGGACAAACGTGGGATACTCACACGAGCTTAACCTTGAAAGAATACATTTCAAGTGCTAAAGGCCTCTTTTTAACTGTTCTTCATAGTAGACAACTGAATGTAATCACATGCGTCTGTAATAGATATGACTGAATACTTGTATCAAGATATGTCAAATGCTAACTGTAAATCGGTGAATTTATGTTCAATAAAGTTGGATTTCCCAATTAAAAAAAAAAAAGAAATAAAACATTACTGGATCTACTGATTACCAACACTACAGACCTGATCACGGATGTGGAAATACGGGGCAATTTAGGTAACAGCGATCACAGGTCAATTAGTTTCAGTATAAATCACACAAATAGGAAACATAAAGGGAATACAAAGACACTGAATTTCAAAAGAGCCAACTTCCCTAAACTATAAACCTTGCTAAAAGGCATAAATTGGGATAAAATATTAGGAACAAAGAATACGGAGGAGAGATTGGTTTGCTTTAAGAGCTTATTAAATAAGGGCATTAGCCAATGTATCCCATTGGGTAATAAATTTAACCAGTTGCCGACCGCCACACGCCGATGTACGTCGGCAGAGCGGCACGGGCAGGCAAAAGGGCTTACCTGTACGTCCTTGCCCGCCCGCGGGTGGGGGGTCCGATCGGACCCCCCCGGTGCCTGCGGCAGTCGGCAAATCTCCCCCGGCGATCGGTGGTGAGGGGGAGGCCATCCATTCGTGGCCCCCCCTCGCGATCGCTCCCAGCCAATGGGATCATTTCCCTGCCTCTGTATTGTACACAGAGGCAGAGGAAATGATGTCATCTCTCCTCGGCTCGGTATTTTCCGTTCCACGCCGAGGAGAGAAGACTGTAATGTGAGTGCACAACACACACAGTAGAACATGCCAGGCACACATTACACCCCAATCCCTCACCCCCGATCCCCCCCCAATCACCCCCCCCGTCACAAACTGACACCAAGCAGGTTTTTATTTTTTATTTTTTCTGATTACTGTATTGGTGTCAGTTTGTGACAGTTACAGTGTTAGGACAGTTACTGTTAGCCCCCTTTAGGTCTAGGGTACCCCCCTAACCCCCCCTAATAAAGTTGTAACCCCTTGATCACCCCCTGTCACCAGTGTCACTAAGTGATCATTTTTCTGATCGCTGTATTAGTGTGGCTGGTGACGCTAGTTAGGGACGTAAATATTTAGGTTCGCCGTCAGCATTTTATAGCGACAGGGACCCCCATATACTATCTAATAAATGTTTTAACCCCTTCATTGCCCCCTAGTTAACCCTTTCACCACTGATCACCGTATAACCATTGACGCTGGTTAGTTTGATTATTTTTTATAGTGTCAGGGCACCCGCCGTTTATTACCGAATAAAGGTTTAGCCCCCTGATCGCCCGGCGGTGATATGCGTCGCCCCAGGCAGCGTCAGATTAGCGCCAGTACCGCTAACACCCACGCACGCAGCATACACCTCCCTTAGTGGTATAGTATCTGAACGGATCAATATCTGATCCGATCAGATCTATACTAGCGTCCCCAGCAGTTTAGGGTTCCCAAAAACGCAGTGTTAGCGGGATCAGCCCAGATACCTGCTAGCACCTGCGTTTTACCCCTCCGCCCGGCCCAGCCCAGCCCACCCAAGTGCAGTATCGATCGATCACTGTCACTTACAAAACACTAAACACATAACTGCAGCGTTCGCAGAGTCAGGCCTGATCCCTGCGATCGCTAACAGTTTTTTTGGTAGCGTTTTGGTGAACTGGCAAGCACCAGCCCCAGGCAGTGTCAGGTTAGTGCCAGTACCGCTAACACCCACGCACGCACCGTACACCTCCCTTAGTGGTATAGTATCTGAACTGATCAATATCTGATCCGATCAGATCTATACTGCGTCAGGCCTGATCCCTGCGATCGCTAACAGTTTTTTTGGTAGCATTTTGGTGAACTGGCAAGCGCCAGCGGCCTAGTACACCCCGGTCGTAGTCAAACCAGCACTGCAGTAACACTTGGTGACGTGGCGAGTCCCATAAGTGCAGTTCAAGCTGGTGAGGTGGCAAGCACAAGTAGTGTCCCGCTGCCACCAAAAAGACAAACACAGGCCCGTCGTGCCCATAGTGCCCTTCCTGCTGCATTCGCCAATCCTAATTGGGAACCCACCACTTCTGCAGCGCCCGTACTTCCCCCATTCACATCCCCAACCAAATGCAGTCGGCTGCATGAGAGGCATTTTTATGTCCTCCCGAGTACCCCTACCCAACGAACCCCCCCAAAAAAGATGTCGTGTCTGCAGCAAGCGCATAGGCGTGACACCCGCTATTATTGTCCCTCCTGTCCTGTCAATCCTGGTCTTTGCATTGGTGAATGTTTTGAACGCTACCATACACTAGTTGAGTATTAGCGTAGGGTACAGCATTGCACAGACTAGACGCACTTTCACAGGGTCTCCCAAGATGCCTTCGCATTTTGAGAGACCCAAACCTGGAACCGGTTACCGTTATAAAAGTTACAGTTACAAAAAAAGTGTAAAAAAAAAAAAAACACAAACAAAAATATAAAATAAAAAATAATAGCTGTCGTTTTATTGTTCTCTCTCTCTCTCTATTCTCTCTATTGTTCTGCTCTTTTTTACTGTATTCTATTCTGCAATGTTTTATTGTTATTATGTTTTATCATGTTTGCTTTTCAGGTATGCAATTTTTTATACTTTACCGTTTACTGTGCTTTATTGTTAACCATTTTTTTGTCTTCAGGTACGCCATTCACGACTTTGAGTGGTTATACCAGAATGATGCTTGCAGGTTTAGGTATCATCTTGGTATCATTCTTTTCAGCCAGCGGTCGGCTTTCATGTAAAAGCAATCCTAGCGGCTAATTAGCCTCTAGACTGCTTTTGAAAGCAGTGGGAGAGAATGCCCCCCCCACCGTCTTCCATGTTTTTCTCTGGCTCTCCTGTCTCAACAGGGAACCTGAGAATGCAGCCGGTGATTCAGCCAGCTGACCATAGAGCTGATCAGAGACCAGAGTGGCTCCAAACATCTCTATGGCCTAAGAAACTGGAAGCTACGAGCATTTTATGACTTAGATTTCGCCGGATGTAAATAGCGCCATTGGGAAATTGGGGAAGCATTTTATCACACCGATCTTGGTGTGGTCAGATTCTTTGAGGGCAGAGGAGAAATCTAGGGTCTAATAGACCCCAATTTTTTCAAAAAAGAGTACCTGTCACTACCTATTGCTATCATAGGGGATATTTGCATTCCCTGAGATAACAATAAAAATGATTAAAAAAAAATGAAAGGAACAGTTTAAAAATAAGATAAAAAAGCAAAAAAATAATAAAGAAAAAAAAAAAAAAAGCACCCCTGTCCCCCCTGCTCTCACGCTAAGGCGAACGCAAGCATCGGTCTGGCGTCAAATGTAAACAGCAATTGCACCATGCATGTGAGGTATCACCGCGACGGTCAGATCGAGGGCAGTAATTTTAGCAGTAGATCTCCTCTGTAAATCTAAAGTGGTAACCTGTAAAGGCTTTTAAAGGCTTTTAAAAATGTATTTATTTTGTTGGCACTGCACGTTTGTGCGCAATTGTAAAGCATGTCATGTTTGGTATCCATGTACTCGGCCTAAGATCATCTTTTTTATTTCATCAAGCATTTGGGCAATATAGTGTGTTTTAGTGCATTAAAATGTAAATAAGTGTGTTTTTTCCCCAAAAAATGCATTTGAAAAATCGCTGCGCAAATACTGTGTGAAAAAAAAATGAAACACCCACCATTTTAATCTGGGCATTTGCTTTAAAAAAAGGACATCTAGGGCATTTGCTTTAAAAAAATATATAATGTTTGGGGGTTCAAAGTAATTTTCTTGCAAAAAAAAATAATTTTTTCATGTAATCAAAAAGTGTCAGAAAGGGCTTTGTCTTCAAGTGGTTAGAAGAGTGGGTGATGTGTGCCATAAGCTTCTAAATGTTGTGCATAAAATGCCAGGACAGTTCAAACCCCCCCCCAAATGATCCCATTTTGGAAAGTAGATACCCCAAGCTATTTGCTGAGAGGCATGTCGAGTCCATGGAATATTTTATATTGTGACACAAGTTGCGGGAAAGAGACACATTTTTTTTTTTTTGCACAAAGTTGTCACTAAATGATATATTGCTCAAACATGCCATGGGAATATGTGAAATTACACCCCAAAATACATTCTGTTGCTTCTGTTGCATTTTGGAAAGTAGACACCCAAAGCTATTTGCTGAGCGGTATAGTGAGTATTTTGCAGACCTCACTTTTTGTCACAAGGTTATGAAAGTTAAAAAAAGAAAAAAAACATTTTTTTTCTTGTCTTTCTTCATTTTCAAAAACAAATGAGAGCTGCAAAATACTCACCATGCCTCTCAGCAAATAGCTTGGGGTGTCTACTTTCCAAAATGGGGTCATTTGGGGGGGTTTGTGCCACCTGGGCATTCCATGACCTCCGAAACTGTGATAGGCAGTGAAGAGTGAAATCAAAAATGTACACCCTTAGAAATCCTGAAGGCGGTGATTGGTTTTCGGGGCCCCGTACGCGGCTAGGCTCCTAAAAAGTCCCACACATGTGGTATCCCCGTACTCAGGAGAAGCAGGAGAATGTATTTTGGGGTGCAATTCCACATATGCCCATGGCCTGTGTGAGCAATACATCATTTAGTGACAACTTTGTGCAAAAAAAAAAAAATTGTCACTTTCCTGCAACTTGTGTCAAAATATAAAATATTCCATGGACTCAACATGCCTCTCAGCAAATAGCTTGGGGTGTCTACTTTCCAAAATGGGGTCATTTGGGGGGGGGGGTTTGTGCCATCTGGGCATTTTATGGCCTTCAAAACTGTGATAGGTAGTGAGGAGTAAAATCAAAAATGTACGCCCTTAGAAATCCTGAAGGCAGTGATTGGTTTTCGGGGCCCCGTACGCGGCTAGGCTCCCAAAAAGTCCCACACATGTGGTATCCCCATACTCAGGAGAAGCAGCTAAATGTATTTTGGGGTGCAATTCCACATATGCCCATGGCCTGTGTGAGCAATATATCATTTAGTGACAACTTTTTGTAATTTTTTTTTTTTTTTTGTCATTATTCAATCACTTGGGACAAAAAAAATGAATATTCAATGGGCTCAACATGCCTCTCAGCAATTTCCTTGGGGTAGAAAATAGTAATAACCTTCGCGCCAGTGGTGTCAATCCCAGATAATATATATGAATTACATAAACTAGTGATAGAACTAGTAAGAAAACATTCCCAACAGTGAACAATAAAAAAATATAAAAATATATAAAATATAAAAAGTATTATACAACCAGTATAAGCTGCTCCCCCAATTTTTGAATAATCAAAAAAAATAGATAATCAAAAAATGGAGAGTAAGAAAGATAGGGGGCGCTAAATACCATAATAATCAAGTGCGCTGAATAAATATATCTCCTGCGTTACCAAAAAAATGAAAATCATAATATTGACAAATCATATTAAATTACACATTGAAGTGCCCACAATAGTGAAAAAAACAATAGTGATTGATTGTCCACATAAAAAAGTGATTGAAGTAGTTGAAGTGATATCTTGCAATATTATCCCAATCTTGTTGCTGTTAGCAAAAAGTTTTCCATCACCAAAGGAAAATAAGAAAGGAAAAACACCTCGAAGTAGTGGATATCTGCTTACCAGATGCCAATGACTCCTTTAGTTAAAAAGAGAGTCACTAGCGCTTGTGCAGGGTTGTGCCTGCTCACATGGATGGCCGGACTGTGGTTGGTATTATAGGCATGGATCGTTCCCGTCACACTCATTCAAGATAGGATATGGATACATAGGAAACAAAAACAGTCTCCATAGCGTAAAACCATTTATTAAAAAAGTGAACAAATAAAAAAGCCAAATGGCCGCTTACATTGGTGGGTGCCTACCCGGCACTGCGGCTGCTTGCATGTCAGGGTGACTTCACAGTCAGAAAAAACCTTTCATGTCTCCTCCACGCTGGCGTGCGTTCCAACTTACACAGGGGGGCAGCCAAAGGATCCGGATGTTGTAAGGTGATAGGACATGTGACCACGTACCGCTCCGACGTACGTTTCGTTATGAACGTCTTCAGGTCTTTTTCCGTGTATAGCGCAAAAAATAAAAACGGCAGAGGTGATCAAATACCATCAAAAGAAAGCTCTATTTGTGGGAAGAAAAGGACGCAAATTTTGTTTGGGTACAGCATTGCATGACCGCGCAATTAGCAGTTAAAGCGACGCAGTGCCAAATTGTAAAAAGTGCTCTGGTCAGGAAGGGGGTAAATCCTTCCGGGGCTGAAGTGGTTAAAAGAGTGAACAAAAGTCCTGGATGGCTTAACTCCAATGTAAAAATGCATATAAAAGCAAAGGAGAAGGCCTTCAAAAAATACAAGGTTGAGGGATCATCCTCAGCATTCAGACTTTATAAAGAATGCAACAAGAAATGTAAGTGTGCAATTAGGACAGCTAAGATAGAACATGAAAGACACATAGCGGAGGAGAGCAAAAAAAAAATCCCAAGAAATTCTTTAAGTATGTAAACAGTAACAAAGGGAGGACAGACCATATTGGCCCCATAAAGAATGAGGAAGGACATCTGGTTACAAAGGATGGGGAGATGGCGAAGGTATTGAATTTATTCTTCTCCTCAGTCTTCACGAGTGAATCGGGGGGCTTCAGTAACCAAAACTGCAGTGTTTATCCTCATGACACAACACAGGAAGCACCTCCATGGTTAACAGAGAACAGAATTAAAATTAGACTTGAGAAACTTAACATTAATAAATCACCGGGACCAGATGGCTTGCATCCGAGGGTACTTAGGGAACTCAGTCAAGTGATTGCCAGACCGTTGTTCCTAATTTTTACAGATAGTCTACTGACTGGAATGGTACCAGCTGATTGGAGAAAAGCTAATGTAGCACCAATATTTAAAAAGGGCCCAAAATACATCCCTGGGAATTACAGACCAGTTAGCCTAACATCAATAGTATGTAAACTCTTGGAGAGGATGATAAGGGACTATATACAAGATTTTAGTAATAAGAACGGTATCATTAGCAGTAATCAGCATGGACTCATGAAGAATCGTTCTTGCCAAACCAATCTATTAACCTTCTATGACAGTGGTTCTCAACTCCTGTCCTCAGGACCCACTAACAGGCCAGGTTTTCAAGATAACTGAAATACATCACAGGTGATATAATTTGCTGCTCAGTGATTGCAGTATTCTAGTCTGCATCTTCCCAAGGTAATACATAAAACCTGGCCTGTTAGTGGGTTCTGAGGACAGGGGTTGAGAACCACTGTTCTATGAGGAGGTGAGTTGCCATCTAGATAAAGGAAGGCCCGTTGACGTGGTGTATCTGGATTTTGCAAAAGCATTTGACACAGTTCCCCATAAACGTTTACTGTACAAAATAAGGTCCGTTGGCATGGACCATAGGGTGAGTACATGGATTGAAAACTGGCTACAAGGGCGAGTTCAGAGGGTGGTGATAAATGGGGAGTACTCAGAATGGTCAGGGGTGGGTAGTGGGGTTCCCCAGGGTTCTGTGCTGGGACCAATCCCATTTAATTTGTTCATAAACGATCTGGCGGATGGGATAAACAGTTCAATCTCTGTATTTGCAGAAGATACTAAGCTAAGCAGGGCAATAACTTCTCCGCAGGATGTGGAAATCTTGCAAAAAGACCTGAACAAATTAATGGGGTGGGCGACAACATGGCAAATGAGGTTCAATGTAGAAAAATTTAAAATAATACATTTGGGTGGCAAAAATATGAATGCAATCTATACACTGGGGGGAGAACCTCTGGGGGAATCTAGGATGGAAAAGGACCTGGGGGTCCTAGTAGATGATAGGCTCAGCAATGGCATGCAATGCCAAGCTGCTGCTAACAAAGCAAACAGAATATTAGCATGCATTAAAAAGGGGATCAACTCCAGAGATAAAACGATAATTCTCCCACTCTACAAGGCTCTGGTCCGGCCGCACCTGGAGTATGCTGTCCAGTTTTGGGCACCAGTCCTCAGGAAGGATGTACTGGAAATGGAGCGAGTACAAAGAAGGGCAACAAAGCTAATAAAGGGTCTGGAGGATCTTAGTTATGAGGAAAGGTCGCGAGCACTGAACTTATTCTCTCTGGAGAAGAGACGCTTGAGAGGGGATATGATTTCAATATACAAATACCGTACTGGTGACCCCACAATAGGGATAAAACTTTTTCGCAGAAGAGAGTTTAACAAGACTCGTGGCAACTCATTAAAATTAGAAGAAAAGAGGTTTAACCTTAAACTACGTAGAGGGTTCTTTACTGTAAGAGCGGCAAGGATGTGGAATTCCCTTCCACAGGCAGTGGTCTCAGCGGGGAGCATTGATAGCTTCAAGAAACTATTAGATAAGCACCTGAATGACCGCAACATACAGGGATATATAATGTAATACTGACACATAATCACACACATAGGTTGGACTTGATGGACTTGTGTCTTTTTTCAACCTCACCTACTATGTTACTATGTTACCACCACCACCAAAGCCCAATTTTTCTGCCCCTCTGTAACAGGGGCATGTAATTACAATTCTTGATCTAATATTTCACAGCAGGGCCCGATCCTGCGCCCACCAAGAGTAACTGTGAGGGGTTACAGTGTTGTGGCACCACCACCCAATGCCAAATTTTTCTGCCCCTGTTTAACACGGACATGTAATTACAATTTTTGAAATAATATTTATCAGCAGGGCCTGTTCCTGCACCCAACAAGAGTAATAGGGCGTACACACGGTCGGACTTTGTTCGGACATTCCGACAACAAAATCCTAGGATTTTTTCCGACGGATGTTGGCTCAAACTTGTTTTGTCTACACACGGTCGCACAAAGTTGTCGGAATTTCCGATCGCCAACCACGCGGTCACGTACACCACATACGATGAGTCTAGAAAAGGCCGGTTCAGAACCAAGCGCGGCACCCTTTGGGCTCCTTTTGCTAATCTCGTGTTAGTAAAAGTTTGGTGAGAGACGATTCGCGCTTTTTCAGACTCGTGGCTTTCAGATTGTTTTCTGCCGTTCAGTTTGTGCTTGTGGGTTTGTATCTGCTCTTCAGTGCGTGCAGCAAGTTTCGCATGACTTTAATTAGTCATTGTATTCTTGTTCGTTCGTCACAGCACTAACTTTACAACGAGTACGTCCCCGCAATATGGCTTCAAAATGGTCAGCTGGTCAGAATGAACTAATGCCCCGTACACACGGTCGGACATTGATCGGACATTCCAACAACAAATTCCTAGGATTTTTTCCGACGGATGTTGGCTCAAACTTGTTTTGCGTACACACGGTTGCACAAAGTTGTCGGAATTTCCGATCGCCAAGAACGCGGTGACGTCAACCACCTACGACGAGCCTAGAAAAGGCCAGTTTAGAACCAAGCGCGGCACCCTTTGGGCTCCTTTTGCTAATTTTGTATTAGTAAAAGTTTGGTGAGAGACGATTCACGCTTTTTCAGACTCGTGGCTTTCAGATTGTTTTCTGCTGTTCAGTTTGTGCTTGTGGGTTTGTATCTGCTCTTCAGTGTGTGCAAGCAAGCTACGCATGACTTTGATTAGTCATTGTGTTCTTGTTCGTTCGTTGCTGTTTTTCAAGTCGCTCTTCACAGGCCTTGCTGTTCTTCAGTGCGTTCTGTTCGTTCTGAGTAGCCGACCGTTTTCTAGCCATGTTGCGTATGCGTACTCCTCGTAGAGTTCGTGCTGTGCGGGGGCTTGGTGTTGGGGTCCTGACCTTGACACAAGTCCAGTCCATGAGCAGGGTGGGGAGGAGTTCATGGACCAAGAATTGGTTGCTTCAGCGTGACCAGTTCTCTCATATGCCTTTGCTCCGTGAGATCCGTGAGAATAATCCTGATGATTTCAGGAACTTTCTCAGGATGACGGACCCCGTGTTTCACCGTCTGTTGCCTTCGCTGACCCCTTATATTAGCAGGCAGGATACCTGCATGAGGCAAGCCATCACTCCGGAGCAAAGGTTGGTCGCTAGCCTGCGGTATTTGGCGACAGGGAGAAGCCTGCAGGACCTCAAGTTCTCGACAGGCATCTCCCCCCAGGCTCTGGGGATCATTATCTCAGAGACCTGTTCTGCCATCATCCAGGTCCTGCAGAAGGAGTATATGAAGGTAAGATTTTTATCCTTTAATATCACATTTTATTGTATTGAATGTTTGCTAATATCTTGTATTTCTTTCCTCATTCCCTAATTACCATGATTGGAATATGTTGTGAATGTCCCCTTTATCCTCATGCATGCTGGATTTTCATGTAATTATTATTTTAAGTCCTTCATACATATTTGCCCTTCAATAACTTCCCCAGCATGGTGTCTCCTACCCCTATATTCACCTCATGTAGTCACTTAACAATGTATTTTTTCTGCTCCATAGTAGTGCTTTACCCCAAACACCCCCTAAAATGTTTAGAAATGTTAATTTTGCTTTAAATTCAGGCAGAGTGGCAGAGGCTTTTTTTTGGTGGTGTCCCCAAATAATTTTTAGTAACCCTCCCAACCCCCAACTGCTAAGTCAGCTGATCCCAATTCTCTATCCTCAATCATCTATCTGCTGACTTTGCCAAACCCATACACACTATACCTACCTCTTTACTGGTCAGATTTATGGATGAATTCCCCAAAGCATGTAGTGCAAGGGCCTGCCTGTATACTTTCAAATGGTACTGTTTGAAGTTTTTCTATCCTATTATTATCTTGATAGGTAATAGCAGAATGTCCAAATGTGCTCAAATGTGTACAATGTGTATTTATATCTTGGTATTATGACACTTCTTACCTGTCCATTGGTCTGCCAATAGTGTAACTAAGGAGGGGCTGTTCCAAGTAATACCCATTATTTAGGCATTCATCTCTCAATGAAGTGAAGAGGGTTACCTGTCCAAGATTTCCACACACCCCCTATAATGTTAGAAATGGCCCATGAGAGGGGGGGGGAATATGATAGGTGTACCTTATACTTTGGCGTTGCTAAATTCCCCTTAATAAATGCTATCCGGAGGTTGTCCCATAATATTTGTGTCTAATCTGCTTGCCATGTTTCTGAGAAAAAATAGTAATGTTTATTGTTTTTTCCTCAACAGTTTCCTTCCACGCCACAGGAATGGCAGACTGTGGCCTCCCACTTTGCCCAGCGGTGGGACTTTCCTAACTGCGGAGGGGCAATTGATGGGAAACACGTCCACATCGTCCCACTACCCAACTCGGGGTCATACTATTATAATTATAAGGGGTTCAATAGTATAGTGATGTTGGCGGTGGTGTCGGCTAATTACGACTTCCTGTATGTGGACGTGGGGAAGAATGGCCTGATGTCCGATGGTGGAGTCATCGCCCAGACTGAGTTTTACAGGCATCTCCAGAATTGCAGCTTGGACTTGCCAGCTCCAGAGGACAATGTTGAAGGACTTCCATTTGTGTTCGTTGCTGATGAAGCGTTTGCGCTGGGGGACCACCTCATGCGGCCATTCCCAATGAGGACCCTCACCCCGGAACAGAGGGTTTTTAATTACCGGCTGGCCAGAGCCCAAAGAGTGGTGGAGAACACATTTGGAATCCTGGCCAGCCGGTTCCGCCTATTTCTGACACCCATCCATATGGCGGAGTATAAACTGAACCATATTATACTGGCGTGCTGTGTTCTCCATAACTTTTTAAGGAAACATTCGGCCAACTATGCTGGCTCAGTTGGGCCTGAGGCCGGAATGATACATCAAACCACACTGACGGCGCTTGAAAGCGGCCATCCTGGCTTGCCCTTCCTGAGTGCCCGTGATGTCCGGTTACGCTACCTGGAGTTCTTTGCGGGTAGGGGGGCTATCAATATGCCAGCAAATCTGTGAAGCCTTTTTATAATAAAACAAAAAAAGAAATTCTTTGTGGACATTTACTGCTTGTGTTTGTTTTAGCTGACCCTGACAGAAATGTGTTGAGTCCAGAAAATGTCGTGATTGTGTAACCTTATTATACAAAGCACTGTTGGCTGTTATTTACTAAAATGCAAAAACACATTTCACTACAAGTGCAGTTGCAACTGCACTGAAACTGCACTTGTAGTGCCAAGAGGATTTGCCCTTAGTAAATAACCCCCATTTTCTCAGAAAACAACAATGACATCACCCCAAAAGTGTTGTAGCGTTGAGACAATAATCCACACATTCTTGATTAACAATCTTTTTAATACCTGCACAATCACATGTGCATTTACCAAAGGTTTTTCAAACAAACCAACATGTTTGTTGTATAACAATTTTTGGGATAGCATTATCAAAACTCAAAATGTCCATTTTAGATAAAACAGGCCTGTGTAAAACCAACAAGAAAGACACAAATCTTGAACTTACAAACGTCACATTTGGTAGAATTTGAAGGCAATATCACACATGAGTATTTAGGAACTGTGTTTGATATTTAGTTCAGATGGGGTGAAGTCACCCCAGGAAAAGCCAAATTTGGAAGATGCACACCAATTTAATAATGTCAACATGTGCGACCTGCCATCACGGGGGATCAAGGGATGTGTTTTGGGGGAGCAAGCCCTTCCCCACCGCTACTTTATTATTGAGGAAGGGGTTGCACCCCCAAAACAGGGGTTGCACTCCCAAAACGTGTCCATTGATCTCCCGTGATGGCAGATAGCACATGTTGACACACTGTGTGCATCTTCCAAATTTGGCTTTGGGAAAAATCACAGAAACATTTAGCACATTGTAGCACACAAAAGAAGAAAGTGATTTGGAGGGGCTTTAAACTCGCCCCAAAACATCAATGATGTTTTTATTTTTTGGAATAACATCATTGATGTTTTTCTTGATGATTTCCAATTGTAAATTACACCCCATGATCTCCCCGATTAGGATCTGGGCACTTTCGGATGTGAAAGGATCTGGATCCACAACCTCACGATCACCTAAAAAGAGAGGAACCCCAAAATAAATTAGGTCTAAAAAAAATGTCGCCATCCATCTCTTATCTGAGCCTGTGGTTGCAGACACTCACCTGTTGTGGTGACTAGTTCCACCACGTCTTCTTCCTCCTGCTCAGATTGTGTTGGGGGGATTTCCCCTTCTTCCAGAGGGGGGGGGGGCTCTGGTCTCCTCGGATGAGGGATGTCCTCCGAGTCTTTTATCCCCTATGGCAAACAAAAATGGTATAATTAGCACACAGATATTTGATGGCAGAACTAGAAATAGGAAACATTGCTTGGAAGTGGGGTACAATTGTCAATTTTAGCAGAGTTCCAAGATGTAGCTTTTTTAGTGTCCTTTGTCAACCTGCAATACTTTACCTGTTTGGTACAAGCTTCACAGATGTAGCCCCCCCCTCTATAGTATACACTGGAGCACCTGTGTGGCCCCCTAATAAAAATGGTGTTCTTGTGTCCCACACTAGTGCTCCAGTGTCCAGATGTGAAAACAGCTGCTCATTGTCCTCTCCTTACACAGAATCTAGTTTGCATTTCATTCTAGTAACAAAGCCATCTACACAACCCAATTCTTTTAAGACAAGTATAGGGTGTCAAAATGGTGGCCAAATGCATATGGCCTAAACAATGGTATTTTATAGTCCGAAAGAAAAATGTTTGATCCGAACGAATAATGTGCCCATGAAAGTTGCCATTTTAAACTGTACAACAGTTCCTAAAAGCACATGGAGCAGCACGAACGTAATAAACATAAAGAATAGGAACACAGCACAACTACTTACTCTTTTGCAGCACTCTCCGGATCTTTCTGTACTGCTCATGTTCTCGTAATTTGAGGTCCGACCACCGGTTCCTGAGCTGATCTTTCGATCGTCGTACCCCGAAATTCCGGTGCAGACTCCTGACCACTTTCACCATGATCTAGGCCTTTCTGATATTGGGGTTGGGGTAAGGCCCATACTTCCCGTCATAGTCGGCCTTCTTCAGGATATCCACCATCTCCAACATCTCCCCAAAGGACATATTTGAGTCCTTAAATCTCCTTCGTGTCCGGATCCGGCCTTTCCTCCTCCTCCTTGCTACAATTAGCACGATCCTGCTGTGTCTCCGCCATGTGCTCTTCCCCCACTGCGCCGAAAGAAAAGGGGCGGAGAATAGACTAGAAAGAACGTCAGGGGCGGGCGGAGTTACACGCATGCGCAGTGTGTATAAAGCGTAACACGCGTGCGTCTTACGTACGATCTGTGAGCGGAGGAAGGAGCATCGGAGGCGCCAATCGTGATAACGAAGGTAGGATCTAAACTTGGGCCTATACTGCTTCGAAATGGAAGCCTATATTGTAACAAGATTAGGGGAGTTTGGCCTGACATTAGGGTTTGTCTTGTGTTGTGTCTTGCAGAGAAAATGGATGGGTTCAACGACCACAATTTCCTCCCCCTGTTCATAGACAATTACAGGGAGCTGCCCTGTCTGTGGCAGGTCAGACACCCCCACTATAACCATAAACAAAAGAGGCAGGCAGCACTGGAGAAACTGCTGGAGTTGGTGAAGCCAGTGGTCCCCACAGCAACCATCCCCTATTTAAAAGCCAAAATTGGTGGCCTGAGGAGCACATATCTTAGGGAGCGCAAGAAGGTCACAGATTCCCAGAGGTCTGGAGCTGCAGCAGATGACATTTATGTCCCCAGGCTGTGGTACTATGAGAGACTGTGATTTCTGTCAGACCACACTGAAGTCAGGGAATCCCTCTCTACTCTTCCTTCCACGCTTCCTTCCACCCCAGCTGAGGCTTCCGATGTCCAACCTGGGCCTTCCAGCCAGGAAGAAGTGGAGGAGCCCAGCTGGAGTCAGGTATAGCATTGTTCTACAGATTTCTGGACAATAAATAAATGATGTTTACTAGATGTTATTATTGATCACTAATTGCTGCTTGAAAGTGTTTTACATATCAATAGACAGTAGTGGGCACCCAAAATTGGGACAAGAATGAAAACTGCTGGGCTCAGAAGGATAGTCTGTTATATTTGTTAACATTTAATTTGCAGCAGTCAGGAGGTGAAAATTGTGTGTGATTGATGAAAAAAATACTAAAACTATGTCCCTTTTTCATACACAGGAAGACCTCAGCCAGGAGGAGGCTGTGGAATGTGGCAGTCAGGAGGAGGCGGTGATTAGTGGCAGCCAGGAGGAGTCGGGGCTAAGTGGCAGCCAGGAGAAGCCAGGGACCAGTCACAGCCTGACTGAGTCTCAGGTTCCTCCCCTCCGCCTTCCATATAAAAGAGCCAGGAAGACGACTCCGAGTCCCGTGCAGGATTCTGCGTTCAGGCTGATCCAGGAGGCTTCTGCGTCCCTACGAGCCTTACCCACTCCTGAAGAGGCCTTTGCCTGCATGGCTGCCACGAAACTGCAGGGCATGCAGGAGGGTCAACGCAGGCTCTGTGAGGACCTTATGTATAAAGTGCTACGTAAGGGGGTGAGTGGGGAACTAACACCCAAGACCGACGTGGTTGAGTTGGACCATCCTCCTCCTCCTCCTCCTGCTGCCACAACTCCACCACCACAGCCACCGCGTGTAAGGAAGCGTGGAAGGAAGACCTACGAGTGATGGCCCTGCGTTCAGTCTGGTCTGACAGAAGATGCAGTCTCTCGTATGACCACAGCCTGGGGACACAGATGTCATCTGCTGCTTTCCGGATCTCTGGGACTTCTGGACCAGACTGCACTCCCTTAGATATGGACTCCTTAGGCCACCAATTTTGCTTAAAAATAGTTGATGTCTGCCCTGGGGGTCCAAGGCTTCGCCCACTTTTGCAGTTTCTCCAGCGTTGCCTCCCTCTTTGTTTAGTTGTGAGCCCTTAATAAAAAATTTTTTGGGAAAGTATACTCTCCTGTGTGTGTTTTCATCCAAAAAGGACATTTTTTTGGTGACGATTCAGGTACATTTCTAACATAAAATGTGAAATTAACAAGGGACAACAACACCAAACAATCTCCTACAGATTAAATAGAACAACATATTAATGGTGTTGTAAGAACTTGTCACAAAAAACACACACAAACATTTTCGGGAGTACAAATCAAAATCCCCCCCCCAAAAAAAAAATCCTTCAAAAAAATACAAACACAAAAAAAGAATCTACATTAAAGCCAAAAAAACCCCAAAAAAAACCAAAAATATGTTGTCAGATGTGAGCAATCAAAATATATTGAGGGAATCCAGATAAATAGTAACGAAATAAGTTTGTGAGAAGTGTGTGTGAATATGAGCAGCAAAACTACTATATTCTTGTCACATTATAAAGAAGAGGAGAGTGCGCTGTATTAAACCATTTTTAACATTGCAGCGTGACGAAAGTGCTGTATCCATTGCGAACGCTAAGTTTACCCGAACGAGCTGTTCCGTGCCGGAATTTCTTCTGAGCATGCGTGGCACTTTGTGCGTCGGAACAGGCCACACATGGTCGGAATTGATGCGATCGGATTTTGTTGTCGGAAAATTTTATCTCCTGCTCTCCAACTTTGTGTGTCGGAAAATCCGATGGAAAATGTCCGATGGAGCCCACACACGGTCGGAATTTCCGACAACACGCTCCGATCGCACATTTTCCATCGGAAAATCCGACTGTGTGTACGGGGCATAACTGTGAGGGGTTACAGTGTTCTGGCACCACCAACACCTAAGGCCCAATTTTCTGCAGAGTATATAGGGCAGGCGTTATAGTATATATACATCTGTTCAGAGCATATAGTGCCTGGGGGGCCCCCCCATGCCATTTTTTTTAAATTTGGGTGCTGTGTTCTCCTTAATATCCATACCAGACCCAAAGAGCCTTGTAATGGGCGGGGGGGGGGGGGGGGGGACCCATGCTGTTTCTCTCAATGATTTTCATCTATATTGCCGGGATCCGACAATACATTACAGTCCCCAATCTCCTTATGGCACCCCCCACCTCACAGTATCCAGGGCAGCCGCCCCTCCTGCCCACCCCTTGTCCCGGCCCTGATAACCAGAGGGAAAAAAGTGCCACCTACTTGCTGCACAGAGGCAAATAGTGGGTTATTGATACCAGAGGTGACCCCTGGTAGCTCCGCCAACACTGTGCAGATGGCTACGTAGACAGATACCCCAAAGCTGGTATGGGGGGGCAGAGTAGTAGAAGACACTACTGTAGGGGGGGTTCAGAGGGGCAAAAGACACTACTGTGGGGGGGCAGAGTACCTTACTGTGGGGGGAGAGGGAGGATGATGTGAAGAGGGCAAGAAGACACTACTGTGACTACATGCAGTCTTTTTTTTGGGGGGGCTTATTGTTTTTTTTTTTTTCTTAAAGGGCAGCGCTTACCACTCCCCTGTCCCCCCAGGATCTTTGATATCCTCCATATAGATCTCAACCTCTGAAAGGTTGCCCTGTTTTAGATCCAGTTATGTGAAATAGAAAATCTTTGTCTTGTGATCCAGAATTTGCAGGAACAATGCAAGGAGTTTCAAATCCAGCTAAAAAATTTCAGAAGATCAAATTACTTGCCTTGCCCCGGGCGCTGACAACCCACGCTACTCCACCGATAAGCAGAGCGTTCCCTCATTTCAGCGTTTACCCTCAGATTTAGAGCAATTGCACCTGCAGTGCACAATATATTTCCCTTTAGTAAATCAACCTCAATTACTTATTTTTAAAAAAAGGTTTTTATTGCCAAATGTACATAAACAAAGAAATTATTTGTGAATAGGGTACAAACATTGATGAATGCAGAGGCATAACAGCACCAAATTAATCTACAATATATCCCGTTGTTTACATCAATTATAGCAATGTTTTTCATGTACATATAGCATTTTTTTTTTTAAAGCTAGAACATGTGAAATGGAAAATAAAATCTAATAAAAACAATACAAATAAAAGTAAAGGTAAACTACTAGAAGAGGTAAGGTACCCCTAAACCTGTGTGAAGTGTGCTATTTTTTTAGTCATTATTTTAAGTTAAAAATACCCTGTTTAGCGCAGGCTGTGGCTTAATATACATTATATTATATTATAGAGATCTCATGGGCTTTCTGTCACTGTATCGTTACACTCAACCCATTTAGCCCAGGTTTTATTGAATTTTTTTGGGCATCCCCTCGCTTCATATGTCATTTTATACAAAGTAACATTAGTATTCACTAAGGCCTTCCAAGATGACAGTGTTAGACGTTCTCTCCTAATCCAATTAAATGCACTCAATTTACGTACATAAAAGAACAACAGTCTCAGTAGGGTTCTCATATTATTGCTCATAACTTCGTCTTTGATTTTTCCCCTCAATGACTTATTTACATATAGAGCTCAACTCTTTGAGGACACATACAGTAGATTTAAGCCATCTGGTCCAGGTGCTTTATTCACCTTTATTTTGTTTACGTGCTTCAGGACCATATCAATTATGAGCCATTGTGGATCATTTGGGCTGTGTTAATACTATCTCCATTAAGGTTTTGAGTTCCCCATTTTGCTTTGTAGACACAGAGCTGAAGAAGCTATTTATGAAATGTGCTTTCTTTTTGCCACCAGTCACCAACTTAAAATTATCTGGTAAAGGGCCTGCATGCTCAGACCTGCCGTTTTTACTATTAACCACTTCAGCCCCGGAAGGTTTTACCCCCTTCCTGACCAGAGCACTTTTTACAATTCGGCACTGCGTCGCTTTAACTGCTAATTGCGCGGTCATGCAATGCTGTACCCAAACGAAATTTGCGTCCTTTTCTTCCCACAAATAGAGCTTTCTTTTGATGGTATTTGATCACCTCTGCCGTTTTTATTTTTTGCGCTATAAACGGAAAAAGACCGAAAATTTTGAAAAAAAATTATATTTTCTACTTTTTGTTATAAAAAAATCCAATAAACTCAATTTTAGTCATACATTTAGGCCAAAATGTATTCGGCCACATGTCTTTGGTAAAAAAATGTCAATAAGCGTATATTTATTGGTTTGCGCAAAAGTTATATCGTCTACAAACTAGGGTACATTTTCTGGAATTTACACAGCTTTTAGTTTATGACTGCCTATGTCATTTCTTGAGGTGCTAAAATGGCAGGGCAGTACAAACCCCCCCAAATGACCCCATTTTGGAAAGTAGACACCCCAAGGAAATTGCTGAGAGGCATGTTGAGCCCATTGAATATTTTTTTTTTTGTCCCAAGTGATTGAATAATGACAAAAAAAAAAAAAAATTTACAAAAAGTTGTCACTAAATGATATATTGCTCACACAGGCCATGGGCATATGTGGAATTGCACCCCAAAATACGTTCAGCTGCTTCTCCTGAGTACGGGGATACCACATGTGTGGGACTTTTTGGGAGCCTAGCCGCGTACGGGGCCCCGAAACCCAAGCACCGCCTTCAGGATTTCTAAGGGCATAAATTTTTGATTTCACTCCTCACTGCCTATCACAGTTTTGAAGGCCATAAAATGCCAAGATGGCACAAACCCCCCCCCCCCAAATGACCCCATTTTGGAAAGTAGACACCCCAAGCTATTTGCTGAGAGGCATGATGAGTATTTTGCAGCTCTCATTTGTTTTTGAAAATGAAGAAATTTTCTTTTTCTTTTTTCAATTTTCAAAACTTTGTGACAAAAAGTGAGGTCTGCAAAATACTCACTATACCTCTCAGCAAATAGCTTGGGGTGTCTACTTTCCAAAATGGGGTCATTTGGGGGGGTTTTGTGCCACCTGGGCATTCCATGGCCTCCGAAACTGTGATAGGCAGTGAAGAGTGAAATCAAAAATTTACGCCCTTAGAAAGCCTGAAGGCGGTGCTTGGATTTCGGGGTCCTGTGCGCGGCTAGGCTCCCAAAAAGTCCCACACATGTGGTATCCCCGTACTCAGGAGAAGCAACAGAATTTATTTTGGGGTGTAATTTCACATATCCCCATGGCATGTTTGAGCAATATATCATTTAGTGCCAACTTTGTGCAAAAAAAAAAAAAACTTGTCTCTTTCCTGCAACTTGTGTCACAATATAAAATATTCCATGGACTCGACATGCCTCTCAGCAAATAGCTTGGGGTGTCTACTTTCCAAAATGGGGTCATTTGGGGGGGGGTTTGAACTGTCTTGGCATTTTATGCACAACATTTAGAAGCTTATGTCACACATCACCCACTCTTCTAACCACTTGAAGACAAAGCCCTTTCTGACACTTTTTGATTACATGAAAAAAATTTTTTTTTTGCAAGAAAATTACTTTGAACCCCCAAACATTATATATTTTTTTAAAGCAAATGCCCTACAGATTAAAATGGTAGGTGTTTCATTTTTTTTTTTCACACAGTATTTGCGCAGCGATTTTTCAAACGCATTTTTTGTGGAAAAAACACACTTTTTTAAATTTTAATGCACTAAAACACACTATATTGTTTGATGAAATAAAAAAGATGATCTTAGGCCGAGTACATGGATACCAAACATGACATGCTTTAAAATTGCGCACAAACGTGCAGTGGCAACAAAGTTAATACATTTTTAAAAGCCTTTAAAAGCCTTTACAGGTTACCACTTTAGATTTACAGAGGAGGTCTACTGCTAAAATTACTGCCCTCGATCTGACCTTCGCGGTGATACCTCACATGCATGGTGCAATTGCTGTTTACATTTGACGCCAGACCGCCCCTTGCGTTCGCCTTAGCGCGAGAGCAGGGGGGGCAGGGGTGCTTTTTTTTTTTTTCTTTATTATTTTTTTGCTTTTTTATCTTATTTTTAAACTGTTCCTTTCATTTTTTTTTTAAATCATTTTTATTGTTATCTCAGGGAATGTAAATATCCCCTATGATAGCAATAGGTAGTGACAGGTACTCTTTTTTGAAAAAATTGTAGTCTATTAGACCCTAGATCTCTCCTCTGCCCTCAAAGCATCTGACCACACCAAGATCGGTGTGATAAAATGCTTCCCCAGTTTCCCAATGGCGCTGTTTACATCCGGCGAAATCTAAGTCATAAAATGCTCGTAGCTTCCAGTTTCTTAGGCCATAGAGATGTTTGGAGCCACTCTGGTCTCTGATCAGCTCTATGGTCAGCTGGCTGAATCACCGGCTGCATTCTCAGGTTCCCTGTTGAGACAGGAGAGCCAGAGAAAAACACGGAAGATGGTGGGGGGGGCATTCCCTCCCACTGCTTGTAAAAGCAGTCTAGAGGCTAATTAACTGCTAGGATTGCTTTTACATGAAAGCCGACCGCTGGCTGAAAAGAATGATACCAAGATGATACCTAAACCTGCAGGCATCATTCTGGTATAACCACTCAAAGTCGTGAATGGCGTACCTGAAGACAAAAAAATGGTTAACAATAAAGCACAGTGAACAGTAAAGTATAAAAAATTGCATACCTGAAAAGCAAACATGATAAAACATAATAACAATAACAATAAAACATTGCAGAATAGAATAAAGTAAAAAAGAGCAGAACAATAGAGAGAGAATAGAGAGAGAGAGAACAATAAATCGACAACAATTTTTTTTTATTTTTGTTTGTGTTTTTTTTTTTTTTTACACTTTTTTTTGTAACTCTAACTTTTATAACTGTAACCGGTTCCAGGTTCGGGTCTCTCAAAATGCGATGGCATCTTGGGAGACCCTGTGAAAGTGTGCCTAGTCTGTGCAATGCTGTACCCTACGCTAATACTCAACTAGCGAATGGTAGCGTTCAAAACATTCACCAATGCAAAGACCAGGATTGTCAGGACAGGAGGGACAATAATAGCGGGTGTCACGCCTATATCCGCGCTTGCTGCAGACACGACATCTTTTTTGGGGGGTTCGTTGGGTAGGGGTACTCGGGAGGACATAAAGAAAATGCCTCTCATGCAGCCGACTGCATTTGGTTGGGGATGTGAATGGGGAAAGTACGGGCGCTGCAGAAGCGGTGAGTTCCCAATTAGGATTGGCGAATGCAGCAGGAAGGGCACTATGGGCACGACGGGCCTGTGTTTGTCTTTTTGGTGGCAGCGGGACACTACTTGTGCTTGCCACCTCACCAGCTTGAACTGCACTTATGGGACTTGCCACGTCACCAAGTGTTACTGCAGTGCTGGTTTGACTAAGACCGGGGTGTACTAGGCCACTGGCGCTTGCCAGTTCACCAAAACGCTACAAAAAAACTGTTAGCGATCGCAGGGATCAGGCCTGACTCTGCGAACGCTGCAGTTATGCGTTTAGTGTTTTGTAAGTGACAGTGATCGATCAATACTGCACTTGGGTGGGCTGGGCCGGGCGGAGGGGCAAAATGCAGGTGCTAGCAGGTATCTGGGCTGATCCTGCTAACACTGCGTTTTTGGGAACCCTAAATTGCTGGGGACGCCAGTATAGATCTGATCGGATCAGATATTGATCTGTTCAGATTCTATACCACTAAGGGAGGCGTATGCTGCATGCGTGGGTGTTAGCGGTACTGGCGCTAATCTGACGCTGCCTGGGGCGACGCATATCACTGCCGGGCGATCAGGGGGCTAAACCTTTATTCGGTAATAAACGGCGGGTGCCTTGACACTATAAAAAATAAACAAACTAACCAGCGTCACCCGTAGCAGTTATACGGTGATCAGTGGTGAAAGGGTTAACTAGGGGGCAATCAAGGGGTTAAAACATTTATTAGGTAGTATATGGGGGTCCCTGTCGCTATAAAACGCTGACGGCGAACCTAAATATTTACGTCCCTAACTAGCGTCACCAGCGACACTAATACAGCGATCAGAAAAATGATCGCTTAGTGACACTGGTGACGGGGGGTGATCAAGGGGTTAAAACTTTATTAGGGGGGGTTAGGGGGGTACCCTAGACCTACAGGGGGCTAACCCTAACTGTCCTAACACGGTAACTGTCACAAACTGACACCAATGCAGTAATCAGGAAAAACAAACAAAAAAAAAAAAAACAGCTTGGTGTCAGTTTGTGACAGGGGGGGGTTATTCGGGGGGATCGGGGGGCGATTGGGGGGGGATCGGGGGTGTTTAGTGTGCCTGGCATGTTCTACTGTGTGTGTGTTTTACACTTACTCAGATGTCTTCTCTCCTCGGCGCCCGAACGTAAACTGCCGAGCCGAGGTGAGATGACATCACATCCTCTGCCTGTGTGTACTATACACAGGCAGGGGATGTTTCTCATTGGCTGGGAGCGATCGCGAGGGGGGGGGGCCACGATCGGATGGCCTCCCCCTCATCTCTGATCGCTGCCAGACAAATGCCGACCGCTGCTGGCACCGGGGGGGGGGGTCCGATCGGACCCCCCGCCCGCGGGAAGGCAATCACGTACCAGGTGAGATTATCGGAAGAATGATCGTCCTTTTTTTTCATGCTAATCTCATATTGAAAATGAAGAGTTTACTAAAGTTACGAAAATTCTCATATGACAGAATAAAAATTTGTAAGTGATGTAATGCATTGTAGTGTATTTGTATTGTATTTTCGAAAGACAACTGTACTGATTAAATGAAAATTGTACGATAATTAACTTTGACCTACACACACCCATATTCAGCTCCACCCATAATGCTTTAGCATCATCACACTTTCCCCCAAAAAGGTCCTCTTTCACACTTGCTTTGAGATCACTTCTTGCATAGGGACAGACACCACCTTTACAATTTACCCATAGCCGGGAATATAGCCCAATCATGTGTAGAATGAAAGGGGAAACACAATGAAGCCATACCAAATAAATCATAGTTCTCTTCATGCAAAAGCTTCCAACTCTCCTATTTTGCGTGGCAGACTTCTGGCATTGGTAAACAGACACTTTAATTCATTGTCATATTTTGCACTTGTGTTTTGCTTTTGCATTTTTTTAGTAGTGCAAACAGTGCTATAATTGCCAATGGTTGTTTATAACATGGAAATTGCCTTATCACCTGTAGTCTGGACTGTTTCACCTTCTTCCAGTCCAGGTTATTTCTTATTTTTCAGAGCATGCAACACTGTACCCAAATGAATTTTATAACTTTTTTTGAGACAGATAGAGCTTTCTTTTGGTGGTATTTAATCACCACTGTTTTGTTATTTTTTGCATTATAAATGAAAAAAATACTGAAAAATGTGAAAAAAAAACACATTTTAAAGTCTTAGAAGTAATTTTTTTTCTTTAGAAATTCAGACAAACCATGTATTCTGCTACATTTCTTTGGTAAAAATAGCCCAAATCAGTGCATATTTAGCTGCAGAGACATTTGCCAGGGGTGTACACATGCCACAGCTACAATGCTTTGCTTAGCAGCTTTGGCAGGAATTATACCCCCTGTGCTTGAGCAGGGTCAACTGAGTTAAAGTAGGTGGACACAGACGTCACACATCAGCTGGTGTGCGCTCCAGAGAGCATGCAGGAGTCGCCAATGTGGGATGGCATGAGGGCACATCCACTCACATCGGTGCTGCTCCCTTATGGCTTTATATGTACATTGGCCAGACAGGAGGTGGTTAAATAACTTCCTAGGCTCACTTAATCTTTCTAAGATCTCCTTCAAACAATTAGCTCTTCTCTCTGAGCCATTCACCATTAAAGGTTTAGTCATAGTAATTTGCAACTTCCCTTTCCATAAGTCCTCAGGTCAAGATGGCTGTATTAATAAATGCTACAAAACATTTGTGAATGTCAGGGGTCTAAACCCAAGGAATGCCTGGAAGCACTTATTGCTATTCCTAAGCAAGGAAACCCCCCTACTGAGGCAGCTAATTTCCAACCAATCTCTCTCTTAAATATAGATAAAAAAATATAAGCTAAACTTCTGGCCAACAGACTGCAACCCCTTATAGCCAGATCAAATTGGCTTTATCAATGGCTGTCGAGTACCTTATGGCACTAGGAGATTTATTGATCTCATTCAATGGACTGATCCTTAGATGTAGAGAAGGTGTTTTATCGAGCATACTGAGGCTAAATTCAACTAGTAATTTAATAAATTTGGACTTACAGGATCTTTTGGAGCTGCCGTCTTAGCAATTATATTACAATCCTAGTGCCAGGGTTTGGATTTTGGGTATGCTTTCAGCCCATTTTTTGATAACCAGTGGCACCAGGCAAGGATGTCCCTTTTTTGCCCTTTGTTTTTGCCTTAGTTATAGAACAACTAGCCAAAGCAATCTGGGCATGTCCTTTCTTAAAAAGACTCATGGTAGGCATTGTGGAACATAAAATTGGACTCTACACAGACAAGATTTTGATTGTTGTGACTGACCCCTTTAGCTCATTACCTATCTTATATACAATCCTTAAAAACTTTGTCTCTCTTTCTCTTCATAAAATGTAATAATCTAAATCATTTATGTTACCTATGAACCTCTAATCACTGTTAACAAAAAAAACTCACAGGTCTCCTCTTTCTCATGGGCAAATTCCTGTCAATACAATACCTTGGAAAAAATGGACATCTCCAGGTACTAATATCTTTAAGACCCCTTTCACACTGAAGGCATTTTTCAGGTGCTTTAGTGCTAAAAATAGTGTCTGTAAAGCGCCTGAAAAAAACCTCAGCTGCAAACCCAGTGTGGGTGCTGCGCTGGCAGGGTGTCACAAAAAGTCCTGCCAGCAGCTTTTTTGCAGCACTGTAGGAGCGGTGAATACACCGCTCCTGCCCATTGAAATCAATCAATGGGCAGTGCCGCAGAACCGCTGGCAAAGCGCTGCTGCTGCCGTTTTGTGGGCGGATTTAACCATTTTTCGGCTGCTAGCGGACGAATAGCGTCGCTAAAAAAAGGGGAAAGCGGCACTAAAAATAGCACCGCTTTACCGCTGACGCCTGGGCGCTTTCAATGTGGAAGGGCTCTAAGACTAACTATCCTGTCCTGTTTACCAAAATCTCAAACCTTTGCAAGGGTTTATCTAAATCTACAATTGCATGTGCTGGAAGGACAACCCTCAGAAAATGTTCACCCTTATTTATATACTCTATGTGCTCTGTGCAATACCTTTTCCTGTCCTTTTGTCTTACATCAAAAGCTTGTTGATAACTTCAACTGAGGGAACAAAAAAGGAGGGACCAAAGTAAATAAACTGTCCCTATTCTTTTCCACATTTCAGGCAGGAATGGGTGCTCTTGACTTTAACAAATATTATAGAGTCACTTCTAGACCAAATGACCCCTCCACGGATAAATGTGTTCAAATTGTTCAAACAGCAAGTCTCCTCTGTAAACCTACAGGCCTTATTAGGCACCATAACCTTGACCCACAAAACAAATAGATATTATTTGAACACAATTATGCTTCTTCATGTACATGGGTTCTCTAGTCCTCTCTGGTCGGAAATTCTACAATTTATAACTTTGTTCCTGTGACCTCTTTATATTCACAACGAACTCTACCATCTTCTGAAAACATAATTCCATCAATAGTAGAAACTTTTATAAATTTCTTAGGATTCAACATTTGCTATTATTTAAACTGCTTGCAGGTGATCCACTCATAAACGCTCTTTGTCTCTACCAAATAGAATCAAAAGGGATCTTCCTTATTTATGTTTCCCTTTCCAAACAAATGTTACCAGCAAAACTACTAACAAAGTTTAAATGAGAACAAGATTTGGAGAGCTCTCTAACTACTCAGCAATGACAGTATGCCACTCATTGGCCCAAGAAGGGCTCTGGATGCTTATCCTATTAAAAGCTTATCCTAGCAAAAGCTACTACTAAAATGCTTATCCTAGCAAAAGCTATTTCATGGATGGTACTTCACACCTCAACTCTTAGCAGCTAGCTTCCCTTGGCAACAGTCTCTATTATGTTGGAAAAATTGTGGACACATAGGCAATATAGATGAAAAATCAAGGAAAAAATGGATTTTAAGGGGAACTCCACGCCAACATTAAAAAAAAAAAAAAAAAAGATTGGGGTCCCCCCCACAATCCATATTTTTTTCACTGTTTTTGGTGAATGGGTAGGGGTACAATGTAAATTCACATGGGGGGGATCTGGGGGCCCCCTTGTCAAAGGGGGCTTCCAGGTTCCAATATATATATATATACACTAAACTGCCTGCACGCCACTAACTAACCTGCCTAATCTAGCTCAAGTTCTCTCATTCTCTCCACGTTATCACACTACATACGGCCACCATGTAAGCAGCCTTATATAGTGTGGGGTGTGGACTTAACTCCCTGAGCCATGGTTGGCCAAAGGCACCCTGCCTTTGGCCAATTATGACTCTCCCAGCAGATTGCGCTGTGATTGGCTAAAGCATGCAGGTCTGGTGCATGCTTTGGCCAATCAGCAGCCGTCAATGCACTGCGATCTTGCAATGCATTATGGGGTGCTCTGTGATGCTCTAATTTGCCACGAATGCCCCATATGTTCGATTCATTTCCGGACAAATGAATACCCGATGTTCGAGTCTAACTTACGTTCTATTCGAACATTGCGACCATCCCTACAGCAAAATCAGAGTAATCCTGGTAATTCACAATATCAGCAATAAGTTATGCCATTAGAAAACAAGAATGACAATGATGTCTTAAAAAAGTATTCACACCCCTTGACATTTTTCAACATTTTGCCACGTTACAACCAAAAACGTAAATTTATTTTATTGGCATTTTATCTGATAGACCAACACAAAGTGGCACATAATTGTGAAGTGGAATGAAAATGATAAATGGTTTTCAAAATTTTTTACAAATAAATATGTGAAAAGTGTGGCGTGCATTTGTATTCAGCCCCCCCTGAGTCAATACTTTGTAGAACCACCTTTCGCTGCAATTATTTTTGGGTATGTCTCGATTGCGTTTGCACATCTAGAGAGAAATGTTTGCCCATTCTTCTTTACAAATTAGCTCAAGCTCTGCCAGATTGGATGGAAAGCATCTGTGAACAGCAATTTTCAAGTCTTTCCACAGGTTCTCAATTCGATTTAGGTCTGGACTTTGACTGGGCCATTCTAACACATGAATATGCTTTGATGTAAACCATTCCATTGTAGCTCTGGCTGTATGTTAGGGTCATTGTCTTGCTGGAAGGTGAACCCTCGCCCCAGTCTCAAGTCTTTTGCAGACTCTAAAGCCGTGTACACACGAGCGGCCTTTCGACGGACTGAACTCTGAAGGACTTTTCGACGGACTTTTGATGGAGTTTCAACGGAGTTGCCTACACACGATCACAACAAAGCCTGACGGATTCGACCGTAATGATGTACGACCGGACTAGAATAAGGAAGTTCATAGCCAGTAGCCAATAGCTTCCCTTGCGTCGACTAGCATACAGATGAACTGATTTTTCGGCCGGACTCGAATCCGTCAGAAAGATTCTATTTCTAAAGTCCATCTGATTTTTCGACAGAAAAGGTCCGCTGAAGCCCACACATGGTCGAATTGTCCGGCGGATTCGTTCCGTCGGACCTTTGCTGTCGAAAAGTCCGGTCGTGTGTACACGGTATAACAGGTTTTCTTCTAAGATTGCCCTGTATTTGGCACCATTGATCCTCCCATCAATTCTGACCAGCTTCCCCGTCCCTGCTGAAGAAAAGCATCCCCACAACATGACGCTGCCACCACCATATTTCACGGTGGGGATGGTGTTTTCAGGGTGATGTGCTGTGTTAGTTTTGCTTTCAGGCCAAAAAAGTTCAATTTTGGTCTCATATGACCAGAGCACCTTCTTCCACATGTTTGCTGTGTCCCGCACATGACTTCTCACAAACTGCAAACAAGATTTTTTATGGATTTCTTTCAACAATGGCTTTCTTCTTGCCACTCTTCCATAAAGGCCAGCAATGGCAACCCTAGGGGGGGGCCAGAGGGGGCCCTGACCCCCCCAACATTATGCTGGGCCCCACCATGTGCCCCCCCAAAAAAAAAAAATTTTTTTTTTTTTAATTTTTTTTTTTTTTTTACAAAAAGGCAATTTCTTTTTGTTTGTATTCATATCGGATGTGCCGCATCTTACTCGGGCCACCACTGGGGTAACACAGTCTCTATTGAGAGGGAGAAGGTCCCCAGTGGGTGATTCCTCCCCCCTCCCTCTGCTCGCTGACGCTGCATAATGCGAGCGCTCACACAACCACGGCCGCCCGATCTGCTCCTTCCCCTGCATCCTCATTGGCAGGGAGAAGAGCGAGTTGCAAGAAGGACTCCACCAGGACTCTCAGTTACTGAAAAAACAGACTGAGGGCAGGGGCAGGACAGCAAGAGGAGGCTGGGGAACCCCACAGTGGCAGAACACCAGGGCCCGGAGGCAAGACAACATTTGCAACCCTGATAGTTCTCCCACTGCTTTGGACCCTTATATTTTCTTGGTATGCTGGTGACATATATCTCTTGTTCTCTGTCACCCTGGGGGGGGGGGGCCCAATACAGTAGGAAGGGAGCTCACTGCAGAACATGTGAAAGGGCCGTTGTGGGATCGTAGTAAAGGGGTAAAGGGCCCCAGGATAGATCGATATATCTATCTATCTATCTATATATATATATATATATTTTATTTATATATATATATATATATATATATATATATATATATATATATATATTTGCATTTTATATTGCCCCCCTATTTTTGTCCCGGTCCCCCCATGTGCCCCCCCTAAATATGAAAGCTGGAGACGCCACTGAAGGCCAGATTTGTGGCGTGCATGACTAATAGTTGTCCTGTGGACAGATTCTCCCACCTGGGCTGTGGATCTCTGCAGCTCCTCCAGAGTTACCATGGGCTTCTTGGCTGCTTCTCTCATTATTGCTCTCCTTGCCCGGCCTGTCAGTATAGGTGGACAGCCATGTCTTGGTAGGTTTGCAGTTGTTGATATAGGAATATTTAACCGCCCCTGATATCCTATATCACCACTGCGCCAATAATATAAAGAAAATATGTGTGTTGAAAAGCTGCCACTTAATATTAAAACTGTGTAAATGTCAAAAATCAAACCTATGACCATAAAACTGAAACATAGGAAGAAATGAGTGGCGCTAATAAATATAATAAATAACTGTGAATCAAAATAATTATTAACTGTAAATCAAAAATAATTAAAACAATCATTCTATAGTTTTAAAAGAAAAATCACCCCATGACAAGTGAAAATCTATATAAATATATCTATATAAATATATAGTCCATGAGATGAAAAAACAGATGAAAAAACAGATGAAAAAGAGACTTCAGTCTTCTTAAACTTTCAATCTTCCACCACACCAACGTGCTTGTGACACCTCTCCCTCTGAAAAAGCACTCACCAGCTAGTATTGCCTCCCACTCTCGTGTTTGGTTAAATAAGTGATTGAACCACACCTGGGTTACAAACGGCCATCCGTGGTATTCCGTGACTCAAATCAAAATAGCTCCATATGTGAAAAATGAGATAAAGAAAGTGCTCCACATAGCGTGATAACGTTTCAACCAGTTTATTAAAATCACCCCTAAACACTTCAATGTTTACACTCACATTTCAAACGAAAAAAGCAAGCCTCAAATGAATATCCACAGCAAACAAATAAACGATGGCTCAGCGGTGCACTGCAGTCACGGCGGACCTGTAGTGTGTGCTTGTGGTATAATTCTCACCCACTCCAAAGTCCCAGCTCACGGTGTCAGTGTATAGTTACTCAGCAAGCGGCATCTCACATCAGTAGGATTGATTGCCGTGTAGCCACGCCCCCGACATATTTCGTCACTAAGAATTCTTCATGGGATAGGCTGCACGGTCCATCAATCATCCCTTATGTATTCTCCCCTCTGCAGATCATGTGATTCCCGATCTTGCGCATGCGCACACCTCATGTCCCCATGACCGCAAAGCGCCGGTGAACACAGATCTAACTGAGTGAATAATACTATAATTAATTATCTACACCACATACTATATCACTACATTTGTGCCGTGATCTGGGTCACGGCACCAATGTAGTGATATAGTATGTGGTGTAGATAATTCATTAGTGGTTCATTAGCAGCAACCCAATTCTTCCAGAGAGATGCACTTTATTGACTTCCAACACAGAACAAGGTCCAAAGTCCACAGATGACAAAAATCCGACAGTGTATATAATTCAGAGTCCCATTTTTCCTAGGTTTGCGCCTTCATAGTCATACACAGACAGGACTATATCAAACTATAGACTGAATGCCATGTTATATTCACTAGACATTGAATGGCTGAGCAATTTGATTGGCCGTCTCCATTCAGGCCTTTGATATACTTTAGTCTTTCAGACAGACAACAACCCCCAGCCGTGAACAGCTGCAGTCATAAACCGGCCCAATTTGCACTCCCGCATATCAACATCAACAAGTCCCCTTAGATATGTGTAATTAGATTAGATTAACATATACCACCTGAACACCCTTTCGAGCCCTTGGAATACCTACATTCCTAATCTGTATTCTTGCATATTAACATCAACAAGTCCCCTTTGATATATTAGCACCCTGGGAGGGAGTTTCTGCTAGGTCAATATTGTACTGTATGTGTACATGTATATAATAATATAATATCTCACATAAATCGGTGAACATATTACAACAGCTATCAACTTCCTTATTTTAGTCCGGTATACGTCATCATGTACGAATCCGTCGGACTTTTGTGTGATCGTATGTAGGCAAGTCCGTTCGTTAGAAAGTCCACCGCAAGTCCGCCAAAAGTCCTTCGAAAGTTTGTCGGACGGGCTGTCGGACTTTTGTAGCCGAAAAGTCCGACCTTGTGTACGCCCCATTAGAGCCCCTCCAAGACGGATGAATGGTATCTATCCCACAGAATTGTAATAAAGAGGGGTCCTGATTGTGTTTTTCCTTAAAATGTAATGATACACTATGGTAATGAAAACCTTTCCTTATATTTGCCAGATGTTCTGCTATCCAGACTTTTAAAAGTCTTTTTGTTCTTCCTACATACAGTAGCCCACATGGGCACCACATTAAATATACTACATGTGAGCAGTTGCAAGTGATGAACTCCTTAATGTCGAAGGATTCGTCATCTCTGTTGAAAACCTCAGTTTTACCCCTATTGCTGATCTTAACGATTCGGCAGCAAATACATTTTCTGCAGGAATAAAATCCTTTCAGATTAATTTTGAGAGCCGTTTGGTCTGGGGGATTCAATATTTTCTTAAATAATTAATCACCAAAGTTAGGGGCCCGCCTGTAGATACATTTTGGTTGACTATCCAATATTTCCCCCAGATGTCTATCCCTGCATAATATATGCCAATGTTTCTTATAGATGTTTTCTATTTCTTTATATTGGCAGTGTAAATTGGATATAAAACCCAGTTGGTGATGGTTATTCAGTGTCTGAATCTCAGTTTTCTTTTTTAGGCATAATTCTCTTGGGATCTCAGATACTTCTTGGATGGTATTATTCCTCCGTATATCCCTTCTGCAAAAACTTAATTTTAAGCACTTGAGCTTGTTGATGATAATCAGCCACCTTAGTACAGTTCTGTCTAATTCTTAGCATTTGCCCCCTAGGAATATTTCTAATCCATGATGGATGATGGCCACTTCAAATAGACAGGAAGCTGTTGCGGTCTGTTGTTTTGAAGTATACTTTAGTGTTTAATTTGTTGTTCTCTTTTTCAATAATAACATCCAAGAAGTTAATGTTGCTCTCGCTGATCTGATAGCCCAACTTGATGTTATTGTTCCGATTCAGGTCTTCAAGAAATTTCATCACAGATTCCAGTGACCCCTCCCAGATAAATAGGAGGTCATCTATAAATCTCCGATAAAACTTCAGATGTGGACATCTTTTACTAAAGACGTGGCTATCCTCTCATTCTGCCATGAACAGTTTGGCTAGGCTGGGAGCATATTTAGCTCCCATAGCCATGCCAACCTGTTGCGAGAAGAATTGTCCATTCCACCAGAAATAGTTGTGCGACATGCAATAGTCAAGTGCATGTTCCAAAAATTGCTTCTGGAAGTGTGGGATATCGTCCCTTCTACTTAGTGCTCAGCTTAACGCCAAGGCTGCATCCTCATGTTGGATAATTATGTATAACGAGCACACGTCAGCTGTAACCAAATATGTTTCAGACGTAGTGCTCAATTGTACCTCATCCAGCGATAACAATAATTCTGAAGTATCCTTCAAATAGGCCCTGGTCATTTTAACGCTGGGCTGAAGGAATTTATCAATATACTCCCCCAACCGTGCCGTTACTGACCCTATGCCGTTGACTATAGGTCGTGCTGGTGGAGTCTGTGTGTTTTTATGTATCTTGGGCAGCGTGTAGATGATGGGAATCCTACACGCACTGGGTACTAAATATGACCTTTCCTTGGAGTTTAAGGCGTTAATGCCATATCCCCACTCAACTAATAAATACAACTGGGAATGATATGACTCTGTGGGGTCCATCAACAATTTTTGTATGTGATGTCATCACCCAACAGGTCATTCAGTTGGCAAACATAGAAGGATGTGTTCATCACCACCCCCATCCCCCCTTGTCTGCTGGGCGGATGATGATGTCCTTCCTTCTTCAAGTGATCTAATACCTTCTCTGATGTATTCAGGATTTATTTTTTTCTTTGGGTGCAGTTCTTCAATATCCCTTAGTACTAGATTTTAAAAAAACTCAATGAAGTGGTTACTTGGGTTCTGGGGATTAAATATGGACTTGTTTTTCAGGCCACTATCATTTTCTCGCCAGAATAAGAAACTTTGGGCAAAGAGAGTTTCCCGAAATTATGAAATATTTCTTTATATTTAGTGTTCTAATGAATTTATGCGTATCAATGTACACCTGTTTAAACTCTTTTTCGGTGCACATTTCAAGCCCAAATTGGGTATGTTTAATTCATTTTGGTTCAGTTCCGTCTTGCTTAAATGATATATTCCATTATTTAATTGTTTCTCATCTGCTTTTTTGGATTGTTTGCGTCGACCTGATCTACATCCCCTTCTTCTCCTTGCACCGACCTTGTGTCTTTGTTCTGATAATACGGTGGTATAATCTTTTCTCCTCCCATGTGTTTGTGCCCTTGAGGGATCTTTTTCAAATTTCCCCCTCCTTTTCCCCCTCTCCCCCTCTGTCCTTGAAAAGGGGTGGGAGGGTATTGGTTGGAATAATTTCCATGATGCTCATCATCTGCCTGCGCTTGATATCTATTATACATCGGTACCTCATTCCTTGAATCCGGATAATGGTTCGGAGGAGGGTAATGATACCATTGTTGGTGATCCTGCGGAGGGAAATGAATATTATTCTGTGGTGTGCTCCCTCTATTAGAACGAGGTGATTAATAATACAGCGGGTTATTCCCCCTGAAGGCTTGAGGGGATGGATACTGTTGATATTGGTAGCCTCCTCTTTCTTGTATATTGGATCTCGCTTGTTGTAGGTATTGATTTGGTTGTCCATTCCTATTAAGCTGTGGTCCCCCATTTCTTGTACGTGCTCCATCGATCTGTTCATTCCTATTAACTGCCTCCTTGGTAGTTCCCTTTTTGATATTTCTGATATTTGAATCTTTTTTAGATAAATCAGTTGTTGGTTCACTTCCCTCTTTAGATTTATCATTCTTCCCCATATTTAGTCCCTGCCACACATAAATATTATTAGACTGAAATCATTATGGTCCCTGATGTATTTTTTGACCTTTTTCTTTTGTATTTCTCGGTCTATTTTCTCTAATTTTTTAGACAGAAAATTGATCGCATCCATGGCTGCAAATGGTATAATGAAACTGACAATGAACTGTTGATGGTGTGTTCAGGGTGATGTGCTGTGTTAGTTTTGCTTTCAGGCCAAAAAATTTCAAGTTTGGTCTCATCTGACCAGAGCACCTTCTTCCACATGTTTGCTGTGTCCCGCACATGACTTCTCACAAACTGCAAACAAGATTTTTTATGGATTTCTTTCAACAATGGCTTTCTTCTTGCCACTCTTCCATAAAGGCCAGATTTGTGGCGTGCATGACTAATAGTTGTCCTGTGGACAGATTCTCCCACCTGGGCTGTGGATCTCTGCAGCTCCTCCAGAGTTACCATGGGCTTCTTGGCTGCTTCTCTGATTAATGCTCTCCTTGCCCGGCCTATCAGTATAGGTGGACAGCCATGTCTTGGTAGGTTTGCAGTTGTTGATATAGGAATATTTAACCGCCCCTGATATCCTATATCACCACTGCGCCAATAATATGAAGAAAATATGTGTGTTGAAAAGATGCCACTTAATATAAAAAACTGTGTAAATGTCAAAAATTAAACCTATGACCATAAAACTGAAACATAGGAAGAAATGAGTGGCGCTAATAATTATAATAAATAACTGTGAATCAAAATAATTATTAACTGTGAATCAAAAATAATTAAAACGATGATTCTATAATTATAAAAGAAAAATTACCCCGTGACAAGTGAAAATCTATATAAATATATCTATATAAATATATAGTCCATGAGATGAAAAATCTGATGAAAAAACAGATGAAAAAGAGACTTCAGTCTTCTTAAACTCTCAATCTTCCACCATACCAACGTGCTTGTGCCACCTCTCCCTCTGAAAAACGCACTCACCAGCTAGTATTGCCTCCCACTCTCGTGTTTGGCTAAATAAGTGAATGAACCACACCTGGGTTACAAACGGCCATCCATGGTATTCCGTGACCCATTTCAAAATAGCTCCATATGTGAAAAATGAGATAAAGAAAGTGCTCCACATAGCGTGATAACGTTTCAACCAGTTTATTAAAATCACACCTAAACACTTCAATGTTTACACTCACATTTCAAACGAAAAAAGCAAGCCTCAAATGAATATCCACAGCAAACAAATAAATGATGGCTTAGCGGTGCACTGCGGTCACGGCGGACCTGTAGTGTGTGCTTGTGATGTAATTCTCACCCACTCCAAAGGCCCAGCTCACGGTGTCAGTGTATAGTTACTCAGCAAGTGGCGTCTCACGTCAGTAGGATTGATTGCCGTGTAGCCACGCCCCCGACATGTTTCGTCACTA
Source organism: Lithobates septentrionalis (assembly GCA_037952835.1). NCBI lineage: Eukaryota > Metazoa > Chordata > Amphibia > Anura > Ranidae > Lithobates > Lithobates septentrionalis. The sequence continues at coordinate 672,382 of JBBDGP010000553.1, forward strand.
AGACTTCTTCATGGGATTGGCTGCATAGTCCATCAATCATCCCTTATGTATTCTCCCCTCTGCAGATCATGTGATTCCCGATATTGTGCATGCGCACACCTCATGTCCCCATGACCGCAAAGCGCCGGTGAACACAGATCTAACTGACTGGGAGATGAATAAAAGCTGGTGCAATCACAGCAGGCCATAATAAATAATGAACAATCTTATGCAGATAGTCAACAGCATAGAGTCAGTAACGGCATGGTTGGGGGAGTATCTTGATTAATTCCTTCAACCCAGCATTAAAATGACCAGGGCCTATTTAAAGGATACTTCAGAATTATTGTTATCGCTGGATGAGGTACAATTGAGCACTATGTCTGAAACATATTTGGTTACAGCTGACGTGTGCTCGTTATACACAATTATCCAACATGAAGATGCAGCCTTGGCGTTAAACTGGGCACTAAGTAGAAGGGACGATATCCCACACTCCCAGAAGCAATTTTTGGGACATGCACTTGATTATTGCATGTCGCACAACTATTTCTGGTGGAATGGACAATTCTTCTCGCAACAGGTTGGCGTGGCTATGGGAGCTAAATATGCTCCCAGCCTAGCCAACCTGTTCATGGCAGAATGGGAGGATAGACACGTCTTTAGTAAAAGATGTCCACATCTGAAGTTTTATCGGAGATTTATAGATGACCTCCTATTTATCTGGCAGGGGTCACTGGAATCTGTGATGAAATTTCTTGAAGATCCGAATCGGAACAATAACAACATCAATTTGGACTATCAGATCAGCAAAAGCAACATTAACTTGTTGGATGTTATTATTGAAAAAGAGAACAGCAAATTAAACACTAAAGTATACTTCAAACCAACAGACCACAACAGCTTCCTGTCTATTCGAAGTGGCCATCATCCATCATGGATTAGAAATATTCCTAGGGGGCAAATTCGACGAAACTGTATTAAGGTGGCTGATCATCATCAACAAGCTCAAGTGCCTAAAATGAAGTTTTTGCAGAAGGGATATACAGAGGAGTCCTTGAATAAAACCATCTAAGAAGTATCTGAGATCCCAAGAGAATTATGCCTAAAGAAGAAAACTGAGATTCAGACAGAGAATAACCATCAACAACTGAGTTTTATATCCAATTTTCACTGCCAATATAAAGAAATAGAAAACATCTATAAGAAACATTGGCATATATTATGCAGGGATAGACATCTGGGGGAGATATTGGATAGTCAACCAAAATTTATCCACAGGCAGGCCCCTAACTTTGGTGATCAATTAGTTAAGAAAATATTGAATCCCCCAGACCAACCGGCTCTCACAATTAATCTGAAAGGATTTTATTCCTGCAGAAAATGTATTTGCTGCCGAACCGTTAAGATCAGCAATAGGGGTAGAACTGAGGTTTTAAACAGAAATGGCGAATCCTTAGACATTAACCACTTCACTACCCGGCCATTGTCAAATGACGTCCACAGATGGGATCTCCCATCCTGGGTGGATGTCATATGACGGCCTGGGCTTCCCGGCCGTCTTGGGGGCGCGTGCGTCCGCCGGGCACCCGCGATTGCCCGTTAACCGGGCCGGACCGTGGATCTGTGTGTGTAAACACACAGATCCACGTCCTGTCAGTTGAGAGGAGACCGATCTGTGTTCCCAGTACAGAGGAACACTGATCGGTCTCCTCCACTTGTACGTCCCCGCCCCCTACAGTTAGAATCACTCCCTTAGGAAACATAATTAACCCCTTGTGTCCCCCTAGTGGTTAACCCCTTCACTGCCTGTCACATTTATACAGTAATCAATGCAATTTTATAGCATTGATCGCTGTATAAATGTGAATGGTCCCAAAAATGTGTCAAAAGTGTCCGATGTGTCCGCCATAATGTCGCAGTCACGGAAAAAAATCGCGATCGCCGCTGTTGCTAGTAAAAAAAACAAAGAAATTTTTTTTTTTTTAAAATGCCATAAATCTATCCCGTATTTTGTAGATGCTATAATTTTTGCGCAAACCAATCAATATACGCTTATTGTGATTTTTTTTACCAAAAATATGTAGAAGAATACATATCGGCCGAAACTGAGGAAAAAATTTGTTTTTTTTAAAAAAAAATTGGGATATTTATTATAGCAAAAAGTAAAAAATATTGTGTTTTTTTCAAAATTGTCGCTCTTCTTTTGTTTATAGCGCAAAAAATAAAAACCGCAGAGGTGATCAAATACCACGAAAAGAAAGCTCTATTTGTGGGGAAAACGGACGTCAATTTTGTTTGGGTACAACGTCGCACAACCGCGCAATTGTCGTTTAAAGTGCGACAGCGCTGAAAACGAAAAATTGGTCTGGGAAGGAAGGGCGTGAAAATGCCCTGTATTGAACCGGTTAAGGAGTTCATCACTTGCAACTCCTCACATGTAGTATATCTAATGTGGTACCCATGTGGGCTACTGTATGTAGGAAGAACAAAAAGATTTTTAAAGTCCGGATAGCAGAACATCTGGCAAATATAAGGGAAGGCATCCGTTACCATAGTGTATCATTACATTTTAAGGAAAAACACAATCAAGACCCCTCTTTATTACAATTCTGTGGGATAGATACCATTCATCCATCTTGGAGGAGCTCTAACAGAGTAAGGGATCTGTCCCAAAGAGAAACCCGCTGGATTTTTCTGATGAAGTGTTTGACCCCTAGAGGGTTAAACATTGAGGTAGACCTCAGATGCTTTATCAATAATTACTGATCCATGTACAGTCTGATATTTGGTCACCTCTTAGTTGTTGGTTATGAAGTATTTGACAGTGTTTTGCCATTTAACATCAGCCATTTTTCAGTCTTTAATGTTTCTATTTCCTGACATCTCTTCAATCGGTGATTAGTGTTGGGATGCAGGATTTAACCCTCAAGCATGCATATGTATATAAAAATGAATTAATAAAAAATAATTAAATGAATTGCATCCGCTCAGAATATATATGTATATGTGTATGGGTGGATCTCTTATCAGTAGTTCCTCACTATTTATCAATGTGATACAATTCATATATATATGTATCCCAGTTTTGTGCAGCTCACTGCAGGCCAATAGTATGTCTGAAAGGCCAACAAGGAGAGGCAGACAGTCACAAGCCAATAAAAGAGGGCAAGCGGGCTCTGTGTCTAGAGGCAACAGTGCTGGTCATGGACACGGTGCATCCTCATAAGCACGTGGCCATGGGACATGCTTGGCCTTTTTTTTGGCAGCTGGCCGTGTTGAGCCGAAACATGCGGAAGACTTGGTCGAGTGGATGACCAAGCTGTCCTCATCCTCCTCATCCTCTCTCACCCAGGCTCAGGGTACTTTGTCTGGCAAAGCAGCTGCCAACGCGGCCTCTTCCCTTGGCTCAATGGCATCAGTGACTCCTTCCCTAGCCCCACCATGTCCTCCTGAGGAGTACCTCGAACTGTTTGACCACAGTGTTGGGTACATGCTCCAGGAGGATGCCCAGCGTTTTGAGGGCTCTGATGATGATACTGAGCTAGATGAAGGCAGTAACGTGAGCATGGACAGAGGGGGTGCCCAAGAAGGACAGCAATCTGGCAGTCATGTTCCCCCTGCTGCAGCATACTGCCAGGTTTGCTCCAGTGAGGAGGAGGGAGGGGATGATGAGGTCACTGACTCCACGTGGGTGCCTGATAGGAGAGAGGAGGAGGAGGAGGAGGCACATTACCAATGAGGCAGGATGCCCTCCAGGGGCCAGCCTAAGGGCAGCACACTGACTGCATCACACCTCAGAGATCCGCATGTGCAGGGCACTGATGTCTCTGTGCATTATTCCAAAAGTTCTTTGGTGTGGGCCTTTTTTGAGACGAGTGCATCAGATCGCACCGCTGCTATTTGCAACACATGTCTCAAGCGTATCTCACGTGGCCAAAACATCTCCCGCTTGGGCACCACATGCTTGACCAGACATATGTTGACCTGCCATGCAGTTAGTTGGCAAGCGTACCTAAAAGACCCACACCAAAGAACAAAGAGGACCTCTCCTTGCTCCTCATCAGCTAGGATCTCCAACCCCACTATACCTTCAGTCCTCTCTGAGACCTGCACTGAGAGGAATGAAGGTGTAGAATTAGGTGTGTCACAGCCAAGTAAAGATTGTATCAGGCAAATTTCCCTGCCCCAGCTGCTGCACCGCAGAAAGAAGTTCGCTCCCAGCCATCCACATGCCCAGCAGTTGAATGCTAGCTTGGCAAAATTGCTAGCACTTCAACTGCTACCTTTTCAGTTGGTAGAGTCTGCCCCCTTCTGTGAGTTTGTGGAATGTGCGGCTCCTCAGTGGCAGGTTCCTAAATGCCACTTTTTCTCACAGAAGGCGATTCCGGCTCTCTACCGGCATGTGGAAGGCAATGACTTGTCGCTGGACAGGGCGGTCAGCGGTAAGGTGCATATTACCACTGACTCATGGTCCAGCAGGCATGGACAGGGATGTTACCTAAGTTTCACGGCACATTGGGTGACTCTGCTGGCAGCTGGGAAGAATGCAGGACAAGGTGCAGTAGTGTTGGAGGTTGTTCCACGCCTCCAAAATGCCACTACTGGTGATTATAACACACCTCTTTCCTCCACCACCTCCTCTTCTTCTTCCTCCATGGCCTCTTCCTGTGTGTCAGGGGCATATCAGTGGCCGTCGGGCGAATATGCGTGCACGCAGGTGCACGAGGGGGCTTTCCAGGGCAGTTCTGCTGAAATCTCCACCAGGGGGCGCCGGAGCGCTCCCACGCACGCCTGTTCGCGCGTTTGCGCGTGCGCGCCCCCATTCGCGCTGGCGCTGTTTTGGCGCCAAGGGCCCTTTAAAAGACTGTCAGATGCTTCCATCAGGTGCTGTTCGTCTGCAGCTCTGCACCTGAGTTCCTGTATCCTGCCTATTGTTGTATTGCTAGTGACCCGGCTCCGTCTGACCATTCTCCTGTCTCCTATCTGACCCGGCCTGCCTGACCTCGCTTATTCTTGGATTATCCCTCCTGCTTTATACTTGCCTGATCTCCTGCCAAACGGACTGTCTGACTCTGCTTTGCCTGTGTCCTGTGACGCTGCTTCCAGCCTGCTCTGCCAAGCTCCAGATTCGGCTGCTGCCGAATCATCCACCTGTCTGCCTACTGATCCGCATCAGCCTACCTGCATCCGCAGCTCAGCCATCCCAGAGGGACGTCTTCCCAGTTCCAGTGTTTGCTTCCGCAGGAACCTACATCAGGCCCTCCTACCCACTGTGCTCAAGAGACCACTGTTCCCACTTCCAGTGGCTCCTGAACCAGCGTTTAAGAGAGGTCTCCTTCTACCAGTCGGGCTCAACTACCAGGTACCTAACAGTGTACTTTGTCCTCAGAACCAGCGGTGCTCCATAGGCGTTCAAGGGGCTACGCAAGTACGCAGGCCAAAAGATGCCATGCGGTTCTTGAGCTGGTGTGCTTGGGGGTCAGGAGGCACACTGGGGCAGAGGTTCGGTCAGCTCTGCAGGGGCAGGTTTAGAGGTGGTTGACACCATGCCAACTTAAGGCAGGAATGGTGGTTTGCAACAATGGCACCAACCTCCTCTCCGCCCTCTGACAGGGTCAAATGACCCATGTGCCCTGTTTGGCTCACGTCCTTAACGTGGTGGTGCAGCGGTTCTTGGGCAGGTACCTGGGCTTACAGGATGTCCTGAGGCAGGCCAGGAAAGTCTGTGGTCATTTCCACCGGTCATACAATGCCAGTGCTCGGCTGGTAGACCTCCAAAAAGAATTTAACCTGCCCAAGAATCGCCTAATCTGTGACATGCCCACCAGGTGGAACTCAACGTTGGCCATGCTGCAGCGGCTGCACATGCAGCAGAGGGCCATCAATAAGTACCTGTGCAACTATGGCACCAGGACAGGGTCAGGGGAGCTTAGTTTTTTTTCCCCACGCCAGTGGTCCATGATCAGGGATGCATGCACTGTCCTGTCACCATTTGAGGAGGCCACGAGGATGGTGAGCAGTGACAGTGCATGCATCAGTGACACTGTCCCCCTTGTCTACCTGTTGGAGCACACGCTGCGTGGAATAATGCACAGGGCACTTGAGGCAGAACAGAGGCAGGAAGAGGAGGACTTCCTTAGCTCTCAAGGCCCCCTTTATCCAGACAGTGTTCCTGCGTGCCCACCGATCACACAGGAAGAGTACGAGGAGGAGGAGGAGGATTGTGTCAGCTTGGAGGTAGAGCCTGGCACTCAGCATTAGCAGCAGTCTTTAAGGGATCATTTACAGTCCCAAGAAACCCATGGACCTGTACGTGGCTGGGAGGAGGTGGCTGTGGATCATGTCGTCCTTAGTGACCCAGAGGACTCCGGACCGAATGCCTCAGCAAACCTACACTGCATGGCCTCCCTGATCCTGCAAAGCCTGCGGAAGGATCCTCATATTCGTGGTATCAAGGAGAGGGATCGATACTGGCTGACAACCCTCCTTGATCCACGTTACAAGGGTAAGGTTGCGGACCTTATCTTGCCGTCGTAGAGAAAGCAGAGGATGAAACATCTTCGGGAGGCCTTACAGAAAGGTCTGTGCAACACGTTCCCAGAGACTAGGAAGTTACAAACTCCTGTTCCTGGACAACGTGTTGCTGAGGCTTTGGTCAGTCAAAGAAGGGGCGGTGGAGAAGGTGGCCGTCTGACCGATGCATTCAGACAATTTTTTTAGTCCGCAGCCCAAAGGTATGATCGGTTCCAGCAACCATCGCCAGCATCTGTTTTACAGGAGCAGGAATACCTAGGGCAAGGTCTGACTTGGACACCTTTCCCACCGAAAATCCTCTGGGTTACTGGGTCTAGAGGATGGATCACTGGCCAGAGCTTGCACAGTATGCAATTGAGCTACTGGCCTGTCCTGCATCCAGCGTTCTTTTGGAACGCACATTCAGTCCTGCTGGAGGCTTTGTAACCGATCACAGGGTGCGTCTGTCCACCGACTCGGTCGATCGACTGACCTCCATAAACATGAATCAGTCTTGGATCACCACCAGCTACCAAGCACCTGATGCTGATGTAATTGAATAATTTTTTTTGATATGTCAGATCCCTTTAAAGACTGCCTATGCTGATGCTGAGTGACTATCCTGTTATGCTGAGTAATTATCCTCTTCCTCCTCAATGATCATGCTGATAGCTTGTAAGAGCATTTTTGGTTCTGGACGCCGCCACCAGTGCCTAAGGCCCAATTTTTCAGCCCCTGTTAAACAGGGGCATGTAATTACAATTTTTGATGCAATTCTTTGCAGTAGGGCTAGTTCCTGCGCTCCAACTAGAGTATCTGTGAGGGGTTGCAGTGTTGTGGCACCAGCACCAGTGCCTAAGGCCCAATTTTTCCTGCCCCTGTTCAACATTGACATGTAATTAGAATTCTTGATCTAATATTTCACAGCAGGGCCCGTTTCTGCGCCCACCAAGAGTAACTGTGAGGACTTACAGTGTTGTGGCACCAGCACCACCACCACCACCACCAAAGGCCCAATTTTTCTGGCCCTGTTCAACAGGGACATGTAATTACAATTCTTGATATAATATTTCACAGCAGGGCCCGTTCCAGCGCCCACCAAGAGTAACTGTGAGGACTTACAGTGTTGTGGCACCAGCACCACCACCACCATCACCAAAGGCCCAATTTTTCTGCTCCTGTTCAACAGGGGCATGTAAATACAATTCTTGATCTAATATTTCACAGCAGGGCCCTGTGAGGGCTTACAGTGTTGTGGCAACACCAACACCTAAGGCCCAAATTTCTGCTGAGTATATAGGGCAGGCCCCTACTTTCAAACATCCAACTTACAAACGACTCCTACTTGCAAACGGAAGGAGACAACAGGAAGTGAGATGAAATCTACCCCTAGGAAGGGAAATTCTCTCCTGTAAGAGTTAATATGGGAAAAACTTTTCTCCTTTCCACTGATGCTTTATCACCAATCCTTGTTTCACTAAAACCCCTAAATTTTCAAAAAACATTTGTCATTGGGACAAAAAGTGAGGTGAAATCTTCTGAAGAGGAGGACAGACAGCAAAACAAATGTCACAGGGGTGAAAACCCTTCCCTATGTTTTCCAAAAAGCTTAAAATAGATTTCTTTGCTATAGCTAAACACGTTTAAAATGTTCCAGTTCAAAATGACAAACAGATTCTACTTAACAACAAACCTACAGTCCCTGTCTTGTTTGCACCGCCTGTATACTGCTGTTCAGAGTATATAGGGCCTGGTGGCCCCACACCTTTCCTTTTTTTAATTTGGGTGCGGGGTTCCCCTTAATATCCATACCAGACCCAAAGGGTCTGGTAATGGACTGGTGGGTACCCATGCCGTTTGTCTCACTGATTTTCATCCATATTGCCAGGACCCGACATTACATTAAAGCCGTAAGCAGTTTTAAATGACTTTTATTCCTTTAAAAATGTCATTTTGTGCAGGGACTGTTCTAAGCACGGGAAATACGTGCCACTTTACAGGCATACTATAGACACCCCCCAGGTATTATATTTAAAGGAATATTTCACTTTTTTTTTTACTTTAAGCATCATTAAAATCACTGCTCCTGAAAAAACGGCCGTTTTTAAAACTTCTTTTTGCATTGATATATGTCCCCTGGGGCATGACCCGGGTCCCCAAACCCTTTTTAGGACAATACCATGCAAATTAGCCTTTAAAATTAGCAGAACATAATTTCCGGCTTGTGTGATTGGAGCCAATTATGTTTCACAAGCAGGAAATTATGTTTCTGGGGGGTGGTCAGTACACATTCTGTGTATAGAACAACTCCAGGTAGCCATATTGCAATGTATTCTCAGAAAATTACAGTGGCTGCAGATTGAAAAGCAAATACTGATCTTTGGCACTCTTTATCCTGCCTATTATTCCTACAAGGCTGTTAAGTCCAAAGACATAAAAGAATGTGTTTACCATGACATTATATTACTCTGACTGAGGATTCTGGCAGTGGAGGAGCTGATTCAAGGGAGAAAGGAGATAACAGGCTTGCTTTTGTCTTACCTCTGGTAAGCTTAATACCATAGGGGGTCATTCACGAGGTGTGGTGAAGGTGTATTAACCCATGGAAAAGTGCACTCCAGAAGGAATCTAACCCCTTATCTCAACTGTCTGCTGCATGCAATGAACTGCTAATAAGAAAATCTTGAGTTTATGCAGTTGTCACTGGTGTCTCTTATAACACCTCTGCTATATTATGTGCTATTGCTGGTGACTGATTACATAGGGACTTTTTGGCTCTCACGTAACTACATTGGATTCTCTGTTATATTATTATTTCTAAATTTATATGTATTCTCGTTCATTCGAGATTGTATTATTATTAAAAATGGGGGGCGCTATAAACCTCGAAAAAATTAAGTGTTATTAAATTACTAAACAGTTTGAAAACAAACACACAAAAACAGCGTCAAAAATATATATACCACAATATGTTGCTGTGCTAAATGCAAAAATAATAAGATGTGTAATGATTGACATTCACAATAAAAAATGCTTAGTGCAAAAATAATTTAAATTTGACATTCATGATAGTTAATTGTCCCAATCCAGTGAAGAAATTAGAGCAATAAAAAATAGTGAAAAACAAAAACAAAGAAAACAACAAAACACTTCATAGATGCATCAACAAGATTTTGGGGGTCCTGCCCTATATACTCAGCAGAAATTTGGGCCTTAGGTGTTGCTGTGGCCACAACACTGTAAGCCCTCACAGGGCCCTGCTGTGAAATATTAGATCAAGAATTGTAATTACATGCCCCTGTTGAACAGGAGCTGAAAAATTAGGCCTTAGGCACTGTGCAGCTGCCACAACACTGCAACCCCTCACAGACACTCTAGTTGGAACGCAGGAACGAGCCCTGCTGCAAAGTATTGCATCAAAAATTGTAATTACACGCCCCTGTTAGACAGGGGCAGAAAAATTGGGCCTTAGGCACTGGTGCTGGTGCCACAACACTGCAACCCCTCACAGACACTCTAGTTGGAATGCAGGAACGAGCCCTGCTGTAAAGTATTGCATCAAAAATTGTAATTACATGCCCCTGTTAAACAGGGGCTGAAAAATTGTGCCTTAGGCACTGGTACATAGTTACATAGTTAGTAAGGTTGAATAAAGACACCAGTCCATCCAGTTCAACCTGAGTGAGTGTGGGTCTACAACCCAGACCCTTGTCCCTAACCCTGTACATCACACACTCACATCAGTCCCTACCCTCAATCCAAGGTCCCCATTCATATACTAGGGCCAATTTTGGACAGAAGCCAATTAACCTACCAGCATGTCTTTGGAGTGTGGGAGGAAACCGGAGTACCCGGAGGAAACCCACGCAGGCACAGGGAGAACATGCAAACTCCAAGCAGGTAGTGTCGTGGTTGGGATTCGAACCAGCGACCCTTTTTTACTGCTAGGTGAGAGTGCTAACCACTGCACTGTGCCGCCCACTGGTGGTGGCGCCCAGAACCAAAGATGTTCTTACAAGCTATCAGCGTGATGATTGAGGAGGAAGAGGATAATTACTCAGGGATAGTCACTCAGCATCAGCATAGGCAGTGTTTGAAGGGATCTGAAAAAAATTATTCGGTTACATCAGCATCAGGTGCTTGGTAGCTGGTGGTGATCCAAGACTGATTCATTTTTATGAAGGTCAGCCGATCGACCGAGTCGGTGGACAGACGCACCCTGTGATCGGTTACCACGCCTCCAGCAGCACTGAATGTGCGTTCCGAAAGAACGCTGGATGCAGGACAGGCCAGTAGCTCAATTGCATACTGTGCAAGCTCTGGCCAGTGATCCATCCTCAAGACCCAGTAACCCAGAGGATTTTCGGTGGGAAAGGTGTCCAAGTCTGATCTTGCCCCTAGGTATTCCTGCACCATGTAAAACAGACGCTGGCGATGGTTGCTGGAACCGATCATACCTTGGGGCTGCGGACCAAAAAATTGTCTGAACGCATCGGTCAGACGGCCACCTTCTCCACCGCTCCTTCTTTGACTGACCGAAGCCTCAGCAACACGTTGTCCAGAAACAGGAGTTTGTAACCTCCCAGTCTCTGGGAACGCGTTGCACAGACCTTTCTGCAAGGCCTCCCGAAGATGTTTCATCCTCTGCTCCCTCTGCGATGGCAAGATAAGGTCCGCAACCTTACCCTTGTAACGTGGATCAAGGAGGGTTGCCAGCCAGTATTGGTCCTTCTCCTTGATACCACGAATACGAGGATCCTTACGCAGGCTTTGCAGGATCAGGGAGGCCATGCAGCGTAGGTTTGCTGAGGCATTCGGTCCGGAGTCCTCTGGGTCACTAAGGACAACAACGTCCGCAGCCACCTCCTCCCAGCCACGTACAAGTCCATGTGTTCCTTGGGACTGATCCCTTAAAGACTGCTGATGCTGAGTGCCAGGCTCCACCTCCATACTGACACAATCTTCCTCCTCCTCCTCCTCCTCCTCCTCTTCCTGTGTGATCGGCGGGCACGCAGGAACACTGTCTGGATAAAGGGGGCCTTGAGAGCTAAGGAAGTCCTCCTCTTCCTGCCTCTGTTCTGCCTCAAGTGCCCTGTCCATTATTCCACGCAGCGTGTGCTCCAACAGGTGGACAAGGGGGACAGTGTCACTGATGCATGCACTGTCAGTGCTCACCATCCTCGTGGCCTCCTCGAATGGTGACAGGACAGTGCATGCATCCCTGATCATGGCCCACTGGCGTGGGGAAAAAAAACCAAGCTCCCCTGACCCTGTCCTGGTGCCATAGTCGCACAGGTACTCATTGATGGCCCTCTGCTGCGTGTGCTGCAGCATGGCCAACGTTGAGTTCCACCTGGTGGGCATGTCACAGATTAGGCGGTTCTTGGGCAGGTTAAACTCCTTTTGGAGGTCCGTCAGCTGAGCACTGGCATTATATGACCGGCGGAAATGCACACAGACTTTCCTGGCCTGCCTCAGGACATCCTGTAAGCCCGGGTACCTGCCCAAGAACCGCTGCACTACCAAGTTAAGGACGTGAGCCAAACAGGGCACATGGGTCAGTTGTCCCTGTCGGAGGGCAGAGAGGAGGTTGGTGCCATTGTCGCAAACCACCATTCCTGCCTTAAGTTGGCGTGGCGTCAACCACCTCTGAACCTGCCCCTGCAGAGCTGACAGAACCTCTGCCCCAGTGTGGCTCCTGTCCCCCAAGCACACCAGCTCAAGCACCGCATGGCATCTTTTGGCCTGCGTACTTGCGTAGCCCCTTGAACGCCTACGGAGCACCGCTGGTTCCGAGGAAGAGGCCATGGAGGAAGAAGAAGAGGAGGGGGTGGAGGAGAGAGGTGTGTCACAATCAGCATTTTGGAGGCGTGGTGGCGGAACAACCTCCAACACTACTGCACCTTGTCCTGCATCCTTCCCAGCTGCCAGAAGAGTCACCCAATGCGCCGTGAAACTAAGGTAACGTCCCTGTCCATGCCTGCTGGACCATGAGTCAGCGGTAATATGCACCTTACCGCTGACCGCCCTGTCCAGCGAGGCATGGACATTGCCTTCCACATGCCGGTAGAGAGCCGGAATCGCCTTCCGTGAGAAAAAGTGGCGTTTGGGTACCTGCCACTGAGGAACCGCACATTCCACAAACTCACGGAAGGAGTCTACCAACTGAAAAGGCAGCAGTTGAAGTGCTAGCAATTTTGCCAAGCTAGCATTCAACCGCTGGGCATGTGGATGGCTGGGAGCAAACTTCTTTCGGCGGTGCAGCAGCTGGGGCAGGGAAATTTGCCTGGTACAATCTGACGTCGTTGTACCAAAAGCAGATTGCCCACAAGTACTTGGCTGTGACACACCTAATTCTACACCTTCATTCCTCTCACTGCAGGTCTCAGAGAGGACTGAAGGTCTAGTGGGGTTGGAAATCTCAGCTGATGAGGAGCAAGGAGAGATCCTCTTTGTTCTTTGGTGTGGGTCTTTTAGATATGCTTGCCAACGAACTGCATGGCAGGTCAACATATGTCTGGTCAAGCATGTGGTACCCAAGCGGGAGATGTTTTGGCCACGCGAGATACGCTTGAGACATATGTTGCAAATAGCAGCGGTGCGATCTGATGCACTCGTCTCAAAAAAGGCCCACACCAAAGAACTTTTTGAATAACGCGCAGAGACTGCAGCGCCCTGCACATGTGGAGCTTTGGGGTGTGATGCAGTCAATGTGCTGCCCTTAGGCTGGCCCCTGGAGGGCATCCTGCCTCGTTGGTGATGTGCCGCCTCCTCCTCCTCCTCCTCCTCCTCCTCTCTCCTATCAGGCACCCACGTTGAGTCAGTGACCTCATCATCCCCTCCCTCCTCATCACTGGAGCAAACCTGGCAGTATGCTGCAGCAGGGGGAGCATGACTGCCAGATTGCTGTCCTTCTTGGGCACCCCCTCTGTCCGTGCTCATGTTACTGCCTTCATCGAGCTCAGTATCATCATCAGAGCCTTCCAAACGCTGGGCATCCTCCTGGAGCATGTACCCAACACTGTGGTCAAACAGTTCGAGGGAATCCTCAGGAGGACATGGTGGAGCTAGGGAAGGAGTCACTGATGACATTGAGCTGAGGGAAGAGGCCGCTGCTTTGCCAGACAAAGCACCCTGGGCATGGGTGAGAGAGGATGAGGAGGATGAGGACGGCTTGGTCATCCACTCGACCAAGTCTTCCGCATGTTGCGGCTCAACACGGCCAGCTGCCGAAAAAAAGGCCAAGCGTGTCCCATGGCCACGTGCTGATGAGGATGCACCGTCTCCACGACCAGCACTAGACACAGAGCCTGCTTGCCCTCTCTTATTGGCTTGTGACTGTCTGCCTCTCCTTCTTGGCCTTCCAGACATACTAATGGCCTGTAGCTGCACTAAGCTGGGATAGAACACCTGTAATTTTCTTCAGGTAGCTTTATATACTGTAACCAGACAAGCCTGCCTGTCAGTAGGAAGATAACAGGAACGGATCTAGCTGAACACTGTGAGCAGGACGCACTGCACTAAATGTAAATAGCAGGAACGGATCTAGCTGAACACTGTGAGCAGGACGCACTGACTGCACTAAACGTAAATAGCAGGAACAGATCTAGCTGAACACTGTGAGCAGGACGCACTGACTGCACTAAATGTAAATAGCAGGAACAGATCTAGCTGAACACTGTGAGCAGGACGCACTGCACTAAATGTAAATAGCAGGAACGGATCTAGCTGAACACTGTGAGCAGGACGCACTGCACTAAATGTAAATAGCAGGAACGGATCTAGCTGAACACTGTGAGCAGGACGCACTGACTGCACTAAATGTAAATAGCAGGAACGGATCTAGCTGAACACTGTGAGCAGGACGCACTGCACTAAATGTAAATAGCAGGAACAGATCTAGCTGAACACTGTGAGCAGGACGCACTGACTGCACTAAATGTAAATAGCAGGAACAGATCTAGCTGAACACTGTGAGCAGGACGCACTGCACTAAATGTAAATAGCAGGAACGGATCTAGCTGATCACTGTGAGCAGGACGCACTGCACTAAATGTAAATAGCAGGAACGGATCTAGCTGAACACTGTGAGCAGGACGCACTGCACTAAATGTAAATAGCAGGAACGGATCCTAGCTGAACACTGTGAGCAGGACGCACTGACTGCACTAAATGTAAATAGCAGGAACGGATCTAGCTGAACACTGTGAGCAGGACGCACTGCACTAAATGTAAATAGCAGGAACGGATCTAGCTGAACACTGTGAGCAGGACGCACTGACTGCACTAAATGTAAATAGCAGGAACAGATCTAGCTGAACACTGTGAGCAGGACGCACTGCACTAAATGTAAATAGCAGGAACGGATCTAGCTGAACACTGTGAGCAGGACGCACTGCACTAAATGTAAATAGCAGGAACGGATCTAGCTGAACACTGTGAGCAGGACGCACTGACTGCACTAAATGTAAATAGCAGGAACAGATCTAGCTGAACACTGTGAGCAGGACGCACTGCACTAAATGTAAATAGCAGGAACGGATCTAGCTGAACACTGTGAGCAGGACGCACTGCACTAAATGTAAATAGCAGGAACGGATCTAGCTGAACACTGTGAGCAGGACGCACTGACTGCACTAAATGTAAATAGCAGGAACGGATCTAGCTGAACACTGTGAGCAGGACGCACTGACTGCACTAAATGTAAATAGCAGGAACGGATCTAGCTGAACACTGTGAGCAGGACGCACTGCACTAAATGTAAATAGCAGGAACAGATCTAGCTGAACACTGTGAGCAGGACGCACTGCACTAAATGTAAATAGCAGGAACGGATCTAGCTGAACACTGTGAGCAGGACGCACTGACTGCACTAAATGTAAATAGCAGGAACAGATCTAGCTGAACACTGTGAGCAGGACGCACTGCACTAAATGTAAATAGCAGGAACGGATCTAGCTGAACACTGTGAGCAGGACGCACTGACTGCACTAAATGTAAATAGCAGGAACGGATCTAGCTGAACACTGTGAGCAGGACGCACTGCACTAAATGTAAATAGCAGGAACAGATCTAGCTGAACACTGTGAGCAGGACGCACTGCACTAAATGTAAATAGCAGGAACGGATCTAGCTGAACACTGTGAGCAGGACGCACTGACTGCACTAAATGTAAATAGCAGGAACAGATCTAGCTGAACACTGTGAGCAGGACGCACTGCACTAAATGTAAATAGCAGGAACGGATCTAGCTGAACACTGTGAGCAGGACGCACTGCACCAAATGTAAATAGTCTAGATAGAAGATAACAGGAACGGATCTAGCTAAACTGAATACAGTGTATATATATATATGCAACACCAGGGATGCATATATATACACAATACACTGTAAGTGCAGCTAACTGACTGACTGTTCTGCCTAATCTATCTAACTCAAATCAAATGACACTGTCTGTCTCTCTCTCTATCTCTCAGCACACCGGAACACACTACACAGGGCCGCCGTGCAGGCGGCCTTATATAGTGTGGGGCGTGTACTAAATCCCCTGAGCCATAATTGGCCAAAGCCACCCTGGCTTTGGCCAATTACAGCTCTCTCTACTGACGGCGCTGTGATTGGCCAAGCATGCGGGTCATAGTGCATGCTTGGCCAATCATCAGCCAGCAATGCACTGCGATGCCGCAGTGAATTATGGGCCGTGACGCGCCACACGAATTTGGCGCGAACGGCCCATAACGTTTGCAATTCGGCGAACGACCGAACAGCCGATGTTCGAGTCGAACATGGGTTTGACTCGAACACGAAGCTCATCCCTAATCATTACACATCTTATTATTTTTGCATTTAGCACAGCAACATATTTTGGTATATATATTTTTGACGCTGTTTTTGTGTGTTTGTTTTCAAACTGTTTAGTAATTTAATAACACTTTTTTTCGAGGTTTATAGCGCCCCCTATTTTTAATATTTCTAGATTTGACCTTCTTGTTCAAACAAGGGGAGCAGCTTGTTACCTGTGTTTTTGGGATTTTTTTTTAAACAATTGCTATTGCACGGATCTTTCTTATTGGTTTAATTTTAGAATTTTTCTTAATTTTTTTTATTGACACCACTGGCGCGGAGGTACTGTTTATTAGAGATTGTATTATTATTGAGTTTATCACCCTCAAACTTTTGAGTGTTTTGGTGTAATTTCATTAGCGCTGGTAATACTATCTTTTTAAGAGAGTATATTTTGATTTCATATGATATTATCTGCATAAGATTGTTCATTATATATTATAGCCTGCTAAGATTACACCAGCTTTTATACATCTCCCAGTCAGTTAGATCTGTGTTCACCAGCGCTTTGCGGTCATGGGGACATGAGGTCTGCGCATGCACAAGATCGGGAATCACATGATCTGCAGAGGGGAGAATACATAAGGGATGATTGATGGACTATGCAGCCAATCCCATGAAGAAGTCTTAGTGACGAAACATGTCGGGGGCGTGGCTACACGGCAATCAATCCTACTGACGTGAGACGCCACTTGCTGAGTAACTATACACTGACACCGTGAGCTGGGCCTTTGGAGTGGGTGAGAATTACATCACAAGCACACACTACAGGTCCGCCGTGACCGCAGTGCACCGCTAAGCCATCGTTTATTTGTTTGCTGTGGATATTCATTTGAGGATTGCTTTTTAAGTTTGAAATGTGAGTGTAAACATTGAAGTGTTTAGGTGTGATTTTAATAAACTGGTTGAAACGTTATCACGCTATGTGGAGCACTTTCTTTATTTAATTTTTCACATATGGAGCTATTTTGATTTGAGTCACGGAATACCATGGATGGCCATTTGTAACCCAGGTGTGGCTCAATCACTTATTTAGCCAAACACGAGAGTGGGAGGCAATACTAGCTGGTGAGTGCATTTTGCAGAGGGAGAGGTGTCACAAGCACGTTAGTGTGGTGGAAGATTGAGAATTTAAGAAGACTGAAGTCTCTTTTTCATCTGTTTTGTCATCTCATGGACTATATATTTTATATAGATATATTTATATAGATTTTCACTTGTCATTTTTCTTTTATAACTATAGAATTGCTGTTTAAATTATTTTTTATTCACAGTTAATAATTATTTTGATTCACAGTTATTTATTATATTTATTAGCGCCACTCATTTCTTCCTATGTTTCAGTTTTATGGTCATAGGTTTGATTTTTGACATTTACACAGGTTTGCAGCTGTGCCATACTCTTTCCATTTTCGGATGATGGATTGAACAGTGCTCCATGAGATGTTCAAAGCATGTGATATTGTTTTATAACCTAACCCTGTTTAAACTTCTCCAACTTTATCCCTGACCTGTCTGGTGTGTTCCTTGGCCTTCATGCTGCTGTTTGTTCACTAAGGTTATCCAACAAACCTCTGAGGGCTTCACAGAACAGCTATATTTATACTGAGATTAAATTACACACAGGTGGACTCTATTTACTAATTTTATGACTTCTGAAAGCAATTGATTCCACTAGATTTTAGTTAGGGGTATCAGAGTAAAGGTGGCTGAATACAAATGCACGCCACACTTTTCAGATATTTATTTGTAAAACATTTTGAAAACCATTTATCATTTTCCTTCCACTTCACAATTATGTGCCATTTTGTGTTGGTCTATCACATAAAACCCCAATAAAATACATTTACGTTTTTGGTTGTAAAATGACAAAATTTCCAGGGGTATGAATACTTTTTCTGGGCACTGTATATCCTCTTTGTAGTGCACGCTAAATAAATGGCAATGATGAAGTTTAAAACTCCCTAAAGGGGTACCTCATACTATGGACAATAGTTCAAAGTGCTTGTGAGGCAGCCTTTAGCCCCAGTTCTTCAGCCGGCTGGCATTGGGGCCCAGGCTTTACGTTAGTGCACATGAGTAAATTGCCAGTAACTTCTGCATGCGGCATAAAAATTAGCTAATTAGATGACCAGTCCCTATGTGCTCAGTCTCTGCTAGCAGCAACAGGTAATGACAGCAATGTCATCTCAACAGTCCCCACGATACAGCAACGGTCTCACTGTCAACTCACTTCTGGACCTGCCTGGAACAACTCTGGTCCTCAGCACACAGCCGCAGGCTTGTGACAAGTTGATGTGCGCACAGGAGCTGCGATGTACACACCTTGGTCTCCTTGCAGCAAAGAGAAAGTTCCTTGGTATTCAGCCTGAGATAATACAACTCTCTCCCCCTTATACCCGGCTTGCAATGGGAATTGTAGTCCAATGTTTTATAGACTGCTATAGTCAGGCCCGGACTGGCCATAGGGCAGACCGGGCAAATGCCCGGTGGGCCAGGGGCCGCTGGGCTGCATGTCTGGGACATGCAAAGTCGGCCGCGGGTTCTGACATGCAGGACCGGTGTGCTAACACCAGCCACTGATGTTCCGCCAGTGGCGTACTAAGTGGGGGGCGGGCCGCCAGTGACAGGCGCTTTGTGAACTGTAGTTGCGCTGTGTAGTGGGGGTGGGTGCATGCGAGCCTTGGAGCCTCACTCGAGTGACACCCCTCGGCACATCAGGGGGCCGGGACCCGCAACGATCCCCTTCTCTCTGGCCTGGTGGCCGCGGCTCTGATCAGTCTCGTCTCACACAGCCGAGCAGAGTGAAGCCGCCTCCCCCTCCTCCTTTATGTCTACACAGGGAGGGGGGATTTGTATTGTGGGGGGGTTCTGTATTGTAGGGGGGTTCTGTATCGTAGGGGGTCTTTATTGTAGGGAGGGGGTCTGTATTGTAGGGAGAGGGTCTGCACTGTAGGGAGGGGGTCTGCACTGTAGGGAGGGGGTCTGTATTGTAGGGAGGGGGTCTGTATTGTAGGGAGGGGGTCTGTACTGTAGGGAGGGAGTCTGTACTGTAGGGAGGGGGTCTGTACTGTAGGGAGGGAGTCTGTACTGTAGGGAAGGGGTCTGTACTGTAGGGAGGGGGTCTGTATTGTAGGGTGGGAGTCTGTACTGTAGGGAGGGGGTCTGTATTGTAGGGAGGGGGTCTGCACTGTAGGGAGGGGTCTGCACTGTACAGAGGGGGTCTGCACTGTAGGGAGGGGGTCTGCATTGTAGGGAGGGGGTCTGTATTGTAGGGAGGGGGTCTGCACTGTTGGGAGGGGGTTTGCATTGTAGGGAGGGGGTCTGTATTGTAGGGAGGGGGTCTGCACTGTAGGGAGGGGGTCTGTACTGTAGGGAGGGGGTCTGCACTGTAAGGAGGGAGTCTGGACTGTAGGGAGAGGGTCTGCACTGTAGGGGGTCTGTGTAACATGCAGGTGGTCCAGAACTGTTAGGGGGGTGTCTGTGTAACAAACAGGGGTCCAGAGCTGTGGGAGGCTGTGTAATGTAAAGGTGTCCAGAGGTACAAGGTGCTGTGTAATGTAAAGGTGTCCAGAGGTACAAGGTGCTGTGTAATGTAAAGGGGTCCAAAGGTACAAGGTGCTGTGTAATGTAAAGGGGTCCAGAGGTGCAGGGTGCTGTGTGATGTAAAGGGGTCCAGAGGTACAAGGTGCTGGAACCCCACATCCCATCATCAACCGCCGGCGCCCCCCCCCCCCCCCCTTCCCCGGGCTGCTCAGTCTAAAATGCCCAGGCCTATTTTTTGTCCCAGTCCAGGCCTGGCTATAGTAAAGTTTCTTTCCCGAACTTCATCTCCTATGACTCAACCATCAAGTGAACCATCAAGTCTCTTGAACTCCTTTTGCTTGTCAACTCCCTCTGGTGGATAGTGGCGAGGTAATGTTAACTCATTCAGCTGAAGTCCATTGGGAGCACAGCGCGCACTGCAGCATAGAGCCCTAAATTGTTCTTTGTCTCTAGCTGGGTTAGTACCTTCCTATCTTTTAAATGCCTTTATCCTAGATAGTATGGATTATTATATGTTTAAATATTTCCTCAAGTTGAGACCTCCAGGTATTTTTGAATTTTCTAATATTTTACCTTTTCTAGTTTTTCTTTCCATGTCCTTTTTTACCTCCCCTTTCCCACCCCCGTCCCTTTCTCTAGTTCTTCTTTTTGGATAAGTTTTTAGTAGTAGGGCTTTGTAGTTCTCAATTTTGGACCATTAGCCAGGTCCTATGCAATATGTGCTACAATACATGCTTGATGTTAGCAATTGCAGAAACTATAAAATATGTTTTATTTTGTTTTACTATGTACTGTCCTTCTTGAAATACAATTAAAAGTTAAAATAAAAAAAAACAACCTTCTGTGTTGCCCCAACGGGGCATAGAATGTATATAGATTGTACCTTAACCATTATCTATGGACGTTTTATATTTAGTTCACATGCTGCCATCTAGTGACCTTTTGTGGTAATGCACTTGTTTCTTATGTTCTTTTTCTCTTATGTTATGACACACTTCCATTGTATGTAATGCTCCACCCTTCTTCCTGAGTTTGTACTTCCTGTGTCATTGATGTAGCTACAAGCCACATGTAGCTGTCAGAAACCATGAACCAGACCGAGACAGAAGTACAGTAAAATCACACTTGTTTATTAATAAAAAGGTAAATAGAGCAAGCGTAGTCAAAGCATAGCCACAGTCCAGTAACCGGAACGGGTAGTTAGCCAAGCCAGAGTTCAGTAACCAGAATGGGTATTCAGCCAAGCCAGAGTTCAGTAACCAGATCGGGTAATCAGCCAGGCCAGAAGTCAGGGATCCAAGTAGAGGAACAGCAAGCAGGATAAGGAGCCAGAAGGGATGTCAGCAAAGCCAGTCTTAAAACAGGAATGCAGGAGATGATTTCTTGTGATGTGACCAAGGTGAAGGCAGGAATGAAGTGAGCTGGAGATCTTTAAGTAGGCGGGACTGACGAGCAGAACAGCTGGTTCACTGTGGAGAGAGATGAGAGCTGGCAATTACCCGACAGCTGAGCGGCCAGCCCAGAGAAGGAAGGGCTGAGCCCAGCCCTGACAGTACCCCCTCCTCAATGACCCCTCCCCTTCGGAGGACCACCGGGCTTGAGGGGAAAATGAGGGCAGGAGCATGTACGTCCAAGGATGAGACCCAGGAGCGTTCCTCCGGACCGTACCCCTTCCAATGCACTAGGTACTGTATGCGCCCACGGAGCCTACGGGAGTCAACAATGGATTGTACCTCATACTCCTCATGGTTCTCAACCTGTATAGGGTGAGGACGTGGCACCAAGGTGGTAAAGCGGTTGCAGACTAATGGTTTCAATAAAGAGACATGAAACACATTTGAGATGCGCATACTAGGAGGAAGGTCCAACGTGTAAGCCACTAGGTTAATCCTGTGAAGGATACGGAAAGGCCCAATAAACCAAGGTGCGAACTTCAGTGAGGGAACACAAAGTCGTATGTTGCGAGATGACAGCCAGACCCTGTCCCCAACCTGGTAGGAAGGCGCAGGCAGGAGTCTGCTGTCAGCATGGAGTCTGTACCTATCATTAGCATGACGCAAAGCCACCTGGACTTGTGCCCAAGTTGAACAAAGACCACGGAGATGCTCCTCTAGAGCAGGAATACTCTGCAGAACAAATGAGTCAGGCAACATGGAAGGTTGGAAACCATAATTCGCCATAAACGGAGACAATCGGGAAGCAGAATTCAAGGTACTGTTGTGAGCAAACTCTGCCAATGGTAATAGGTCTGACCAGTTGTTGTGATGGTCAGTAAGAAAGAGAACTTGCACAGTGGTACCTTCAAGGAGATGTCTCCATTCTTTCAGGGCTAAAATGATTGCCAACTGCTCTCTGTCACCAATCTCGTAATTGCACTCGGCAGGTGACAATTTCTTGGAAAAGTAGCCACAAGGATGCATAGCACACTCAGAGGTAGGATGTTGAGACAGAAGGGTGCCAACACCAGTCTCAGAAGCATCAACCTCAAGGATAAAAGGTAACGTAGGATCAGGATGTGCCAACACAGGAGCAGAAACAAAGGCAGCCTTGAGACTTTCAAAGGCCTTAATGGACTCCGGAGACCAACTCTGTGGGTTACCATTCTTTCTGGTCATATCGGTCAGGGGCTTGACCATAGACGAGAAGTTACGAATAAACTTCCGATAATAGTTGGCAAAACCCAGGAAACGCTGCAGAGGATGTAACCCCATGAGTCGAGGCCACTGTAGGACTGCCGAAAGTTTCTCTGGGTGCATCGAAAAAACAGCAGTGGAAATGACAGGAATTTAACCTGTTCCCGATGGAACTCACACTTCTCCAGTTTACAATAGAAATTGTTCTCTCTTAATTTCTGAAGCACACGACAGACATCTGTGTGGTGGCACTCCAGGGACTTGGAAAATATGAGGATATCATCGATAAACCACATATAACTGCAACAAATCTCAGAGGACATCGTTAATAAATTCCTGGAAAACTGCCGGGGCGTTACAAAGGCCAAAAGGCATTACGAGATACTCATGATGGCCTGTTCTGGTATTAAACGCAGTTTTCCATTCGTCGCCCTCCTTAATTCTCATGAGATTGTAAGCTCCTCTCAGATCAAGCTTAGTGAAAACCGTTGCTCCCTTGAGGCGGTCAAATAACTCTGTAATCAACGGGATCGGGTAGGCATTCTTAATCATGAAACGATTGAGACCCCTATAATCAATACAAGGTCTCAGTTCACCGCTGCTCTTCTTCAAAAAGAAAAAAACAGCACCAGCAGGAGACGAGGATTTGCGGATGAAACCCAGAGAAAGTGCATCTGCAACATACTCCTCCATGGTTTTATGCTCCACGACCGACAAAGGGTAAACCCGGCCACAAGGGGGAATGGCACCATGTTGAAGGTCAATTGCGCAATCATACGGCTGGTGTGGAGGCAAACTACCGGCTTGACCTTTGTCAAAGACATCACTAAAATCACGGTACACCTCTGGCAGGGGGGAGAGTGAAGAGGTACACAGGACCTTGGCTACCTTCCGGAAGCATGTTTCACTTCATTGTGGTGACCAGGAGAGAACCTCAGCACGGAGCCAATCAAAAGAGGGGTTGTGCCTCTGTAACCAAGGATAACCAATAACCAGCGGAAACTTAGGAGAGGAAACCACTTGGAACTGGATTATCTCATGGTGAAGAGTCCCTACGGCCATGGACAATGGAACCATCTCATGAGTCACATGGGCAGGCTGTAGAGGTCTCCCATCAAAAGCCTCAATGGCAAGTGGAGTGTCACGCAGCTGCAGTGGAATCGAGTGCTTTAATACAAAGGCAGCATCAATGAACAGGCCTGCAGCCCCAGAGTCGATTAGAGCCTGTATCTCGATAGACGACTTAGCCCAAGAAAGGGTGACCAAAACCAGGGGCTTATCCTTCTGGATAACTGGGGACGAAACAACGCCACCTAAGGTCTGTCCATGACAGGACCTCAAGGTTCGGGTGTTCCCAGGACGGGTAGGACAACACTTCAAAATGTGACCTGCCTGGCCACAATAAAGGCACAATCTTACCTCCTCCTAAAGGCTCTCTCATCCGCAGAGAGACGCGTGAAGCCCAAGTGCATGGGTTCATCTTCACTGACCGACTCGGTACCAGGAGGCATGGAAAGGTGAGGGAGGCAAGGGTGGGACTGCAAAGCTCAGAGGCAAACGTACAGGAGGCTTCCACAAGCACTCCTTAAAAGGAAGTCTTTCTCTGAGTCTGGAGTCAATGAGAATGGCAAACGAGATCAAGCTCTCCAGCTCAGTGGGTAAATCTCGGGCTGCTGTCTCATCCTTGATGGAATCCGAGAGACCATGAGAAAAAGCAGCCACGAGGGCTTCATTGTTCCAAGCAACCTCTGCTGCAAGAGTACGGAATTCAATGGCGTAGTCTGCAACAGTTCTCGTACTCTGTTTGATGGACATGAGGCACTTGGCAGCAGAAGCGGAGCATGCGGGAACATCAAATACCCTTTTAAAGGAGGCCGCAAACTCAGGGTAACTCAAGACAACAGGTTTTTACATCTCCCATAGAGGGTTAGCCCAGGCCAAGGCTCTCTCAGAAAGCAAAGATATCACGAACCCTACTTTGCTTCTGCTCGTTGGAAACGCCTGGGGCAGCATCTCAAAGTATATCTTAACTTGGTTGAGAAACCCTCTACATTGAACTGGATTGCCCACAAATCGCTGGGGAAGTGGTGCGGAACCAGAAATACCTCTTATAGAGGTAATACTCAAGGTGGGTGCCTGCACAGAGACTGGTGCAGCAGCAGGAACGGCCTGTAACTCAGGGTGTACCGGAGCAGCCACAGTGGGGGATTCCAGGAGAGCCGTGCGACTCAGGAGCGTTTTTAACGCCATGGCATACTGATCCATGCGGTGATCTTGCTCATCCAATCTGGAAAAAATATTGCCAACAAGTGGATTGACTGTCTCTTCTGAATTCATGGCCTTCACCTACTGTCAGAAACCATGAACCAGACCGAGACAGAAGTACAATAAAATCACACTTGTTCATTAATAAAAAGGTAAATAGAGTAAGCGTAGTCAAAGCATAGGCAGAGTCCAGTAACCAGATCGGATAGTCAGCCAAGCCAGAGTTCAGTAACCAGATTGGGTAATCAGCCAAGCCAGAGTTCAGTAACCAGATCGGGTAATCAGCCAGGCCAGAAGTCAGGGATCCAAGTAGAGGAACAGCAAGCAGGATAAGGAGCCAGAAGGGATGTCAGCAAAGCCAGTCTTAAAACAGGACACAGGAGAAGATTTCTTGTGATGTGACCAAGGCAAAGGCAGGAATGAAGTGAGCTGGAGATCTTTAACCACTTCAGCCCTGGACCATTTGGCTGCCTAAAGACCAGAGGACTTTTTCCAATTTGGCACTGCGTCGCTTTAACTGCTAATTGCGCGGTCATGCAATGCTGTACCCAAACGAAATTTGCGTCCTTTTCTTCCCACAAATAGAGCTTTCTTTTGATGGTATTTGATCACCTCTGCGGTTTTTATTTTTTGCGCTATAAACGGAAAAAGACCGAAAATTTTGAGAAAAAAATGATATTTTTTATTTTTGTTATAAAAAAAATCCAATAAACTCAATTTTAGTCATACATTTAGGCCAAAATGTATTCGGCCACATGTCCTTGGTAAAAAAAATGTCAATAAGCGTATATTTATTGGTTTGTGCAAAAGTTATAGCGTCTACAAGCTAGGGTACATTTTCTGGAATTTACACAGGTTTTAGTTTATGACTGCCTATGTCATTTCTTGAGGTGCTAAAATGGCAGGGCAGTACAAAACCCCCCCAAATGACCCCATTTTGGAAAGTAGACACCCCAAGGAAATTGCTGAGAGGCATGTTGAGCCCATTGAATATTATTTTTTTTTGTCCCAAGTGATTGAATAATGACAAAAAAAAATTACAAAAAGTTGTCACTAAATGATATATTGCTCACACAGGCCATGGGCATATGTGGAATTGCACCCCAAAATACATTCAGCTGCTTCTCCTGAGTACAGGGATGCCACATGTGTGGGACTTTTTGGGAGCCTAGCCGCGTACGGGGCCCCGAAACCAATCACCGCCTTCAGGATTTCTAAGGGCGTAAATTTTTGATTTCACTCCTCACTACCTATCACAGTTTTGAAGGCCATAAAATGCCAAGATGGCACAAACCCCCCCAAATGACCCCATTTTGGAAAGTAGACACCCCAAGCTATTTGCTGAGAGGCATGTTGAGTCCATGGAATATTTTATATTTTGACACAAGTTGCGGGAAAGTGACAATTTTTTTTTTTTGCACAAAGTTGTTACTAAATGATATATTGCTCACACAGGCCATGGGCATATGTGGAATTGCACCCCAAAATACATTTAGCTGCTTCCCCTGAGTATGGGGATACCACATGTGTAGGACTTTTTGGGAGCCTAGCTGCGTACGGGGCCCCGAAAACCAATCACCGCCTTCAGGATTTCTAAGGGTGTAAATTTTTGATTTCACTCTTCACTGCCAATCACAGTTTCGGAGGCCATGGAATGCCCAGGTGGCACAATCCCCCCCCCAAATGACCCTATTTTGGAAAGTAGACACCCCAAGCTATTTGCTGAGAGGCATGGTGAGTATTTTGCAGCTCTCATTTGTTTTTGAAAATAAAGAAAGACAAGAAAAAACATTTTTTTTTTCTTTTTTCAATTTTTAAAACTTTGTGACAAAAAGTGAGGTCTGCAAAATACTCACTATACCTCTCAGCAAATAGCTTGGGGTGTCTTCTTTCCAAAATGGGGTCATTTGGGGGGGTTATGTGCCACCTGGGCATTCCATGGCCTCCGAAACTGTGATAGGCAGTGAAGAGTGAAATCAAAAATTTACGCCCTTAGAAAGCCTGAAGGCGGTGCTTGGTTTTCGGGGTCCCGTACGTGGCTAGGCTCCCAAAAAGTCTCACACATGTGGTATCCCCGTACTCAGGAGAAGCAACAGAATGTATTTTGGGGTGTAATTTCACATATTCCCATGGCATGTTTGAGCAATATATCATTTAGTGACAACTTTGTGCAAAAAAAAAAAAAAAAAAGTGTCTCTTTCCCGCAACTTGTTGTTGCCTTATGAGTTTATGTGAAATCTCCATTAATAATTGTAAAATATTGTAATAATGAATGTATTTCATTTAGCTGGCATCTATGAAAGCCGGGCAAAAAGGGTATCATTTAAGCTTTTGCTAAGAGCAGAGAATGTGGGCCAAGGCTTGTATATGCAAACAATGGAGAGCCAATTCCATTGTTCTACACCTACTCCTTTGAAAGGGTGCCATGCTGGGATATGCATTGGACCTAACTTCCTGGGGAAATGCAATTAACACACTTGGCCAACATAGTCACAAGGATTTTTACTTGTAACTAAATATGTGTGCAGATTACTGTATTGAGGAATATACCCTGTATTCCTTCATGGAAATACTTTATTTCAACCCAATATTTTCTTCCTTGGGGTAAGACGATAGATAGATGATTGTGTATAGCTGGACTTTCAACTGCTTCCTAATAAATGTTATTATATTTGAAGCTTTGACTCTTGGTCAAAAAGAACTCTTATTTAACCCACATCATATCTATGAGATATGAAAAATCTTAAATATAGATTTTTCAGGGTAACAAAATGGCAACCGGCGAATGGACAGAAAAATTTGGTGGTCTCTTTCAGCAATATCTCAAGGGGTTGCAATATCTACAAAAGGCACACTTTGAAAGGGTTTTTCATTTGAATGCTAAAAAATGAACATTGGGTGCTCTATGTGCTCGATATAGAAATGGGCTATAAGAAATAGCTGTGTTCTACAGTGTGTAATTAATAGGGAGCCTACGAGGAACACATAACTTTTGTTAAAAGCTAAATATAATATAGAATTGGTACATGAAGAGTCCAGATGCATTAGAAGGAGATGAAAAGAGCTGTTGCCCAATGTTTCTATGCATGAAGATTCAGTCTATTTAAAAAAAAAAAAAAAATTGAGAGATGTTTCCTGTATGTATGCATATCAACAGGAATTGAGAGCACAGCACAAAAGATGGATAGGGAGGACACATAGTCTTTAGAAAATGTGCTACTTGTAGCTAACAATATTGGCAAACTGTTGCCAGGAGTGCACATAACATTTCATGCAGATAATGTCTTGCAACCAACTCCAGAGATCAGGTTAAAGCGGGGGTTCACCCACACCGCCAAAAAAAAAAATATTAAAAGCCAGCAGCTACAAATACTGCAGCTGCTGACTTTTAATACATGGCCACTTACCTGTCCCGGGGTCCAGCGATGTCGGCAGGGGACGCCGAGAACCCGCTCGGTTCTCGACAGCTGCCGCCGCCATCCTAGGTGAGGGAATCAGGAAGTGAAGCGTTGCGGCTTCACTTCCCGGTTCCCTACTGCGCATGCGCGAGTCGCGCTGCACGTCCCTAGTGGTCTCCGCTCTCTGCTGGGAGCTGTGTGTTCCCAGCAGACAGCGGGGTGGGGACAGGAAGAGGCATAGACAGGCATTAGACAGGTATCTGCACCCCCCTCCCCCCTGAAAGGTGCCAAATGTGACACCGGAGGGGGGGAGGGTTCCGAAAAGCGGAAGTTCCATTTTTGTGTGGAACTCCGCTTTAAAGTTGTACTATTAACAGTTAACTTAGACACATGGTCTTCCCTACCAGACCCAGACCCTACCAGATCCCTTTGACCTAGGCTTAAAAGCAGCGTATAGAACAAAACAGGAAAATAATGAGAATCCACTTCTTTATGCAAACAGGCTATGGTCAGCTTACTATGTAGGCAAACGGAGAAACGTACACAGAGAGGACCCAGAGTACAAAACCCTCCTAATAGCTAATGCCCATCCAAAATGTAAAATGAAATGTGGATTTTTTATAAATCCTCTTAAAGATTCATATCAATGCATCATGGACTGTATGCACAATTTTTTTCATGTAGCCAGAAGGTCTAATTCTGTGAAATCAAAGATTTATCACCAGAGTACAAACAACAAAACCTGTTTAGCAAGTCACACTACAGGAGAATTTGCCACCTTTTCAAACAGAAAGAGGCACCATTACAATTACAATGCATCCAAAGATAAGATCTATAGGCATGGCCCCCCAGGTACTAGTCAAAGGCAAATAGCCTCATGCTCCCCTTTGAATGTAAATTCCATGGAAAGTGATCTCAGATTACAGCACAGGAGATCAGTTCTGAAAGAGGTTAAGTTAATTAGCACAATTACCTCTCTTGAAAATGAGATTGAACAACTGAAGTCACATATTCATAATTGGGAAAATACCAATAAAATAATGGAAACATCACAATAGGTTCTTAAGGTAAAATATGAAGCATGCCATGCAGATGTGGTACAGTGTAGGAAAGAACTGAAAGAAATAAAACAATCTTTTGATCAAATGGTTAAGGTCCCACAGAAAACCATCTGTTCCATTCAAACAGAAAATACAGGAGGGAGGCCCAACCTATCTATGCTATCTGCTAGGACTTCACCTTACTGGGAACAAACCTTAAATATAAGCAATGTAGAAAAAGCAAAAGAAATACCAGATCTAATGTGTCATTCAGATGTCTATGATCTGAGCCATTTGTTTTCACCAGATCCAAGGGTGAATGTCAGTGAACATATACCAATGTAAATATGTAAATGTAACAATGTGGCAGTGTTTGTTTTCTTTGTGTGAAAGAAAGGCAAAAGGGTAATAACTTTTGTCTAAGTTATATTTTCCAGGTGCAGGGAGCTCAAGAAAAAGTATTTACATATTAATCAGGTGTATCAATATAGATGTATTTATACATAAATACATACACCTAAGCTAATGTATATTAGGCTAGGTATTCAAACATGGTTATTAGTAACACAGGTGTTTATCTTCCCCAAAGGATCAGAAGACTGCCATAAATATTCAAAGGTATAGGGTACAAGTAGTGTTTAGTACAGAAGCCTACTCTTGCTTCATTTTATTTATTTTTTTTATTTATTTGTTTTTGGTTGGCGTTCTTGGTTTTTGTTTGTTTTTTTGTTTCCTTTCTCCTGTTTGCGTAAACACATAACAATTCATTTGCGATTTATCAAAGCTCTATCCAGAATGTATGGGTTCAATCTAAATGAATGTGTGTGTCTGAGTGATGGAATGCATGGGTATGAACTAAGAGAAAGGGGGGGGGTGGTGCTGCGCTAACCAGAGGTGTCTCTACTTGTAGGAATAAATATCCTGATATTCATAGATCACAAAAAAAAATTAAATGGTGAAAAACATCAGAAAATCGCATAGGTTGAAATAGATATGGTGATTCAAAATAAATATGTGGATCCAATCAATGCTTGTAAATGTAAGAATAAGTACTGGTGTATAAGTAAATTAAAAAAGTAATAATAATATCCTACGAGCAGCGAACTCGTAATGCATTCAGCAAGGTAAAACGAAAAAAGCCTATTCCGTCGGAATAGGGACGGAATAGGCTTTTTTCGTTTTACCTTGCTGAATGCATTACGAGTTCGCTGCTCGTAGGATATTATGCTTTGTAAGAACAGCTGCTAATGTGAGTACCTTGTATATGTTTTATGTGAATAAAGTGACCTATAAAAACATACTTCACTATCTGGGCACTTTATCCTATATTTTGCATATAATGGAGATATGATGTGGAGGAGGAGCTAGGAGCGGCACTGTCCCAGGACCTCAGCTAGACATATCCCAGCCCCATATAGGATCCTGTAGAGTCAGCAAGTCTGGACACAGAGATACAGGAGAGACCCAGGACCACCAGAGTTAACAACTTATATGCGGTTGACCTAGCACCGCTAGGTAAGGGGCCATTGCCTACACTAGTGCATGCTGCATGAAGAAGATAGAGAGTGTTTTACAAATAACACCCCACTGTCATTGGAGTGATTGCGTTTAAAAACACTGGCTTTTTGAACACATTTTTTCTTTGGACACTTTGAATTAATTTTACTTTGGACACCTAATGATCAGAGTGGTTTTATCCACATACGTGATCATTCACAATATAGTCGCACTGTTGCACAGGGTCGCAATATAAGGATAAAGCGACCATTTCGTTTTCTTTGTATATCTCACTTGGTTTTCATTTTTCACTTGATTTATGACTGTTTGTCTTCATCTATTATCCCATTGTTGCACCTTAACATATGTATGAGTTTAATTTTTGAGTTTTTAGTCACAAGAGCACGAGCACTATTGGTTATATTGAATTTTTACACATTTTAATACATGTCAATTGGTTGTTATTACTTTTTTAATTAACTTATACACCAGTACTTATTCTTACATTTACAAGCATTGATTGGATCCACATATTTATTTTGAATCACCATATCTATTTCAACCTATGCGATTTTCTGATGTTTTTCACCATTTAATTTTTTTTTGTGATCTATGAATATCAGGATATTTATTCCTACAAGTAGAGACACCTCTGGTTAGCGCAGCACCACCCCCCCCTTTCTCTTGTACCATTTTCGTTTTGGGCTGGTGTTTGAGCCCTTGTTTTCGGTGCATGCAGCTTTCCAATAAGAGAAGTTGCACATAGTCCCAAATAACTGATTAGTAGACCGACTTCCCCAATTGGTAGCGCAGGAATAACCCCCGTCTTTTACTCATGGGTATGAACTGTCCATGTGTAAAGAAAGATTTTTTTTTGTAGGGGTGTACTCACCATTGTTTTTATAGCCATCAATAAGTGTGATCACACTAATGCGCATGCTTTGTACTGTTTATGATTATTTTAACTTTTTTTTCTCGTTTGTAATGAGCTCAATACTGGTACCAGTTTAAATTAATACTTTTTTTTTTTTTTTGGTTTACACGTATTTGCGAATAAATAACCTGTGCACAGATATGAGATCTAGATCCCTATGACTCTGAGAAACTGTAGGGATATTTTATTTTATTTTTTATAATTTCCTTTCCTGTGGCTTAGAGTGAAGTTTCATTCACTCTGATACGTGGAATATACATAACAATGCATTGCTTTGCACCTTGTGGCATCTTATGGATTCAGTAGGTCTTGTGTTTTGTTTTTCCTTCCAAATTGACGCATGTGCTGTTAATATGTGTAAAGGTTTTATGTCTACATGTTGTCTTCTTAAACTTTAAGTACTTACAAACACACCAGGTTTTCCTATAACTTTTTGTTTGTCAGAGTACAGATAGGTGGGTGTGTCCGTACATTTTCGACTGTACTTACTGTGGATGGGCGCATTATCTCAGCTGGAAGTCTGTTCCAATCATCCACTACTAGTTTAGTCCATTATGAACCTCTCAGAGAGGTACAGTGAAGTGTTATTAATTTTTGAGTTTTGTATTTTAGGAGAAATACACAGACAAGGACGAATGATTGGACCCAGACTGGACAAAGTACTTTGAAACACAGAGGACCTTAAAACATAATTTTTATTTTTTTTGTTTTAAGGAGAAGCCTTGAATCCAATTAATTGCAGCCAGGCCCAACTAAATTCTAAAAAGAAAAAAAATGTAAACATTTTTTTTCTTAAACAGAGATCCTGCTCTCTGTAATACAAGTTCTTGTGGCCTGATTGACTTGCAAATAGATTTGCACTGAGAGTCAATTAATATGTTAATCGCCACCGACAGAGGGTGTTGCCTTTTGAATAGCTACAATGTTTGAAGGCAGTTTCAATGTTTTTTTTTTTTTTTTTGACAGAATACAAATTAAATTTTTTTTAATTTGTTACATTTTTTTTTCTCTCATTTTCAATCTTCTTTTTTCTTAACGGTAATTTTTTTTTTGTTTACAAAAAAAACAAAAAAAACAAATGGGGAAGAAAGATTTTACATTTTTTAATTTTTTTTTTAATGTTTACTATTTTTCTTTCTTTCCTATAGTACCTTTATTTTTTTTATTTTTTTGCATGGTGATTCTTGAGTTTGGTTTCACTAGGGTGAAATAAAGGAAAATAAATAAATAAATAAATAAATAAGTAAAAAAAAGAAAAAAAAAAGAGGGGAGTAGGGGAACATTATATGGAGAACATTTAAAATGGTTAGAAATGTTAATATTAAAGCTTCCCTATAGTATTTTGGGGATGGACCAATTTCCAACAGTTTTTCTTCTCTCTTTCGACATTGGATAATTGTTATATAAATGTATGTGATTGTAGCTATAACCTATGACAGTAACACCTGGGTGTTAGCAACAGTCATGTGACTATTTTCTTTGTATATGTGACATACAATCCTCTCTTCAGTTCTAATATTGGGCAGTCATCATATGTGGTCATTGATCAATTTTTTTTTTTTGTTGGTCAGTTTTCTTTTTTGTGCCATAACCAAGTTCAAAGAGCATTGTGTGAATATCATATAGATATACTGGGACTGGTGAGACTCATAGTGATTGGCAAATAGCAGGGAGTATAGTACAATTGTACTTAAGAGTAATTTAGTTTGATTGTTCCTGAAGCCACTAGTGACTGATGACATCACACTTATCCGTATTCTGAAATCAAGTTATTTTTGTCTGCGTAGGCGACACTGCCTAATCTGCACGGAGAACTCTTAAAGTGATGACCTCTT
Source organism: Lithobates septentrionalis (assembly GCA_037952835.1). Lineage (NCBI taxonomy): Eukaryota > Metazoa > Chordata > Amphibia > Anura > Ranidae > Lithobates > Lithobates septentrionalis. The sequence goes on from JBBDGP010000553.1 coordinate 705,869, forward strand.
CTGTAGCCTGCTAAAGGCAGGATTCATACAGTAGCTACATATGGTAGCCAAGGACGGAGCTATATGCCCAAAGGTTTGGCACCAGCCAAGGTTGAACGGAACAAAGTTCCAGTAAAAGGGGTTAGTGGTGAGTTGCGATAGCAACAAAATTCCCCTGAACACGTGAAGAGTCATACACACACAATGTGGTATTCCACAGAAGGTGGGGCAGAGGTACTTGCAGGCATATGACAATGGAGGAAGAAAGATGGGGGGATGAAAATCAGACACCTGGCTGAAGGGCGTAACCATTCAAATTGTTACACATGTCACTGGGAAAGGGGTCTCATTACTATGTCACAGTATATCTATGGCAATTCTAATCAAAGGTTCTTATGGCTAAGACTTACCAGACAAGCATTCAGTTGAATGCATATGTCTTAAATGTACTTGTGTTTTTCTTTCTCTACCTTTGTCCACATTAATAAAGTATAATCTTAGAAAGCCAGGAAAGCTGGTCCCCAGGCCATTATTGTATGCTGTATCCAATTGGAATCATCAGTGAAGGCCGTCCCAGAAGCAAGGGCAACAGGACCAGTCTCGCCTTATGGACTTTCGTACTGTTATTATCGGACTATTGTTATTATTGGACTGTTGAGAACAAGGATCCTCATGTTTTTGTTTTTTTTTTCCTTATTGTTTTGTTTTGGTGCTGTTTCTCATGATTTTTATTATGGACTTATGACATCCAGAACAAGTGATGACTACTGATACTGGGATCCAGAAGTGTGAACTGTAGAGATGGAGAGTTTAAAAGTTTTTTTTTCTTCTCAATGAGTTTTATTTCATTTCAGAGGGTAAAGCCAAAAGTGGCAAACATTAAAGGAGATTGCACATAAACCATTATTCTAGGTGTGGCCGAGTCTCATATTCTCAACTGGCCACAAGGGGCCATCTGTTGCCTTATGAGTTTATGTGAAATCTCCATTAATAACTGTAAAATATTGTAATAATGAATGTATTTCATTTAGCTGGCATCTATGAAAGCCAGGCAAAAAGGGTTTCATTTAAGCTTTTGCTAAGAGCAGAGAATGTGGGCCAAGACTTGTATATGCAAACAATGGAGAGCCAATTCCATTGTTCTACACCTACTCCTTTGAAAGGGTGCCATGCTGGGATATGCATTGGACCTAACTTCCTGGGGAAATGCAATTAACACACTTGGCCAACATAGTCACAAGGATTTGCATGAAAGGGGGCCGACTTATGGAGTAAGCCCTCCAATCATGATCCAAGCTAGGCAAACCATCAGCTTGGTTTGATATACTCAGAGCGAAGGGGGAGGTATCGCTCTCTTTCTGATAGACCAGCAAGCTGAAAGGAACTTGGGTAAGGATGGGTAATTATGGGAAAGGAATGCCCTAAATATGTGTGCAGATTACTCTATTGAGGAATATACCCTGTATTCCTTCATGGAAATACTTTATTTCAACCTAATATTTTCTTCCTTGGGGTAAGACGATAGATAGATGATTGTGTATAGCTAGACTTTCAACTGCTTCCTAATAAATGTTATTATATTTGAAGCTTTCACTCTTGGTCGAAAAGAACTCTTATTTAACCCACATCATATCTATGAGATATGAAAAATCTTAAATATAGATTTTTCAGGGTAACATTGTGTCACAATATAAAATATTCCATGGACTCGACATGACTCTCAGCAAATAGCTTGGGGTGTCTACTTTCCAAAATGGGGTCATTTGGGGGGGTTTGAACTGTCCTGGCATTTTATGCACAACATTTAGAAGCTTATGTCACACATCACCCAATCTTCTAACCACTTGAAGACAAAGCCCTTTCTGACACTTTTTGTTTACATGAAAAAATTATTTTTTTTTGCAAGAAAATTACTTTGAACCCCAAAACATTATATATTTTTTTAAAGCAAATGCCCTACAAATTAAAATGGTGGGTGTTTCATTTTTTTTTTCACACAGTATTTGCGTAGCGATTTTTCAAACGCATTTTTTGGGGAAAAAACACACTTTTTTAAATTTTAATGCACTAAAACACACTATATTGCCCAAATGTTTGATGAAATAAAAAAGATGATCATAGGCCGAGTACATGGATACCAAACATGACATGCTTTAAAATTGCGCACAAACGTGCAGTGGCGACAAACTAAATACATTTTTAAAAGCCTTTAAAAGCCTTTACAGGTTACCACTTTAGATTTACAGAGGAGGTCTACTGCTAAAATTACTTCCCTCAATCTGAGGTTCGCGGTGACACCTCACCTGCATGGTGCAATTGCTGTTTACATTTGACGCCAGACCGACGCTTGCGTTCGCCTTTGCGCGAGAGCAGGGGGGGACAGGGGTGCTTTTTTTTTTTTCCTTAATTTTTTTTTTGCTTTTTTATATTATTTTTAAACTGTTCCTTTCATTTTTTTTTAATCATTTTTATTGTTATCTCAGGGAATGTAAATATCCCCTATGATAGCAATAGGTAGTGACAGGTACTCTTTTTTGAAACAATTTGGGTCTATTAGACCCTAGATCTCTCCTCTGCCCTCAAAGCATCTGACCACACCAAGATCGGTGTCATAAAATGCTTTCCCAATTTCCCAATGGCGCTGTTTACATCCGGCGAAATCTAAGTCATGAAATGCTCGTAGCTTCCAGTTTCTTAGGCCATAGAGATGTTTGGAGCCACTCTGGTCTCTGATCAGCTCTATGGTCAGCTGGCTGAATCACCGGCTGCATTCTCAGGTTCCCTGTTGAGACAGGAGAACTGTTACGGGTGATGCTGATCTCAACCTTACTACGAAGGAGGAACTTGATTTGCTCATAAAGTGGCTGGGGCCAGAATCTGCAGATCGTGTTAAAAGACTGAGAACAGTGCATGTTGACCACCCAGATGCAGGTCTTGTTGCTGCAAGGGCAAGACTTGAACAAGTCTATGGTAGCTCTGAAGCCATAGAAAGAGTGATCTCCTCATGGAGCTGGAGTTGGCAAAGACAGACCCATGTCTACCTGGACTAAACTTCCCGGACACTGCTCATGGTGTCAATCCAGTGGTGTCTAAACTGCCATAAGGCCTGCAAGAGAAATGGGCACAACAGGGCTCAAGGTACAAAAGAGACTATAGCGTATCGTTTCCTCCATTCGCATATTTTGCAGGTTCATCAACGATCAAGCCTGGATGAGAAACGATTTCAGCTTCAGTGAACCCAACTTGCCTGCTTCATCATCATCATCTTCATCAATGTATGATAACATAGCAGCTAAATGTAGAGACTTTTATAGAGCAATATCTGTTAAAAGGACAGACATCTCACCACCCGTATCCACTCCTGCTCACCAGAGCGATTCGGGTGACAGAGATAAAGACCCTAATCATCAGTGCCCTATTCACAAGAAGCCTTACCCCCTAAAGAAATGTCGTGGGCTTAGGGCAAAGACATTACAAGAGCACAGGGAGATTCTTCAGAAACTTGGAATATGCTACAGGTGCTGTGCTTGTTATGGACATTTTGCTAAAGACTGTAAAGTTGTCATCAAGTGCACAGAGTGCAGTAGCAACAGACATGTTACAGCTATGCATCCGGGCCCACCCTCAGACAATTCACAACAGCCTCCTACCTCCAGCCCTGTCTCAAGTCATGGCAGGGAGCAACAAGGTCATGCACCAGCCACAACTAACGTTTCTTCTTCATGCACAGAAGTCTGTGGAGAAGGCTTAGATCACAAATGCTGTGCTAAGATACGCCTAGTCAAGATATACCCAAAGGGTCAACCTGAGGAAGCTATTAGGATGTATGCCATAATAGATGAACAGAGCAACAGATCCCTGGTTAAGCCTAAATTCTTTGAGATCTTTGGGATAGAGGGACATGCATCACCTTATACTCTCAGAACCTGTTCTGGTCCTGAAGAGACCTTCGGTAGAAGGGCCGATGGGTTCATGGTCTCTCATATCAATAAGGGGGGGGCATACTCCTACCCACATTAGTTGAGTGTGTCCAGATACTAGAGCTGCACGATTCTGGCCAAAATGAGAATCACAATTTATTTGCTTAGAATAAAAAGATCACGATTCTCTCACGATTCTCGCAACGTAAAATCTTTCACATTATACAAAAAGAAAAAAAAATGGGCTAACTTTACTGATTATTTTTTTTTAAAATTCATTTAAGTAATTTTTTCCAAAAAAATTGCATTTGAAAGATCGCTGCGCAAATACAATGTGATGTAAAATATTGCAACAACCACCATTTTATTCTCTAGGGTGTCTACTAAAAAAATATATATAATGTTTGGGGGTTCTAAGTAATTTTCTAGCAAAAAAAATGATTTTAACTTGAAACCAACAAATGTCAGAAAAAGGTTTAGTGTTTAAGTGGTTAAACTTTTTTCACTTACACACAAAGTATTTTCCATTGACAAATTGTTACAATGTTTAGACTTACTTCAACTGATAAAGAATGTTATGTGTCTTGGCAGACTTCCCAGATTTTCTCTTCCTTTCTTTTGAGGGCTGTGGCTTCAGAAGAGCAGAGGGAATTCTTTGCATTCTTTGCATAGCAAGAATCATGAAACACTTTAGTCAAGATCGTAACGGGAAAAAATTGCGATACCGATTCTTGACGATTAATCATGCAGCTCTACCAGATAACCAGATGAAAGGGAAGAAATTCCTACTTCAGAGGCTGCATATCACCATCCTCACTTGAGGCACCTTGTTAATGAAATTCCTGCAATGGACATGAATGCTGAAATCTTGATCTTGCTAGGAAGAGACATTCTCAGAGTACACAAAGTACGCAAGCAGTGCAATGGACCTCATGATGCCCCTTACGCACAAAAACTCGATGTAGGCTGGGTAATCGTGGGCGACGTATGCTTGGATAGAATGCGTACGTCATCCGAGATCCACTCCTTCAAAACGTACATATTAGGAAACGGACGTGCATCCCACTTCAAATAGTGCCCTCGCCATTACGAAGTAAAAGAGAAGCCTCTTGAAATCATCCAAGTACCTGATGTCACTCCTAACCTTTGTGATGACAACCTAGGTACCACAGTGTTTTGTACTACAAGCGATGACAACAAAATACCCTTGTCAGTTGAAGACAGAGAGTTCATCAAAATAACGGACAAAGAATTCTTCCAGGATGAGTCTAACAGCTGGGTTGTACCATTACCTCTTCATGCTGCAAGGGTTAAACTTCCAACCAATCATGAACAGGCTCTATCCATATTCAACTCACTTCAGCGAACACTAAAGAACAGGCCTGAAATGAAGGACCATTTCATCGCCTTTATGAAAAGGATCTTTGATAATGATCATGCCGAACCAGCTCCGCCACTTCAAAGACATAATGAGTGCTGGTACCTGCCTTTCTTCGGAGTGTATCATCCACGTAAGCCAAAGCAAATCAGGGTAGTATTTGACTCCAGTGCCAAGCATCAAGGCGTATCCCTGAATGATGTTCTTCTCACTGGTCCGAACCTAACCAACAACCTTGTAGGTGTACCTATGAGGTTTAGAAGAGAGCCAGTTGCCATAACTGCTGACATTGAACAAATGTTTCATTGCTTTGTTGTACGTGAAGACCATAGGAACTTCCCAAGGTTTTTGTGGCACCGTGACAACAACATGGACAATGAGATGATTGAATAACGCATGAAGTTACATGTTTTCGGAAATGTTTTCGGATCAACTTGCTCTGTTACAAACACAGATCTTGGAGAGTAGTAAGAAACTAGAATCTCTTAAGGAGAACCCTGACTTTGACAGACTTAACGACATCCTAAAGAAAGAAATTGACAAAGCCCCAAAAAATGTAAAATTAACAAAACAAAATAAATTTAAGAGAGATCTCGATGATTGGGCCAAAGGGGAGATATTTGACCTTACAACAAGAAGAGGTAGAAACCGTTCACGTAACCATAGATTCCCCTCCCGCTCTGACATGGATACACATACATCGGAAAGCGAGGGCGAAGTACGCCATACTGTGTCTTTTTTAGACAAGGACCCACTGGACTTACAGGACCCTCCTCCACCCAGGGATATATTGAAAGGAAACAGACCAGGGACAACAGGAGGAGGAAGGAGTCGAGGAAAAGGAAGGCAACAGTCTCAAGGGGACACAACAAATGTAGATCGAACGACTACCAGGAGTCGGAGACATCCTCGTTAACTAATCCCCCATTAAATAATTCTCTGGAGGATATGAAGGTTATTAACTTGTTGGATTTTCAATTAGAAAAACAATTAGAAAAACGACACATAAACCTATTAAGTAGAGGACTGTCTTTTTCCCCTAAGACAGCTATGGATCACTTTGAGGTAAATAAAGACCTTTGTTTATTCTTGAGAATGGTGTACTATAGAGAGATCTATTCAGATAAAGTGGTGAACAGTGACTCAGCAGCAGAAACGAACGAATGAAGCCAATGCTTTGGAGTCACTGATGACATTATTGAATGAGCGTGGACAATCCTCTGAGACCTCTGCTTGGAGGAGAGGTCCCCAATTAAAAATACATTCTACAAAAATGGCTTTTTTTCGTAAAAATAAATGGCTAGGGGTCTTTTTGGATCTGGTCCAGGAAGACCTTGAGAAACTAGATTGGGAATCCATCCCTGGGGATAACCTTACAAGGAAACAAGAAAGAAGGGCATTAAAAGAACTTCGGCAAGCTGAGAAAATTTTTATCAAGAAGAGCGACAAGGGGGGAATGTGGTTCTCCTTTCAGTAGACTAATATGAAGGGTAGGTACGACGCCTACTCAGTGATCCAGAGTCCACCTATAGGAGACTGGACTATGACCATTTCAAACCTTTGGTAATACTCGTTAATGATAAATTACAATAGGCCTTTGGAGCCGATTTGATATATGTAAAAAAAAAAAAACTGGATTATTTGAGGGTTATTGATTTCAATAAACCAACATTATATATAATCCCGAAGTTACATAAAAATAAGGAGAGCCCCACGCTGACTCGGAAGGAAAGCAGGAATTTGAAATTAAATCTTTCATAAACTGTGCTACAACAAGGGTATTGTATGTCCTTGAATGCCTGTGTAAAAAACTCTATGTAGGGAAGACAAAGCGACAGCTACGTATTAGGTTTAGTGAACATCTACAAAGCATAAGACAGAGAGAGGAGACCCCAGTTGCCCAACATTTTTTGAATTACCATCAAGGGAAAACTAGAGGTTTAAGGGGAAAGGGTTTCTTCTCCCTCTCTCTTACAGATCAGGGAGGAGATTTTGATACAATACTGTTAAGAAAAGAGAAATTCTGGATATTCAGGCTCAAGACTCTCCAGCCGAAGGGTCTAAAAAATGAATTGATCTTTCTTGAGCCTTAAAAAATCCCCCTGTACATTGGCCACCTCTTCCTTTCCCTTTTATTTTTTTTTTCACCACCCCCTCCCCATTTTTTACCCCCCTAGTTAACCCTTTCACCAGTGATCACCGTATAACTGTTATGGGTGACGCTGGTTAGTTAGTTTATTTTTTATAGTATCAGGGCACCCGCCGTTTATTACCTAATAAAGGTTTTGCCCCCTGATGGCCCGGCGGTGATATAACTTAGGTTTTAGGGTCAGATAGGGTCTGCGTCGCCCCAGGCAGCGTCAGGTTAGCGCCAGTACCGTTAACACCCACGCACGCACCATACACCTCCCTTGGTGGTATAGTGTCTGAACGGATCAATATCTGATCCGATCAGATCTATACTAGCATCCCCAGCAGTTTACGGTTCCCAAAAATGCAGTGTTAGCGGGATCAGCCCAGATACCTTCTAGCACCTGCGTTTTGCCCCTCCGCCCAGCCCATCCAAGTGCAGTATCGATCGATCACTGTCACTTACAAAACACTAAACACATAACTGCAGCGTTCGCACAGTCAGGCCTGATACCTGCGATCGCTAACAGTTTTTTTTGTAGCATTTTGGTGAACTGGCAAGCACCAGCCCCAGGCAGCGTCAGGTTAGTGCCATTAGCGCTAACACCCATGCGCGCACCGTACACCTCCCTTAGTGGTATAGTATCTGAACGGATCAATATCTGATCCGATCAGATTTATACTAGCGTCCCCAGCAGTTTAGGGTTCCCAAAAATGCAGTGTTAGCGGGATCAGCCCAGATACCTGCTAGCACCTGCGTTTTGCCCCTCCGCCCGGCCCGGCCTAGCCCAGCCCAGCCCACCCAAATGCAGTATCGATCGATCACTGTCACTTAAAAAACAAACAAACCCATAACTGCAGCATTCGCAGAGTCAGGCCTGATCCCTGCAATCGCTAACAGTTGTTTTGGTAGCGTTTTGGTGAACTGGCAAGCACCAGCGGCCTAGTACACCCCGGTCGTAGTCAAACCAGCACTGCAGTAACACTTGGTGATGTGGTGAGTCCCATAAGTGCAGTTCAAGTTGGTGAGATGGCAAGCACAATTAGTGTCCCGCTGCCACCAAGAAGAAGACAAACACAGGCCCGTCGTGCCCATAATGCCCTTCCTGCTGCATTCGCCAATCCTAACTGGGAACCCACCACTTCTCCAGCACCCGTACTTCCCCCATTCACATCCCCAACCAAATGCAGTCAGCTACATGAGAGGCATTTTCTTTATGTCCTTCCGAGTACCCCTACCCAACGAACCCCCCCAAAAAAGATGTCGTGTCTGCAGCAAGCGTGGATATAGGCGTGACACCCGCTATTATTGTCCCTCCTGTCCTGACAATCCTGGTCTTTGCATTGGTGAATGTTTTGAACGCTACCATACACTAGTTGAGTATTAGCGTAGAGTACAGCATTGCAGAGACTAGGCACACTTTCACAGGGTCTCCCAAGATGCCATTGCATTTTGAGAGACCCGAACCTGGAACCGGTTACAGTTATAAAAGTTACAGTTACAAAAAAAAGTGTAAAAAAAAACCAAAAAAATATATAGAATAAAAAAAAACAAAAATAGTTGTTGTTTTATTGTTCTCTCTCTCTCTATTCTCTCTCTATTGTTCTGCTCTTTTTTACTGTATTCTATTCTGCAATGTTTTATTGTTATTATGTTTTATCATGTTTGCTTTTCAGGTATGCAATTTTTTATACTTTACTGTTTACTGTGTTTTATTGTTAACCATTCTTTGTTTTCAGGTACGCCATTCAGCTGCAGCACGGATTTATTTATCTTGACAGCAACAGTGTTTGCTCCCACGATATATAAAGCCATGACTCCATCGGAGGTGATATATGCCGAAGCATGGGGGCAGCAGGGGCGGAGGAGCGATTTGCTCCTAACTTTTGGGGCGGATGCCCCCATGCTTCGGTATATATAAATGGTGCATGTATGCCCATCATTAGAAGTGGGTGGATGAAGGGAGGTATTCTAATGGTGGGCATACCCACCAATCAATCTCTTTTTTTCGTTCAGCCCACAGGCTGCATGAAAAAAAAAGATTACAATATATGCCCAAGGACCAGCAACGTACTGGTATGTTGCTGGACTTTGAGTGGTTATACCAGAATGATGCCTGCAGGTTTAGGTATCATCTTGGTATCATTCTTTTCAGCCAGCGGTCGGCTTTCATGTAAAAGCAATCCTAGCGGCTAATTGGCCTCTAGACTGCTTTTTCAAGCAGTGGGAGGGAATGTCCCCCCCACCGTCTTCCATGTTTTTCTCTAGCTCTCCTGTCCTAACAGGGAACCTGAGAATGCAGCCGGTGATTCTGCCAGCTGACCATAGAGCTGATCAAAGACCAGAATGGCTCCAATCATCTCTATGGCCTAAGAAACCGGAAGCTACGAGCATTTCATGACTTAGATTTTGCCGGATGTAAACAGCGCCATTGGGAAATTTGGAAAGCATTTTATTACACTGATCTTGGTGTGGTCAGATGCTTTGAGGGCAGAGGAGAGATCTAGTGTCTAATAAACCCATTTTTTTTAAAAAAGAGTACCTGTCACTACCTATTGCTATCATAGGGGATATTTACATTCCCTGACTTAACAATAAAAATGATAAAAAAAAAAAAAAAATGAAAGGAACAGTTTAAAAATAAGATAAAAAAGCAAAAAAAGCAAAAAAAAAAAAAAAAAGCACCCCTCTCCCCCCCTGCTCTGGCGCGAAGGCGAACGCAAGCGTTGGTCTGGCGTCAAATGTAAACAGCAATTGCACCATGCATGTGAGGTATCACCGCGAAGGTCAGATCGAGGGCAGTAATTTTAGCAGGAGACCTCCTCTGTAAATCTAAAGTGGTAACCTGTAAAGGCTTTTAACCACTTCAGCCCCGGACCATTATGCTGCCTAAGGACCAGAGGTCTTTTTCCAATTTGGCACTGCGTCGCTTTAACTGCTAATTGCGTGGTCATGCAATGCTGCACCCAAACGAAATTTGCGTCCTTTTCTTCCCACAAATAGAGCTTTCTTTTGATGGTATTTGATCACCTCTGCGGTTTTTATTTTTTGCGTTATAAACGGAAAAAGACCGAAAATTTTGAAAAAAAATGATATTTTCTACTTTTTGTTATAAAAAAAATCCAATAAACTCAATTTTAGTCATACATTTAGGACAAAATGTATTCGGCCAAATATCTTTGGTAAAAAAAATGTCAATAAGCGTATATTTATTGGTTTGCGCAAAAGTTATATCGTTTACAAACTAGGGTACATTTTCTGGAATTTACACAGCTTTTAGTTAATGACTGCCTATGTCATTTCTTGAGGTGCTAAAATGGCAGGGCAGTACAAAACCCCCCCAAATGACCCCATTTTGGAAAGTAGACACCCCAAGGAAATTGCTGAGAGGCATGTTTAACCCATTGAATATTTTTTTTTGTCCCAAGTGATTGAATAATGACAAAAAAAAAAATATTTACAAAAAGTTGTCACTAAATGATATATTGCTCACACAGGCCATGGGCCTATGTGGAATTGCACCTCAAAATACATTCAGCTGCTTCTCCTGAGTACAGAGATACCACATGTGTGGGACTTTTTGGGAGCCTAGCCGCGTACGGGGCCCCGAAATCCAATCACCGCCTTCAGGATTTCTAAGGGCGTAAATTTTTGATTTCACTCCTCACTACCTATCACAGTTTTGAAGGCCGTAAAATGCCCAGATGGCACAAAAAACCCCCAAATGACCCCATTTTGGAAAGTAGACACCACAAGCTATTTGATGAGAGGCATGTTGAGTCCATGGAATATTTTATATTTTGACACAAGTTGCGGGAAAGTGACACATTTTATTTTTATTTTTTTGCACAAAGTTGTCACTAAATGATATATTGCTCACACAGGCCATGGGAATATGTGGAATTGCACCCTAAAATACATTTAGCTGCTTCTCCTGAGTATGGCACACATGTGGTAACGTGTGGGACTTTTTGGGAGCCTAGCCGCGTACGGGGCCCCGAAAACCAATCACCGCCTTCAGGATTTCTAAGGGTGTAAATTTTTGATTTCGCTCTTCACTGCCTATCACAGTTTCGGAGGCCATGGAATGCCCAGGTGGCACAAAACCCCCCAAATGACCACATTTTGGAAAGTAGACACCCCAAGCTATTTGCTGAGAGGCATGGTGAGTATTTTGCAGCTCTCATTTGTTTTGAAAATGAAGAAAGACAAGAAAAAACATTTTTTTTTCTTTTTTTAATTTTTTAAAACTTTGTGACAAAAAGTGAGGTCTGCAAAATACTCACTATACCTCTTAGCAAATAGCTTGGTGTGTCTACTTTCCAAAATTGGGTCATTTGGGGGGGGTTTGTGCCACCTGGGCATTCCATGGCCGCCGAAACTGTGATAGGCAGTGAAGAGTGAAATCAAAAATTTACGCCCTTAGTCCCGTACGCAGCTAGGTTCCCAAAAAGTCTCACACATGTGGTATCCCCATACTCAGGAGAAGCAACAGAATGTATTTTGGGGTGTAATTTCACATATTCCCATGGCATGTTTTAGCAATATATCATTTAGTGACAACTTTGTGCAAAAAAAAAATTTGTCTCTTTCCCGCAACTTGTGTCACAATATAAAATATTCCATGGACTCGACATGACTCTCAGCAAATAGCTTGGGGTGTCTACTTTCCAAAATTGGGTCATTTGGGGGGGTTTTGAACTGTCCTGGCATTTTATGCACAACATTTAGAAGCTTATGTCACACATCACCCACCCTTCTAACCACTTGAAGACAAAGCCCTTTCTGACACTTTTTGTTTACATGAAAAAATTATTTTTTTTTGCAAGAAAATTACTTTGAACCCTCAAACATTATATATTTTTCTAAAGCAAATGCCCTACTGATTAAAATGGTGGGTGTTTCATTTTTTTGGTTCTTAGGCAGCATAATGGTCCGGGGCTGAAGTGGTTAAAAGCCTTTACAGGTTACCACTTTAGATTTACAGAGGAGGTCTACTGCTAAAATTACTGCCCTCGATCTGACGTTCGCGGTGACACCTCACATGCATGGTGCAATTGCGGTTTACATTTGACGCCAGACCGATGCTTGCGTTCGCCTTTGCGCGAGAGCAGGGGGGGGACAGGGGTGCTTTTTTTTTTTTTTTTCTTTATAATTTTTTTGCTTTTTTATCTTATTTTTAAACTGTTCCTTTCATTTTTTTTTAAATCATTTTTATTGTTATCTCAGGGAATGTAAATATCCCCTATGATAGCAATAGGTAGTGACAGGTACTCTTTTTTGAAAAAATTGGGGTCTATTAGACCCTAGATCTCTCCTCTGCCCTCAAAGCATCTGACCACACCAAGATCGGTGTGATAAAATGCTTTCCCAATTTCCCAATGGCGCTGTTTACATCCGGCAAAATCTAAGTCATGAAATGCTCGTAGCTTCCGGTTTCTTAGGCCATAGAGATGTTTGGAGCCACTCTGGTCTCTGATCAGCTCTATGGTCAGCTGGCTGAATCACCGGCTGCATTCTCAGGTTCCCTGTTGAGAAAGGAGAGCCAGAGAAAAACACGGAAGACGGTGGGGGAGGGGGGGCATTCCCTCCCACTGCTTGTAAAAGCAGTCTAGAAGCTAATTAGCCACTAGGATTGCTTTTACATGAAAGCCGACCGCTTGCTGAAAAGAATGATACCAAGATGATACCTAAACCTGCAGGCATTATTCTGATATAACCACTCAAAGTCGTGAATGGCGTACCTGAAGACAAAAAAATGGTTAACAATAAAACAAAGTAAACGGTAAAGTATAAAAAATTGCATACCTGAAAAGCAAACATGATAAAACACAATAACAATAAAACATTGCAGAATAGAATACAGTAAAAAAGAGCAGAACAATAGAGAGAGAATAGAGAGAGAGAGAACAATAAAACGACAACTATTTTTTTTTATTTTATATATTTTTTTTTTTACACTTTTTTTGTAACTAACTTTTATAACTGTAACCGGTTCGGGTCTCTCAAAATGCGATGGCCCTGTGAAAGTGTGCCTAGTCTGTGGAATGCTGTACCCTATGCTAATACTCAACTAGTGAATGGTAGCGTTCAAAACATTCACCAATGCAAAGACCAGGTTTATCAGGACAGGAGGGACAATAATAGCGGGTGTCACGCCTATATCAGCGCTTGCTGCAGACACAACCTCTTTTTTGGGGGGGTTCGTTGGGTAGGGGTCGGGTCGGGAGGACATAAAGAAAATGCCTCTCATGCAGCCGACTGCATTTGGTTGGGGATCCCAATTAGGATTGGCGAATGCAGCAGGAAGGGCACTATGGGCACGACAGGCCTGTTTGTCTTCTTCTTGGTGGCAGCGGGACACTACGTGTGCTTGCCACCTCACCAGCTTGAACTGCATTTATGGGACTCGCCACGTCACCAAGTGTTACTGCAGTGCTGGTTTGACTACGACCGGGGTGTACTAGGCCGCTGGCGCTTGCCAGTTCACCAAAACGCTACCAAAAAACTGTTAGCCATCGCAGGGATCAGGCCTGACTCTGCGAACGCTGCAATTATGCGTTTAGTGTTTTGTAAGTGACAGTGATCGATCGATACTGCACTTGGGTGGGCTGGGCTGGGCCAGGCGGAGGGGCAAAACGCAGGTGCTAGCAGGTATCTGGGCTGATCCCGCTAACACTGCGTTTTTGGGAACCCTAAACTGCTGGGGACGCTAGTATAGATCTGATCGGATCAGATATTGATCCGATCAGATACTATACCACTAAGGGAGGTGTACGGTGCGTGCGTGGGTGTTAGCGCTACTGGCACTAACCTGACGCTGCCTGGGGCTGGTGCTTGCCAGTTCACTAAAACGCTACAAAAAAACTGTTAGCGATCGCAGGGATCAGGCCTGACTCTGCGAATGCTGCAGTTATGTGTTTAGTGTTTTGTAAGTGACAGTGATCGATCGATACTGCACTTGGGTGGGCTGGGCTGGGCCGGGCGGAGGGGCAAAACGCAGGTGCTAGCAGGTATCTGGGCTGATTCCGCTAACACTGCATTTTTGGGAACCCTAAACTGCTGGGGACACTAGTATAGATCTGATCGGATCAGATATTGATCCGTTCAGATACTATACCACTAAGGGAGGTGTACGGTGCGTGCGTTGGTGTTAGCGGTACTGGCGCTAACCTGACGCTGCCTGGGGCTGGTGCTGGTGCTTGCCAGTTCACCAAAATGCTACCAAAAAAACTGTTAGCGATCGCACGGATCAGGCCTGACTATGCGAACTCTGCAGTTATGCGGTTAGTGTTTTGTAAGTGACAGTGATCGATCGATACTGCACTTGGGTGGGCTGGGCGGAGGGGCAAAACGCAGGTGCTAGCAGGTATCTGGGCTGATCCCGCAAACACTGCATTTTTGGGAAACCTAAACTGCTGGGGACGCTAGTATAGATCTGATTGGATCAAATATTGATCCGTTCAGATACTATACCACTAAGGGAGGCGTATGCTGCGTGCGTGGGTGTTAGCGGTACTGGCGCTAATCTGACGCTGCCTGGGGCTACGCATATCACCGCCGGGCGATCAGGGGGCTAAACTTTTATTCAGTAATAAACGGCGGGTGCCCTGACACTATAAAAAATAAACTAACTAACCAGCGTCATCCATAACAGTTATACAGTGATCAGTGGTGAAAGGGTTAACTAGGGGGCAATCAAGGGGTTAAAACATTTATTAGGTAGTGTATGGGGGTCCCTGTCGCTATAAAACGCTGATGGCGAACCTAAATATTTACGTCCCTAACTATCGTCACCAGTGACACTAATACAGCGATCAGAAAAATGATCGCTTAGTGACATTGGCGACAGGGGGTGATCAAGGGGTTAAAACTTTATTAGGGGGGGTTAGGGGGTATCCTAGACCTAAAGGGGGCTAACCCTAACTGCCCTAACACAGTAACTGTCACAAACTGACACCATGCAGTAATCAGAAAAAAAAAAAAAACACTGCTTGGTGTCAGTGTGACAGGGAGGGGTGATTGGGGGTGATTGGGGGGCGATCAGGGGGGGATGGGGGGGTGTTTAGTGTGCCTGGCATGTTCTACTGTGGTGTGTGTGCTTTTACTCACATTCCTGTCTTCTCTCCTCGGCGCCGGAATGGAAAATACCGAGCCGAGGAGAGATGACATCATTTCCTTTGCTGCTGTTAAGCATACAGCAGCAAAGGAAATGATCTGATTGGCCGGCGGCGATTGCGAGGGGGGGGCCACGAATGGATGGCCTCCCCCTCACCTCCGATCGCCGGGGGACAAAAGAGGACCGCCTCGGGCACCGGGGGGGGTCCGATCGGACCCCCCACCCGCGGGAGGCAGATCACGTACATATACGTGATTTTGCCTGCCCGTGCCGCCTTGCCGACGTATATCGGCGTGAGGCGGTCCTTAAGTGGTTAAAAGGTTTTAAAAATGTATGTAGTTTGTCGCCACTGCACGTTTTTGCGCAATTTTAAAGTATGTCATGTTTGGTATCCATGTACTCGGCTTAAAATCATCTTTTTTATTTCATCAAACATTTGGGCAATATAGTGTGTTTTAGTGCATTAAAATTTAAAAAAGTGTGTTTTTTTCCCAAAAAAATGCGTTTGAAAAATCACTGTGTGAAAAAAATGACACACCCACCATTTTAATCTGTGGGGCCTTTGCTTTAAAAAAAATATATAATGTTTGGGGGTTCAAAGTAATTTTCTTGCAAAAAAAAATATATTTTTTCATGTAAACAAATAGTGTCAGAAAGGGCTTTGTCTTCTAGTGGTTAGAAGAGTGGGTGATGTGTGACATAAGCTTCTAAATGTTATGTGTAAAATGCCAGGACAGTTCAAAACCCCCCATTTTGGAAAGTAGACACCCCAAGCTATTTGCTGAGAGGCATGTCGAGTCCATGGAATATTTTATATTTTCAGTGACACAAGTTGCGGGAAAAAGACAATTTTTTTTTCTTGCACAAAGTTGTCACTAAATGATATATTGCTCAAACATGCCATGGGAATATGTGAAATTACACCCCAAAATACATTCTGTTGCTTCTCCTGAGTATGGGGATACCACATGTGTGAGACATTTTGGGAGCCTAGCCGCATACGGGACCCCAAAAACCAAGCACCGGCTTCAGGGTGTAAATTTTTGATTTCACTCCCCACTGCCTATCACAGTTTCGGAGGCCATGGAATGCCCAGATGGCACCCCCCCCCCCAAATGACCCCATTTTGGAAAGTAGACACCCCAAGCTATTTGCTGAGAGGTATAGTGAGTATTTTGCAGACCTCGCTTTTTTTCACAAAGTTTTGAAAATTGAAAAAAGAAAAAAAAACATTTTTTTTTCTTTCTTCATTTTCAAAAACAAATGAGAGCTGCAAAATACTCACCATGCCTCCCAGCAAATAGCAGAATGTATTTTGGGGTGTAATTCCAAATATGCCCATGGCATGCTTGAGCAATATATCATTTAGTGACAACTTTGTGCAAAAAAAAAAAAAAAAGTTTTTCATTTTCCCGCAACTTGTGGCAAAATATAAAATATTCCATGGACTCAACATGCCTCTCAGCAAATAGCTTGGGGTGTCTACTTTCCAAAATGGGGTAATTTGGGAGGGGTTTGAACTGTCCTGGCATTTTATGGCCTTCAAAACTGTGATAGGTAGTGAGGAGTGAAATCAAAAATTTACACCCTTAGAAATCCTGAAGGCGGTGCTTAGTTTTCGGGGCCCCGTACGCGGCTAGGCTCCAAAAAAGTCCCACACATGTGGTATCCCCGTACTCAGGAGAAGCAGCAGAATGTATTTTGGGGTGTAATTCCACATATGCCCATGGCCTGTGTGAGCAAAATATCATTTAGTGACAACTTTTTGTAAATTCTTCTTTTTTTTTTTTTTCAATCACTTGGGACAAAAAAAAATAATATTCAATGGGCTCAACATGCCTCTGAGCAATTTCCTTGGGGTGTCTAATTTCCAAAATGGGGTAATTTGGGGGGGGGGGGGGTTGTACTGCCCTGCCATTTTAGCACCTCAAGAAATGAGATAGGCAGTCATAAACTAAAAGCTGTGTAAATTCCAGAAAATGTACCCTAGTTTGTAGACGCTATAACTTTTGCGCAAACCAATAAATATACGCTTATTGACATTTTTTTTACCAAAGACATGTGGCTGAATACATTTTGGACTAAATGTATGACTAAAATTGAGTTTATTGGATTTTTTTTTATAACAAAAAGTAGAAAATAACTTTTTTCAAAATTTTCAGTCTTTTTCCGTTTATAGCGCAAAAAATAAAAATGGCAGAGGTGATCAAATACCATCATAAGAAAGCTCTATTTGTGGGAACAAAAGGACGCAAATTTCGTTTGGGTACAGCATTGCATGACTGCACAATTAGCAGTTAAAGCGACGCAGTGCCAAATTGTAAAAAGTGCTCTTGTCAGGAAGGGGGTGAATCCTTCCGGGGCCGAAGTGGTTAATAGGGCAAGTATCCCGTCCTAAGGACCAAACAGCTGGTCTTTAATTTAGTAAATTTTCCAGGCTGGTGGATTCATTGATTTTTTATTTTATTTTTCGGAAATAGTCCCTCACCCACTGTTGCAACATACGGCTTACGAAGGACTGCCCTTGATGGAGAAAAGGAGTATGGCGTAGACACTTGATACTTCATTGAGAGAGACTTCTATGTGGATGATGGACTTAAATCTTTGCCAACAGATGAAGAAGCCATAGACCTGCTCCGAAGGACACAAGGTATGCTTTCTGAGGCTAACCTCAGACTACACAAGATTGCCTCAAATAGTGTTGCTGTTATGAAAGCTTTTCAACCTGGCGATTATGCCACAGGGTTTAAATACTTAAATCTGGGAATGGACATACCACCTGTACAGAGAAGTCTGGGCCTATGGTGGGACTTATTAAAAGATACCTTCGGCTTTCAAGTCAGCTCTGCAGACAAGCCATTTACCAAACGTGGTGTTCTGTCAGTGGTGAACAGCCAATACGATCCAGTGGGATTCATAGCTCCCATCCCTATACAACGTAAATCCTTATTTAGACAGCTCTCAGAGAATATTAAAAATTGGGATGCTCCACTACCAATAGACCAGCTTTCAAAGCGGGAGTCCTGGAAACAATCTCTACATGCCTTCGATGGAATCCGTATACCACGCTGCTACACTTCTGCCTCCCTTGCTGCAAGTCAAAGGAAAGAGCTTCACATCTTCTCAGATGCATCTACTGAGGCCATAGCAGTTGCCGCCTACCTCAAGGTAAGAGAATCTTCTAATCAAGCCCGGATAGGGTTTCTGTTTGGGAAAGCTAAGTTAGCACCTAAGCCTGAACCCACGATTCCCAGGATTGAACTTTGTGGGACTGTGCTAGTTGTAGAAATAGCGGATTTCATACTGCATGAGCTGGATCATCCAGAAGAAACCACAGCTGATGTCTTCAGTCCTCTAGAACCTGACAAAGATCCAGAGATTCCAACTATCCTTACCCCTGCTACTCTTCTTACCCAGAAGCTTGGGTCTGTTCCTGTTCCACCTGGAAACTTTAAAGCAGGAAATCTGAGCTATGACTAGTGGAAGCGAGTACAACACTTCACCAACTGCTTCTGGAATCGTTGGAAGATGGGGTATCTTTCTACTCTGCAAGGACGCAGGAGATGGCAACGCCTGAACCCTAACATACAAGTTGGAGATCTCGTTCTGCTTAAGGACCAGCAAGCTGAAATAATCGAATGGCCCATGGGACTTATTGTAAAGAGCTTTCCTAGTGATGACGGTAAAGTATGTATGGTGGGGGTGAAGGTTTTAAGACAAGGGACTGTAAAGACTTTCATCAGACCTATCACGGAACTTATTCTGCTCTTGCCCTTTGGAGAATGAACTTGTTTGCGTACGCTGCTGGATCCTACCTGTGACTTCAAGAAGAAAGTGTCTTGAACCTTAGTTGACATAACTTGAAGCCTTAAATTAAGAGTTATTGTTATTGCATTATATGCATGTTCTTTTTATGTCTTTCAGGTCTTTAAGACATCTAGCAAATTACACAGTCTGTTATTTGCAGTTACCGTTCTGATGTATATAGTGACATGCCAGACGGGGAGTGTGCTGCCCCAATGGGGCATAGAATTTATATAGATTGTTCCTTAACCATTTTCTATGGACATTTTATATTTAGTTCACATGCTGCCATCTAGTGACCTTTTGTGGTAATGCACTTGTTTCTTATGTTCTTTTTCCCTTATGTTATGACACACTTCCTTTGTATGTAATGCTCCACCCTTCTTCCTGAGTTTGTACTTCCTGTGTAATTGATGCAGCTACAAGCCACATGTAGCAGGGCACATGTATTCTGCATTGTAATCTACAGACAATATCATCTTTTGACTGCATAAATACCACAAGCTATTCATCTGTTTGTATCCTGTCATCTGCTGTAACCTGATGTTCAGAATAAAAGCATCTTTGTGGATGGTATTTGGTGAGTTCAAGCTATCTGATGAGGATTGTCCTCAGTGATTATATCTTATACAGGCCAGGCATAGAGGTCTCACAAGGGATAAATTGCTTCACAACAATCAGAGTCAGAATGGCTTCTTTCAATTTATTGTAATATTATGATTTGACTAATTTTTCCTTGTACAGTTTTTAACTGCTAGCTTTTTATTCTTTTTATTCAGTTTTACTGAAATTCCACATTCAATTCAGATAGAATTGATAGACAAAGTTAGAAGAGAATAAAATTGACATGGTCTCTTGCAAACAGTGCTATTATTTTGCCACCAGCAGATCTGCCGTGAGCAAACATATCTCTGTAAGGTTTCACTAGCTATGAATAGACGCCTTCATGTTTAAAGTTTCTCTCAATTTGATTTTCATGTGTTTATTTTGATAAAGCAACCAGTGTGTTCTGATCTATGGTATGTTTTAATGTTCACCTTACCTTTTTATTTATTTTTGCAAACACAGTTGCCATTTACTCAGGGATTTATAGCTACATATTCCTGTGAGCCTGCATTTCAAAAACTGCTATGTGTCTAAAATTATAAATAGGCAACTCTGTTCAAATCCAGTTATATGCCTTGCCTGGAGACAGTAAAAATAAAACTTTATGATTTAAATTTCTTTAAAAAAAATCAATAAAGGTAATACAATCAATGATCAATGATCAGAAAATATATATATATATATATATATATATATATATATATATATATATATATATATATATATATATATATATATATATACGTGTGTGTGTATATATATACATACATATATATAAAATTAAAAAATATAAAAAACATTTTCATAGGACTTGTGTTTTCTGAGCTGTTTAGCTTATGTCTGTACTGCTTATATAAATGTAATCATATAAAAGCAACTGGTATTCAAATTGGAAAGTATAAATTGTAGAATTAAATTTTATGTTTCGCTGTATATAGAAAAAATTACAGGAAATAAATTTGAGAAATGTATGAGCTACCAATGCCAATTGCCATTTAAAAAGGTTAGGTGCCTAGCTGTAAACTTGGGGTGTGCTACTGTTGTCTGGGTAAAACTTTAACAATCCATTTGGGTTAATTCTAATTTATCCTTATAAAAACAGTGTTCTAATAGGAATATAAAAAGTTACTGTGTACATGCATATATTATTTTACATAAAATTATAACTAAAATTTTACCCAACAGATGGAACAAATCCCACATAGTATTGTGTTTGTAAAATAAACGATACAGAGCATTATATTAAATTAATTAAAAGTATCATCACCACCCTTTGAGAAACAAAATATGTTTTGGATGACCATAATCAATGCTTATTGGCCATGTCAAGATTTTCTTTTTTTCCTGAGCTAGCAGATTATATACAAAATCCATCAGAGGATGGGTGATATAATCAATAGTAACAATGCCTGTACATATAGGCCATAACAATAACAGGGGGATATAGAAAAGCGCTATTGGAAATGATGAAGAATTACTCCATTTCACAGTACACAGTATTTCCTAAAACTTTTATTGCTTCTGTAGGCCATGGTACCACAGTGATATCATGGCAACTTTAAGATTTCCCTGTGCTGGCCAAGGTCCGTTGTAAGTACACTGTAATGCCCCGTACACATGGTCGGATTTTCTGACGGAAAATGTGCGATCGGAGCGTGTTGTCGGACATTCCGACCGTGTGTGGGCTCCATCAGACATTTTCCATCGGATTTTCCGACACAAAGTTTGAGAGCAGGCTATAAATTTTTCCGACAACAAAATCCGATCACGTCAAATGCGACCGTGTGTGGCCAGTTCCAACGCATGCTCAGAAGAAAGAAACAGACAGGAGGGACTTTTGGACTTTTTAGGCACAACTACAAAATATTAGTTATATAAAATAATGCTTTATTCACTTGGAAAAATGCATATAGAAAAAAGGACATTGATAAAAAACCACAACATACGTATATATAAAGGCGTTTAGCTATACAACACCATCTAAAGTGCATAATACTTCGGACATCTGGGTAATCACTCCAAATATTGATCGGTCCAAGAAGATGGCTAGATAGCAAATCCATAATCAATTCATGTCATGTAGATATTCGATGCTCGACATGTTTCGCGTGTCAACACGCTTCTTCAAGAGCGAGTATGTATTGTGGCTATCAAGGTACATAACATAGCAAATATATGATTAGTTAATATATACATCCGTGAAGAACAGGCATCTATGTTGACGCCACATATAATAAACTTAAAAAGATATATGCTGGTTCAGACAAAGCGGTGATGAGTTCGGAAACCAAAGAGGTGATGAAAGGCTACTATGGGGGCGTACACAACATAATCTTAAATAGTACCTCAAAGGTGTAACGCAGTAAAGAAGGTTCATGGAGTAGATAGGACTTTATGTATTCCCAATATCTGGAAAAGAAGGGAAGGAAAGGAGGGGGGGGGGAAGGAGGGGAGGAAAGGGGGGAAAAAGAAACAAGGGGAAGAAAAGTGGAGAGAAGAGATAAAAAGGGGGGGGATCAAGGAAAGAAAGGAGGGGAGGGAGGGAGAGGGAAAAGGGGAGGGGAGGGGGGGGAAAGGAGGGGAAAGAAAGAAAAAGAGGGGGAGGGGGGAGAGGGAGAGAGGGGAGGGAGGGGGGGGGAGGAAAGTGGCGGGGGAAAGAAAGGGCGGGAAGAGAGGGGAAAAAGAAAGAAAAAACACAGGAAATTGGAAAGAGTGGGATGGGAAAAAGGGGCCAGGAGAATAGCATATATGTAAAGGGAATACTTACATCTAACACATATTTAAAATCATGAAAAGTAGTAGCCCACAGGTCAGGAAGAACCGGAGAACCGGCAATTTAGTATATCTCTACACGTCGGGGTAGATGTAAACTGGTGCTAGCTATTGCATAGGCCTATTCCTATAAGGAAAACAACCGGTTTAAAACAGAGGAGTAAAAATATATAAATATAGATTTATGGTGAAGTGGCCCCAGCCATAATGTAGAGCACTCACCAGTGTTGGTTTAGAGATATAAAACTCTGTTCTATGTGCACCTGGGTTCCACAGTGAGGCTCAGGCAGTCATGGGTAATTAAGCAGATGCCAGCAGGTACAGTGTCAAAGGAGGTAATTTACCAGCACTATATCCTAGGATATAAGCAGAGATAGAGGGAGAGGTAAGCTGGTATAGGGTTTGCAGTGGAACCATCCAGCGGTGGCAAATTCCTAATCGCTAGTGCTAACATGGAGAGGAAAGTACCTGATTCTGGTAAAACGGAGACCTACGGCGTGTAATGTCTTCCTGTGACAGGGGCGAGGTGCACACTATGATAGGATGCCGTCCTATTTGTGTGCACGTCCCGTCCGTCGTCAACCAATCGGCAACGCCGACCTGACGTCATCCGGACCGGCCGAATGCTTACAGTGCGCATGCGCGCCAGCCAGCCAGGAGCGCCGTCAATACGAACGACGGCGCTTCCAGTGGGGAAAGCAGCACACGCCCACTACAAGCTACAAAAGCCGGCATACAATGCCAGCTGATGTAAGCGTCACATCAAACAGAAGCTGGTGTGACGCTGGGCGGCTGCATAGCAGCCAAGAACTCACCACTAGGTGGCGCCCACATCAACCGCACTGTGTGAACTCAGCAACCAAAAATAATAAGACATATACAACGGGTACATTTTCAACATATCTAATTGAAACATTTAGAACAGTTCTATTTATTGATATATATACCTCAGAATCTATAGTATTCATGTAATAAATACTTGCTCTAAACTCGAGCTCTAATAAACATCTAGTTGTGTACATGTATGGATCTTGTGTACAGGTATATGTATAAGGTTAAGAGGATATGGACTTGTATAGCAGCAATAAGTTGGAGGACATGTATAAAGGATGTCTGGACGGGGTGAAAATGTCAGGACAAGAAAGAGGAAAAAGAAGAAGGAATAGCTAGGATGAGGAAAATGGAGGATCAGACAAACATGTTACCAGACCGTAGCTATGAAAACCAGTAGGCCCTGCATAAATTGACTGTAATAGGAACCTATATATCAAAATTGCTGTCAAAGGAAGGGTTTATAGGACTGGGCTTCATTGATGCCAGGAGCCCGGGTCGCATTCAAGCGTTCTATCCAGAGTGTTTCTTGTCTCAAGATCTGTTTGTCCCAGTCGCCACCTCGGGGGCTCCTTGGAATCACCGCAAGGGCGATGAAGGAGACCACCGAGGTGTTGAATCTGTGATAGAGCCTCCTTCTCGGAAAAGCAACTCCACTACTCATCACCCTCCTCTAGGAGCACGTAAGCGGGATCTTGGTGGTGGGTCTTACACTCCATATTTCAAAAAACGTCCTCCCTCTGATAACACCTTTTTTCATACTAAACCCTCACATGACACCTCTCTTAATGTTGATACTAATGGACATCCACCGGGAAAGTACCTAGGAGCTACGGCTCTACAGGCGATCCAGCTTCTCAATTCACAACCACAGTCACATACTTTGTCAATGAATGCGACTCCATCTTCCACAGTAAACGACATAGGTAGACCCTCGATGCAGGGAGCCACGGCCGTTGAGAATACACAACCAACACCTCAAAACACTCTTGGCAACAATACACCTGGTACACATCTTCGACAAAGCACACTAGACTCACATGTCTCTCAAACGAGGAATTCGTCACTAAATTTTCAGGTACCAGACTACAGACTACCGCTCACGTAAATGCCAATCTGGATATCCTAAATCTAACCCCTTACTCGTTTAATGCCCACCAAGTGGAGGTTCTCCGACTTGGTTTGAGCTTCTGTCCATCCACTGCTATTGACAAATACGAGACCATTAAGGACCTATATTTATTCTCTCGGAATCTGACATACAAATTTTTGTTTGATAAGGATCGGGCCCGATCTATACAGGATAAACAGATTTCCGAACAAGTCAAAAATTTCACAATGGAGGACTTTCGAACCCTAAAAGATTTAATGTTATTACTTGACGAAAATGATCAATCTAGCCAGGAAGAGATCCCTATGGCCCCCAACTCTAACCGTGGAGTCGCGATCCATAACAACCCACATAGAGCCAAATCTCAACGTTTCCCCGATCTGATGACTAATCCCAGTATTTCGGCCTTCCTGATGGGCACAATCAATGATGTCAAGAAAATGAATGTAACACCCAAACATAGGAATCTGACCCAAGCCCAGGCACTAGCAATTACACAATTACAGAACCACCCTGACCTGGTTATAAAACCCGCCGATAAAGGCGGAAACATTGTTCTCATGACCAAAGCTGACTACAAACAGATGGTCATGAATATCCTATGTAATAAAGCATGGTATAGATGCATTGACTATACAGAAATTGACCAGTATAAAACAGACTTTTTGACTATCATTGGTTCTGCCCATCAGGAAGGCCTCATCGACCAGGATCTCTATAATTTTTTAAATGTACACCATCCTAGAATGGCCACATTTTATGCACTTCCCAAAGTGCATAAAGACCAGACTAAACCCCCGGGAAGACCCATAGTGTCAGGCATTGGGTCTCTAACGGAAAATGCCAGCCGACTAGTTGATTTAATACTCTTACCACATGTACTATCCCTACCCTCATATATCAGAGACACATTGGATCTCCTGAAGCAGATCGAAGGTATGGTCGTGCCTCCTGATGCCCTGCTCGTGACCTTGGATGTTGAGGCCCTATACTCGAGCATCCCTCACGAGCAGGGCATCAGGACAGCGCGTACCTTCCTTCGTGAACAAACACCCCACCGGTGGGACTATTGTGAATTCATTTTGAAATTGTTACAATTCATCCTCACTCACAACTGTTTTACATTTGACGAGTCCCACTTCCTCCAGGTACAGGGCGTAGCTATGGGCACCTGTTGTGCGCCCACCTACGCTAACCTGTACCTGGGGGGGTGGGAACGTGCAGTTTTCTCGGATGAGAGTCTATCACATTTTACAAGTCAGGTGATGTGTTGGTTACGCTTCATTGATGACATCTTTATTGTATGGTCAGGTTCCATGGAAAGTCTAAACACCTTTGTGGAGAGATTGAACTGTAATCTGTTCAATTTGAAATTTACAGTATGTAGTGACTATTCCACTATCACTTTCCTCGACCTTACAATTTGCAAGGATGGTGACGGCCGGCTGGCCACCACTCTGTTCTGCAAAGAAACAGCAGGCAATACCCTGCTGCATGCGGGAAGTGCTCACCCACACACCCTCATACGTAGCATACCCTACGCACAATACCTCAGACTCCGTAGAAACTGCATGTTCATAGAGGATTTTAAACAACAAGCCAATACACTTCGCGATCGTATGAAGGCAAGGGGATACAGTAAATCACTTCTTCGCCACGCTTATAACAAAGCGCTGCGTCAACCACAAAATTCTCTTCTATATCAGAACAAAATTCCTAAATCCAATTCGACGGTAAGATACATCACTAAATATTCTCAACATCATTCAGAATTACGTGACATCTTAAACACACATTGGTCTCTGCTACGTGAGGATCCAATCCTGGCCAAAATGTAACCCCTACCCCAGCTATTACATTTCGGAGATGTAGATCCCTTAGGGACAAACTTGCATCTAGTCACTTTTGTAATAATCCTCCATTACAACTTCACCCAAAAGCGATCACTAGATGCGGGAGATGTTCCTTCTGTCCCTGTATCCGTGTAGGGACCTGCTTCCAACTCCCCAATGGGGAAACATTTACCCCTCACTTCCATGCCAACTGTGAAACTCAGGGTATAGCTTACCTAATGACATGCGACTG
The DNA here is from genome assembly GCA_037952835.1 of Lithobates septentrionalis. Lineage (NCBI taxonomy): Eukaryota > Metazoa > Chordata > Amphibia > Anura > Ranidae > Lithobates > Lithobates septentrionalis. Next base: position 732,605 of record JBBDGP010000553.1, read on the forward strand.
TCGAGCTTTCTATGTCGGAAAGACTATCAGACAATTTCGTTTACGTATCAAGGATCATATATACTACTCTGGTGGAGGGAAAATGGTCACATCGGTGAGCAGGCACCTGGATCTCTATCACAGATTCGACACCTCGGTGGTCTCCTTCATCGCCCTTGCGGTGATTCCAAGGAGCCCCCGAGGTGGTGACTGGGACAAACAGATCTTGAGACAAGAAACACTCTGGATAGAACGCTTGAATGCGACCCGGGCTCCTGGCATCAATGAAGCCCAGTCCTATAAACCCTTCCTTTGACAGCAATTTTGATATATAGGTTCCTATTACAGTCAATTTATGCAGGACCTACTGGTTTTCATAGCTACGGTCTGGTAACATGTTTGTCTGATCCTCCATTTTTCTCACCCTAGCTATTCCTTCTTCTTTTTCCTCTTTCTTGTCCTGACATTTTCACCCCGTCCAGACATCCTTTATACATGTCCTCCAACTTATTGCTGCTATACAAGTCCATATCCTCTTAACCTTATACATATACCTGTACACAAGATCCATACATGTACACAACTAGATGTTTATTAGAGCTCGAGTTTAGAGCAAGTATTTATTACATGAATACTATAGATTCTGAGGTATATATATCAATAAATAGAACTGTTCTAAATGTTTCAATTAGATATGTTGAAAATGTACCCGTTGTATATGTCTTATTATTTTTGGTTGCTGAGTTCACACAGTGCGGTTGATGTGGGCGCCACCTAGTGGTGAGTTCTTGGCTGCTATGCGGCCGCCCAGCGTCACACCAGCTTCTGTTTGATGTGACGCTTACATCAGCTGGCATTGTATGCCGGCTTTTGTAGCTTGTAGTGGGCGTGTGCTGCTTTCCCCACTGGAAGCGCCGTCGTTCGTATTGACGGCGCTCCTGGCTGGCTGGCGCGCATGCGCACTGTAAGCATTCGGCCGGTCCGGATGACGTCAGGTCGGCGTTGCCGATTGGTTGACGACGGACGGGACGTGCACACAAATAGGACGGCGTCCTTTCACAGTGTGCACCTCGCCCCTGTCACAGGAAGACATTACACGCCGTAGGTCTCCGTTTTACCAGAATCAGGTACTTTCCTCTCCATGTTAGCACTAGCGATTAGGAATTTGCCACCGCTGGATGGTTCCACTGCAAACCCTATACCAGCTTACCTCTCCCTCTATCTCTGCTTATATCCTAGGATATAGTGCTGGTAAATTACCTCCTTTGACACTGTACCTGCTGGCATCTGCTTAATTACCCATGACTGCCTGAGCCTCACTGTGGAACCCAGGTGCACATAGAACAGAGTTTTATATCTCTAAACCAACACTGGTGAGTGCTCTACATTATGGCTGGGGCCACTTCACCATAAATCTATATTTATATATTTTTACTCCTCTGTTTTAAACCGGTTGTTTTCCTTATAGGAATAGGCCTATGCAATAGCTAGCACCAGTTTACATCTACCCCGACGTGAAGAGATATACTAAATTGCCGGTTCTCCGGTTCTTCCTGACCTGTGGGCTACTACTTTTCATGATTTTAAATATGTGTTAGATGTAAGTATTCCCTTTACATATATGCTATTCTCCTGGCTCCTTTTTCCCGTCCCACTCTTTCCAATTTCCTGTGTTTTTTCTTTCTTTTTCCCCTCTCTTCCCGCCCTTTCTTCCCCCCCCCCTTTCCCCCCCCCTCCCTCCCCTCTCTCCCTCTCCCCCTCCCCCTCTTTTTCTTTCTTTCCCCTCCTCCCCCCCCTCCCCTCCCCTTTTCCCTCTCCCTCCCTCCCCTCCTTTCTTTCCTTGATTTCCCCCCTTTTTATCTCTTCTCTCCACTTTTCTTCCCCTTGTTTCTTTTTCCCCCCTTTCCTCCCCTCCTTGCCCCCCCCCTCCTTTCCTTCCCTTCTTTTCCAGATATTGGGAATACATAAAGTCCTATCTACTCCATGAACCTTCTTTACTGCGTTACACCTTTGAGGTACTATTTAAGATTGAGTTGTGTACGCCCCCATAGTAGCCTTTCATCACCTCTTTGGTTTCCGCACTTATCACCGCTTTGTCTGAACCAGCATATATCTTTTTAAGTTTATTATATGTGGCGTCAACATAGATGCCTGTTCTTCACGGATGTATATATTAACTAATCATATATTTGCTATGTTATGTACCTTGATAGCCACAATACATACTCGCTCTTGAAGAAGCGTGTTGACACGCGAAACATGTCGAGCATCGAATATCTACATGACATGAATTGATTACAGATTTGCTATCTAGCCATCTTCTCGGACCGATCAATATTTGAAGTGATTACCCAGATGTCCGAAGTATTATGCACTTTAGATGGTGTTGTATAGCTAAACGCCTTTATATATACGTATGTTGTGGTTTTTTATCAATGTCCTTTTTTCTATATGCATTTTTCCAAGTGAATAAAGCATTATTTTATATAACTAATATTTTGTAGTTGTGCCTAAAAAGTCCAAAAGTCCCTCCTGTCTGTTTCTTGAATATGATTTTGTAGGACGTGGCACGGGTTTATTTTTTGTGTATCCACGGTACCACTTCGTGTTATGATACACCCCCATTTTTGCATGCTCAGAAGAAATTCCGAGACGGAACAGCTCGGTCTGGTAAAATTAGCATTCGCAATGGATACAGCACTTTCGTCGCGCTGCAATGTAAAAAAATGGTTTAAGGGAAGGACGTGCGAGTTCTGAGCTCCATACAGCCAACACAATCTAAGCCCATCCGCCATTCTAACTCACCTTTTTAGGGCTGTAGACAACACAAATCGGGTTGCGGACCCCTGTGGCTCTGATTCCGGGGACTATTTCAGACATTAGCCGGTTAGATCCGCCCCTGAGCCAAGACTGCCTGTACACAGCCGAGGCCCGGCGCCATTTTGAGGCCTACAGCTCGCTCGGGAGTCCCGGAGGCCTGTGCCAGGAATCTGAAGTGGTCACGGACACCCTACAAACAGTGGACTTACAGCCCACCACCGGACAGCACGAGAAACGGACCTCCTGGCCAAAGAGGCCTACTGCGGTCGGCTCTGATGTTCGGAGGCCTCTGTCCGGCGGCAGCCTGTGGACTGGATTTGGGCCGTCCTCTGGGAACGCAGTGAGTACCGCTCCACACATCTCCCTCTGAGGCCCAGACCCCCCGGAGGTAGAGGTGCATCAATGCCTTACATCTGCCCACGTCAAAAGATCCCTAGGGCCTAAAACAAAACAGTGGAGTTCACTTATCCACCGGCCGGCCACCCCCTCAGGAAGCTCCGCGGCTTCGGCCTACCATCCGAGGAGGGCGGCCATCTTGCTGCTCCAGAGACACCCAAGCTTTCACCTGCTCTGTCTTATGCAGCAAAGCATCTAAACTTACTGAACTTTCCCCTATCTATAGCACAAGCACTGGATACCTGCTAGCCCTGCAATATACTTTTTGCTGCATGGTTACCACACTTTTAATGGACAGCCTTCCCCACTCATAAACTCATACACTTATAATTGCACCAGAAATAGTGCTCAGGAGGGAGAGTGGCTTAGCGATGGCCGAGTGAGGATTTGCCTTGGGGGAGCTCCCGGCCCCGCTCGGCCCAAACCGACCACAAAACAACTAAACCCAGCTTTGAGCAAGGCATGAGCATCCCCCGCAGATACAGGACAAGATCTGCGAACCGGGGACACGGAACACAGAACTCCCAGTCCGGGATACGACACTACTTCAGGAACGAACAGCTCCCCTCCCCCGGCGCCATAGCTACGGCGCCACAAGTCAGCAGCAGGAGGATGAATACAGTTACAATGACAGAATCTACAATACCCCCCTCTCCACACGGCGATCTTCCAGGGACACCGGCCGTATTTCGATCTGAACCAGAGGTACCGACACAGAACCAGAGTCATCTAGATGAAGACCTTCGCTCCCTGTTGCAAGCTTTCCCCACACGTGCGGACATTGAGGCCTTGATACTACGAATAGAAGAGGCACACAGCAGAGACCTGACAGAGGTTAGAGCAGATCTACACACACTCACAGACCGGGTGGCCAATGGAGAATCATCGGTCTCCTCGTTAGAGAATCGTGTGCAAGCATTAGAACACGCACAAGAGATACATGCCATAGAATCCCAGGAGATGCAGCTACATCTAGAAGAAATGGAGGATCGCAGTCGCCATAATAACCTGCGACTGCGGGGAATTCCAGAGGCAACAGGCACAGAAGATCTCGCAGAGACAGTTACAGCTATTTTCCTAAGACTCCTGGAAACACCTCCGCCCTCTCTAGAAATCGATCGAGTACATCGTACGCTTGGTCCAAAATCAGCAGATCTAGACAGGCCTCGGGACGTACTCTGCCGCCTACATCGCTACTCGCAAAAGGAAAATATCCTCCGCAAAGCATGGAAACACGGCGAAATCGAATTTGATGGGGTACACATCCAGATTTTACCAGATATTTCTAGAGCAACTTTACAGAGGAGAGCCCTGCTGAAACCAGCGCTAGAGGTGGCAAGACGTCATGGCTGCACCTACAGATGGGGGTACCCCTTAGCAGTGATTTTCCGCAAAGCACATAACTCCTTCACGCTGAGAACACCAGCAGACCTACCGGCATTCTTAAAAAGGCGGTTGGAAGCCTGATCCCCAGTCAGGCGACCAAAAATGGGGCATATTGGACTATTACGGTACAGTAATTAAGGGTAACCATAAGAGCAAGTAACAGCAGTAATAAAAATTATAATTCATTTATTGATGCAACGGACAGGACATGGTAATACAAGAACATTTAATAAAAGTACAGGCATATCACCAATGGATTCGATAGTATACAGTACAGCACAAAATCTCAGATATCATATTCCTCGACTAGTTTCGCGGACACAATCCGCTTCATCAGGAGGTTATCTGGAGATAAGTTTTTCTGACTAAACAGTCTGAACCCAGGTCCCAGCAGACCCCAGGCGCAAGGCCCCAACACCAGCGAATGATCTCCCACGGCAGCCTGGGGGAGCTGATAATAGTAAAAGCATGGAAGGGTTCCCGAAGGGGACACCCTGCCAGGGACTGGTTCCATAATAGGGTAAGAGAGAGGGTAATAATGAGGACTGCAAGCGATGGGCAAACACAAACCAAGGCATGTAAACCTAAGCCTAGGCCAGCATAAACTTGTACTAGGCTGGTTGAGGTAAAGACACCCAAGGGCAGCAGACCGAACCTACCGGCATTCTTCACATTCCTGGAGGCAGAACATGTTCAAGTTCCAAACTGGCTTCAGAAGATTTCAAGGCCAACAGGCCGCTCGAGGCCGAACAGAGGCAGACCATACCAGCCTCCCCGAGAACGGGGACCCAGAGGGAGATCCCGAGCGCCTTCCAACAATAGGTCACGTGAGTCATAACACTCTTTAGTCATTTCACCCTCAGGTTACACACAGACTGTTTGTTTATCCCAGTAATAGAGAGATGGCCCCACTGGTCTTTCAAGAGGCAGGAACCCCACTAATCACCCCTCGGAAACTAGATCACCCACGAGAGTTGACTACCTGACGGAGAGTGCATACTGAGCCGTACCCACCCTCCCCCTTTGACAGACTCACACGGCACTCTATGGGCACAAAGAGATATGGAATAGACATTGATGTTGCTTGCTTTAGACCCATACGAACCCTCGGGGGGGGGAAGAAAAAAAAAAAAGTCCTTGGCCTCTTCCTAGAACAAGGATTTAGGGACTTTGGAGACGGACCATTGTCAAGAGGCCAGGGGAGGAATAAAAGTATTTGTTGACCCTGCCGAATGTCGAAAAGGCCCACCCCGAACCAGGAAGTTGCTCAGGGAAGTAAATGTGAAGACGCATACACCTACAAGCAGAGGGTTGTTACCAACCCCACATGATACCTGATAAGGCGGGACGACCAACTCCTGGTTGCTTAATTAAGGTCTAGATTCATGAACAGCTAAGGTCTACAACAGACTGAATCACAGAATCACAAAAAGTAGCCACAATCTTACAACGATATTCTCGAGTTGCTATAGACACCCTAAACAGAATAGAGTACCAGGTATTACACTACATGAAAGAGAGATGTTAGAAGGGGGCGGGGGACTAAACATTAGTACTCCAAGGAGTTAACATGTCGGGACGCAGTAGTCATAGGCCCGGAAAGAAGAAGCACAAAGGGTGACAGGATTTTGAGAGGGATCTTTGAAAGGGGACAGTTAGTTCGGGGCAAGCTTAAGAATGTTAAGTTATTGGGGTTGTATATTAGCCTGTGTGTGTTCTATTTGAGTTTTCTTTTATTTTTATGACTATTGCATTGTCATTGTTGAATTCCTGTAATGTTAATACAGATAATGGAAGGTCTGAGGACAGTGAACCGAATAATAGACCTATTCTTGCTCTACGAACATATTTTCCTGATAGTACACGGAACACATTAATTGCTCACATCATAAGCTATAATAGTGGTCGCAAGGGTTGGGGGGGCTGGGGCTCCTCCCACTGGGGCTTCTCCCACTGGCTCTCGCTGAACATAACCCCACATAGGACTACGCTCATAAAACAGTTGATTTTTTTTTCAACTGGAGAGCGTTATAGCAAAGTATTGCTAACACTTTAGTAGTATTCTTGCCCGGGTGGTGCTTATAGAGGCCACCACTCTCGGCAAGAAAATATTTCTTACCCCTAAGGGGCTGTATTACTGTTTTTCTATATCTCTACTTCTTCCCCCCTCATAACTATTTTCCTATTCTTACCTTCTTATTTTGACACCCATACCCCCCCTCCCCACCCACCCCCAACCCCCCACGACAATGGAAGCACTAAACATCATGACGTTAAATACTAAAGGTCTAAACATTCCTGAAAAGAGAAGGATGCTATTACATGATATGCGACGCATGAAAGCAGATATAACACTGCTACAAGAGACGCACTTTCGGGGTGATACCTTTCCTGTACTAAAGAATAGATATTACCCCACAGTATATCACTCAACATATTCAGAAACCAAATCTAGAGGAGTCTCAATTTTAATCTCAGCTAGAATTCCCTGGTCACTAATTGACATGAAAACAGATCCTAGGGGTCGGTTTTTGTTCCTCAAGGGGTTGATAGGAGACGTGAAGGTAACAATTGCTAACTTATACACACCAAACAGTAACCAGGACACCTTCATCAAAAAACACCTAGAACAACTACAGGAATTTACGGAAGGGCAGCTTATAGTGGGAGGCGACCTTAACATCCCCCTAGACCCAGCAGAGGATACCTCGACAGGAAAGACGTCCATACCTAGAGGCCAGCGGAAAATAATTCAAACAACACTCCACAACACCCAATTGATTGACGTATGGCGCCTGCTCCACCCAGGCAAGCGAGACTATACATTTTACTCCCGCCCACACCACACCTACTCAAGGATAGATTATTTCCTGATTCCCCACAGTCAATTACAAGCAATCAAGGACTCCAGTATAGGCTCTATCACGTGGTCAGACCCCGCCCCGGTCATACTCAAGTATGCTTTGACAGACATCCAAAACAAGCAACGGAAGCCATGGAGGCTTAATGAGAGCCTTCTGCAAGACCCAGAGGTGTTGGCAGATGTGACAAAGGAAATAGGTCACTTCTTCCAAACAAATGACACCACAGACAGCGATATGGGGGTGATTTGGGAGACCCACAAGGCGGTAATACGAGGTATACTCATTAAACATGGTTCGAGAATCAAAAGACAGAGAACGGCCCAACTTACCTCATTACTCTCCAAACTGCAACAACTAGAAACTAAACACAAACAGACTCAATCCGGACCATTAGAGAGTGAACTGAACATCACACGCAAACAGATCACAGACCTTCTCCAGTTCAAAGCAAAAGCTGCACTCCAAACTTGCCGCAGAAAGGTCTATGAATAAGGGAACAAATGTGGCAGATTCCTAGCCCAGACATTGCGGACACAGAGAACGGCTTCATACATACCGCGGATATCAGCATCTGCGGAACAGACTGTCAACTTCCCACAACAAATTTCCCAAGCGTTTAAAACATACTATGCATCGTTATATAACCTGCACACACCTTCATACCCTCCTGAGCGAATGACGGAATACATAACATCCTCCCTTATGCCGACCTTACCGACTGAAATACGCGAACAGTTAGAAGAACCCATCACCCTTCTAGAACTACAGACAGCAATAGGCAACACCAAACCTGGGAAAGCCCCCGGTCCGGATGGACTATCAACGCAATATTATAAGACCCTACTCCCTTCACTAGGTACACAAATGATCAAACTTTTCAATACCCTCAGTGACGCAGGTAAACTACACGACTCAACCTTACTAGCCCATATATCAGTAATCCACAAAGAGGGTAAAGACCCGACTCAATGCAGGAGCTATCGTCCAATATCTCTCCTCAACACCGACCTAAAAATCTTCACAAAAATATTAGCCACCAGAGTACAACAACACTTGACCCAACTGATACACCTAGACCAGGTAGGCTTTGTGCCTACCAATGAAGCACGAGACAACACCACTAAGGTTCTAAATCTATTATACTCGGCCAATCTTAAGAAACTCCCTAGTGTCTTCATAGGCACAGACGCAGAAAAAGCGTTCGACCGGGTAAACTGGGATCTTATGCTTGCTACACTGAGACATATAGGATTGGGAGACAACATGACAAACTGGATCAAAGCGGTGTACTCAAACCCTACTGCGAGGGTCAGAGCCAACGGTGTACTATCAGACTCGTTCCAGATTAGAAACGGGACAAGACAGGGCTGCCCACTTTCACCGTTACTTTTTGCCATATCCCTTGAACCCTTTTTATGCCATATTAGACTGAATCCAGACATCACCGGCATTGAGGTAGACGGGACCCCACACAAGGTTTCGGCATACGCTGACGATATGATGTTCTCACTCACAAACCCTACCTTATCCATACCAAACCTACTACGGGAATTTGCAAAATATGGAGTACTTTCAAACCTAAAAATTAACCTCTCTAAATCGGAAGCAATGAGTGTCGAGATACCCCAACCACAACTTAAACACTTCCAATCAAGTTTCAACCTAAAATGGACCAATACAGCACTGAAATATTTAGGCACATTAATCCCACAAAACTTTTTTAAAATATACGAACTTAATTTCCCACCCCTCCTAAAAAAGGTCAAGACACTACTAAGTCAATGGCACACTGGACTCCACTCGTGGATAGGTCGCGGCAACATCCTAAAAATGACCATACTTCCCAAATTTCTGTATCTCCTGCAGGCTCTACCTATCCAGATACCTGCATTTTATTTTAAGCAAGTGCAATCGATCTTTACAGAATTCATCTGGGCCAGGAAGAGACCTAGACTCGCAAAAAAAATACTTATCCTCCCTAAACCTCACGGAGGTCTGGCATTGCCAGATATCCGCACTTATTACCACGCAATTCATCTGAGTAGATTAGTGGACTGGAGCCGACATCACAAGACTAAACTGTGGACACAAATTGAACAGGCGCAAAGCAAGGTACCCCTAGGTAGAGCCCCATGGTGTTATACCGCATTACCAGCACAGATTAAACAGCATCCTGTGATTGGCACCACTGCCAGAATCAGCACTCGCCTCCTGTCTCGGGCATCTCTTTCTACCCAAAACTCCCCACTACGCCCTATACTGGGCAACCCTCAAATTACCCCAGGCCTCAATGATGGGGTCTTTCGTTGTTTAAGCGGGGTGGGCCTGTATCAGGCGTCGCATTTCAGCTCCGGAGGAAAATGGAAGTCGATTACAGAACTCATTGACCCGGCGGGGCCGTTCCGCTTGGACTTCCTGAGATCACACCAATTGAAACACTTTCTCCATACTATGGAACCCCCACCTGCAAACGACCAACCACTCACGACACTAGAGGAAATGTGCACTGATAACGGAGTACTACCACATACTCTCTCATTGACATACCAACTCCTGATTACACCCCCGGCAGTCTTAACCCCCCCGGGACTTCTCAAATGGGAAAGGGAACTGGACCGACAGTTTGACAATTCCACAAGAAACCGAATTCTTAGATTCACACATAAGTCCTCCATATGCGCAAAAACCCAAGAAACTAACTACAAAATCATATCTTGATGGTATAGAACCCCGGTAGTTCTACACACGTTATACCCGACAACATCGGACCAATGTTGGAGATGTCAATCCAATAAGGGAACCCTTCTACACATTTTTTGGACATGTCCCAAACTAACACATTTCTGGCAAACAATTAGAGAGACAGTCCAAAGATTCACTGAACGTACAATAACAGACGACCCAGCATTTTTCCTTCTACACGCGTCGAAGATACCTGAACGAACATACAAAAAATCTGTGATCAGACACTTATTGGATGCAGCTAAAGCCTGCATTCCACTAAACTGGAAATCCCCACACCCTCCCTCGATTGAACTTTGGTTCACAGAGGTTGAGGAAATCAGAAACATGGAGGATCTCATCCTCACAGCCCAAAACAGACAGGAGACATTTTCCAAAACATGGCAACTGTGGAACATGTTCTTTTACTCAGCAGAAGGCCAATCACTGAGAGGCATTACTCCCTCACCTCAACCAAATACAACCACAGTCTGACTTAACAAATTGCCCACTTGTTAGTCAAACACAATCTAGACGGTAACTGATATCACTCCATACAAGTGGGGACCCTTTACCCCCCCACCCCAACCCCCCCCTCCCATTCCTACCCCCTCTCCGTCTTATTTCTTCTTTCGTTTCTTCTAACACCTTAATACTCTTTATCTCTTTCAACTATCCAAAATAACAAAAAGAAGTGGAGTGGGTCCAGAGGGACTGATGACATCACAATTATGCTCAGCAGGGTTATAATAGCCCTGCCTCCATAAAGTCAGAAACAGTAACCACAAGAATAACTTTGCACAATGATGTTATACGAGTTTCAACAGGAAACAAAGAACTTACCTCCTACACACGACACAAATGCTAGTTACAATGATTGTATGTTCTCATGTGACAAGATATATACCTGTTGATACGTGTTAATTTCTTTTTCTTGTTTGTATGTAACAATGTTCATTTGCGGTCCGTGTGGACCTTTTTCGCTAAATAAATAAACAATTTAAAAAAAAAAAAATCGTTTAACCACTTCAGCCCCGGAAGGATTTACCCCCTTCCTGACCAGAGCACTTTTTACAATTCGGCACTGCGTCGCTTTAACTGCTAATTGCGCGGTCATGCAATGCTCTACCCAAACGAAATTTGCGTCCTTTTCTTCCCACAAATAGAGCTTTCTTTTGATGGTATTTGATCACCTCTGCTGTTTTTATTTTTTGCGCTATAAACGGAAAAAGACTGAAAATTTTGAAAAAAAATGATATTTTCTACTTTTTGTTATAAAAAAAATCCAATAAACTAAATTTTAGTCATACATTTAGGCCAAAATGTATTCGGCCACATGTCTTTGGTAAAAAAAATGTCAATAAGCGTATATTTATTGGTTTGCGCAAAAGTTATAGCGTCTACAAACTAGGGCACATTTTCTGGAATTTACACAGCTTTTAGTTTATGACTGCCTATGTCATTTCTTGAGGTGCTAAAATGGCAGGGCAGTACAAAACCCCCCCAAATGACCCCATTTTGGAAAGTAGACACCCCAAGGAAATTTCTGAGAGGCATGTTGAACCCATTGAATATTTTTTTTTTTGTCCCAAGTGATTGAATAATGACAAAAAAAAAAAAAAAATTTACAAAAAGTTGTCACTAAATGATATATTGCTCACACAGGCCATGGGCATATGTGGAATTGCACCCCAAAATACATTCAGCTGCTTCTCCTGAGTACGGGGATACCACATGTGTGGCACTTTTTGGGAGCCTAGCCGCGTACGGGGCCCCGAAAACCCAGCACCACCTTCAGGATTTCTAAGGGCATACATTTTTGATTTTACTCCTCACTACCTATCACAGTTTTGAAGGCCATAAAATGCCAAGATGGCACAAACCCCCCCCAAATGACCCCATTTTGGAAAGTAGACACCCCAAGCTATTTGCTGAGAGGCATGGTGAGTATTTTGCAGCTCTCATTTGTTTTTGAAAATGAAGAAAGACCAGAAAAAAATTTTTTTTTTCTTTTTTCAATTTTCAAAACTTTGTGACAAAAAGTGAGGTCTGCAAAATACTCACTATACCTCTCAGCAAATAGCTTGGGGTGTCTACTTTCCAAAATGGGGTAATTTGGGGGGGGGGGTTTGTGCCACCTGGGCATTCCATGGCCTCCGAAACTGTGATAGGCAGTGAAGAGTGAAATCAAAAATTTACGGCCTTAGAAAGCCTGAAGGCGGTGCTTGGTTTTCGGGGTCCCGTGCGCGGCTAGGCTCCCAAAAAGTCCCACACATGTGGTATCCCCGTACTCAGGAGAAGCAACAGAATTTATTTTGGGGTGTAATTTCACATATTCCCATGGCATGTTTGAGCAATATAACATTTAGTGACAACTTTGTGCAAAAAAAAAAAAAAAAAAAAAAAAATTTGTCTCTTTCCCGCTACTTGTGTCACAATATAAAATATTCCATGGACTCGACATGCCTCTCAGCAAATAGCTTGGGGTGTCTACTTTCCAAAATGGGGTCATTTGGGGGGGTTTGAACTGTCCTGGCATTTTATGCACAACATTTAGAAGCTTATGTCACACATCACCCACTCTTCTAACCACTTGAAGACAAAGCCCTTTCTGACACTTTTTGATTACATGAAAAAACTATTTTTTTTTGCAAGAAAATTACTTTGAACCCCCAAACATTATATATTATTTTAAAGCAAATGCCCTACAGATTAAAATGGTGGGTGTTTCATTTTTTTTTTTTCACACAGTATTTGCGCAGCGATTTTCAAACACATTTTTTGGGGAAAAAACACACTTTTTTAAATTTTAATGCACTAAAACACACTATATTGCCCAAATGTTTGATGAAACAAAAAAGATGATCTTAGGCCGAGTACATGGATACCAAACATGACATGCTTTAAAATTGCGCACAAACGTGCAGTGGCAACAACATTAATACATTTTTAAAAGCCTTTAAAAGCCTTTACAGGTTACCACTTTAGATTTACAGAGGAGGTCTACTGCTAAAAATACTGCCCTCGATCTGACCTTCGCGGTGATACCTCACATGCATGGTGCAATTGCTGTTTACATTTGACGCCAGACCGCCGCTTGCGTTCGCCTTAGCGCGAGAGCAGGGGGGACAGGGGTGCTTTTTATTTATTTATTTTTTTTCTTTATTATTTTTTTGCTTTTTTATCTTATTTTTAAACTGTTCCTTTCATTTTTTTTTTTTTTAAATCATTTTTATTGTTATCTCAGGGAATGTAAATATCCCCTATGATAGCAATAGGTAGTGACAGGTACTCTTTTTTGAAAAAATTGGGGTCTATTAGACCCTAGATCTCTCCTCTGCCCTCAAAGCATCTGACCACACCAAGATCGGTGTGATAAAATGCTTCCCCAATTTCCCAATGGCGCTATTTACATCCGGCGAAATCTAAGTCATAAAATGCTCGTAGCTTCCGGTTTCTTAGGCCATAGAGATGTTTGGAGCCACTCTGGTCTCTGATCAGCTCTATGGTCAGCTGGCTGAATCACCGGCTGCATTCTCAGGTTCCCTGTTGAGACAGGAGAGCCAGAGAAAAACACGGAAGACGGTGGGGGGGGGGGCATTCCCTCCCACTGCTTGTAAAAGCAGTCTAGAGGCTAATTAGCCGCTAGGATTGCTTTTACATGAAAGCCGACCGCTGGCTAAAAAGAATGATACCAAGATGATACCTAAACCTGCAGGCATCATTCTGGTATAACCACTCAAAGTCGTGAATGGCGTACCTGAAGACAAAAAAATGGTTAACAATAAAGCACAGTAAACGGTAAAGTATAAAAAATTGCATACCTGAAAAGCAAACATGATAAAACATAATAACAATAAAACATTGCAGAATAGAATACAGTAAAAAAGAGCAGAACAATAGAGAGAGAGAATAGAGAGAGAGAATAAAACGACAACTATTTTTTTTTATTTTTGTTTGTGTTTTTTTTTTTTTTTTACACTTTTTTTTTGTAACTGTAACTTTTATAACTGTAACCGGTTCCAGGTTCGGGTCTCTCAAAATGCGATGGCATCTTGGGAGACCCTGTGAAAGTGTGCCCTAGTTTGTGCAATGCTGTACCCTACGCTAATACTCAACTAGTGAATGGTAGCGTTCAAAACATTCACCAATGCAAAGACCAGGATTGTCAGGACAAGAGGGACAATAATAGTGAGTGTCACGCCTATATCCGCGCTTGCTGCAGACACAACATCTTTTTTGGGGGGGTTCGTTGGGTAGGGGTACTTGGGAGGATATATAAATGCCTCTCATGCAGCCGACTGCATTTGGTTGGGGATGTGAATGGGGGAAGTACGGGCGCTGCAGAAGCGGTGGGTTCCCAATTAGGATTGGCGAATGCAGCAGGAAGGGCACTATGGGCACGACGGGCCTGTGTTTGTCTTTTTGGTGGCAGCGGGACACTACTTGTGCTTGCCACCTCACCAGCTTGAACTGCACTTATGGGACTCGCCACGTCACCAAGTGTTACTGCAGTGCTGGTTTGACTACGACCGGGGTGTACTAGGCCGCTGGTGCTTGCCAGTTCACCAAAACGCTACAAAAAAAAGTGACAGTGATCGATCGATACTGCACATGGGTGGGCTGGACTGGGCTGGGCTGGGCGGAGGGGCAAAACGCAGGTGCTAGCAGGTATCTGGGCTGATCCTGCTAACACTGCGTTTTTGGGAACCCTAAACTGCTGGGGACGCCAGTATAGATCTGATCGGATCAGATATTGATGCGTTCAGATACTATACCACTAAGGGAGGTGTACGGTGCGTGTACGGTACGTGCATGGGTGTTCGCGGTACTGGCGCTAAGCTGACGCTGCCTAGGGCGACGCATATCACCGCCGGGCGATCAGGGGGCTAAACCTTTTTTCGGTAATAAACGGCGGGTGCCCTGACACTATAAAAAATAAACGAACTAACCAGCGTCACCCGTAACGGTTATACGGTGATCAGTGGTAAAAGGGTTAACTAGGGGGCCATCAAGGGGTTAAAACATTTATTAGATAGTATATGGGGGTCCCTGTTGCTATAAAACACTGACGGCGAACCTAAATATTTACGTCCCTAACTAGCGTCACCAGCGACACTAATACAGCGATCAGAAAAATGATCGCTTAGCGACACTGGCGACAGGGGGTGATCAAGGGGTTAAAACTTTATTAGGGGGGGTAAGGGGGGTACCCTAGACCTACAGGGGGCTAAACTTTTATTTGGTAATAAACGGCGGGTGCCCTGACACTATAAAAAATAAACAAACTAACCAGCGTCAACCGTAACGGTTATATGGTGATCAGTGGTGAAAGGGTTAACTAGGGGGCAATCAAGGGGTTAAAACATTTATTAGGTAGTATATGGGGGTCCCTGTCACTATAAAACACTGACGGCGAACCTAAATATTTACGTCCCTAACTAGCGTCACCAGCGACACTAATACAGCGATCAGAAAAATGATCGCTTAGCGACACTGGTGAGGGGGGGTGATCAAGGGGTTAAAACTTTATTAGGGGGGGTAAGGGGGGTACCCTAGACCTAAAGGGGGGTAACAGTCACTACCCTAACACTGCTAACTGTCACAAACTGACACTATGCAGTAATCAGGAAAAAAAAAAAAACCTGCTTGGTGTCAGTTTGTGACAGGGGGGGGGGTGATTGGGGGGGGATCGGGGGGCGATCGGGGGGGGATCGGGGGTGTAATGTATGCCTGGCATGTTCTACTGTGTGTGTGTGTTGGTGCACTTACATGTCATCTCCCCTCGGCGCTGGAACGGAAACTCCCGAGCTGAGGAGAGATGACATCACATCCTCTGCCTCTGTGTACTATACAGAGGCAGGGGATGTTTCTCATTGGCTGGGAGCGATCGCGAGGGGGGGCCACGATCGGATGGCCTCCCCCTCGTCTCCCATCGCTTCCAACCAAATGCCGACCGCAGCTGGCACCGGGGGGGGTCCGATCGGACCCCCCACCCGCGGGAAGGCAATCACGTTTCAGGTACGTGATTTTGCCTGCCCGTGCCGCTCTGCTCACGTATATAGGCGTGAGGCGGTCGGCAAGTGGTTAATACAGCGCACTCTCTTCTTCTTTATAATGTGAGAAGAATGAAGTAGTTTTGCTGCTCTTATTCACACAGACTTCTCACAAACTTCTTTCTTTATTATTTATCGTGATTCCCTCAATATATTTTGATTTGTCACATCTGACAAAATTTCTTTTTTGTTGTTTTATTTATTTATTTATTTCTAAAGGCTGTTTTTTTTCGGGGGGGTTTGTATTTTTTCCAAGGCTGATCTTTGTTTTATTTTATTTTTAGTTTTACTCCATAATATTTTTGTGTGTGTTTTGTGCGTCAAGTTACCACAACACCATTATTATCTTGTATTATTTAATCTCAAGAAGGTTGCTTGGTGTTGGTGTCCCTTGTTAACTTCACATTGTATTTTTGAAATGTACCTGAATCCTCACAAACAAACTGTCCTTTTTTAAGGAAAACACACATAGGCGAGTATAATTGAAACAAAAAATCCTTTATTAAGGGCTCAGAACCAAACAAAGAGGGAGGCAACGCTGGAGAAACATCAGAAATTGGCGAAGCCTTGGAACCCCAAGGGCAGACATCAAATCTTTTCATGCAAAATTCGTGGCCTGAGGAGTCCATATCTAAGGGAGTGCAGTCTGGTCCAGAAGTCCCAGAGATCATGAAAGCAGCAGATGACATCTGTGTCCCCAGGCTGTGGTACTACAAGAGACTGCATCTTTTGCCAGACCAGACTGGACCCAGGGTCATCACTCTCTGGTCTTCTTTCCATGCTTCCTTCCCGGCTGTGGCTCTGGTGTTGGAGATGTGGCAGGAGGAGGAGTAGGACCTGGAGGAGGAGGAGGAGTAGGACCTGGAGGAGGAGGAGGAGGAGTAGTAGGACCTGGAGGAGGACTATGTGTGAGGTTACAAATGTGGGTAGCACATGTTATTTGGCCCCTCAACCCCTTATTGAGAGCTTCCAAAATTAAGGACTCACACAGGAGTCGTTGGCCCTCCTCCATCTGCAGCATTTTGCAGGCAGTTAGGCCAGAAAAGTCCTCTTCCACACTGTGGGGGCTTCTCAGGGCCTCTGTAGCCTTCCAAAAGAGGCCTATGGCAGCCTCCTCCAGGTTACTCCTCTTCCTGCCACTTTGTCTTTGAAGGTGGAGGGGAGGGACCTGGGTATCAGGCAGCCTGCTTGGCCCGGCCACCTCCTGGCTGAGACTTCCCTGTATATGAAAAAGGGATATGGTTGTAGTTTTTGCATCATCAATCACAATCATAAATTAGTACTCCAAACTAACATCTATTTAACATCATTGATTGGACAACCAGAAATATTTAGAAGAATGCTATACCTGGCTCAAGCTGGGCTCCTCCACATGTTGCTGCCTGGAAGGCCCAGGTTGGGCGTCAGAAGCCTCAGCTGGGGGGGAAGGAAGCGTGGAAGGAAGAGTGGAGAGTGCTGGCCTGGGTTCAGTCTGACCTGCCAGAATATGCAGTCTGTCATAGTACCACAGCCTGGTGACATAAATGTCATCTTCAGCTCCTGATCTCTGGGAATCTGTGACCTTCTTGTGCTCCCTTAGATAAGTGCTCCTCAGGCCACCAATTAGGATCTTCAAATAGGGGATGTCTGCCGTGGGGATCACCGTCTTCACAAATTCCAGCAATTGATCCAACGCTGCCTTCCTCTTTGTTTGGTTCTGATATTCAGGGTGGTTTATCTGCCACAGACAGGGCAGCTCCCTGAACATATCAATGAAGATTGCCATAAAGTCCTTATCTTTCAAGATATCCATTTTCAGTGCAAGATACAACACAAGACAAACCCTAATGTCAGCCTAAAGTCTTCTAAACTTGTGCAAATACAGGCCTCAATCTAGAAGCAGTATAGGCCCAATGTTAAATTTTACCTTCGTTATCACGATCGGCGCCTCCGTTACTCCTTCCTCCGCTCACAGATCGTAAGTACTACGCACGCGTGTTACGCTTTATAGACACTACGCATGCATGAAACTCCGCCCGCCCCTGACGTTCTTTCTAGTCTATTCCCCACCCCTTCTCGTTTGGCGCAGTGGGGAAGAGCACATGGAGGAATCAGAGCAGGTGTCTGATATTTACACCAACGAGGAGGAGGAGGAGGAAAGCCCGGAGGCAGAAACGTCCCGATCCAGAAGGAGACGATTTAAGGCATCAAATATGTCCTTTGGGGAGATGTTGGAGATGGTCGACATACTGAAGAGGGCCGACTATGATGGAAAGTATGGACCTTACCCCAACCCCAATGTCCGAAAGGCCAAGATCATGGCGAAAGTGGTCAAAAGTCTGCACCGGAATTTCGGGGTACGTCGATCGAAAGATCAGCTCAGGAAGCGGTGGTTGGACCTAAAATTAAGAGAGCACGAGCAGTACAGAAAGATCCGGAGAGTGCTGCAAAAAAGTAAGTAGTTGTGCTGTGTTCCTAGTCTTTTCGTGTTTATTACCTTCGTGCTGCTCCATGTGCTTTTCTTAACTGTTATCCAGTTTAAAATGTCAACTTTCATGTTCATGGGCACATTATTCGTTCGTATCAAACATTTTTCTTTCGGCCTAGAAAACACCATTGTTTTGGCCATATGCATTTGCCCACATTTTTTAGGGCCTACTTGTCTGAAAATAATTTGGTTGTGTAGATGTGTTTGTTACTAGAATGAAATGCAAACTAGATTCTGTGTAAGGAGTGGACACTCAGCAGCTGTTTACACATCTGGACTAGGGATGAGCCGAACACCCCCTGGTTCGGTTCGCACCAGAACCTGCGAACGGACGGAAAGTTCGCACGAGCGTTAGAACCCCATTGACGTCTATGGGACTCGAACGTTCAAAATCAAAAGTGCTCATTTTAAAGGCTAATTTGCATGGTATTGTCCTAAAAAGGGTTTGGGGACCCGGGTCCTACCTCAGGGGACATGTATCAATGCAAAAAAAAACTTTTAAAAACGGCCGTTTTTTCGGGAGCAGTGATTTTAATGATGCTTAAAGTAAAAAAAAAAAAAAGTGAAATATTCCTTTAAATATCGTACCTGGGGGGTGTCTATAGTATGCCTGTAAAGTGACGCGTGTTTCCCGTGTTTAGAACAGTCCCTGCACCAAATGTCATTTTTAAAGGAAAAAATCTCATTTAAAACTGCTTGCGGGTTTAATGTAATGTCGGGTCATGGCAATATGGATGAAAATCAGTGAGACAAACGGCATGGGTACCCCCCAGTCCATTACCAGGCCCTTTGGGTCTTGTATGGATATTAAGGGGAACCCCGCACCCAAATTAAAATAAGGAAAGGTGTGGGGCCACCAGGCCCTATATACTCTGAACAGCAGTATACAGGCGGTGCAAACAAGACAGGGACTGTAGGTTTGTTGTTAAGTAGAATCTCTTTGTAATTTTGAACGGGTACATTTTTAACGTGTTTAGCTCCAGCCAAAAAATCTTTTTTAAGCTTTTTGGAAAACATAGGGAAGGGTTATCACAAAGAAATAAAAAGAGAAAAGGGCGCACCAGCCATGTGCATTATCTTTTGTAAAACATTTATTGAGTAAAATGATAAAGGAAATTACTCACAAGCAGTAGTAAATCATGTGCCGTAAACCTTGGACATCAACTAACAGCAAGTGGTTAAAATGATGAACGAAGCCTTCCAAAGGTCTTTTAGAGGAATATAAAGCACTGCTTGCTAACGCGTTTCAAAGGGCTCGTCCCTTCTTCATCAGAGCTCAGAAAATTTGGGTTTTTTTGTGGAACAAGGATTGGAAAGCATCGGTGGAAAGGAGAATTTTTTTTCCCATATTAACTCTTACAGGAGAGAATTTCCCTTCCTAGGGGTAGATTTCATCTCACTTCCTGTTGTCTCCTTCCGTTTGCAAGTAGGAGTCGTTTGTAAGTTAGATGTTTGAAAGTAGGGTCCTGCCCTATATACTCAGCAGAAACTTGGGCCTTAGGTGCTGCTGTGGCCACAACACTGTAAGCCCTCACAGGGTCCTGCTGTGAAATATTAGATCAAGAATTGTAATTACACGCCCCTGTTAGACAGGGGCAGAAAAATTGGGCCTTAGGCACTGGTGCTGGTGCCACAACACTGCAACCCCTCACAGACACTCTAGTTGGAACGCAGGAACGAGCCCTGCTGCAAAGTATTGCATCAAAAATTGTAATTACACGCCCCTGTTAGACAGGGGCAGAAAAATTGGGCCTTAGGCACTGGTGCTGGTGCCACAACACTGCAACCCCTCACAGACACTCTAGTTGGAATGCAGGAACGAGCCCTGCTGCAAAGTATTACATCAAAAATTGTAATTACACGCCCCTGTTAAACAGGGGCAGAAAAATTGGGCCTTAGGCACTGGTGCTGGTGCCACAACACTGCAACCCCTCACAGACACTCTAGTTGGAATGCAGGAACGAGCCCTGCTGCAAAGTATTACATCAAAAATTGTAATTACACGCCCCTGTTAAACAGGGGCTGAAAAATTGTGCCTTAGGCACTGGTGGTGGCGCCCAGTACCAAAAATGTTCTTACAAGCTATCAGCGTGATGATTGAGGAGGAAGAGGATAATTACTCAGGGATAGTCACACAGCATCAGCATAGGCAGTCTTTGAAGGGATCTGAGATTTCAAAAAAAATTATTCGGTTACATCAGCATCAGGTGCTTGGTAGCTGGTGGTGATCCAAGATTGATTCATTTTTATGAAGGTCAGTCGATCGACCGAGTCGGTGGACAGACGCACCCTGTGATCGGTTACCATGCCTCCAGCAGCACTGAATGTGCGTTCCGAAAGAACGCTGGATGCAGGACAGGCCAGTAGCTCAATTGCATACTGTGCAAGCTCTGGCCAGTGATCCATCCTCAAGACCCAGTAACCCAGAGGATTTTCGGTGGGAAAGGTGTCTAAGTCTGATCTTGCCCCTAGGTATTCCTGCACCATGTAAAACAGACGCTGGCGATGGTTGCTGGAACCGATCATACCTTGGGGCTGCGGACCAAAAAATTGTCTGAACGCATCGGTCAGACGGCCACCTTCTCCACCGCTCCTTCTTTGACTGACCAAAGCCTCAGCAACACGTTGTCCAGAAACAGGAGTTTGTAACCTCCCAGTCTCTGGGAACGCGTTGCACAGACCTTTCTGCAAGGCCTCCCGAAGATGTTTCATCCTCTGCTCCCTCTGCGATGGCAAGATAAGGTCCGCAACCTTACCCTTGTAACGTGGATCAAGGAGGGTTGCCAGCCAGTATTGGTCCTTCTCCTTGATACCACGAATACGAGGATCCTTACGCAGGCTTTGCAGGATCAGGGAGGCCATGCAGCGTAGGTTTGCTGAGGCATTCGGTCCGGAGTCCTCTGGGTCACTAAGGACGACATGGTCCGCAGCCACCTCCTCCCAGCCACGTACAAGTCCATGTGTTTCTTGGGACTGATCCCTTAAAGACTGCTGCTGATGCTGAGTGCCAGGCTCCACCTCCATACTGACACAATCTTCCTCCTCCTCCTCGTCCTCTTCCTGTGTGATCGGCGGGCACGCAGGAACACTGTCTGGATAAAGGGGGCTTTGAGAGCTAAGGAAGTCCTCCTCTTCCTGCCTCTGTTCTGCCTCAAGTGCCCTGTCCATTATTCCATGCAGCGTGTGCTCCAACAGGTGGACAAGGGGGACAGTGTCACTGATGCATGCACTGTCACTGCTTACCATCCTCGTGGCCTCCTCAAATGGTGACAGGACAGTGCATGCATCCCTGATCATGGCCCACTGGCGTGGGGAAAAAAAAAACAAGCTCCCCTGACCCTGTCCTGGTGCCATAGTCGCACAGGTACTCATTGATGGCCCTCTGCTGCGTGTGCAGCCGCTGCAGCATGGCCAACGTTGAGTTCCACCTGGTGGGCATGTCACAGATTAGGCGGTTCTTGGGCAGGTTAAACTCCTTTTGGAGGTCCGTCAGCCAAGCACTGGCATTAAATGACCGGCGGAAATGCACACAGACTTTCCTGGCCTGCCTCAGGACATCCTGTAAGCCCGGGTACCTGCCCAAGAACCGCTGCACCACCAAGTTAAGGACGTGAGCCAAACAGGGCACATGGGTCATTTGTCCCTGTTGGAGGGCAGAGAGGAGGTTGGTGCCATTGTCGCAAACCACAATTCTTGCCTTAAGTTGGCGTGGCGTCAACCACCTCTGAACCTGCCCCTGCAGAGCTGACAGAACCTCTGCCCCAGTGTGGCTCCTGTCCCCCAAGCACACCAGCTCAAGCACCGCATGGCATCTTTTGGCCTGCGTACTTGCGTAGCCCCTTGAACGACTACGGAGCACCGCTGGTTCCGAGGAAGAGGCCATGGAGGAAGAAGAAGAGGAGGGGGTGGAGGAGAGAGGTGTGTCACAATCATTAGCATTTTGGAGGCGTGGTGGCGGAACAACCTCCAACACTACTGCACCTTGTCCTGCATCCTTCCCAGCTGCCACCAGAGTCACCCAATGCGCCGTGAAACTTAGGTAACGTCCCTGTCCATGCCTGCTGGACCATGAGTCAGCGGTAATATGCACCTTACCGCTGACCGCCCTGTCCAGCGAGGCATGGACATTGCCTTCCACATGCCGGTAGAGAGCCGGAATCGCCTTCCGTGAGAAAAAGTGGCGTTTGGGTACCTGCCACTGAGGAACCGCACATTCCACAAACTCACGGAAGGGGGCAGAGTCTACCAACTGAAAAGGCAGCAGTTGAAGTGCTAGCAATTTTGCCAAGCTAGCATTCAACCGCTGGGCATGTGGATGGCTGGGAGCAAACTTCTTTCGGCGGTGCAGCAGCTGGGGCAGGGAAATTTGCCTGGTACAATCTGACGTCGGTGTACCAAAAGCAGATTGCCCACAAGTACTTGGCTGTGACACACCTAATTCTACACCTTCATTCCTCTCAGTGCAGGTCTCAGAGAGAACTGAAGGTCTAGTGGGGTTGGAAATCTCAGCTGATGAGGAGCAAGGAGAGGACCTCTTTGTTCTTTGGTGTGGGTCTTTTAGATACGCTTGCCAACGAACTGCATGGCAGGTCAACATATATCTGGTCAAGCATGTGGTACCCAAGCGGGAGATATTTTGGCCACGTGAGATACGCTTGAGACATATGTTGCAAATAGCAGTGGTGCGATCTGATGCACTCGTCTCAAAAAAGGCCCACACCAAAGAACTTTTTGAATAACGCGCAGAGACTGCAGCGCCCTGCACATGTGGAGCTTTGGGGTGTGATGCAGTCAATGTGCTGCCCTTAGGCTGGCCCCTGGAGGGCATCCTGCCTCGTTGGTGATGTGCCGCCTCCTCCTCCTCCTCATCCTCTCTCCTATCAGGCACCCACGTTGAGTCAGTGACCTCATCATCCCCTCCCTCCTCATCACTGGAGCAAACCTGGCAGTATGCTGCAGCAGGGGGAGCATGACTGCCAGATTGCTGTCCTTCTTGGGCACCCCCTCTGTCCGTACTCATGTTACTGCCTTCATCGAGCTCAGTATCATCATCAGAGCCTTCCAAACGCTGGGCATCCTCCTGGAGCATGTACCCAACACTGTGGTCAAACAGTTCGAGGGACTCCTCAGGAGGACATGGTGGAGCTAGGGAAGGAGTCACTGATGACATTGAGCCGAGGGAAGAGGCCGCTGCTTTGCCAGACAAAGCACCCTGGGCATGGGTGAGAGAGGATGAGGAGGATGAGGACGGCTTGGTCATCCACTCGACCAAGTCTTCCGCATGTTGCGGCTCAACACGGCCAGCTGCCGAAAAAAAGACCAAGCGTGTCCCATGGCCACGTGCTGATGAGGATGCACCGTCTCCACGACCAGCACTAGACACAGAGCCTGCTTGCCCTCTCTTATTGGCTTGTGACTGTCTGCCTCTCCTTCTTGGCCTTCCAGACATACTAATGGCCTGTAGCTGCACTAAGCTGGGATATATATATATATATATATATATATATATATATATATATATGTACTGATACTGCAGCTAGCAAAATCAACTGCCTGCCTGTAGTATGAGAACACCACCAACCTTCTACAGGTAGCTTTAGCTGAACACTGTGAGGTGGACGCACCCCACTGACTTGTAGGTTTAGCTGAACACTGTGAGCAGGACGCACTGCACTAACTGTAAATAGTCTAGCTGCCTGACCGTGGTACTAATAGGATCAAAAGAACACCAGTAATTTTCTTCAGGTAGCTTTATATACTGTAACAAGACAAGCCTGCCTGTCAGTAGGAAGATAACAGGAACGGATCTAGCTGAACACTGTGAGCAGGACGCACTGCACTAAATGTAAATAGTCTAGCTGCCTGACCGTGGTACTAATAGGATCAAAAGAACACCAGTAATTTTCTTTAGGTAGCTGTAAATACTGTAACAAGACAAGCCTGCCTGTCAGTAGGAAGATAACAGGAATGGATCTAGCTGAACACTGTGAGCAGGACGCACTGCACTAAATGTAAATAGTCTAGCTGCCTGACCGTGGTACTAATAGGATCAAAAGAACACCAGTAATTTTCTTCAGGTAGCTTTATATACTGTAACAAGACAAGCCTGCCTGTCAGTAGGAAGATAACAGGAACGGATCTAGCTGAACACTGTGAGCAGGACGCACTGCACTAAATGTAAATAGTCTAGCTGCCTGACCGTGGTACTAATAGGATCAAAAGAACACCAGTAATTTTCTTCAGGTAGCTTTATATACTGTAACAAGACAAGCCTGCCTGTCAGTAGGAAGATAACAGGAACGGATCTAGCTGAACACTGTGAGCAGGACGCACTGCACTAAATGTAAATAGTCTAGAAGATAACAGGAACGGATCTAGCTAAACTGAATACAGTGTATATATATATATGCAATACCTGGGATGCATATATATACACAATACACTTTAAGTGTAGCTAACTGACTGACTGTCCTGCCTAATCTAGCTAACTCAAATGAAATGACACTGTCTCTCTCTCTCTCTCTAAGCACACCGGAACACACTGCACAGGGCCGCCGTGCAGGCGGCCTTATATAGTGTGGGGCGTGTACTAAATCCCCTGAGCCATAATTGGCCAAAGCCTCCTTGGCTTTGGCCAATTACGGCTCTCTGTTCAGGCGGCGCTGTGATTGGCCAAGCATGCGGGTCATAGTGCATGCTTGGCCAATCATCAGCAAGCAATGCACTGCGATGCCGCAGTGAATTATGGGCCGTGACGTGCCACACGAATTTGGCGCGAACGGCCCATATCGTTTGCAATTCGGCGAACGACTGAACAGCCGATGTTCGAGTCGAACATGGGTTCGACTCGAACACGAAGCTCATCCCTAATCTGGACGCTGGAGCACTAGTCTGGGACACAAGAACACCCTTTTTATTAGGGGGGCCCACACAGGTGCTCCAGTGTATACTATAGGGGTGTCTCCATCTGTGAAGCTTGTACAAAACAGGTAAAGTATTGAAGCTTGACAAAGGACACTAAAAATTCTACATCTTGGAACTCTGCCAAAACAGACAATTGTACCCCACTTCCAAGCAATGTTTCATATTTATAGTTCTTCCCTCAAATATCTGTGTGCTAAGTATACCATTTTTTTTTTACATAGGGGTGAAAAGACTCGGAGGACACCCCTCATCCGAGGAGACCAGAGACCCCCCACTTCTGGAAGAAGGGGAAATGCACCCAAGACAAACAGAGCAGGAGGAGGAGGACGTGGTGGAAATTGGCACCACAACAGGTCAGTGTCTGCGACCACAGGCTCACGTAAGAGATGGATGCCGGCATATTTATAATACATGTTTTTTTTTGGTTTCTATCTTTTTAGGTGATCGTGATGTTGTGGATCCAGATCCTTTCACCTCGGAAAGTGCACAGATCCTGATTGGGGAGATCATGGGGTGTAATAGGGACTTGGAAAACATCATGAAAAACATCAATGATGTTCTTCAAAAAAATAAGAACATCATTGATGTTTTGGGGAGAGTTTAAAACCCCTCCAAATCCCTTTGTTTTATGGTGTGCTACAGTTTTTTAACATTTTTTGTCAAATTGGAGAAAAGCCAAATTTTGAAGATGCACACAGTGTGTCAACATGTGCTATCTGCCGTTACGGGAGATCAATGGACGCGTTTTGGGGTTGCAACCCCTTCCTCAATAATAAAGTAGCTGAGAGGAAGGGGTTGCTCCCCCAAAACACGTCCCTTGATCCCCCATGATGGCAGCTAGCACATGTTGACATTTGGCTATTTGTGTGCATCTTCAAAATTTGGCTTTTCCTGGGGTGACTTCACCCCATCTGAATGCAATATCAAACACATTTTGTAAATACTCATGTCTGATATTGCCTTCAAGTTCTACCAAATGTGAACTTTGTAAGTTCAAGATTTGTGTCTTTCTTGTTGGTTTTAAACATGCCTGTTTTATCTTAAATGGACATTTCTACTTTTTCTAATGTGACCCCAAAAATTGTTATACAACAAACATGTTGGTTTGTTTTAAAAACCTTCTCTAAATGCACATGTGATTGTGCTGGTATTAAAAAGATTGTAATCAAGAATGTGTGGATTATTGTCTCAACGCTACAACTCTTTTGGGGTGCTCTAATTGCTGCTTTCTGTGACCATGGGTGTTATTTCCTAAGGGCAAATCCACTTTGCACTACAAGTGCAGTTTCAAGTGCACTTGTAGTGCAAAGTGTCTTTGCCTTTAGTAAATAACACCCAACAGTGCTTTGTAAGCTTACACAATCACGCCATTTTCAGGACTCACCACATTTCTGTCAGGGTCAGCTAAAACAAACACAAGCAATAAATGTCACCAAAGATTTGCTTATTTTGTTATTTTTTTATTTGAAAAAGGTTTTACACATTATCTGGCATATTGATAGCCCCCCTACCCGCAAAGAATTCAAGGTATCTTAGCCGGACATCACGAGCACTCAAGGGGGGCAAGCCAGGACGGCCACTTTTAAGTGCCATCAGGGTTGGTTCATTTTTAATTTTAATTAATCCTCAGGTCCAACTGAGCCAGCATTGTTGGCAGAATTTTCCCGTAAAAAGTTGTGTAGAACACAGCACGCCAGGATAATGTGATTCAGTTTGTACTCCGCCATATGTATGGGTGTAAGAAATAGGCGGAACCGGCTGGCCATGATTCCAAACGTGTTCTCCACCACTCTTCTGGTTCTGGCCAGCCGGTAATTAAAAACCCTCTGGTCCGGGGTGAGGGTCCTCATCGGGAATGGCCGCATAAGATGGTCCCCCAGTGCAAAAGCTTCATCCGCAATGAAGACGAATGGGAGTCCTTGCGCATTGTCTTCTGGAGGTGGCATGTCCAAGCTGCCATTCTGGAGATGCCTGTAGAACTCTGTCTGGGCGAATACTCCACCATCGGACATCCGGCCATTCTTCCCTACGTCCACATACAGAAATTCATAAGTAGTCGACACCACCGCTAACATCACAATACTGAAATAATATAAATGCAGCGCTCGTGGCTAATCAAGACAAAAACGTGAATGTATTACCGCTGCTATAAGAAAAGTACTAATACTTGGATGATATAACACAAACACATACAGCACTGGCAAAATAAAATAAATACTATAACCATAAATGTGATACCATATAGAAAGTGCACTGTGCAATGATCCTATAATCATGAATCCATACATTCTATGAATGAAGTGCTAAATATACAAGATATAAATATAAAGATAAGTGCTGACAAAAAACAATTGCTATTGAAATGACAGTGATTGATCCCGAATATATAAAGACAATAATAGTTATGTGCTAAAAAAAAGTGAATTAATAATACAATAGCAATGAATAGTCCCAGATAGGTGCCATAAGCTGAACTACTGTACAGGACTCTTGGTAGCGGCCTCACTGGAAAATAGCATCTCTTCAACCTATGCTGACAGTCAGTCACCTGAAGTACTGCAGTATGATGCCTCTGATGTAATGCAATATGGATGGCTTAAAATCGTAGCAAATAGGATAAAGGCTTGGAGGCGTGGACCATCAAATCAAACCCAAAAAGACAAGGAAAAACAATATGATGAAGTATTGTGGAGAAAGAGATCACTTGCGCATCACAGCGCTACTCACAAGATACATGGTTGCAATCGGGCATATCAGAAAAACTTCCGCGATCGCCGAAAAGTAATGGGACAATTGGCTGCTCAGCTATTCCATGCCCAGGTGTGTGTTATTCCCTCATTATTCCATTTACAAGGAGAAAATAAAAGGTCCATAGTTCATTTCAAGTGTGCTATTTGCATTTGGAATCTGTTGCTGTCAACTCTCAATATGAGATCCAAAGAGCTGTCACTATCAGTGAAGCAAGCCATCATTAGGCTGAAAAAACAAAACAAACCCATCAGAGAGATAGCAAAGACATTAGGTGTGGCCAAATCAACTGTTTGGAACATCCTTAAAAAGAAAGAACGCACCGGTGAGCTCAGCAACACCACAAGACCCGGAAGACCACGTAAAACAACTGTGGTGGATGACCGAAGAATTCTTTCCCTGGTGAAGAAAACACCCTTCACAACAGTTGGCCAGATCAAGAACACTCTCCAGGAGGTAGGTGTATGTGTGTCAAAGTCAACAATCAAGAGAAGACTTCACCAGAGTGAATACAGAGGGTTCACCACAGGATATAAACCATTGGTGAGCCTCAAAAATAGGAAGGTCAGATTAGAGTTTGCAAAACAACATCTAAAAAAGCCTTCACAGTTCTGGAACAACATCCTATGGACAGATAAGACCAAGATCAACTTGTACCAGAGTGATGGGAAGAGAAAAGTATGGAGAAGGAAAGGAACTGCTCATGATCCAAAGCATACCACCTCATCAGTGAAGCATGGTGGTGGTGGTGTCATGGCGTGGACATGTATGGCTGCCAATGGTACTGGTTCTCTTGTATTTATTGATGATGTGACTGCTGACAAAAGCAGCAGGATGAATTCTGAAGTGTTTCGGGCAATATTATCTGCTCATATTCAGCAAAATGCTTCAGAACTCATTGGACGGCGCTTCACAGTGCAGATGGACAATGACCCGAAGCTTACTGCGAAAGCAACCAAAGAGTTTTTTAAGGGAAAGAAGTGGAATGTTATGCAATGGCCAAGTCAATCACCTGACCTGAATCCGATTGAGCATGCATTTCACTTGCTGAAGACAAAACTGAAGAGAAAATGCCCCAAGAACAAGTAGGAACTGAAGACAGTTGCAGTACAGGCCTGGCAGAGCATCACCAGGGATGAAACCCAGCATCTGGAGATGTCAATACGTTCCAGACTTCAGGCTGTAATTGACTGGAAAGGATTTGCAACCAAGTATTAACCCCTTCCCGACCGGCGCACAACGATGTACGTCGGCAGAATGGCACGGCTGGGCAAATGGGCGTATATATACGTCCATTTGAAATCCCCGCCGTGTCATTGCGTGCGCGCCGGCCGGGAGCTCCGTGAGTCGGGTCACGGGTCCCGCGGACTCCATCGCCGCGGGGATACCCGCGATCGTCTCACGGAGAGCATGAACAGGGAGATGCTGATGTAAACAGCATTTCCCCGTTCTGCCTAGTGACAGTGTCACTGGATCTCTGCTCCCTGTCATCGGAGCAGAGATCAGTGTACTGACACACACAGCCCCTCCCCACTACAGTTAGAAACACCTCCCTAGTACTGATTTAACCCCTCCCCGCCCCCTAGTGGTTAACCCCTTCACTGCCAGTGTCATTTACACAGGAATCAGTGCATTTTTATAGCACTGATTGCTGTATAAATGACAATGGTCCCAAAAATGTCCGACGTGTCCGCCATAATGTCGCAGTCACGATAAAAATCGCTGATCGCCGCCATTAAAACTATCCCCTATTTTGTAAACGCTATAACTTTTGCGCAAACCAATCAATAAACGCTTATTGCCTTTTTCTTTTACCAAAAATATGTGGAAGAATACGTATCGGCCCAAACTGAGGAAAAAACATTTTTTTTTATATATTTTTGGGGGATATTTATTAAAGCAAAAAGTAAAAAATAATGCGTTTTTTTCAAAATTGTCGCTCTTATTTTGTTTATAGCGCAAAAAATAAAAAGCGCAGAGGCGATCAAATACCACCATAAGAAAGCTCTATTTGTGGGAAAAAAAGGATGTCAATTTTGTTTGAGAGCCACCTCGCACGACCGCGCAATTGTCAGTTAAAGCGACGCAGTGCCGAATCGCAAAAAGTGCTCTGGTCAGCAAGGGGGTAAATTCTTCCGGGGCTGAAGCGGTTAAAAAGTGAAAGTTTGATGGATGATTGTTAATCTGTCCCATTACTTTTGGTCTCTTAAAAAGTGGGAGACACATATACAAACTGTTGTAATTCCTACACTGTTCACCTGATTTGGATGTAAATTAAATTAATTAATTAAAGCTGAAAGTCTGCAGTTAAAGCACATCTTGTTTGTTTTATTTCAAATCCATTGTGGTGGTGTATTAAAGTGCGTGCAAGTATATTGAAATTATAAAAAAACCGAGCTCATGATATTTCCTCCCTCAGGTGCCACTTCCCCTGA
This sequence comes from Lithobates septentrionalis, assembly GCA_037952835.1. Classification (NCBI taxonomy): domain Eukaryota; kingdom Metazoa; phylum Chordata; class Amphibia; order Anura; family Ranidae; genus Lithobates; species Lithobates septentrionalis. The sequence continues at coordinate 763,401 of JBBDGP010000553.1, forward strand.
TTTCTCTGTCAATATCAACGGCTCAACTATCAACCCATCTCCCCACGCCAAGGTCCTAGGTGTAATCCTGGACTCTGAACTAACATTTCAACCCCACATTCTATCACTATCCAAAACTTGCCGCCTCAATCTCAGCAACATCTCCAAGATACGCCCCTTCCTAACCAATGTCACCACAAAGCTTCTAATCCACTCCCTGGTCATCTCCTGCCTCGACTACTGCAACTCCCTCCTCATTGGTTTACCTCTAAATAGGCTATCCCCACTTCAGTCCATCATGAACGCTGCTGCCAGGCTCATCCACCTCACAAACCGCTCAGCGTCTGCTACACCCCTCTGCCAATCCCTCCATTGGCTGCCACTCAGTCACCGAATTAAAATCAAGATACTAACTATAACTTACAAATCCATCCACAACCTGGCCCCCACCTACATCTCTAACCTAGTCACAAAATACCAACCTAATCGTTCTCTTCGCTCCTCCCAAGACCTCCAGCTCTCAAACTCCCTTGTCACCTTATCCCATGCTCGCCTTCAGGACTTCTCCAGAGCCCCCCCATCCTCTGGAATGCTCTACCCCAATCCGTCCGATTTTCTCCTACTTTATCCACTTTCAGACGATCCCTGAAAACTCATCTCTTCAGAGAAGCCTATCTGGCCCCCACCTAACAACTGTACATTTATCTTCTCAATCAGCACATCACCCACAGTTATTATCTCTTGTATCTCTTGACCTTCCCTCTTAGATTGTAAGCTCTAAGGAGCAGGGCCTTCTGATTCCTACTGTATTAAAGTGTATTGTATTTGTACTGTCTACCCTCAAGTTGTAAAGTGCTACGTAAACTGTTGGTGCTATATAAATCCTGTATAATAATAATAATAATAAAAGAATATACTGTAACTCTTTGAATCTCAATAGTACTTGCAACAATATGATTGGCAATTATTTGCATTGTGTACATTTTTATTTTCTTAGTGCCGGTTCACACGGGTGGCTTCAAAGTTGTCCGACTCTGAAGCCGCCCCCCACAGCGCGGCTTGCAAACAACTTCTTTAATAGAAGTCAATGCAAGCTGCTCCGAAGTCACCCAAATGAAGTGCAGGAACCTTGAGTGGCTCCTATTAGAATGGTTCCATTGCAATGCATGGAGCGCGACTTGTCAGGCGGTTAAGTCGGCTGACAGGTTGCCCCTGTGTGAACCAGGACTTACTGTCAGAGCTAAAAATTTAAATTATTTACTTTTTTTTTGCTTAGTAATATTATGTGTCCTCCTTTCAATAATTGATAAGGAGTTTTGGGCTCCCTATCCTCTCATAAGATCTGTTTATCTTATTCCGAGGGTGAAATAGACAAGCACAAGTTGTTAAGTTATAGGAGTGACTTAATTACCACTTAAATAAACCACAACAACTCCTCCTATTTAGGAGATTTATTGATGATATTATCGTTATCTGGGCCGGGGACAGAGAAAGCTTGATGGACTTTGGTTTTAATTTAAACTTGAACAACAAAAACATCAAGTTGGCATGGGAGATTAATGATGAGAAGATACAATTTTTAGATTTAGAAATTTTTAAAGAAGATGGAAAATTAATTACACAAACATTTTTTAAACAGGTCGATAGGAATAGCTACCTACCTTTGGATAGCTGCCACTATACCCCCTGGCTAAACAATATACCTAAAGGCCAATTTATTAGGTTGAAAAGAAATTGTACTAAACAAGAAGTATTTTTAAAACAAGCAGAGTTTATTGGTGAAAGGTTTGTCCAAAAGGGATATCGCTCTAGCTTCATAAAAGAAAAAATTAAAGATGTAGAGGCTGTGGATAGAAGAAAACTGACAGAGGATTCAACTAAAGATAATGATTTCACAAACCATATACCACTTGTTATGGATTACAGCATGCAGCACAAACGAATAGAAAAAATATTTATGAAATATTGGAATATTGTGAAAGCAGATCGACATTTGGGAACAATATTACCGGAAAAACCAAAATTCACTTATCGAAAAGCGCCAACGTTAAGGGATCTGGTTGCAAAAAATGTATTAGATCCTCCTTGTCAAAAAAAGTTCTCCTTCTTTGATGGGAAAGTATATTATCCCTGCAAGACATGTTACACATGTAGACACACAGATGGTTTTAGATCTACAGTTACTTATAAAGAGTACCAGATAAAAGAATTCATATCTTGCAGAACAGAGGGAGTAGTGTACCTTTTAGAATGTCCATGCCAGATCTAGTACGTTGGAGGAACGAAAAGAGAATTGTGGAAAAGACTGAGGGAACATACCCAAAATATAAAGAATGGTTACACAAAACATAGTTTGTCAAGACACTATGACCAATTTCATAATAGAGATCCCTCCTCGTTGAAAGTATGGGGAATTGATAGATATAAACCCCATTGGAGGGGTGACAACAAAGTAATAAAACTTAGCCAGTCAGAATCTCGCTGGATCTATGAGCTCCGTACTTTAACGCCATTAGGACACAATGTGGATATCCTATTTTAATAATGAAGTAATTAACAATAACATCAACTTTTTATTCACTAATCCTCCCCCGCTATAATTTTTAGTATATTTTTTAATATATTTTTTAACAGAAACTCCAATTTAGTCATTCATTAGCTATCCACTGAAAATTGGACATTGAGAGATACTGATATGTACTATGCACCTTTGTCCACTTTCAGGAAAATTAATCCCTTGGAGGCATTTATTCTATACAATGTATTTTAATTTAAGAATGGTGTAATGATTTTCATGGGTTTTTATTTAGCTGTTTTGGTATTAAGCCATCTCATTTTAATTAATTTTAACTATGATATGTTGTTATGCGATTTGGTGCTACATTAGCAAATGTGATCTTTCCTTCCTATATTTATAATGTGCATTGGATTATTTAAACTGTCCACTAGATGGCAATCTAATTTGGTTAGATTGTCACTTGTAAATTAATATTGCCCACTAGAGGGTGCTTGTTATGTTAATTTATTTTTTTCAGATACAGATTAAATAATCTAAATTTATTAATGCCGAATGAAAGGTGAGAACAGTATAAATTTGATATTTACTTTATCATTAAAAATTGCTCCGGAAGAGTAATCAGTAATTGCCTTGACGCTCGTTGAGCAGGGGTAACTATGGTTACCTCCCTGCTATAAGAACGATCTCCGTATGCCTGCCTCTATACCCTTTGATAAAGTTACGTGACGGTCACGCAACGCGTCAGGGAAGAGAGGCGGGCTTCATTCGGCTCCCCGATCACGGCCGGATCGGGTAGCAGTCTTTTGTGCTCTGGCTTTTTGTTAATCATTTACATGTAAGTGCAATACTTGGAATAAAACTTATTGTTTTAAATTACTACACTATGGAGTATCTCCCCCTGTGTTTTATATTGCTGGGCTGACTGACTGAGCGACCTGAGAGTGGAGGGCGGTCCGTGACAGGAGATCCCTAGGGTAACCAGCATTGGGGGGATCGTGAAACTGATGAAACCACTTTTAACTGCTTACAGGGCTGTTGTCGCTCAGCCATGAGGTGAGAGGTTGGGGGAACCACAATTCTACACACAGCTGTGATTGATTGTCGGCACTGGGCACTTTTTGATTAGCTATTTTTTCACATTTTCCAATCGGGATTGGCACGATTTGGATTGCATCATATATGGGCTGTGTTTATTGAAGATTCTGTGTGTTCTCTATCTAAGACTTTTTTTGGATTTTCTTGGATTTTATTTTTTTACACACCGTTGTTGGAATCTTGCTTGAACTTATATATTTACGCATCTTGGGAGACTTTTGCATGTCACATATATATTTTTTGATTTATTTATATACCAGATGTCGCACAGAGCATATTTGTATTTATAATTATTTATTAGTATGCTATGATGGATTACACTCATGAATATTGCACTTTTATTATGCACGTTGCACTTTTACATTTGTTATAGTGTTCACATATTTTCCCTGTGCTCTGTTGGAGCATTTATTTATAATAATAATTTTTGAGGAATTTTACCCCCCTTTTTTTTCACCTGATTTTTCCCTCCTGGATTAAAACACAATTTGTGCAAAAACTCCATTTGTAACCCACCAGGGAGTGGGTGGGCTATATTCATTTCTTTGATGTAACAATGGCTCATTATAACCTTTAGTTACACATTACTATGGAAGATCAATATTAAACAATCATTATTTGGATTTTCTGATATGAATCTCCTGAATAATTTGATTGCTTTACAATCCTAGTTGAATTTGGTATTCATTTATTTGGTTGTAGAAAGCGCCGCATAATTTATTTACCTTATCTGTCCTTTATTGGTGTGAGAACATCCTTATGCTGGCAGCTTTATCCATTAACCCTTTAGTTGTTTTTGCTTTTACATTTTTTGGTGTGCGCACAAGTACCTACTATTTATTCTTTAATAGAAGTCAATGCAAGCTGCTCCGAAGTCACCCCAAAGTAGTGCAGGAACCTTGAGTGGCTCCTATTAGAATGGTTCCATTGCAATGCATGGAGCGCGACTTGTCAGGCGGTTAAGTCGGCTGACAGGTTGCCCCTGTGTGAACCAGGACTTACTGTCAGAGCTAAAAATTTAAATGATTTACTTTTTTTTTTGCTTAGTAATATTATGTGTCCTCCTTTCAATAATTAATAAGGAGTTTTGGGCTCCCTATCCTCTCATAAGATCTGTTTATCTTATTCCGAAGCTGAAATAGACAAGCACAAGTTGTTAAGTTATAGGAGTGACTTAATTGCTCATTGACCTGTTCTTGTGAGATTTCAGGTATAGCAGAAATTGGAAAGATTTTTCAGTTTTTAACCACTTGCTTACTGGGCACTTAAACCCCCCTCCTGCCCAGACCAATTTTCAGCTTTCAGCGCTGACGCACTTTGAATGACAATTGCGCAGTCATACAACACTGTACCCAAATGAAATTTTTATAATTTTTTTCCCACAAATAGAGCTTTCTTTTGGTGGTATTTAATCACAGCTGGGGTTTTTATTTTTTGCTAAACAAACAAAAAAAGATGGAAATTTTTGAAAAAAAAAAAAATCATGTTTAATAGTTTGTTATATAATTTTGCAAACAGGGATTTTTTCTCCTTCATTGATATGCGCTGATGAGGCGGCACTGGTGGGCACTGATAGGCTGCACTGATGGGCACGGATAGGCACAGATAAGGCGGCACTGATAGGCACAGTTAAGGCGGCACTGATAGGCACAGTTAAGACAGCACTGATGGGGACAGATAAGGCAGTACTGATGGGCACAGATAAGGCGGCACTGATGGCCACTGATGGGCGCTGATGGGTGGCATGGATGGGTGGCACTGATGGGCACTGATAGGTACCAATAATTGGGGGCACTGATGGGCAGCACTGATGGGGGGCACTGATGGGCAGTGATGGGCGGCACTGATGGGCACTTATGGGCACTGGTAGGTGACAGTGATGGGCACTGATAGGTGGGCGCTGATGGGTGGCACTGTGGGCACTGTTGGATGGCACTGATTGATAGCACTGTGGGCACTGATGGGTGACGCTGGTGGGCACTGGTAGGCGGCACTGCTGCCTATTGCTGTGTCACATTAGATCGCCGTGATCGGGACTAATGTCCCGATCATGGCTGCCGGTGATCAGGTTTTTTTTTCCTCCTCACGCTGTCAGTGTGAGGAGGAAAAATAGCCGATTACCGGCTCTGTTTACATCACATGATCAGCTGTCATTGGCTGACAGCTGATTATGTGGTAAGGGGTCGGGACCGACCCCTTACTCTGATCTGTGATCAGGTGAGTCTCATAGACTCGCTGATCACCGAGCGCGCCGCGCGCTCCCTGCAGGGGGCGCGCAGGCCGCTCGTGCACGGGACGACGTCAATAGACGTAGTCCCGGCAATTTAGATCCGCGCTGTTGCCGTCATTTGACAATAGCACAGATCTGAAGTGGTTAATATTCTTTGGTCTCCAACTATGTTGTTTAGTCATTAATGGCAAGCCAATCCTGGAGAAAGCCAGGAATGTTCCTCCTCCTCATTATCTAACATGGGTCTGTCATTGCATGCATGATACGATTGCCTATCAGTCCATGAGTATATTTTGCTGCCATGATATATTAGGGGTATCCACTTTTCCTTAAACAAATCTACATTCCTGTGGCAAGTACTTGCACAGCACCCTAGGTTGTCTTTTGCTGGAGATATGCAAGCATAAAACTTCTTTACATTCCATCTCAGGCCTGCGTGGTGTCAGGATTATAAAGGCACTTGTACTACTTTATGTTTGCCTTTATATTTTTCTCTGAACAATTTTTGAATTCCAACATGATAATCTGTTGCTGCAATTGTGCAGATTGAAAACCCATTTGCAATATGTAGCAGTAAATCCTGGGGAATTACACTGATTATTACCAGCCACTGCAATAGAATGTTGCCCAATGTAATTTACCACCTCTGCTCTTTCCAGTGGAGATGGATTAAGTGAGACATATGAATGTTTATTATTGCAATGTGTCATTCATGGGGTTACAACAAATATGAACGGATGGAAGCTTCTACACAGAATTTCAGCAGACAGAATACGATTACCCATGAGCATCCTGCCAATAAAGGGCTTGCTAGAGTTCAGACGGAATTTATGGTTTTGGATGACATGTGACAACGAAAGCAAAACTCACCTTGTTATACATTTTTCTATAAATTTTCCCTGGGCAGTTGTAAACATCTTTTCATCTGCTGTTTATTAGCAAGCCATTCAAACAGCTTTCAAAGATAAACTTTCACTCTGTTGCCAACATTTGAGGTTCTATATTCTCTGGAATATGAAAAATGTTGCATCTGTATTTTTTTGCATCAAATAATAAATATTCTTTAATCTCTATGTCAGTCTTTCTTCTTCTTTAAGCTGTAGTAAACCAGGGTTAAATAATAGAAAAAAAACCCCTGCAAGGCATCACATACTAGCACATTATGAGAGACTTACCTTAAAACAAAGCCCTCCAGCGGCACTGTCACTGCTGAGATTTGTTGTGGAAAATTTTATGATGAATTTATTGTCATAAGAGTCTCCCAGTGTCTGTTCTTTTGCAGCCCGCTCTAAAGAGCTGACTGGGGCAGACTGACGCTGGTTGAGACCTGTTAGGTAGTGGAAAACTTCCTGGTGGAGAGAGGTGTTTGCTGAGAGAGGACATGTCCGCCAGCAAAGGGCCCCTGTGCAATGCACAGAACGATCGTCTGGTGGGGATGCGTTCGCTCTGCAAAGACATTATCAGTTTAGCGGTTGTTTCCTCTGGTCACCCCTGGTATGCCTGATCAACATGTTTGGGGTGCCATGACCTACACCTGCAGATAATCTCCCATCCACGAGGAACTTTAGTTATTGTATATTGTATCATGTCCTGTAGTAATTGGTGGTTGTTTTGTGTTCTGTTGTTAAATCCTTATATGGTCATTCACATCCTGTATTCATTTCTTGTGAGGTCACAAGCTTTGTAAGAGGTGTTTGGCTGTTGGAAGCCCAACCCTCGAGCTTTGGGACTTCCTGTTGATATGCTAATAAAGGGACGCTCTCACGGCTGAGGGCCAGAGAGAGTCTTGTCTTGCTGGAATGATAATGTGAGGATGTGTTGTGTCTATTTGTAAGCATGGGGCACACACCAGAGGATGGGCTATGGCAGAAGGAGAAAACATATGATCAAAAGGTGAGATGCATTTATATCATTAGACGAAATTTTTATTATTAGAAACAGGAGATTTGGCTGTGTGCTCTACGTGCAGCCAAATTTCCATAACAGATTGCTTTCATCCTCACTTGGTCTTACTTCCGGGTTTGCGGCCTCCAGCTGCATGAGTGGCCAGGGGCGCAATAACGTTACTCCCGCACATACGCACGAGAGCCGCTGTTTATGGCATGGGCTCTGAAGGTCCAGCACAGTATGCCAGACCTTCAGAGCGCATGTGCCGGTGACGTCACCAGCTGCATGCACTCTGAATATCTCCTAAACAGTGCAAGTTTAGGAGATATTCATAGTACCTACAAGTTAAGCCTTCTTATAGGCTTACCTGTAGGTATAAGTGGTAAAATAGAGTTTACTACCTCTTTAACATGCGGTTAAAAACTCTCATTGTGCACTAAGTTCTCTGAGGTACCCTTATATAGAAAATGGTGAACTGCTTGAAAAAGTCCGAAAAGAACCCAAAAGATTTTGCTGGCACAAACATGTAAATGTAGTTCACTTTAAAAAGTCCAAAATAAATCAGAGGGATGTGTCTTGAGGTATCAGATAAGTGAAGAGACAGCCACCGTCACCCAAACACACTGCCTCTTACCCTTACGTAGATAACATTCATGAATATGAATCAATGACAGCTCCTCAATGGCACGGGGATGACTCTGTAGCTCCTTCACAGTCTCAATACCCAGTTAAGAGAGAAAGAAAGATTCCTCATAGTGCAGACATCCAAACAGTAGTTTATTGATAAAAAGCTAAAAGCTTTGCACTCACATTTCAGCAGGTTAGTATAAGCACTATAGGAAACGTTTAGTTTTTCCAACCCACAAAATGGCCACCGCGTCCCAGCATGCAAGTCACGTCACATGTCTCCAACTCCTCCCTACGTGTTTCCTCATCAATGATGCTCAGTATATATAGGGGAAGGCTTATTGGTGGGCGGCGTTACCTGCGTTCAAACGACAGGAAGCAGGAAGCAATAAATGATCTGCTGCGTTCCAACGACAGGAAGCAGGAAATACTATGCAATCCACTGTCAGGAAGCATAATAAGGATGTGCAAAAAAACTTTACACTTCACACTTAGAAAGAAACATTAGATACAGTAGTTAAACTAGAGAAGAACATTACCCAATTGCCAACATTCCAACTATGCTAACCAAAGACTAATGGTCAATCTAATAATTTTTTAAGATCGATCTCAAGCAACCAAACCAGGAAGTAGCGCCATCTTGTGGTACAAAAATATATTAGCAAAATCAAACTATTAATAACAATTTAAAATTTAATACACAATTCCATACACATTAGAAAGAACTGCCAAAGGTCCACAAGGATCCAGTGCACCCTCCCAGGAGGCCTATTGTGAGTGGTATCGATTCGATTACCTCTAGAGTTGGCAGATATATAGACCACTTTTTACAGCCCTTGGTTGCCCATACTCCATCTTTTTTAAGAGATTCCACTCAGGTTATAAACACCTTAAAAACTGTTAAATGGAAGGAGAGTTATATACTGGCCATGGCAGATGTATTGTCTCTATAAACTATCATTTTGCATCAACATGGCCGTGAGGCAGTGGAGTATTTTCTGAGCTCAGATGACCTGTCAGGTGTCCAGAGAGAATTTCTATTAAGGCTCTTGGACTATGCAATGGGCTACAATTATTTCTGGTTCTGCGGCATTTATTAGTTACAGAATAGAAGTGTGGCCATGGGGGCCAAGTTTGCCCTGAGCATGGCCAACCTCTTTATGGCCAAGTGGGAGGAGGATGTCATATATCAGAGGCCCAGACCGGAGTTGATCCTCCGGAAAAGGTATATAGACGACATCCTCCTCCTATGGGATGGCGATCTTGAATTGCTTGACCTGTATATGGCTGAACCTCAATGCTAATGATAACGGTATAGTCCTAAAACATGAGGCTAGCAAGTCTGAAATCCATTTTTTGGATTTAAACATTAAGATTGTGGAAGGGGATATTTGTACATCCACATATTTCAAAGAAACTGATAGAAATGGTTTTATTAACACCAACAGCTGTCACTATGCTGCTTGGTTGAGGTCAGTGCCCAAAAGTAAATTTTTAAGACTCAAGAGAAATTGCACCAATCGGAGTGATTTTCTCCGGGAGGCCTCAACTCTCAAGTTGAAATTTATTGAGAAGGGCTATCAGAATTGGAGGATTCTATCAAAAGTGCTGATGAGAGGGTCAGAGATGATCTGCTGGTCCCTAGGATTAGGGATCGGGGTGACTCTCTTCACCACCTACTCCAACCAACATTTTTCTGTTAAGAAAATTATGCGTAAGCATTGGGGCGTACTTCGCAATAATCAAATTTTGGGGCCACATCTCCCTCACAACCTCACATGGTGTTCAGAGGGGTCCGCCCACTAAGATTGCAGATAGCCCCCCAATATTATTGAACCCCCGAAGAAAATTGTATTTTTTTCAGGCAATGGGTGGTTTCTTCCCTTGTAGAAAGTGCCCCATATGTAAAATTAATGCACATATGTGCAGAAGGACAGAGTCGTTTAAGTCCTCTTCCACCAATAAGGAGTTTCCCATTAAACCCTTTATTACCTGTACATCTAGGAATGTCGTGTATGTTGTTTGGTGCCCATGTGGGTTTCAGTACATAGGTACATAGGTCGCACGATACAGATGTTACATGTGAGACTAAGTGAACATATGCCCAATATAAGAAAAGGGTTTCCAAAGCACAGTTTATCCAAACATTATGACTTGTGTCATAATTGAGACCCCAGAGGTACCGTGTTTCTAGGTATTGACAGATTCACTAGCAACTGAAGAGGTAGTAATGTGGTAAGAGAAGTGTCACATCTAAAAAATAAGTGGATATATCAGGTTAGGTGCTATGCCCCACATGGTATGAGCATAGAGTGGGACATTAATTCATTCATCAATAGCTAATTAGTTTTTTTTTATTACCCTATTGTCTCCTCCTTGGGAACATTTTGAATTTAATGTTCTATTAATGTCTTCCTAATGTGTATGGAATTGTGTATTAAATTTTGAATTGTTATTAATAATTTGATTTTGCTAATATATTTTTGTACCACAAGATGGTGCTGCGTCCTGGTTTGGTTGTTTGAGATCGATCTTAAAAAAGATTGACTATTGGTCTTTGGTTAACATAGTTGGAATGTTGGCCATTGGGTAATGTTCTTGACTAGTTTAACTATCTATTGTTTCTTTCTAAGTGTAAAGTGTAAAGTTTTTTGCACATCGTTGTTTTGCTTCCTGTCAGTGGATTGCATAGTATTTTCTGTTTCCTGTCGTTGGAACGCAGCAGATCATTTATTGTTTCCTGCTTCCTGCCGTTGGAATGCAGGTAATTCCCGCCCACCAATAAGCTGTCCCTATATATACTGAGCATAGCACAGGTCAAGCCACGCCCCTGATGATGTAATTGATGATAAAACGCGTAGGGAGGAGTTGGAGACATGTGACAAGACTTGCATGCTGAGATGCGGTGGCCATTTTGTGGGTTGGAAACGCTGGACGTTTCCTATAGTGCTTATACTAACCTGCTGAAATGTGAGTGCAAAGCTTTTAGCTTTTTATCAATAAACTACTGTTTGGATGTCTGCACTATAAGGAGTCTCTCTTTCTCTCCTAACCGGGTATTGAGACTGTGAAGGAGCTACAGAGTCATCCCCGTGCCGTTGAGGAGCTGTCATTGATTCATATTCATGCTTGTTATCATCTACCTAAGGGTAAGAGGCAATGTGTTTGGGTGACGGTGGCAGTCTCTTCACTTATCTGATACCTCAAGACACATCCCTCTGATTTATTTTGGACTTTTTTAAGTGAACTACATTTACATGTTTGTAATACAAGAAAAAAACGCGCTAGGTGAGACCGGTATAGAATAAATACTATATACCTTAAATAGAAGGTTATTATCCTGAGTAAAATTGATATATTTAGCAGTGTTTGTAACTCTAAAAACATGTACAATAAACACATCACAAGATAAGAAAGGGATCACATCTAAAATGGAGTACATGAGGAGGTTGTTATAAATCAAGGGGAAGTAAGCTGGTAGTGTAGTAAATCACATTATAGGAAAAGTCTCTTCTTCATATAAAACAGTGACTTCAAACTTGAAAAACACCATAGAAAGTAGTGATGCAAGATAGAAAAGTCCTTCCACCTGGAAAATCACAGCCTCTTACCAGCTGCCCAGATCTCTTATCAGGAGATCAATTCCGCTTTTAGTCTTATGACCCAGGCACAGTCTCTTGATAAACCGATAGAATAACACGTTTCCTCCTTTCCAGTATTTCCTACGTTTCTCTCAGTCAGCCATCAACCAAGTGAGAAAGAGAGAACTCACAGTGTAAAACTGTAAAACTCCTTTATTAGTAATAAAATGATTGTACTTACAGGAAAAACGAAAACAGAATGGCATCTGACAAACATCCGAGCCGGCCGACTCACTCGAACATACGCCTGTAACTTCCGGGACTGCGCGCTGTGTTGGTGGCGTCAGCACGCCGCTCACCCTACGTAGTTTCGTGAAAGGTGACGTCGTCCAGGGGCATGGGCGGCGTGCTGACTCACCACCTTTTATGCTCTAAATTACAAAGGAGGAACACCCAGTCCTGAGCTCCAAGTGTCCATGACACAACAGCCACTATCTTAAAAGAGGGCTGTTGCCAGTGATTAAAGGGAAGCTTGTACCCAGATATGAGAAAGTGTCATATATACAATAAATATTATCTTATTGGATTTTATCTCAAGGAATTCTTAAAAACAGTTTGTGACAGTTTATTATTTGTATATGTGAACCAGTCCTGAAAATAACCATTGTGACTTCTTAGTACAGCTACTAGGTATGAGGCGGGTCCCTTATGTATATCTATCGTTTTAACCGATGGGGGATGACTAGTTCCTCATAACGGTTGGGGAAGCCGCTTTGGGTTCTATTTGGTTTTAGGACCTTAAATTTATTTAATTATTTTTGAATTAGCCATTGGGAATTTTGGAGTTAATTTGTCCTTTTCCCTTTCTTTTCTTTTTTCTTTTTTTTCTCTTTTTGTATGAACAGAGGCATAGTTTTTTCCTCCATTGTTTGTAATTTTTCTTCTTTTTCTTTTAATTTCATTGTACACAATTTATATATTCATAGTTAATTTAGTGGCAATCTACTTGTATGATAAACTTGCAAATTGTCACAATATATAGTGATTGACCACTAGAGGTCACCTTAGTTACCTAAGGACCCTGTAGCAAGCAAGAACAAATATCTCTGGATTTAATCTATCAAATCAATAGTTTGGGTTAAAATGTTTTTAAGAATTCCTTGAGATAAAATCCAATAAGATAATATTTATTGTATATATGACACTTGGGTACAAGCCGCTAGGTGATAGTTAGCGTTTCCCTCTAATCACTGGCAACAGCCCTCTTTTAAGATGGCGGCTGTTGCGTCATGGACACTTGGAGTTCAAGACTGGGCGTTCCTCCTTTGTAATTTAGAGCATATAAGGTGGTGAGTCAGCACGCCGCCCGTGCCCCTGGACGACGTCACCTTTGATGAAACGACGTAGGGTGAGCGGCGTGCTGATGCCACCAACACAGCGTGAAGTTACGGGCGTATGTTTGAGTGAGCCGGCCGGCTCGGATGTTTGTCAGATGCCATTCTGTTTTTGTTTTTCCTGTAAGTGCAATCATTTTATTACTAATAAAGGAGTTTTACAGTTTTACACTATGTGAGTTCTCTCTTTCTCACTTGGTTGATGACTGACTGAGAGAAACTTGGCAAATACTGGAGAGGAGGAAAGATGTTATTCTATCGGTTTATCAAGAGACTGTGGCTGGGTCATAAGCCTAAAAGCGGAATTGATTTCCTGATAAGAGATCTGGGCAGCTGGTAAGAGGCTGTGATTTTCCAGGTGGAAGGACTTTTCTATCTTACATCACTACTTTCTATGGTGTTTTTCAAGTTTGAAGTCACTGTTTTATATAAAGAAGAGACTTTTCCTATAATGTGATTTACTACACTACCAGCTTACTTCCTCTTGATTTATAACAACCTCCTCATGTACTCCATTTTAGATGTGATCCCTTTCTTATCTTGTGATGTGTTTATTGTACATGTTTTTAGAGTTACAAACACTGCTAAATATAACAATTTTACTAAGATATTTGAACCTTCTATTTAAGGTATATAGTACCTATTCTATACTGGTCTCGCCTAGCGTGGTTTTTTTCTTGTATTATTATATTGATTGTGGGTATCTTACAGTTTAAACTGCAGCAAGACCGTTTTATTATTATTTTTATTTATATTTGTATCGTCCAGAGTAGACAGGTGATTGCTGTCTTGTCTCCCCTGGAAGTTCCTTTTAGACAGCGCTATATGTTTTATTATATTTACATGTTTGTGCCAGTTGAGTCTGTGCAAGCAATATATTTTGGGTTCTTGTTGGACTTTTTCAAGCGCTTCACCATTTTCTATATATTTGTGTTTTGTCCATGCATATTGTGATAGCTGCTGTTTAATACTAATTTTGATTTAAGGTACTATATGCTCTCAGCGCAACAAATTCGGGTTTTTCTGAGGTATCATTGTCTGTACCAGTCCCTGAATGTAAAGTAAAGAAAATCTTGATTTTAAAAAGGATCTTCTTTGTCAACAATGTCAGATGCAACCAATATTTTACCACCACTTCCAGTGGGTGGCTGTTGTTCACTTGTGGTGGTTCATAAAATGAGTACCATAACAGTAATTCACCAACATTTTGGGTACATTCATGTATCTAGTGTGAGGACTGGCATCAAATGGTAGAGCTTTAAAGAGGAAGTAAAGCCGCTGAAGAAAAAAAAAAACATGCACCCTGCAAGACAAAGGCATAATGAGCTAGTATGCATAGCATACTAGTTCATTATCAATTACTTACCTGAGATCGAAGCCCCCGAAGCGACCCTCGTTCACGTCCTTCATCGGCGCCATGATGCCCGGAGTGACTTCCGGATATCGCTGCTCCGGCGCTGTGAGTGGCTGGAGCAGCGATGATGTCACTCTGGCGCATGCGCGCGGGAGCTGTCAGTGATGGCATGCTCGCCTTCACTAATGGCATGCTCAGTGTGCCTGCGCCATTGTCCAGGGCGCGCATGCACCGTAGACATCAGTACAGACTTTTTTGCAAATATTGAATAAACCGTGTGTGTTAAGGAGATATTGCAAGCACCTACAGGTAAGCCTTAATCTAGGCTTACCTGTAGGTGAAAGTTGTCCCAGAGGGTTTACAATCATTTTAAAGGACACATCTACTTACTTTCTTCTAACTGAAGCCCGTCGTTCCCCATTTTATGAAAAGAAAGTTAAAATTTCCAGAGATTCAAAAACAACAGGTAACCCTCACAAGGGGTTTACAGCATTTCACTCTTTCTTGGAATAGACATTCAACATCCTGGCTTATACATACAACACTGCTGCTCTGGCCTTCCACTTCAGGCACTCAACTGTCCTACATACAGTTTTCTCATCAGCACTGTCCAAATTGCTAGAAGTTTTCCCCCTCCTTGGCCAACCGTTTTATAGGATGGTAGGAGAGGTCTCGCATTTTTGGATTTGACAGTCCCCATCGTTTGGATACTCTGTTTTACTGTCACTATACAGTGAGGAAAAAAAGTATTTGATCCCCTGCTGATTTTGTATGTTTGCCCACTGACAAAGAAATAGTTACATAGTTACATAGTTAGTATGGTTGAATAAAGACACCAGTCCATCCAGTTCAACCTGAGTGAGTGTGGTTATGATCAGTCTATATTTTTAATGGTAGTTTTGTTTTAACAGTGAGAGACACAATAACAACAACAAAATCCAGAGAAAATGCATTTTAAAAAAATGATAAATTGATTTGCATTTTAATGAGTGAAATAAGTATTTGAAACCTTCGCAAAAAATGACTTAGTACTGGGTGGCAAAACCCTTGTTGGCAATCACAGAGGTCAGACTTTTCTTGTAGTTGGTCACCAGCTTTGCACACATCTCAGGAGGAATTGTGTCTCACTCCTCTTTGCAGATCCTCTCCAAGTCATTAAGGTTTCAAGGCTGACATTTGGTAACTCGAATCCTCAGCTCCCTCCACATATTTTCTATGCGATTAAGGTCTGGAGACTGGCTATGCCACTCCAAGACCTTAAAGTGCTTCTTCTTGAGCCACTGCTTTGTTGCCGTGGCTGTGTGTTTTGGGTCATTGCCATTCTGGAATACCCATCCACAACGCATTTTCAATGCCCTGGCTGAGGGAAGGAGGTTCTTACCCAAGATTTGACGGTACATGGCCTCGTCTATCGACCTTTGATGCAGTGAAGTTGTCCGGTCTCCTTAGCAGAAACACACCCCAAAAGCATAATGTTTCCACCTCCATGTTTGACGTGGGGATGGTGTTCTTGGGGTCAAAGGCAGCATTCCTCCTTCCTCCAAACACAGCGAGCTGAGTTGATGCCAAAGAGCTAGATTTTGGTCTCATCTGAACACAACACTTTCACCCAGTTGTCCTCTGAATCATTTAGATGTCCATTAGCATACTTCAGATGGGCCTGTACATGTGTTTTCTTGCAGGTGCTGCAGGATTTCAGTCATTCACGGCGTAGTGTGTTACCAATTGTTTTCTTGGTGACTATGGTCCCAGCTGCCTTGTAATCATTAACAAGATTTTCCTGTGTAGTTCTGGGCTGATTTCTCACCATTCTCATGATCACTGAAACTCCACGAGGTGAGATCTTGCATGGAGCCCCAGACCGAGGGAGATTAACAGTTCATTTCTGTTTCTTGCATTTACAAATTTATAACTTTTATGAAATGCATTTTTCTGGATATTTTTGTTGGTATTCTGTCTCTCACTGTTAAAATAGACTTACCATCAAAATTATAGCCTGATTATTTCTTTGTCAGTGGGCAAATGTACAAACTCAGCAGGGGATCAAATACTTTTTTCTCTCACTGTACAGACGACCTGCAATTTATTGTCTCCAACAAAGTGACCAGTTTGGATGATTGGTGGTTTCACATGAATGATAACAATTTAAAACTACGGTTCACAGGATACTGGGATCTCAAATCCATCTATTTCGTGGATGTCACACTGACAGGCATGGGGAGCAAGGTCATGTCTAGTCTGTATAGAAAACCATCTGCATATATATGTATATATATATAAATATATATGTATATACATATATATATATATATATATATATATATATATATATATATATATATATATATAGAGTATAAAGAGTATTATTGAGATGGATGGGGGAGTGGGGTGGTGAGGTAAGTTGTTCCAGTAGTATGTGCAAATAACCACCTATTGCACAGGGAGAACTGGAAAGGAAATAAGGGAATAGTGTAAACAGCTGAGAAGCAGCCATAACAAGTATTAGGGCTATATTAGCATTGCAGCCGTGTGCTTCCATCCCTGTAGGTTGAACAAAAATTAGGAAAATAACAAAAGGTGGGACTTTGTGTGAGGAAGGGGGGCCGTACAGATCCCATCCTCCATCCCATATAAGTATGTATAAAGGGGTTGAGGGGCGGGACTTTGAGTGAAGCACACGGATGCATTAGAGAAATGAATTTAGAAAATGGTTTATTGATTGAGTCATTTCTTAGAACATAGGTTGGGGGTATACAGTTCAGTACATAAATTGTATATCAATACCTCAAATTACATATCACATATAAATGCATTGTCCAACCAAGGTTTAAAACAGTATTTTACAAGTACACGGGTCACGTAATAACATGATTAATTGCATTGCAGGGAATACTCATAAAAGTAGCTTGCGCATTAAAGCGCCATTAGAAATAATAGTAAAGATAAGATAAGTAGGAAAAATAATCTAAAAACATACATAATGACTCTGTTAGAAGATATATGTCAGTATTTTACAGTTGCACGGGTCACTTCAGAGCGTGATTAATTGCAGTGTAAATGATACTGGAAAACAAAAATGGATGCATTAAAGCATCACTTGGGAAAAAAGGAGAAAAAATACTTGGTGAAGAGAAACGGCCGTGGTAGGTTCATGAAAGCACTGTTGTAACGGTAGTTGTTAGCTCTACGTGGCCAAGGATGCCACTCCCCGCAGCTGAGGGGGCTGACCCGGCAGTGCAGCCAGCAGCAGCAAATCAGCTGTCCGGCTTCTCCATCTCCAGCAGTGGGGAGACCAGGTTGACGCCCAGGGCTGGCTATGCCTGGCTCCTTTGGTGTGTTCCCTGTTCCTCACTTGGCTACAGCATGACGTTGGAGGTCGGATCTGGACGGCTCACCCGGCTGGGGTTTCCCCCCCCCCAAGGTGTGATTGGCACCTCTGTCTTTGATGCCTAGTTTTATCCTCACACCACTTTCCTTGACTATCTTGTCCAATTTCACTGTGCAGCAGGCAATCTTTTTTCACCTTATTTATTCTCATTTGCTTTTCTCCCTTTTCCTCCCCCTTCTCTCTTTCCTCCTCTCTTCCCATTGCCCATCTTTCCTCTCCCTTTCCTTTCTTCTCTTCACTTCTCTTCGTCTCCTCACTATGATCCTCATTATTTCTCACTCTCCATCACTGCACATTCCCCCATATTCCTTTTCTATTCCAGTGCACTTCATTCACTGGCTGTTTTTTTTGTTTTTTTTCTCCAGCAGGTTCCCCCACCTGGGGCCATTCACTTCTCCCATGCACCATACCTCCCATTCACCTTTTTCCCGTCACTACTTGGGGATATTGCTGCTGCTGGCTGCGCTGCCCGGTCAGGCCCCCTCAGCTCCGGGGAGTGGCATCCTTGGCCGGATTGTCTTGTGCGGCGATGATCTCTCCCATGCGCTGTCACGCTCATGTAAATTTGTGGGACAAATGTATGGATATGTGTGGGGGTTTTCACATTTTCTGCATTTGCCCATGCATTTTTTCAGATAACCACCCATGTCCCTATTTTTAATCTTTTTAGATAACTAATACGGTTTTGCTCCTGATGAGCGACTTTAAGGTCCCGAAACGCGTAGAGCTAACAACTACCGTTACAACAGTGCATTCATTAACCTACCACGGCCGCTTCTCTTCACCAAGTATATTTTCTCCTTTTTTCCCAAGTGATGCTTTAATGCATCCATTTTTGTTTTCCAGTATCATTTACACTGCAATTAATCACGCTCTGAAGTGACCCGTGCAACTGTAAAATACTGACATATATCTTCTAACAGAACCATTATGTATGTTTTTAGATTCTTTTTCCTACTTATCTTATCTTTACTAATATTTCTAATGGCGCTTTAATGCGCAAGCTACTTTTATGAGTATTCCCTGCAATGCAATTAATCATGTTATTACGTGACCCGTGTACTTGTAAAATACTGTTTTAAACCTTGGTTGGACAATGCATTTATATGTGATATGTAATTTGAGGTATTGATATACAATTTATGTACTGAACTGTATACCCCCAACCTATGTTCTAAGAAATGACTCAATCAATAAACCATTTTCTAAATTCATTTTTCTAATGCATCCGTGTGCTTCACTCAAAGTCCCACCCCTCAACCCCTTTATACATACTTTTATGGGATGGAGGATGGGATCTGTACGGCCCCCCTTCCTCACACAAAGTCCCACCTTTTGTTATTTTCCTAATTTTTGTTCAACCTACAGGGATGGAAGCACACGGCTGCAATGCTAATATAGCCCTAATACTTGTTATGGCTGCTTCTCAGCCGTTTACACTATTCCCTTATTTCCTTTCCAGTTCTCCCTGTGCAATAGTTGGTTATTTGCACATACTACTGGAACAACTTACCTCACCACCCCACCCCCCCATCCATCTCAATAATACTCTTTATATTTTTTCTAATGCCATTTTCCTATATGTGTAGTGTGAGCACGCTTGGGGGTCACTGTCCATCATTGGGCATATCCTGTGTCACTTCTGTTACTTCCCGGAGCTGTGACTAGCACTGTGGGTTTTCCCACCGCCCCCTCCTCCCATAGGGTGGGCGGGATTTCCCCCACTGCTCCTCAGCGTTATGCAATCATTGTCAGCTGTTTGGTGTCTACTTGGCACCTATAAATCAGCTTCTCCATCTCCAGCAGTGGGGAGACCAGGTTGACGCCCAGGGCTGGCTATGCCGGGCTCCTTTGGTGTGTTCCCTGTTCCTCACTTGGCTACAGCATGACGTTGGAGGTCGGATCTGGACGGCTCACCCGGCTGGGGTTTTTTCCCCCCCAAGGTGTGATTGGCACCTCTGTCTTTGATGCCTAGTTTTATCCTCACACCACTTTCCTTGGCTTTCTTGTCCAATTTCACTGTGCAGCAGGCAATCTTTTTTCACCTTATTTATTCTCATTTGCTTTTCCCCCTTTTCCTCCCCCTTCTCTCTTTCCTCCTCTCTTCCCATTGCCCATCTTTCCTCTCCCTTTCCTTTCTTCTCTTCACTTCTCTTCGTCTCCTCACTATGATCCTCATCATTTCTCACTCTCCATCACTGCACATTCCCCCATATTCCTTTTCTATTCCAGTGCACTTCATTCACTGGCTGTTTTTTTTGTTTTTTTTTCTCCAGCAGGTTCCCCCGCCTGGGGCCATTCACTTCTCCCATGCACCATACCTCCCATTCACCTTTTTTTCCCGTCACTACTTGGGGATATTGCTGCTGCTGCTGGCTGCGCTGCCGGGTCGGGCCCCCTCAGCTCCGGGGAGTGGCATCCTTGGCCGGATTGTCTTGTGCGGCGATGATCTCTCTCATGCGCGGTCACGCTCATGTAAGTTTGTGGGACAAATGTATGGATATGTGTGGGGGTTTTCACATTTTCTGCATTTGCCCATGCATTTTTTCAGATAACCACCCATGTCCCTATTTTTCATCTTTTTAGATAACCAATACGGTTTTGCTCCTGATGAGCGACTTTAAGGTCCGGAAACGCGTAGAGCTAACAACTACCGTTACAACAGTGCATTCATGAACCTACCACGGCCGTTTCTCTTCACCAAGTATATTTTCTCCTTTTTTCCCAAGTGATGCTTTAATGCATCCATTTTTGTTCTCCAGTGTCATTTACACTGCAATTAATCACGCTCTGAAGTGACCCGTGCAACTGTAAAATACTGACATATATCTTCTAACAGAGTCATTATGTATGTTTTTAGATTATTTTTCCTACTTATCTTATCTTTACTATTATTTCTAATGGCGCTTTAATGCGCAAGCTACTTTTATGAGTATTCCCTGCAATGCAATTAATCATGTTATTACGTGACCCGTGTACTTGTAAAATACTGTTTTAAACCTTGGTTGGACAATGCATTTATATGTGATATGTAATTTGAGGTATTGATATACAATTTATGTACTGAACTGTATACCCCCAACCTATGTTCTAAGAAATGACTCAATCAATAAACCATTTTCTAAATTCATTTCTCTAATGCATCCGTGTGCTTCACTCAAAGTCCCGCCCCTCAACCCCTTTATACATACTTATATGGGATGGAGGATGGGATCTGTACGGCCCCCCTTGCTCACACAAAGTCCCACCTTTTGTTATTTTCCTAATTTTTGTTCATATATATATATATATATATATATATATATATATATATATATATACACACACACACAGTATCTCACAAAAGGGAGTACACTGCTCACATTTTTGTAAATATTTTAATATTTTATAACATCTTTTCATGTGACAACACTGAAGAAATGACACTTTGCTACAATGTAAAGTAGTGAGTGTACAGCTTGTATAACAGTGTAAATTTGCTGTCCCCTCAAAATAACTCAACACACAGCCATTTATGTCTAAACCGCTGACAATAAAAGTGAGTACACTCCTAAGTGAAAATGTCCAAATTGGGCCCAATTAGCCATTTTCCTTCCCGGTGTCATGGGGCTCATTAGTGTTACAAGGTCACAGGTGTGAATGGGGAGCAGGTGTGTTAAACTTGGTGTTATCACTCTCACTCTCTTATACTGGTCACTGGAAGTTTAACATGGCACCTCATGGCAAAGAACTCTCTGAGAATCTGAAAAAAATTATTTTTGCTCTACGTTAAGATGGCTATAAGAAGGTTGCCAAGACCCTGAAACTGAGCTGCAGCATGGTGGCCAAGACCATACAGCGGTTTAACAGGACAGGTTCCACTGAGAACAGGCCTCGTCATGGTCGACCAAAGAAGTTAAGTGCACATGCTCAGCGTCATATCCAGAGGTTGTCTTTGGGAAATAGATGTATGAGTGCTGCCAGCGTTGCTGCAGAGGTTGAAGGGGTGGGGGGTCAGCCTGTCAGTGCTAAGACCATCACAAATTGCATGTATCAAATTAGTCTGCATGGCTGTCATCCCAGAAGGAAGCCTCTTATAAAGATGATTCACAAGAAAGCCCTAAACAGTTTGCTGAAGACAAGCAGACTAAGGACGTGGGTTACTGGAACCATGTCCTGTGGTCTGATGAGACCAAGATAACCTTATTTGGTTCAGCTGGTGTGAAGCATGTGTGTCAGCAACCAGGTGAGGAGTACAAAGGCAAGTGTGACTTGCCTACAGTCAAGCATGGTGGTGGTAGTGTCATGGTCTGTGGCTGCATGAGTACTGCCGGCACTGGGGAGCTACAGTTTATGTACTGTAACATACTGAAGCAGAGCATGATCCCCTCCCTTCAGAGACTGGGCCGCAGGGCAGTATTCCAACATGATAACGATCCCAAACATACCTCCAAGACGACTGCTGCCTTGCTAAAGAAGCTGAAGGTAAAGGTGATGGACTGGCCAAGCATGTCTCCAGACCTAAACCCTATTGAGCATTTGTGAGGTATCCTCAAACGGAAGCTGGAGGAGCGCAAGGTCTCTAACATCCACCAGCTCCGTGATGTCATCATGGAGGGGTTGTAGAGGACTCCAGTGGCAACCTGTGAAGCTCTGGTGAACTCTATGCCCAAGAGGGTTAAGGCAGTGCTGGAAAATAATTATGGCCACACAAAATATTGACACTTTGGGCCCAATTTGGAAATTTTCCCTTAGGGGTGTACTCACTTTTGTTGCCAGCGGTTTAGACATAAATGGCTGTGTGTTGAGTTATTTTGAGCGGACAGCAAATTTACATGGTCATACAAGCTGTACACTCACTACTTAACATTGTAGCAAAGGGTTATTTCTTCAGTGTTGTCACATTAAAAGTTTCAATAAAATATTTACAAAAATGTGAGGGGTGTACTCACTTTTGAGAATTACTGTATAATAATGTAGCAGAATACATGTTGGCCTAAGTTTATGAAGAAGGATTACTTATTTGCAAAATTCTATAATAGAAATTATGGAAAACAGATTTTATTTCAGTCTTTTTTCCTTTTATATAATAAAACATAAAAAAACACAGTGGTGGTAAAGTGATACTGAACCTTATTTTTTTCAAATTAAAATAAAAAAGATGTTATACTTACCTAATCTGTTCAATGATATTGCACAGAGCCTTGGCTTACCTCCCTTTTTTTGGTCTTGCAAAAGCTTTGTGCTATTGGGGCACCCCTGCAGGCTGGGCTATGTAGGTCCGTAGACACACACGCACTGTCCAGTGTTTTTAGTGATAATCTCTGTGTGAGAACAAGGTGTGTTTTGAAGTTTGCTTGAGACTTGCGTAGGACATGGGTTTAATAATATTTTAAGCTAGCCATACATGGGTAGGATTGAATTTGAGAACATTTTAAACATTCGTAAAAAAATCTACCAGCGATTTACCAGTTTAAGATTAAAAAGAAAGAGGTACACTAGATTTCAGAGTTAGACACCATACAGTCGAAAGGCTTAAAAATAGATTTGATTTACATTCATTTATACAAAGAATATTTATTTCTTCCATTTTGATAATTATAATGACTTTTTTTTTTTTTACAGATTATGTGCTGTTGCCCTGTGGATTTGAAATAGTGAATTGCTTTAATCCCGTTTCATTATGTATAATGTGACTTTATTAGAATTAGGCCCTTTCTTCAATCTAAGGTTAAATCTCCTTTCTTCAAACTTCAAATCATGGTCATGTGTCCTTTTCAGGGACTTTAGAGTAAACAGCTCATTACAGTTACTGAAGTCACCTTTGATATATTTATACATTGTAATCATATCCCCTCTTAAGCACTTCTTCTCCAGAGTCAATAACTGTATTCTATGTAATACATCCCATAGCTGAGGTCCTCCACCCCCCCCCCCCCCCTATATTAATTTTGTGGCCTTTTGTTAAACTCTTTTTAATTCAACAATGTTTTTTTGAAGATTGTGGACCAAAACTGAACTGCATATTCAAAATGAGGCCAATCCAGTGTTTTGCAAAGGGATGGAATTATTGATTTATCTTTTTTAAATGTATGTCCTTTTTAATGCATGAGAATATTTTGCTAACTTTGTTATCTGCAGTTTGGCATCACATGCTATTGCTAAGTCTGATCTACAAGCACCCCCAGATCCTTTTCCATTGCTGATTCTCCCAGGGGAGCCCCTCTCAATGTATATTTTGCATGTGTATTTTTGGCACCCAAAAGGGGAAGAATTATTGATTTATCTTTGGAACATATGCTGTTTTTAATGCATGAGAGTATTAGTGCTAGCTTTGTTGTCAGAACTGTCCAAAACTGTTGTGTTTATTTATGCTGGATTTTTCAATAAATGCACATGATGACTTCAGTGTGGAATCAATCTCTCAACCTCTAGCCAATTATAATGTTTTCAGTATTTTTCCACTTATTATAGGATAACTGGTAGATTCTGTGCCCATGTATACAAGGTGCCCTTGTAAAGTAATGCTGGTAATGCTGGTTAGCTACTATGCCTTATTCTATTGTAGCTGAGTGATGCTTTGCCCTTCCTACTGTGGATCATTAAGGCATGGCTTTACAGCTTTGTTGCTTCATACATACATTGCCTACTTATAGTATGCTCCATGTACTGTATATATTCAATGCTCCCGTGTAAAAATATTCACAAGCATTCATATTCTATACAGCTTGGTATTTTTACCCTTCTTTTATGTAAATATTAAAGGATGACATCTGCAAATGTATTGATTTTGTTTGAACATTTTTAGATATAAAAGCAAGCTTTCATAAAAGTAGAGCACATTTGCAGGCAGATCACTGTTCACTGTATTCCTCCCCACCTTCCCCACATTCTTGCCTGTTTGTATGAGTCAGGAAAGATTTCAGTGCTCCGCTTGTTGCATGCTAGCAGCAATGCCTGCTGAACTCATACTGCCATATACTGCACTAGAACATCACTGGAACTTGCCGAACCAAGACAAAGACAGGTTTTGATATTTCATCATGGAACATGAATTTTCTTTCATTTGCTTCTGAAGCACAGGATAGAATTCTACAGAAAATCTACAAAATTATCACTGAGCTCTTGGACGATACAGGAAATCTAATGTACAATGAAGCTTAAATTGAGCATTTTGTCTGTATTTGTGGCTTTTCTTGGTATATTGAGCTTTATTTTTTTAGTAGTTGCTATTGGAACGGATTTCTGGTATATAATCGATGCTTCTAAGCTGGAATTAAAACAAAACTTCTCAGAGACCCTTAGCTCACACTCAGGACTCTGGAGGATGTGTAATTGTAAGTAATACATGACATCTTGTTTAAGTTGAGTTAGTTTATATACATAAATATTTTATAGATATATAGATATATATCTATATATATATATATATTTATGTATTCATTTTTTTAAGAATTCTTTCACATGTTTTTATTCCTTTTGCATTTTCTCTTCCAGTTAATGACAAGTGTTCTCCTCTGATAAAATCCTTTTTGGCATGGGAATGTAAACTTTACGGATTCACAAAAGCAACTTTTAAGTGAGTTGGATTTAGCAATCCCTGTGTGCTGGCTATATATATTTAATAGTAGCATATATTTGTACAACATCCGACCATCTTGTTATTCTTAAAGACCAATCCCCTATACCACAAATAATAGCATGTAATAACTAGGCAGAAATCGGGGGGAGATTTACTAAAACTGAAGCAATCTGGTGCAGCTTTGCAATGTAGCCAATCAGCTTCTAACTTCAGCATGTTCAATTAAAGGGGTTGTAAAGGTAAACATTTTTTCACCTTAATGCATTCTATGCATTAAGGTGAAAAAACTTCTGACAATACCGCCGCCCCCAGCCCCCCCGTTTTACTTACCTGACCCCTCGAAACTCAGCTGCTCGCTCCCGACATCTGTTCCTCCGCTCAGTCTGGCCGCTCATTGGCTACAGTGGATGGATTGGAAGCAGCGCAGCCATTGGCTCGCGCTGCTGTCAATCACATCCAATGACACGGCGCGCTGGGGGGGGGGGTGAGTGATACAGTGAGCGGCTATAGCCGCCGGCTGTATCACGGGAGCGCGCCCGCAAGAACTAACCACCATGCGAGGGAGCTCGCATTAAGGTGGTTTAGTGCTTGCGGGGAGGAGCTGAAACAGCCGCCGAGGGACCCCCGAAGAGCAGGTTCGGGGCCACTCTGTGCAGAACGAGCTGCACAGTGAAGGTAAGTATAACATGTTTGTTATTTAAAAAAAAAAAAAAAATTTACCTTTACAACCCCTTTAAGTGTTGACAAAAAAACCTGGAAGCTGATTGGTTTCTGTGCGGAGCTGCACCAGATTTTGCATGCTCCAGTTTTAGTAAATCCCCCCATGTGTGCTTTGTGTGACTTTATTCAGCTGAAGTCATTTTAATCTTGTTGAATAAATATATATGATTAAACCTAGCCATAACAGATTTAGAACGCATGTTACAAGAAAGAGGTCAAATAAATAAAACAAACAAAAAAAAACCATTGGTTACAAAAGTGTATTGCAAGCAAAATAATACGTATGTTTTAAAGCTGTGATTTATGATTACTTCAATTTACTTACTTTTGCTTTGCAATGTGAGGTATACCAAATGTTTGACATATGCTCTGAATATACAAATATTGTATTCATATCACATTTCAAAATATATTGTGGTTATTCCAGCTATGGAATCATTGGTGGTTTCTTATCATCTTAGGGAACAAATAATTGGAGACTGTTATTACTGAACTGTATAGTATTTTTTTCTGTGTTTTAGTGTAGCACTGCCCCTTGCAGGATGTTTGTAGTACTGCAAGAAATATTAACATTTTAAATAATAGGATAATCTTGTCTTCTTGTTAAAATTACTGTGTTATTTCTTCTATAAATAAAATATAGTATCACTGTATGTGTTAAACATTTCAAACTGCATACAGTGTCTATATATCCACATGAATACATCAACCACGTCAACACATATAACATGCATTTTGCTGTGTTGGAAACCCTATTCACTTAAAGTTCTAAATGAAAGGATAAAATTACCTTCAGAAACATGTTACATAAGCATTATGTAACATAATGCTAAGCAGCACCCCCCTCACCCACAGTGTGACAGCAAGTGGGGTTTCTTCTCCCCCTCACCCACTGTCATGTTTAAAGCGGGAGTCCGGCGACCAATCTTTTTTTTTTTTCTTAGGTCATTGAGACATTTTGCTAACCCCAAAATAATACTCACAGTTTGGGTGTAATATTTCCACCTCTGTCTGTTTTCGTACTGAAGAATAACTTAAAAAATGTGATGCTGGCTGTTTCCATCTTGCTTGTGGGCATGTGAAGCCCACAAGCATTGATTTCCTGGATGCGGTGAATGCTGTTCATTCATGGCTTGTTCACACGCATGATCATTGTTTCCGCACTGAATCTTGGGAAGCCTGACACTAAGCTCCAAGGAGACAGTGCGGCGCCGGGGAAAGGCAATAAACACGCCTACTCCCATGGGAGGAGAGACAGGAAGTGCCACAATAAAGTACAATATAAAGGTAATTACAGCGATAAAAATTTTTTTCGTGGGGAATTTGAACATCTATGCAATTAACTGAAGGGGGTAAGATTAAGTTAAAAATTTGAGTGGAACCCCACTTTAAAATCAGCACGTCTTTGTTCTGTGAATAAAAACTACAAGTCCGGTCTTCCAAGACAGCAGACAGACTTGTCGTTTTAATGCACTGCGAGGGCACTTATCAGTGAACATGTGGTCCATTCAGTCTTCCTGCAACTCTGAAATTGACAGCTTTTACAGAGGTATGGACACAGAGCTGTAGGAAGAATGTACAGGAGTCTGACATCGTACCATTGTATCCACTGATCATGGATGCAATGCTCTGCAGCCTCCTGAGAGAAAAAAATAAATAAATGCACATTTTTTTTACCTCCAAAACATGTTCAGACATTTATTTATTTTTAAGGTTAATTTATCATTTAAATAATGCATTGGATATGCACAAAGTGAAGCACACGTTGACACATGACAAGACACCTGTCTAGCACTACAAAAACACACCCCTACATGCATAAATTTAACCTCTTCAGATCCGGGCCATTGCAAAATGACGGCAACAGCGCGGATCTACATTGCCGGGACGACGTCTATTGACGTCGTCCCGTGCACGAGCGGCCTGCGCGCCCCTTGCAGGGCGCGTGCGGCGCGCTCGGTGATCACAGTTCAGAGTAAGGGGTCGGTCCCGACCCCTTACCACATGATCAGTTGTCAGCCAATGACAGCTGATCATGTGATGTAAACAGAGCCGGTAATCGGCTATTTTTCCTCCTCGCGCTGACAGCGTGAGGAGGAAAAAAAAACCCGTTCACCGGCGGCCGTGATCGGGACGTCAGTCCCGATCACGGCAATCATCTGTCACAAAGCAATAGGCAGCAGTGCCGCCTACCAGTGCCCGCCAGCATCACCCATCAGTGCCCACAGTGCCATCAATCAGTGCCATCCATCAGTGCCCACAGTGCCACCCATCAGTGCCCACCGTGCCACCCATCAGTGCCACCCATCAGTGCCACCCATCAGCGCCCACATCAGTGCAACAGTGCTGCACATTAGTGCCATCTATCAGTGCCCATCAGTGTCACCTACCAGTGCCCATCAGTGCCGCCCATCACTGCCCATCAGTGCCACCCATCAGTGCCTCCATCAGTGCCGCCCATCAGTGCCCATCAATCCCACCTATCTGTGCCACCCATCCGTGCCACCCATCAGTGCCACCCAGTGCCACCCATCAGCACCCATCAGTGGCCATCAGTGCCGCCTTATCTGTGCCCATCAGTACCGCCTTATCTGTCCCCATCAGTGCTGCCTTAACTGTGCCTATCAGTGCCGCCTTAACTGTGCCTATCAGTGCCGCCTTAACTGTGCCTATCAGTGCCGCCTTAACTGTGCCTATCAGTGCCGCCTTATCTGTGGCTATCCATGCCCATCAGAGCAGCCTATCGGTGCCCACCAGTGCCGCCTCATCAGCGTATATCAATGAAGGAGAAAAATTACCTGTTTGCAAAATTTTATAACTATTAAACATTTTTTTTTCAAAAATTTCCATCTTTTTTTGTTTGTTTAGCAAAAAATAAAAACCCCAGCTGTGATTAAATACCACCAAAAGAAAGCTCTATTTGTGGGAAAAAAATAATAAAAATTTCATTTGGGTACAGTGTTGTATGACCGCGCAATTGTCATTCAAAGTGCGTCAGCGCTGAAAGCTGAAAATTGGTCTGGGCAAGAGGGGGGTTTAAGTGCCCAGTAAGCAAGTGGTTAAATGGTCCTGCCTTCAGAGATACTCAAGTTTGCCATTTCATCCCTTTAGTGCCGGTTCACACTGATGCGAGTTCATAACGAATGTGATGCGTCAAAAACATTCTAAATTCGCATGTCATCCATAAACTCATTGTTTCAATGACCGTCGTTCACATACATGCGTTGCGAAAACCCCTACGAATGCGATGCGATAAAAAAAAGGGTCTTGTGCGAGTTTACAGCGTTGCGTTGCGAATTTAGCCTCCATAGACATCAATGTAAATCGTTCTGGAATCGCATTGTTGGTTCAGATATGTGCGAGTTCCACCACACTACTCTCACAAAAACCAGGAAGTACACAGGAAGTTAACACCTTTTTTTTTTTTTTTACATTATGATTCCATTGGCTAGTACATCAATCGCAGCTATGACCAACTCCTGAAATTCACAGTAAAATCGCGTTAAAATCGCTGTAAAATCGCACCTCACACAGGACAAAAAAACGGAACAAATTCACAGCGCAGCAGTATGAACCGGCACTGAGCAACAGACATACATGAATTACACAGGCTCTCTGGCTAATTAAATGCAGGTAAGACCCTGAGAGAATCTAATTACTATTTTATTTAAAAAAGGGATTGGAAGCCTGATCCCCAGTCAGGCGACCAAAAGGAGCATATTGGACTATTAAGGTACAGTAATTAAGGGTAACCATAAGAGCAAGTAACGGCAGTAATAAAATTATAATTCATTTATTGATGCAATGACAGAACAAGATAATACATAAACACTTAATAAAAGTACAGGCATATCACCAATGGATTCAATAGTATACAGTACAGCACGAAATCTCAGATATCATATTCCTCGACTAGTTTCGCAGACACAGTCCGCTTCATCAGGAGGAATCTGGAGATAAGTTTTTCTGACTAAACAGTCTGAACCTGATAATTAAAAGATACGAGGTTTACAAAAATACATGATCAAATAATTTATGTTCCAGCATCAAAGTATACAGTTAGGTAATGGGAATAGGGGGGGGGGGGGAGAGAACGAATCTGCTACCCAGGTCCCAGCAGACCCCAGGCGCAAGGCCCCAACACCAACGAATGATCTCCCACGGCAACCTGGGGGAGCTAACAAAATAACGGATAGTAAGGATAAAAATGTATATAGGGATTGAGGTAACCTAGATTGCCACATACAAGAAGAAGTGAGACATGAAATAGTGAGTGTGGAGATAGGGTGACAAGGGATGGTGATGGGTGAATATTGTGGAAAATGTCAAAATTGTAGTCGCATTGTGTAGAGAAAGATTACAGAAGGTGACCAAACAAATAGGAAGAGGTGATGATGAACAGGGCAAAAGGGTGTTGTATGGTGTAAGTGAAAGGGTAAACAAGTGAGGAGAGGAAAGGAAGGGGGAATGGGAGTTTCCCCCCCCCCCCCTTCTCCCCACTCCCCCATCCCTTCTCCACTCCCATTCCCCTTCCTTTCCTCTCCTCACTTGTTTACCCTTTCACTTACACCATACAACACCCTTTTGCCCTGTTCATCATCACCTCTTCCTATTTGTTTGGTCACCTTCTGTAATCTTTCTCTACACAATGCGACTACAATTTTGACATTTTCCACAATATTCACCCATCACCATCCTTGTCACCCTATCTCCACACTCACTATTTCATGTCTCACTTCTTCTTGTATGTGGCAATCTAGGTTACCTCAATCCCTATAACATTTTTATCCTTACTGTCCCGTTATTTTGTTAGCTCCCCCAGGTTGCCGTGGGAGATCATTCGTTGGTGTTGGGGCCTTGCGCCTGGGGTCTGCTGGGACCTGGGTAAGCAGATTCGTTCTCTCTCCCCCCCCCCCCCTATTGCCATTACCTAATTGTATACTTTGATGCTGGAACATAAATTATTTGATCATGTATTTTTGTAAACCTCGTATCTTTTAATTATCAGGTTCAGACTGTTTAGTCAGAAAAACTTATCTCCAGATTCCCTCCTGATGAAGCGGACTGTGTCCGCGAAACTAGTCGAGGAATATGATATCTGAGATTTCGTGCTGTACTGTATACTATTGAATCCATTGGTGATATGCCTGTACTTTTATTAAGTGTTTATGTATTATCTTGTTCTGTCCATTGCATCAATAAATGAATTATAATTTTATTACTGCCGTTACTTGCTCTTATGGTTACCCTTAATTACTGTACCGTAATAGTCCAATATGCTCCTTTTGGTCGCCTGACTGGGGATCAGGCTTCCAATCCCTTTTTGATATTGATTCCTGGATGATGGTACATATGCACCTTTTCTACCTCTATATTTTACTGTAGAGAGGCCACTTCTCTAATCGTATACATTGGGTGGATAACACACCCGTCCTTATGTCGAGTGGGACACCTGGGTAGGCTGTCTTAGTGGAAGGACTACCTATGCCCTCCACCCTGCGGACCCCATTTGTCCCACCCTTCATTTTTAATCAACCCCCACTGACACACAACTTTGTGTGTCTTTTTGGGGCGGCCTCTAGTATTTGCAATTTTACCCCTTTATATTACATTATGGCTAATTTTCAGCCCCGATGCAACCCTCCGAGACAGATGCCCATTAGGTCGGCCAGACACCCTTACCTTGGCTACCCGCCCTCTATCCACATGTTTTTACCCAATCATGTGGCATTGTCCTTGGCCCTCCTTAACTTATATGCATATCATGCAATTAGGTGTCATGGGTTTATGTCTCGGTGGGACCATTGCACCGGTCTCTAGGGTATTACCATCCCTAGTTCACCTTAATAAAGCTTTTCAGTTTTTTTTCATTTTGTATCTACATTTTATTATGTTCGATTAACCCTTATATTGTTGTTTTTATATTTTGGTTCATTGAGACCTCTGCTTCCCCAGTCCTGGTCCTGGCCTTTAGCGCCGGCGCTGGCCCCTCCCCTGTGTTCTCCCGCGGCGGCCTGGTGAGGTCCCTGGTGGAGGGATCGGTCTCCCATACGGGACCGCCCCCTCCTCTTGCACCGGCCTTGGCTGGGACTACGTTCCCGTGGCCATGCGGCTGGTGCGCATGCGTGCGCGCGCGATCTCCTCGCGCGCGCGCTGTGTGGAACCTCTGACCCTGTGACGTCATGCGCCGGCGTCTCATCGACGCGCGGCGCAGCGTCGCAGGGTTGGGAGCTATTTATAGCAGGCTATAACCTGCTAGCCGGACGGTTCGGTCTGCTGCCCTTGGGTGACTATACCTCAGCCAGCCTAGCACAAGTCTATGGTAAGTACCTATCCACCCTTTTACCTAAGTCCCATACCCTTGGGCACTAATATCGTGTACCTTAAACTACTGTATTCTACCTTGCAGCTTTCCTAGGCTTAGGTCAACATGCCCTCGGTTTGTGTTCGCCCATCGCTTGCAGTCCTCCTTATTACCCTCCCTCCTACCCCATTATGGAACCAGTTCCTGGTAGGGTGCCCCCCTCGGGAGCCCTTCTATGCTTTTACTAGTACCAGGTACCGCTCGGCCCCTATTCACCCATATGTTCACATTGTTCTATTCTCCTCCTTACTTTCCCCTTCCCCCTCCTACCTTTTTCCCCCCTCCTCCTTTCCTTTTCCTCCCCTCTCTCCATCCCCCCTTTTTTCCTCCCCTTTTTCCACCTTTTTTTCCCCCTTTCCTCCCCACCCCGCTTTCCCCCCTTTCCACTTATCCTCCCCCGTTTTTTCCCCCCCTTCTCCCCACTCCCCCATCCCCTCTCCACTCCCATTCCCCTTCCTTTCCTCTCCTCACTTGTTTACCCTTTCACTTACACCATACACACCCTTTTGCCCTGTTCATCATCACCTCTTCCTATTTGTTTGGTCACCTTCTGTAATCTTTCTCTACACAATGCGACTACAATTTTGACATTTTCCACAATATTCACCCATCACCATCCCTTGTCACCCTATCTCCACACTCACTATTTCATGTCTCACTTCTTCTTGTATGTGGCAATCTAGGTTACCTCAATCGCTATATACATTTTTATCCTTACTATCCCGTTATTTTGTTAGCTCCCCCAGGTTGCCGTGGGAGATCATTCGTTGGTGTTGGGGCCTTGCGCCTGGGGTCTGCTGGGACCTGGGTAAGCAGATTCGTTCTCTCTCCCCCCCCCCCCCCTATTGCCATTACCTAATTGTATACTTTGATGCTGGAACATAAATTATTTGATCATGTATTTTTGTAAACCTCGTATCTTTTAATTATCAGGTTCAGACTGTTTAGTCAGAAAAACTTATCTCCAGATTCCCTCCTGATGAAGCGGACTGTGTCCGCGAAACTAGTCGAGGAATATGATATCTGAGATTTCGTGCTGTACTGTATACTATTGAATCCATTGGTGATATGCCTGTACTTTTATTAAGTGTTTATGTATTATCTTGTTCTGTCCATTGCATCAATAAATGAATTATAATTTTATTACTGCCGTTACTTGCTCTTATGGTTACCCTTAATTACTGTACCGTAATAGTCCAATATGCTCCTTTTGGTCGCCTGACTGGGGATCAGGCTTCCAATCCCTTTTTGATATTGATTCCTGGATGATGGTACATATGTACCTTTTTCTACCTCTATATTTTACTGTAGAGAGGCCACTTCTCTAATCGTATACATTGGGTGGATAACACACCCGTCCTTATGTCGAGTGGGACACCTGGGTAGGCTGTCTTAGTGGAAGGACTACCTATGCCCTCCACCCTGCGGACCCCATTTGTCCCACCCTTCATTTTTAATCAACCCCCACTGACACACAACTTTGTGTGTCTTTTTGGGGCGGCCTCTAGTATTTGCAATTTTACCCCTTTATATTACATTATGGCTAATTTTCAGCCCCGATGCAACCCTCCGAGACAGATGCCCATTAGGTCGGCCAGACACCCTTACCTTGGCTACCCGCCCTCTATCCACATGTTTTTACCCAATCATGTGGCATTGTCCTTGGCCCTCCTTAACTTATATGCATATCATGCAATTAGGTGTCATGGGTTTATGTCTCGGTGGGACCATTGCACCGGTCTCTAGGGTATTACCATCCCTAGTTCACCTTAATAAAGCTTTTCAGTTTTTTTTCATTTTGTATCTACCTTTATTATGTTCGATTAACCCTTATATTGTTGTTTTTATATTTTGGTTCATTGAGACCTCTGCTTCCCCAGTCCTGGTCTGGCTTTTAGCGCCGGCGCTGGCCCCTCCCCCTGTGTTCTCCCGCGGCGGCCTGGTGAGGTCCCTGGTGGAGGGATCGGTCTCCCATACGGGACCGCCCCCTCCTCTTGCACCGGCCTTGGCTGGGACTACGTTCCCGTGGCCATGCGGCTGGTGCGCATGCGTGTGCGCGCGATCTCCTCGCGCGCGCGCTGTGTGGAACCTCTGACCCTGTGACGTCATGCGCCGGCGTCTCATCGACGCGCGGCGCAGCGTCGCAGGGTTGGGAGCTATTTATAGCAGGCTATACCTGCTAGCCGGACGGTTCGGTCTGCTGCCCTTGGGTGACTATACCTCAGCCAGCCTAGCACAAGTCTATGGTAAGTACCTATCCACCCTTTTACCTAAGTCCCATACCCTTGGGCACTAATATCGTGTACCTTAAACTACTGTATTCTACCTTGCAGCTTTCCTAGGCTTAGGTCAACATGCCTCGGTTTTGTGTTCGCCCATCGCTTGCAGTCCTCCTTATTACCCTCCCTCCTACCCCATTATGGAACCAGTTCCTGGTAGGGTGCCCCCCTCGGGAGCCCTTCTATGCTTTTACTAGTACCAGGTACCGCTCGGCCCCTATTCACCCATATGTTCACATTGTTCTATTCTCCTCCTTACTTTCCCCTTCCCCCTCCTA
The DNA here is from genome assembly GCA_037952835.1 of Lithobates septentrionalis. Classification (NCBI taxonomy): domain Eukaryota; kingdom Metazoa; phylum Chordata; class Amphibia; order Anura; family Ranidae; genus Lithobates; species Lithobates septentrionalis. The sequence continues at coordinate 798,656 of JBBDGP010000553.1, forward strand.
CCTTTTTCCCCCCTCCTCCTTTCCTTTTCCTCCCCTCTCTCCCTCCCCCCTTTTTTCCTCCCCTTTTTCCACCTTTTTTTCCCCCCTTTCCCTCCCACCCTGCTTTCCCCCTTTCCACTTATCCTCCCCCGTTTTTTCCCCCCCTTCTCCCCACTCCCCCATCCCCTTCTCCACTCCCCATTCCCCTTCCTTTCCTCTCCTCACTTGTTTACCCTTTCACTTACACCATACAACACCCTTTTGCCCTGTTCATCATCACCTCTTCCTATTTGTTTGGTCACCTTCTGTAATCTTTCTCTACACAATGCGACTACAATTTTTGACATTTTCCACAATATTCACCCATCACCATCCCTTGTCACCCTATCTCCCACACTCACTATTTCATGTCTCACTTCTTCTTGTATGTGGCAATCTAGGTTACCTCAATCCCTATATACATTTTTATCCTTACTATCCCGTTATTTTGTTAGCTCCCCCAGGTTGCCGTGGGAGATCATTCGTTGGTGTTGGGGCCTTGCGCCTGGGGTCTGCTGGGACCTGGGTAAGCAGATTCGTTCCCCCCCCCCTATTCCCTTACCTAATTGTATACTTTGATGCTGGAACATAAATTATTTGATCATGTATTTTTGTAAACCTCGTATCTTTTAATTATCAGGTTCAGATGTTTAGTCAGAAAAACTTATCTCCAGATTCCCTCCTGATGAAGCGGACTGTGTCCGCGAAACTAGTCGAGGAATATGATATCTGAGATTTCCGTGCTGTACTGTATACTATTGAATCCATTGGTGATATGCCTGTACTTTTATTAAGTGTTTATGTATTATCTTGTTCTGTCCATTGCATCAATAAATGAATTATAATTTTATTACTGCCGTTACTTGCTCTTATGGTTACCCTTAATTACTGTACCGTAATAGTCCAATATGCTCCTTTTGGTCGCCTGACTGGGGATCAGGCTTCCAATCCCTTTTTGATATTGATTCCTGGATGATGGTACATATGCACCTTTTCTACCTCTATATTTTACTGTAGAGAGGCCACTTCTCTAATCGTATACATTGGGTGATAACACACCCGTCCTTATGTCGAGTGGGACACCTGGGTAGGCTGTCTTAGTGGAAGGACTACCTATGCCCTCCACCCTGCGGACCCCATTTGTCCCACCCTTCATTTTTAATCAACCCCCACTGACACACAACTTTGTGTGTCTTTTTGGGGCGGCCTCTAGTATTTGCAATTTTACCCCTTTATATTACATTATGGCTAATTTTCAGCCCCGATGCAACCCTCCGAGACAGATGCCCATTAGGTCGGCCAGACACCCTTACCTTGGCTACCCGCCCTCTATCCACATGTTTTTACCCAATCATGTGGCATTGTCCTTGGCCCTCCTTAACTTATATGCATATCATGCAATTAGGTGTCATGGGTTTATGTCTCGGTGGGACCATTGCACCGGTCTCTAGGGTATTACCATCCCTAGTTCACCTTAATAAAGCTTTTCAGTTTTTTTTCATTTTGTATCTACCTTTTATTATGTTCGATTAACCCTTATATTGTTGTTTTTATATTTTGGTTCATTGAGACCTCTGCTTCCCCAGTCCTGGTCCTGGCTTTTAGCGCCGGCGCTGGCCCCTCCCCCTGTGTTCTCCCGCGGCGGCCTGGTGAGGTCCCTGGTGGAGGGATCGGTCTCCCATACGGGACCGCCCCCTCCTCTTGCACCGGCCTTGGCTGGGACTACGTTCCCGTGGCCATGCGGCTGGTGCGCATGCGTGCGCGCGCGATCTCCTCGCGCGCGCGCTGTGTGGAACCTCTGACCCTGTGACGTCATGCGCCAGCGTCTCATCGACGCGCGGCGCAGCGTCGCAGGGTTGGGAGCTATTTATAGCAGGCTATACCTGCTAGCCGGACGGTTCGGTCTGCTGCCCTTGGGTGACTATACCTCAGCCAGCCTAGCACAAGTCTATGGTAAGTACCTATCCACCCTTTTACCTAAGTCCCATACCCTTGGGCACTAATATCGTGTACCTTAAACTACTGTATTCTACCTTGCAGCTTTCCTAGGCTTAGGTCAACATGCCTCGGTTTGTGTTCGCCCATCGCTTGCAGTCCTCCTTATTACCCTCCCTCCTACCCCATTATGGAACCAGTTCCTGGTAGGGTGCCCCCCTCGGGAGCCCTTCTATGCTTTTACTAGTACCAGGTACCGCTCGGCCCCTATTCACCCATATGTTCACATTGTTCTATTCTCCTCCTTACTTTCCCTTCCCCCTCCTTCCTTTCTCCCCCCCTCCTCCTTTCCTTTTCCTCCCCTCTCTCCCTCCCCCCTTTTTTCCTCCCCTTTTTCCACCTTTTTTCCCCCCTTCCCTCCCCACCCCGCTTTCCCCCTTTCCACTTATCCTCCCCCGTTTTCCCCCCCCCTTCTCCCCACTCCCCCATCCCCTTCTCCACTCCCATTCCCCTTCCTTTCCTCTCCTCACTTGTTTACCCTTTCACTTACACCATACAACACCCTTTTGCCCTGTTCATCATCACCTCTTCCTATTTGTTTGGTCACCTTCTGTAATCTTTCTCTACACAATGCGACTACAATTTTGACATTTTCCACAATATTCACCGATCACCATCCCTTGTCACCCTATCTCCACACTCACTATTTCATGTCTCACTTCTTCTTGTATGTGGCAATCTAGGTTACCTCAATCCCTATATACATTTTTATCCTTACTATCCCGTTATTTTGTTAGCTCCCCCAGGTTGCCGTGAGAGATCATTCGTTGGTGTTGGGGCCTTCGCCTGGGGTCTGCTGGGGACCTGGGTAAGCAGATTCGTTCTCTCCCCCCCCCCCCCTATTCCCATTACCTAATTGTATACTTTGATGCTGGAACATAAATTATTTGATCATGTATTTTTGTAAACCTCGTATCTTTTAATTATCAGGTTCAGACTGTTTAGTCAGAAAAACTTATCTCCAGATTCCCTCCTGATGAAGCGGACTGTGTCCGCGAAACTAGTCGAGGAATATGATATCTGAGATTTCGTGCTGTACTGTATACTATTGAATCCATTGGTGATATGCCTGTACTTTTATTAAGTGTTTATGTATTATCTTGTTCTGTCCATTGCATCAATAAATGAATTATAATTTTATTACTGCCGTTACTTGCTCTTATGGTTACCCTTAATTACTGTACCGTAATAGTCCAATATGCTCCTTTTGGTCGCCTGACTGGGGATCAGGCTTCCAATCCCTTTTTGATATTGATTCCTGGATGATGGTACATATGCTCCTTTTCTACCTCTATATTTTACTGTAGAGAGGCCACTTCTCTAATCGTACTATTTTAATTTGCTTCAGAACCTGTGCAGTGTATATGTGTTTAGCTTTTAATGAGCTAAGTAATGAGGTGGTAACACTATACATAACGTTTCCATATATATGCCGTTTTAGATAGAGACCACTTACTATTCTAAAAGCAATTAAAATAGTGCAAATTATGTTTTGTGGCACTTCTTTATCTAGTGATGCAATATTGTAAAATAGGAACCATATGTAATTAGCAGCTGAAGTGCACTGGATTTACTTGTAACATCACAATCTAGTCTTTTGATCTTACTCCTAATTAGCCTAAAGTAGTTCTGTGGAGGAGTCCGCAATAAAGGGATTCCTCTAAGCCTTTGTCTAATATAAATAATTAACTGCTTCCTGACTAAGGGTCGGTTCACACTGGGGCGACTTGGGATCCGACTTGTACGCCCTCAAGTCGCCCCAAGTCACCCCAGAAATAGATTCAATGGGAGTGAACGCTAGCGTCTTAATAGACACTACTGAAGTCGCTCCGACTTCAGAGCGTACTCCCTGTACTACTTTGATCCGACTTGGTAGGCGACCTGTACCATAGAAATCAATGGAAGTCGCCTCCAAGTCGGATCTCTCTGTAAAGTCAAGCGACTTTGCAGGGAAAACCCCTCCCTCCCCCCTCCCTCCCAGAGAGCTGATTGCCCTGTGATTGGCCACAGCCGAAGTCGCCTGTCATGGAGGCGACTTCAAGTCGCCTTGTAATTTGCTAAAGTCGCGCTGAAGTCGCGCTGAAGTCGCGTCGAAGCCGCGTTGAAGTCGCCGTGCAAAGTCGTGCTGAAGTCGTGTTGCTCCAGTGTGAACCGACCCTTAGGATTAGCAACTCTGTCTGGTTGAAACCAGTTTGGAATTTGACGAATCCAGCTTAGTGGCAAATCTCATTTGAGCCTATGTGGATTCAAATCTTTTTATGTAAATTATGGCCATTTCTAGGATTTAAAGGCAAACTACACCCTAAAGACATAGGAAGCTGGACAGGGCCTTGGTGGCTACAGCACGGCTGGCCAGTTCTGGGAGGGCATCATATGACATCCTCCCATGATCGTACTTCCTCGCACGCCCTCTGGGGCACACATTCAAAAGTGTCTGTGATCGCTGTGTCCTGTGGACGCATCACGGATCGGGGTAAATGGCCAATCACACTACCATGTGATTGCTCTTTCCAATGATGAGCGAGCACTTTGTAAAGAAAGCAAGGTCATGCCCTATTCAGCTTTCTCCTTTCCTCACACCAGACAGAGATTGGATGCTGCAGAGTGAGTTGATTGTTACTTACTGTACTTTACTGTGATCTATATTGGTCATCAGTGCCCAATAGTGCTCTATAGTGCCCATCAGTGAGTGCTCATCAGGGCCCTATAGTGCTCATCAGTGCACATGAGTGCCCTAAAGAGCCAGTGAGTGCTTATCAGTGTCCTACAGAAGCCCTGAAATTTAGCCACAAACGATCAGTATCTGCACCTTAGAATTGGGAAGTAACTGGTCTCAGCATTTGCTAATTGCTGCAAGATGCGCTCAGAGGAGGTTTTGTACTATGCATTGCTAGTGACAGAGGAAAGGTAATATTGCCACCAGCTATTAAAGAAGCAGGCTAGGTAATAGTTGTTGGCATGCAAGTCTGGCTCATTCTCTTGTCGATCAAGGCAAGGTTTTGTAAAGTTCAGCCCCTGATTCAGGTTTGTGCAGAGCTGGCTTTGAATTTCCGGGAGGCCGTCATATGACAGCCTCCCCTGTGCACGCACTGTGATCACCGAGTCACTGAGACTCGGGTGATCACCGATCCGAGTAAGGGGCCAGTCCCGGCCCCATACCATGTGATCAGCTGTCAGCCAATGACAGCTGATCACATGATCAAAACAAAAGCTCTGTGATCGTTTTTTTTCGCCTCATGCTGACAGCGCGAGGAGAAAAAAAATCTGATCACTGGCTTATCTACAAGAGACATCGGTCTCGAAGAGGAAGAGGCAATTCTGCCTCATATGTGCCACCAGTACCCCCAGCCAGTGCCACCTGCCTTTGGCACCTGACAGTGCCCACAATGCCACCTATCAATGCCCATGAGTGCCACCTATCAATGCCCACAAGTGCCACCTATCAATGCCCACAAGTGCCACCTCTCAATGCCCACCAGTGGTGCCAATCAGTGCCACCTAGCAGTGCTGCCTATTAGTGTAACCGATCAGTGCACATTATTGCACCCATCAGTGCCCATCACTGCCACCCATCAGTGCCCATCACTGCCACCTTCGGTGCTTCATCAGCGTACATCAATGAAGGAGAAAAATTACATTTTTAAAAATTTTATAACAAAAATAAAAAATAAAAAAAATATATATTTTTTTTAATTTGGTCTTTTTACATTTTTTTAACAAAAAATAAAAACCACAAAGGTGATCAAATACCACCAAAAGAAAGCTCTATTTGTGGGAAAAAAATGATAAAAAATTCATTTGGGTACAGTGTTGTATGACCACGCAATTGTCATTCAAAGTGCATCAGCGCTGAAAGCTGAAAATTGGTCTGGATAGGAGGGGGTTTAAGTGCCCAGTAAGCAAGTGGTTAAATCTGGCCTGTTAGTGGGTTCTGAGGATGGGAGTTGAGAACCACTGTTTTAGTGTGTCTCGGGTGGAATATCTTGTGTGGCTATTAGAAGATGATAAGCCCCACTTTTTTGAGCATTATTCAGTATATTCACAAAAAGCCTTGGTGAATTGTGTCAATACAGTACATTCTCTAGTCCAGTGGTTCTCAACCTTACTAGTGCCGTGACCCCTTGATAAAATTTCCCAAGTTGTGGGGACCCCTAACAGTGAAATTATTTTCGTAGTGTGGGTTGTCAGCACCCAAGGCAAGACAAGTAATTTGCGCCCCTAATGAACATTTAGCGCTCCCTGAGTCCCTTCCACTCTTTCTCCTCCGTTCTTTCTCTATCCTAATTTCTTGTTTTTTCCCCATCCCTCTCTCTAGCCATCTTTCTTGTTCTTTTTATTATTTTTTCTCTCCCTTTTTCCTTGTTCCTCCCAGGCCCGGATTTACTCCCTTTGCCGCCCCAAGGCCGGGCCCTTCAATGCCCCCCCACACACACACACCACCAGAAAGAGCCCCCAGACATAATACGGTCAAAGACTGCAGACATGATACAAGAGATGGTCAGAGACTGCAATCATAGTACAGGAGATGGTCAGAGATTGCAGACATGATACAGGAGACGGTCAGAGACTGCAGTTCCTATGGACATTAGTAGATAATGGCCAATAGGCCCTCTCACCTGACCCAGCGATACAGCAATGGTTCCTCTGATCAGGAGTCAGCTCACTCTGAATTGCCCGTGATTGACTCCGCTGGGTAGCACCCAGATCTGTATTCCTGCAATGACTCCATTCCTTTCTCCGCCAGGGATGGCGCCAGGCTGTGTGGCTTTCCCTCTGGTGGCGCAGGGCAGCAGGGTTCTCTCTCTAATGGTTTTCCCTCAGCACTGCCCTCTCTCTCTGGAGTCCTGGGTGTACTTTCCTGGGTGTAGACCCCCCTAGGACAAACCTCCCTCCATTAGTACAGACCCCCCCAGGACAAACGCCCCTCTATTAGTACAAACCCCCCAGGACAACCCCCCTCCATTAGTACAAACCCCCCCCCCAGGTCAACCCCCCCTCCATTAGTACAAACCCCCCCAGGACAACCCCCCTCCATTAGTACATACCCCCCAGGACAACCCCCCCTCCATTAGTACAAACCCCCCCAGGTCAACCCCCCCCTCCATTAGTACAACCCCCCCCCAGGTCAACCCCCCCTCCATTAGTACAAACCCCCCCGGACAACTCCCCCTCCATTAGTAAACCCCCCCCGGACAACTCCCCCTCCATTAGTAAAACCCCCCCTCCATTAGTACAACCCCCCCCCCGGACAACTCCCTCTCCATTAGTACAAACCCCCCCCGGACAACTCCCCCTCCATTAGTACAACCCCCCCAGGACAACCCCCTCTCCATTAGTACAAACCCCCCCAGGTCCACCCCCACCCCCTCCATTAACACAGACCCCCCCAGGACAAATCACCCCTCCCTTCATTAGTACAGACCCCCCCAGGACAAACCCCCCCCTCCATTAGTACAGACCCCCCCGGACAACCCCCCCTTCATTAGTACAGACATCCCAGGACAAATCCCCCCTTCATTAGTACAAACCCCCCAGGACAAACCCCCCTTCACTAGTACAGACCCCCAGGACAACCCCCCCTTCATTAGTACAAACCCCCCAGGACAAACCCCCCCTTCACTAGTACAGACCCCCAGGACAACCCCCCCTCCATTAGTGCAGACATCCCAGGACAAACCCCCCCTTCACTAGTACAGAGTCCCAGGACAACCCCCCCTTCATTAGTACAGACCCCCCAGGACAACCCCCCCTCCGAGGACAACCTCCCCTCCATTAGTACAGACCCCCCAGGACAACCCCTCTCCATAAGTGAACAGATGGAGACAGGCTTGGGCGGGAGTGAGAGACATAGGAGAACACGCGCCCCCCCCACCCCACAGAGACCAGCCGCTCCGATCTCCGGCGGCTGCTCTCCTTCTCTGACAGGAGGAGGGAGGGGGGACAAGCTTGAGCCTCGAAAAAACAGCAGCGGCGGCGGTGACCTGCGGAGGGAGCCGCCTCAGTCTGGACACAGAGAGGAGGAGGAGGGAGAGGAGCACTCTAGTGCTTCAGCGCCCCCACCTCTCTGGTGCCCGGGTGCGCTGCATGCTGCTATGTTAGTGTGGGGGGCGGCCGAGAAGTCGTTGCAGGAGCGGCGCCGCCCCTGTACCACTGCCGCCCCGAGGCCTGGCCTCAGTGGCCTTGTGGGAAATCCGGCCCTGGTTCCTCCCCCTCTTTTCCTCTCCCTTCCATGTAGTCTCTATTTTTATTCCTTCTCTTACTACTTGGTGGGAATGGGATGAGTGGCATTTCTGGTGGGTAGTTGGGATAAGTGGGAGTGCTGGTGGGGAGTTCGGATGTGTGGCAATGCTGGGGAGAGTTCTGATCAGCCAACTTAGGTGCTCTTGATCAAGCTCATCTGCTGATCTGAGAACTGTAGTGGGGACTTTTAATGGCAACTATAATCACAGGTAGTGTTACTCACTGTGTCTTCCGACTTTGTGGTGTCTCGTAACAGTGACACCTATGCCAAAATCAGGAGATAGGGTCTCCTCCAGCCCCTCCCACTTCACATTCCTCACCAGTCAGCTGACCTCTAGTCTCTGTCCCCCAGCCATGTCGTGAACTGAATGGGCGGCTGCGAAGAGGCTGAGTGGGAGGCCACGGGCTCCAGGAACAGCCAAGCTGGGCGGCCACAGGCTCTAGGGACAGCCCTGCTGGGCGGCCGCAAAAAGGCTGGGAGAGCGGTGTGGGCTTCAGGAACAGCCCAGGATTCGGTGACCCCTGGCAAATCATCATTTGACCCCTGAGGGGGTCCCAACCCCCAGGTTGAGAACCACTGCTCTAGTCAGACAAGGGAAATGTAAATTGAGTTTTGCTTAAACGCTACTCCAAGCCTGGTCGTTTGTATACTACTCAGCTACAAATAAAGTGCACCAATCCTCTCCTGCCTCTAGACACCAGTTCTAGCTCCCCATACCCATTAACCATAGCAACCACAGCTGCAGTTGAGTATACTTTCTTATCAACTATACATTACCCTGTGTCCACTAGCTGCACTTTCCATGCATGTAATCAATTGAAGTCTCCCTCTACTGCCCTGTTGCCCTTAGCAACCCACCTTTGCAACTGCTACCCCTTTTTCACTACCTCTTAGTACTGTTACTACTCCTCCATCACCTGCACAATCTGTTCATAGCCCTTCAATCGCTCACAGGACTCTAGTGTCCAAACATTACAAGAAAATGAAGTTTTTCTCAACCCATGCAATTCTGCCACTATCCACTCCTTTTGCAGTCATTGTTCAGTCAGATCCTGTGTTAGTTCCTGCCTCCACGTTTGTTGATGGGGTCCAATCCGCTTCCACACCTGCTGATGGGGTCCAGTTTGCCTCTACACCTGCTTATATGGTCCAGTCCACCTCCACCTCTGCTGATGATGTCCAATCAGCCTTCATGATGGCCCGGTGCCCGATGCTTGGCCTGCCTCTGATGGTCCAGTGCCTGATGCCCAACCTGCTTCTGATGGCCCAGTGTCCAACCTGCCTCTAATGGGCCGGGGCCCAGCCTACATGTGATGGTCTCATGCCCAGCCTGCCTCTGATGGTGTGGTGCCTGATGGCCAGCCTGCCTCCGATGGTTCGGCCCATCTAATCTTTGGTACCAGGGTTTGGGTCTCATCAGCTGTTGTTTCGAATATTGTTGCGCCCCATGTTTCTTCCATGCTCAGAAGAGCTTACAATCTAATAGGGTGGGGCAGGTGGTACAAAAGGTTGTAACTGTGGGGAATGAGCTGGTGGAAGTGGTAGGAGATTAGTTGGAGACGTGATAGGCTTTCCTGAAGAGATGACTTTTCAGGGATCGCCTGAAGGTAGCAAGAGTAGGGGATAGCCGGATAGATGGAGGTAGGGAGTTCCAGAGGATGGGAGAGGCTCTGGAGAAATCCTGGAGACGAGCATGGGAGGAGGAGATGGGAGAGCTTGAAAGCAGGAGGTCTTGAGAGGAGCGGAGAGGTCGATTTCGATGATGTTTGGAGACAAAATTAGTGACGTAGCTCGGGGCAGAGTTGTGAATGGCTTTGTATGTTGTGGTTAGTATTTTGAATTTAATTCGCTGGGTGATTGGGAGCCAGTGTAGGGATTGGAGTAGAGGGTTGGCAGACACTGAGCGGTTGGTAAGGTGGATAAGTCTGGCAGCAGCATTCATGATAGACTGAAGAGGGGATAGCCTATGGAGAGGTAAGCCAATGAGAAGGGAGTTGCAATAGTCAAGGCGAGAGATAACAAGGGAGTGAATGAGGAGCTTGGTGGTTTCATTTGTTAAAAAGGGGCAAATTTTATAGATGTTACTGAGGTGAATTCTACAAACTTTTGACAACGATTGGATTTGAGGCTGAAATGACAAGTCAGAGTCTAGGATTACACCTAGTACCCTGGCGTGAGGGGAGGGACTGATGGTTGCATTGTTGATTTTGATGGAAAAGTCATGGAGGGGGGCACGGGCGGGGGGGAATACTAATAGCTCAGTTTTAGAGAGATTTAAGGAAGTGGTGCGACATTCATGCTGATATGTCAGTTAGTAAGTTAGTAATGCGAGAGGAGACTGAAGGAGTGAGGAGTAGACAGATTTGGGTGTCATCAGCGTATAAGTGGTATTGGAAGCCGTGCGCAGTTATTAAGTCACCGAGGGAGGAGGTGTAGATGGAGAAGAGAAGGGGTCCAAGAACCGAGCTTTGGGGGACCCCCACAGAAGGGGGCAATGGAGAGGAGGAGACAGAGTTGTAGGTGACACTGAAGGAGCGCTGTGATAAATAGGCAGAGAACCAGGATAGAGCAGAATCTTGGAGGCCAAGGGAATGTAGTTTATTGAGAAGGAGCGGGTGGTCAACAGTATCAAAGGCCGCAGAGAGGTCAAGTAGTAGGAGTATGGAGTACTGGCTGTTGGTTTTAGCAGTTAGTAAATCGTTAGTGAGTTTTAGTAAGGCAGTTTCCGTGGAGTGCTGCGAGCGAAAGCCAGATTGTAAGGGGTCAAGAAGGTTATTTTCATTGAGGTAGGAGCTAAGACGGTTATAGACTAAGCGTTCTAGAAGTTTAGAGGTGAATGGGAGCAATGAGATGGGTCTTAAGTTGTTCAGGTCGGTAGGGTCCAGTGAGGGCTTTTTAAGAATGGGAGTGATCTGCGCATGTTTTAGAGGGGAGGGAAAGTTGCCACTAGAGAGGGAGAGATTGAAGATGTGGGTGAGGGAGCATAGGATAGAAGAAGAGGGTAACCGTAGTAGTTGTGAGGGAACAGGATCCAAAGGACAATTGGTTAGGTGGGCATCCGAGAAAATTTTTGTAACCTCTTCCGTAGTAGCCAATTCAAAAGAGGAGAGTGTTGAATGTGCTGCTAGGCAAGGTATGTTGGGTGGTGAAGACGTACGCACAGTGGAGATGTCCTCACGAATTGCATCAATCTTGCCTTTGAAGTGATTGGCAATCTCTTGGGCAGTGAGTGAGTTAGTGGGTAGAGGGGGTTACAGCAGTTGCAGAAGCAACAGGCTGTTCAGGCTCTAATTGATGCTCACATCACACCAGTAAATGCTATATCTGCAGAGAACTCCTCCCTGGAAAAAGCAGGAGTGGGGCCACACCTGATCGGGCTAAGTGAGATTCTGAGGAGTGTGTTGACTCAAGCAGGGAACAACAAACTAGGCCATTATTTCTCAAGCATTTTTTAGTCATGGCACACCTAAATGTAGTTTGTGAGGCAGAATTCAGTGATCAGCAAGTTGTGATGCAGAGTTGCCTTGTACCTGTAAAAATCAGTGAGCAGTATGTACTGGCAGGACAGGGCCGTATACAGCAGAAGGTGAGCAGTATGGTAATGGCAGTTTATGTGCAATATGTAGTGTCAGTCATTGAGTGGTATGTAGTGGCTGTCAGTGAGTTGTATGGTAAGAGCAGCCAGTGACCGGTTGTTATGTCACTTATGCCGCGTACACACGGTCGGACTTTTCGTCTACAAAAGTCCGACGGACGCCGACAGACTAAAGCTGGCTGACAATCCGATCGTGTGTGGGCTTCCCCGGACTTTCAGCGGACTTTTTCAGCCTCAAATCCGATGGACTTTAGATTTGAAACATGCTTCAAATCTTTACGTCGTAACTACGATGGACCCCGAAATCCGCTCGTCTGTGTGCTAGTCCGACGGACAAAAACCCACGCTAGGGCAGCTATTGGCTACTGGCTATCAACTTCCTTATTTTAGTCCGGTGTACGTCATCACGTACGAATCCGTCGGACTTTTGTGTGGTCGTGTGTAGGCAAGTCCGTTCGTTAGAAAGTCTGCCGCAAGTCCGTCAAAAGTCCGCCGGAAGTCTGTCGTTTTGTAGACGAAAAGTCCGACCGTGTGTACGCGGCATTAGTGAGCAAAGCATGGAATTCCAGCTAGAGAAGATTCTTTCAATCAGCACCCCTGGAGATGATGGGGAAACAAATTAAGGTCTCTTGGCATTGATGATATGCACCTACAGAGAAAATTGGTTACAGGGGCGCGCCCAAAGGGTGGTAAAAAATAGTGTTCAGAAATTGTGAGTTGAGTGCCCCAGAGCTCTGTCCTGAGACCAATTCTGTTTAGCTTGTTTATAAATGATAGTTCAATCAATAAACTAGAGGGATGGGCAAACAAATGGCAAATGAGGTTCAAAGTAGGGAAATGTAAAGTAATGAACTTGGGAGCTAAAAAATATGAACCAAAGCTACACACTAGGGGGAAAGAAACCGTTCAGCCTTTAACTGCGTAGGGTTTTTTTCTCAGATAGCAAGGATAACTTGCCACAAATTTGTAGCAGTGTTGAATTGTAAGCCGCGTACACACGATTGGAATTTCGGCCCGCAAAAGACCGATGAGAGTTTTTCGTCGGAAAATGCGACCGAGTGTATGCTACATCGGTCTTTTGCTGGTGGAATTCCAGCCAGCAAAAGATTGAGAGCATGCTCTCAATTTTTCGGTCGGGAAAAGTTCATATACGAAAATGCGATAGTCTGTGGCAATTCCGATGTGCAAAATCCCTACGCATGCTTGGAAACAATTCGACGCATGCTCGGAAGCATTGAACTTAATTTTCTTGGCTCGTCGTAGTGTTGCACATCACCGCGTTCTTGACGGTCGTAATTTCAGCAAACTTTTGCGTGACTGTGTGTATGCAAGGCAAACTTGAGCGGAATCCCGTCGGAAAAGCCATCATATCTTTTTCAGCGAGAAATCCGCTCATGTGTACGCGGCATATGTCTTGTTAACTTGCTGCACATTTTCACTGTCAAGTTATACACTTTTCCAAAGTCAGTGAACAGGCAAAAAATTTGTTTGAACACACAAACACACTTAAAGTCTATGGGACACGAACATGAATAATCAAAAGTGCTAATTTTAAAGGCTTATATGCAAATTATTGTCATAAAAAGTGTTTGGGGACCTGGGTCCTGTCCCAGGGGACATGGATCAATGCAAAAGCAAGTTTTAAAATTGGCCGTTTTTTCGGGAGCAGTGATTTTAATAATGCTTAAAGTGAAACAATAAAAGTGTAATATCCCTTTAAATTTCGTACCTGGGGGGTGCCTACAGTATGCCTGTAAAGGGGCGCATGTTTCCCGTGTTTAGAACAGTCTGACAGCAAAATGAAATTTCAAAGGAAAAAAGTCATTTAAAACTACTCGCGGCTATTAATGTATTGCCAGTCCGACAATACACATAGAGTTCATTGATAAAAACGGCATGGGAATTCCCCACAGGGGAACCCCGAACCAAAATTTAAAAAAAAAATGATGTGGGGGTCCCCCTAAATTCCATACCAGGCCTTTCAGGTCTGCTATGGATTTTAAGGGGAACCCCGGCCAAAATTATTAAAAAAAATGACATGGGGGTCCCCCTAAATTCCATGCCAGGCCCTTCAGGTCTGGTATGGATATTAAGGGGAACCCCGCGCCAAAATTAAAAAAAAAAAAAACAGCGTGGGGTCCCCCAAAAATCCATGCCAGACCCTTATCCGAGCACGCAACCTGGCGTTCGACTCAAACTCGAAGCTCATCCCAACATAACTGAACCAGAACTAGGGAAAGGACTTGCAGAATGTTTGCAAAGAGAGTTGATCTGGAGTCATGCAATGCTGGATTGTGCAAAAAACTTGTGAAGCCTGGCAGATCTAGCAATAGCTTAGCAAGTCATTTTAAAACTTACAGCTCAATTGCTTGCTACAGTATCTGGGTTACTGTTAGAATGGTAAGGATGTAGAACTCCCTTTCACAATCCGTGGTGTCAGAGGGAAGTGTTGATAATTTCAAAAAAACCTTTAAATGGCCATCTTGGCGATATACAGGGATGTGGGAAGTGGTAGAGACATAAAAGAATACACACACCTACACAGGTTGAACTAGATGGACTGGTATCTTTATTAAACCTTACCAACTAAGTAAGGGCTGCTATTTCGGCTCCTCTTCCATCTTCAGCTGCTGGATTAGCCATAGCAGCCATCTGTGTGATAAGGGAAGGAGGTGCCCCCCCTTAGAACTCTCCGTGGCACCCTGGTTGAGAAATCGTAATCTAGGCTGTTAATGTAAGGTCCTCGAGGATGGGGAATGCAGGTAGCCCCAGAGGCCAGTGGATTGTGAGCTAGAGAGACCCAATGCAGTGGAACTGCTACTCTGGCACATGGGCTATGAAATGTTGCACTGCATATAAGGGACAGCTTAAAGTGGAAGTTCAGCCTAAAACCAATATCCCTGAATCTACATGCAGCCACAATCTAAGATGAACCTATCTAGTCCAGTAAAGCAAAAATCACTACACATACCTTTTCTGAAGCCGCTCGAGCTTGACCTTCAGCGGCGGATGCTGTGTGCAGGAGACAGCCAACAACGTCTGGCAAATGCCTGAGAGGTGGCGTCACTTATAGAGTTACCATGGGCTTCCATTATCGGCTGCTTCTTCTGCACCTGCCTAGACAGAGAAGCCACTGCTGATAGCTCGTGGGGACCGGACGGCTTCAGAAAAGGTATGAATAGCGATTTTTGCTTTACAGGGCTAGATAGGTTAGTCTTAGATTGTGTCTGCAAGTAGATTTAGAGATTTTAGTTTTAGGCTGAATTTCTACATTAATAGAGAATACCAGGTGGTAGGAGGCTAAGGTCGTGCTGTGGTGATCACATCCTCCATGTTCCCCTCCTCATTGGGTGCCAAACAAGGATCACATGAGAGGCCTATGGCTATGCTAGGCACTTTGGATAGGGTTACTGCCTTACACATGGGGTACCTTTCCATGAACAGAGGACTGAACTATAGTAAACTCCCTCAATGTAAATAAACACTACAACAGTCATTCCCAACTGGGGCAGCATAGAACTCTACCTGCCTACAAGCTGATTAACCAGGTCACTGTAGTCAGCAGCAAAGACTTACCAAGGCATATCTCTTGCAAATATGAGGGATGGTGGGAATAAACTACTTCATCCTGAAAAGGCAGGCATAGAGTGTGGAGTATCCACGTGCAACATTGTGGCTGTGACACAGCAATTAATATCTCAGTGTGTTAACTCTTCTGATCCTTTTCGCAGAAACTGAAGAAATAGAGGAGTATTTATACATATTTTATGGTTGAGGAATCCTCCAATCTCCTTCTATTGATGCGTTGAGCCCCTCCAAAAATATATAAACAATTATAATACTAGGAACTGAGGTTGTCCACCATATCAGCAACAACAATTGTGAAAAAGGAAAAATATCCCACACAAACTCAAAGATAAAAAAATATATATAAAACAGATATTTTCTTTTTTCCACAATTGCTGTTGTTGATATGCTGGATTACATCATTCCCTAGTATTGAAAAAGGGGAGTAATGGTGGTGCTCAGTGTTACCAATAATCTAGTAGCTCTCGATGCTCATTCAGCTCATTAAGAATCTTCAAAGACTGAGTTACACCAGAGACCCTGGATGTGGAAAGCACGCCATGGCTAATTAACATAGTACAGAAAGGTTTGGAAAGAACCCGGTATCAAAGGTTACACTCCATGCAGCCCCCACAATTCTTTGTGTAGTGGTGCTTGGGTATGGCCTCCAAAACTATAGTTAAGAAAAGGCCAATCCAGATAGCTGAATAAGGGCCCATCACCACAACATGTAAACAAAATCTTGGTTGAAGCAAGAAAAAATCTTGAGAAAAAAAAAATGGCTAGTAAAATGGGTAATGTTTAGGAAAAATAGAAAAGATGTCCTCATAGGGCACCAGAAAAAAACTGAAGCATGCTGGGAGTGTGAACCCTTAGACCTAGGGGGCTTTTTGTTTGCCAGTGTCAAAAGCCTGTACACATGCTGTGGCAAAAAAATAGCACATTTGTGTTTTATGTGCAGTACTGCTGCTAAATGCAACCCATTGTACGTGATTTCAGCACAGTGATGTGGACTTGAAAGGGTAAAACAGGTGGTAAGAAGATGCCACCCAGCCACCTGTTAACTGCCCTCAGAAAAGTGATCTGTGGACAGGGCCGGATTAACATAGTGGCTATTGGAGCTGCAGCTCCAGGCCCCTTATCTTAAGATAGGCCCATGGCTCGGCGACCATGGGTCACATAGAGCCCAAATTTAGGGGGTGTGTAGCTGAAGGTCTACCCCACTACTGGTCAAAATCTGGGGTTCCTATCACCTATGGTCCTGGAGATATGGGGCTCCTTGCGCAGCCTGTCAGAAGCTACATACGGAGTGGCCAGTTTAAATACAAGCTGGCACACTCTGTTTGCAGCAGACTGAGAGGGTGAGCTCACAGTGCCTCTCCTCACTTCTTGCCAGAGACACAGCTCAATGGATAGCTTGGAGCCTGCAGAGTTTGACAGGCAGCACCGCCTGTCAAACTTGCTCGCAGTAGCAGCACAGTCCATCAATGTAAAACTGCCATTCAGCAATGTAAAAAAAAAAAAGGAGGCGGCAGTAGCACCTCATGAACGCCTATCAGCTGCTGCTATACCACTCGTTGAAAAGCAATACACCACAGATCACTTTTCAGAGGGCAGTAAGCATTACTGCAAATGTGAAAGTAACTTGAAACACATCATCCATTTCACACTCCACCAACCAGGTCACTCCCCAGCCACTTTCCATGTAAGCCACCTCCCTTCAACTTATATCACAGGTGACCATTTCCCAACCTGCAGATGACAGACCCTACTCCAAAAGATATCATTCCCAGTTACTCCCCCCACCCGCTGATTGATATCCCTCCATGACCACCTCACACCCCCCTGCTGACAGACCCAGCCTGTCCCCACACACCTTCTCACCTGCTGACCTGTGGATGGGGGAATCAATCCCACAGTGTTATTGTGTTCTGCCAGTGGGGAGCCTTCCCAACCCACAGAATACAATGATCAGTGTTGCTAACTATAGCTGGCAGCACTGACTGTTTTGGGAAAAACCTGACAGGCTGGTTGTACGATTAATAGATCAAGTCGATTAATAGATTGACTTGTGTACAACCAGTTAGCCCATACATAGATCGACTATAGCTGGTCTCTGCTTAATTGGCTTAATTTCAATTAATGTATGGCCCGCTTAACCACTACGCAGTCCCTAAACATCCTTCCACAAACCTTTACATTTTCCTTCCCAGATTCCTACATCCTCCTCACCTGTACATAGTGCCCACTGTCATACCCTCCACAGTCCTCTCCTATACATAGTGCCCCCTGTCATATCCTCCACACTTCTTTCCTATACATAATGCCCACTGTCATACCCTCCACACTCCTCTCCTGGACATACTGCCCACTGTGATACCATCCACTCTCCTCTCCTGTGCATACTGCTCATGTCATACCCTCCACATTCCTCTTCTGTACATACTGCCCACTGTGACACCCTCCACACTCCTCTCCTGTACATACTGCCAACTGTCATACCCTCCACACTCTTCTCCTGTACATAGTGCCAATTATCTTTCTCTCCACACTCCTCTCCTGTACATACCACCCTCATAATACCTTCCACACTCCTCTCCTTTACATACTGCCCCTATCATACCCTCCACACTCCTCTCCTGCACATACTGCCCCATCATACCCTCCACACTCCTCTCCTGTACATACTGCCCCATCATACCCTCCACACTCCTCTCCTGTACATACTGCCCCATCATACCCTCCACACTCCTCTCCTGTACATACTACCCACTGGTATACCCTTCACACTCCTCTCCTGTACATAGTGCCCAATGTTATACCCTCCACATTCCTCTCCCTCACCGGCACATACTTCCCACTTTTATACCATCCATACTCCTCCCCTATGCCTCTTACACACAAAAACAGTTCTTTAAAATGATATTGAATACCCTCAATGTTACCAGCTCTAGAATGGGCACACTTTTGTTCCATCTTCACCCTGTCTTCCTTACGGGTTCTGTGCCTTCGGTCACTTGCCTTGGCCGGGCTGTGTTGCTGTCATTTCCACGCATGCTCATTCGCAACCCCTTTCTCTCTCTCTCTCTCTCTCTCTCTCTCTCTAATCCCCCCTCTATCTCTCATCCTCCCTCCCTTACCCCTCACCTCTCTCATCCCCTTTCTCTCTCTCTCATCCTTCCTCTCTCTATTTAATTTAATTTGTTATTAAATTGTTTGCATTTTTAATTATTATTTCTATTATTTTTTTTTTTTAAATAAAGCCCCACCATAATCCTCAGCACCATGCCCATGATGTTCTTAATCCGGCCCTGTCTGTGGATCATTTTTCAGAAGGACAACAAAGTCTGCTGCCCATGTGAAAGAACCCTTAGATAGTTGTCACCAGGCAAAATTTCTCAACTAGAAAATTTACCCTCACCTCCTGTTGTAACAACTGTAACATTTAAGATTTCCCATCACTCTGTCTTAAAATGATAACGTATGTATGTATGATAATGGCCACCAGAACACATAAGTTGATTAATCTACAGTACCTAGCGAGAACACAGATGGAATAAAACCCTAGTCTATTCTATCCAAAAGTTTTCTTTAACCACTTCAGCCACGGAATGATTTACCCCCTTCCTGACCAGAGCACTTTTTGCAATCTGGCACTGCACTGCTTTAACTAGTAATTGCGCTGTCATGCAATGCTGTACCCCAACAAAATTTGCATCCTTTTTTTCCCACAAATAGAGCTTTCTTTTGTTGGTATGTGATCACCTCTGTAATTTTTATTTTTTGTGATATAAATGAAAAAAATCCCCAAATTTTGAAAAAAAAAATGATATTTTCTACTTTTTGTTGTAAAAAAAATACAATAAACTAAATTTTAGGCCAAAACACATTCAGCCACGTCTCGGGTAAAAAAGAAAAAAAAAAAAATCAATAAGCGTATATTTATTGGTTTGCACAAAAGTTCTACCGTCTACAAACTAGGGTACATTTTCTGGAATTCACGCAGCTTTTAGTTTATGCCTGCCTATCTCATTTCTTGAGGTGCAGTACAGATGACCCTATTTTGGAAAGTAGACAACCCAAGGAGTTTGCTGAGAAGCATGTTGAGTACATTGAAAATTTTATTTATTTGTACAGTGATTGAAAAATGACAAAAAAAAAAAAATACACAAAGTTGCCACTGAAATTATATATTGCTCACACATGCCATGGGTATATGTGAAATTACACCCCAAAATACATTTTGCTGCTTCTCCTGAGTATGGGGATACCACATGTGTGAGACTTTTTGGGAGCCTAGGCGCGTACAGGACCCCAAAAACCAATCACCGCCTTCAGGATTTCTAGGGGTGTAAACTTTTGATTTCACTCCTCACTACCTATCACAGTTTCAGAGGCCAAGAACTGGCAAGATAGCACAACCCCCCCCCCAATTACCCCATTTTGGAAGGTAGACACCCCAAGCTATTTGCTGAGAGGCATGTTGAGTGGAATATTTTTTTCAAACGCAATTTTTTTTGAAAAAAAAAACACTTTCTTTTACATTTTAATGCACTAAAAACGCACTATATGGCCAAAATGGTTGGTAAAATATAAAAGATGATCTTATGCAATGCACAATGTACATTGATACCAAACACGATATGTTTTAAAATTGCGCACAACCGTGCAGTGGCGACAAACTACATACAATTTTGAAGGCCATTACATGTTACCACTTTAGATTTACAGAGGAGGTATACTGCTAGAATTACTGCCCTCAATCTGACATTCGCGGTGATACCTCACATGCATGGTGCAATTGCGGTTTACATACGGCACCAGACTGACGCTTGCGTTCACCTTTGCGTGCAAGTACAGGGGGGGGGGTTGGTGGGCTGGCAGGGGTGCTTTATTTTTTTATTTTTTATTTTATTTTTACACTGTTCCTTTAATTTTTTTTTATCATTTTTATTTTTATCACAGGGAATGTAAATATCCCCTATGATAGCAAAAAGTAGTGACAGGTACTCTTTTTTGAAATTATTGGGGTCTATTAGACTCTAGATCTCTCCTCTGCCCTCAAAGCATCTGACCACACCAAGATCGGTGTGATAAGATGCTTTCCCAATTTCCCAATGGCGTTGTTTATATCCAGCGAAACCAAAGTCATGAAATGCTCGTAGCTTCCTGTTTCTTAGGCCATAGAGCTGTTGGGAGCCATTCTGGCCTCCAATCAGCTCTATGGTCAGCTGGTGGAACCACCGGCTGCATTCTCCTGTCTCAGGGAACCTGATGGGACAGGAGAGCCCGAGAAAACCATGGGAGACGGCGGGGGGGGGGGGGGTTGCCTTAAACTACTTGTAAAAGCAGTCTAGCTGCTAATTAGCCACTAGGATTGCTTTTACATGAAATCCGACCGCCGGCTGAAAAGAATGATACCAAGATGATACCTAAACCTACAGGCATTATTCTGGTATAACCACTCATCACTACTTAATACCAGTACGTCGCTGGTCCTTGTTGGGCGTATATTGTAATTTTCTTTTTTTTCAGAAATTGATCGGTGGGTATGCCCACCATTAGAATACCACCCTGAATCCACCCACTTCTAATGATGGGCATACATGCAGAGTTTATATTTTTAACTGTGGTGGTGAAATCACTTCCTACAGCGCTGGAGTCGCTGATTTACGTATCGTGAGAGCAAACACTGTTGCTGTCAAGATAAATAAATCAGTGCTGGAGCTGAATGGTGTACCTGAAAAGAAATAATGGTTAACAATAAAACACAGTAAACAGTAAAGTATAAAGCCTGCAGTAAAGTATTCATGGGTCAGATGGTAAACGCACCAACTAGAAACAAAGCATTACTAGACCTACTGATAACCAACAATACAGACTTGATCACGGATGTGGAAATATGGGGCAATTTAGGAAACAGCGATTACAGGTCAATTTGTTTCAGAATAAATCACACTAATAGGAAACATAAGGGAAATACAAAGACACTGAATTTCAAAAGAGCCAACTTCCCTAAACTACGAGCTTTGCTAGAAGATACAAATTGAGATAAAATCTTAGGAACAAAGAACACGGAGGAGAAATGGGTATGCTTTAAGAGCATACTAAATAAGAGCATTAGCCAGTGCATCCCAATGGGAAATACATTTAAAACAGCTAATAAAAGCAAAATGGCAAATGAGGTTTAATGTGGAAAATGTAAAATAATGCATTTGGGTGGCAAAAATAGGAATGCAATCTACTCACTGGGGGGAGAACCTCTGGGGGAATCTAGGATGGAAAAGGACCAGTTGGTCCTACTAGATGACAGGCTCAGCAATAGCATGCAATTCCATGCTGCTGCAAGCAAAGAAAACAGAATATTGGCATGCATTAAAAAAGGGATTAACTCCAGAGATAAAATGATAATTCTCCCACTCTACAAGACTCTGGTCAGGCCGCACCTGGAGTATGCTGTCCAGTTCTGGGCACCAGTCCTCAGGAAGGATGTGCTGGAACTGGGGAAAGTCCAGAGAAGGGCAACAAAACAAATAAATGGTCTGGAGGACATTAGATATGAGGAAAGGTTACGAGCACTGAACGTATTCTCTCTGGAGAAGAGATGCTTGAAAGGGGATATGATTTCAATGTACAAATACCATACTGGTAACCCCACAATAGGGATAAAACTTTTCCACATAAAGGAATTTAATAAGACACGCGGCCATTCACTAAAATTAGAAGAAAAGCGGTTTAACCTTAAACTGCGTAGAGGGTTCTTTACTGTAAGAGCGGTAAGGATGTGAAATTCCCTTCCACAGGCAGTGGTTTCAGCGGGGAGCATCGATAATTTAAAAAAACTATTAGATAAGCATCTGAATGACCATAGCATACAGGGATATACAATAGAGTATTGACATAAAAGCACACACATAGGTTGGACTAAATGGACTTGGGTCTTTTTTTAACCTCGCCTACTATGTAACTAAGCAAATGTGATAAAACATAGTAACAATAAAACATTGCAGTTAAGCATAAAATACAGTAAAACAGAGCAGGACAATAGAGAGAGAACAATAGAGAGAGAATAGAGTGGGGCGGGGCACGGCAGTGAGAGAGGACGTGTGATGTGAGAGGTCAGGTCGAGATGGTGCTCCTCAGCTAAATTCTCCCCTTCAATTTCTACTATCCTGTGATCGGAAAACCTGAAACTACGTGAGTCGTGACAGCAGTGCATGAACAGCTCTAACGCTGTGTGATCTCCGGCATCGTTCCTGGCACTGCTCCTGGCTCTGAAGCATTGAGTGCTGGCGGATCTCCAGTGGTTTGGCTTTTCCTTTGCCGCCGGTGTGTTAGCTGGCTTGTTGTTGCTTTACCTTGCCCGTAAAAGTGATAGCTGTCTCTCGGCTTACTCTGCCTTCCCCCTCTCTGGTTGTGACGGAGCTGTGATTCCTGGGGGAGGTGTATGACAATTGGCTGGAGCGGCAGCTTCTTAGCAATCTGCTCAGCGGTATCTTTATATCTACATGATATCCACGACTCTTCGGCATCTTCCTGGTATTTATGAAACAACTTCATAGTAGGTACTTAAGTGATTCTAAGTGATTGCGTAACCCCCCGTGAATATACCTCGGCCACTGTGATATACCTTTAAGGATATTTAAGGATTGCTGACACTCCAGGATAAATTCTATGGCAACTTGACTATTTTGTTCTACAATTAAAACTTTAATTATTTTCTCGCTTCATACGTTGCCTCTTATCAGTCATCAGCTGCTTGCCATAGAAGGAAAATAAAAATAAAAAATATCAGCCCCCGCTATCATCATTATTACCACTTACTACTGCTGTCATCATTACTACTATTAATTACTGCTTATTACAGTTGCTTGCTATATAAAGGGGGAAAAGGGAATGCACTCATTGACCATTTGTTTTATCTGCTATTTCCTATATTTCCTATATTGGCTGATTTGCTATATCTGTTGCCTGTTATATTAGCTATTAGCTATCTACCCTATCCCTAAATTGCTACATCTGATGACTGCTATATGAGCTGCTTGTCAGTTATAAGCGCTGCTCATTATTAAAGTAATCCACCTGGCCTGCTTCTGGACTGCTCTCAGTTTCTAAATCTGATTATAGCTATATTATAACCCAATTGCTGAGTGGGGATTTATTACCAGCCTTTATTCTAACTGGCATCGAGTGTAAGGATGACACGGAGGACCAAAAAAGATCTGGGGAATGTGGATGATGCTGGGGACAAGTCTGTATCTGAAAATACCATCCAGAATAGCATAGAAAAGTAAACACAGAGCACTGTGAAGTCTCAAGACATTGTCACTCAGCTCCAGAAATTTGCACATTCACCAGAGACGGGTAAAGAAGAAACCTTATTTAAAGGCATCTACTTCATCGCAGGGAGCAGTCACAGAGGAAACACCTGATGGTACAGATAAATCCCAGGGTAAGGGTAATAACTTGATAGGAACATTTAGACCAGGGATATGCAATTAGCGGACCTCCAGCTGTTGCAAAACTACAAGTCCCATTATGCCTCTGCCTCTGGGTGTCATGCTTGTGGCTGTCAGAGTCTTGCTATGCCTCATTGGAATTGTAGTTCTGCAACAAGCTGGTGGTCCGCTAATTGCATATCCCTGATCTAGACGAAATAGTAAGCAATAGAACTCCAGAGAATACCGTGTATGACAATTCTGCCAAATCCTTAAATACATCAAATGCCTCAGAAACAGAGCATGTAATTACACTCACATGTAGTAATGGCTTTCAAAATATCTGTAACAGCTCTGTGAATATTCTCTCCCATAACCTGGAAAGAATAAAGGAAGACCTAACCTCAATTAGACAAGATATGCAAATATTTAAAGAGAGAATGAAATCTGCTGAGGAGAGAATAAGCACAGTTGAAGATTCCTTAAATACAGCTCTTAACTCCAATAAAGAGGTTATGCAACAACTATCCACATATCCATTGGAAAATATTGAGAACCATCTCCGTCGGAATAATATCAGAATAGTAGGCCTCCCCGAATGGGTAGATGGAAATACTCCTACTGAATTTATAGAAAAATGGCTTATATCTATGATGGGCCCAGAACATTTCTCCTCTTTTTTTTTCCGTGGAAAAAGCTCATAGAGTGCCTACCAGAGTATCATCTGCGGGGAGTGTACCTAGGGCTTTGATCTTGAAAATGATGAATTATAAAGATAGGGATATTATCCAGCAGAGAGCTAGACAACTTTCAGGTATAAGGATGAATGGCTCAAAAATAATCCTAATTTCTCAGCAGCCATGCAGCGCCAACGGGCAGGATTTAATGAAGTGAAGCAGCGACTGAGGCAGATGGACTTATCCTACTCTATATGTTTTC
Source organism: Lithobates septentrionalis (assembly GCA_037952835.1). NCBI lineage: Eukaryota > Metazoa > Chordata > Amphibia > Anura > Ranidae > Lithobates > Lithobates septentrionalis. Next base: position 823,449 of record JBBDGP010000553.1, read on the forward strand.
TAGCTAAACTTTGAGTAATAGCACAGGGCTCCACACATTATTTTTCATCCCCAGAACTGGAGACTCAGTGGCTGGACAATTATAAACGGTCATATTAGCTCCCAGAGAGGAGGGAGGGAAGAGGAAATAGAAAAGAAAAGGGAAAGAATTTCTCCTTTTCATTTTTTTTCTTTCCCTTTTCGTGACTTTTTTTCCTCTCTTTTTTTTTTTGGGGGGGGAGTAAGTTTGGATATTTGAGGGGGGGGGGCTGAGAGAGTACTATTTTTTTCCTTTAGCCCTCTCGATCAGATAGCCCCCACGTTTTTGTTTTGTTATGTTGATTATGTTATTGTGTGTATGCATTTTTTGTATATGATTTTGTTTTGTTATGTCAATTATGTTCATGTTTGTGTATGTCTGTCTTGTATGTTGGTTCATGCGCACCTCTTGGAATATACTTTTGTTTCGTCCTCTTCCTCCCCCCATGGGAGGAACCCACGGGGGATTGGGTGATGGGCAAGGTGGACCGCGGGGGAAGGGAAGTAAGGTGACATGGGTTGGATTGAAAAATGCCACATTTGCTGTATTTGGTTTGATAATTTTGGTTTGGTTATTTGAGATTGATCTGACATGGCTCCTTTAACCACTTGAGCCCCGGACCATTATGCTGCCTAAGGACCAGAGGTCTTTTTCCAATTTGGCACTGCGTCGCTTTAACTGCTAATTGCGCGGTCATGCAATGCTGTACCCAAACGAAATTTGCGTCCTTTTCTTCCCACAAATAGAGCTTTCTTTTGATGGTATTTGATCACCTCTGCGGTTTTTATTTTTTGCGCTATAAACGGAAAAAGACCGAAAATTTTGAAAAAAAATGATATTTTCTACTTTTTGTTATAAAAAAAATCCAATAAACTAAATTTTAGTCATACATTTAGGCCAAAATGTATTCGGCCACATGTCTTTGGTAAAAAAATGTAAATAAGCGTATATTTATTGGTTTGCGCAAAAGTTATAGCGTCTACAAACTAGGGTACATTTTCTGTAATTTACACAGCTTTTAGTTTATGACTGCCTATGTCATTTCTTGAGGTGCTAAAATGGCAGGGCAGTACAAAACCCCCCCAAATGACCCCATTTTGGAAAGTAGACACCCGAAGGAAATTGCTGAGAGGCATGTTGAACCCATTGAATATTTATTTTTTTTGTCCCAAGTGATTGAAAAATGACAAAAAAAAAAAAAATATTTACAAAACGTTGTCACTAAATGATATATTGCTCACACAGGCCATGGGCCTATGTGTAATTGCACCCCAAAATACATTCAGCTGCTTCTCCTGAGTATGGGGATACCACATGTGTGGGACTTTTTGGGAGCCTAGCCGCGTACGGGGCCCCGAAAACCAATCGCTGCCTTCAGGATTTCTAAGAGTGTAAATTTATGATTTCACTCTTCTCTGCCTATCACAGTTTCGGAGGCCATGGAATGCCCAGGTGGCACAAAACCCCCCAAAATGACCCCATTTTGGAAAGTAGACACCCCAAGCTATTTGCTGAGAGGCATATTGAGTCCATGGAATATTTTATATTTTGACACAAGTTGCGGGAAAGTGACACTTTTTTTTTTTTTTTTTTCATAAAGTTGTCACTAAATGATATATTGCTCACACAGGCCATGGGCCTATGTGTAATTGCACCCCAAAATACATTCAGCTGCTTCTCCTGAGTATGGGGATACCACATGTGTGGGACTTTTTGGGAGCCTAGCCGCGTACGGGGCCCCGAAAACCAATCGCTGCCTTCAGGATTTCTAAGAGTGTAAATTTATGATTTCACTCTTCTCTGCCTATCACAGTTTCGGAGGCCATGGAATGCCCAGGTGGCACAAAACCCCCCAAAATGACCCCATTTTGGAAAGTAGACACCCCAAGCTATTTGCTGAGAGGCATATTGAGTCCATGGAATATTTTATATTTTGACACAAGTTGCGGGAAAGTGACACTTTTTTTTTTTTTTTTTTCATAAAGTTGTCACTAAATGATATATTGCTCACACAGGCCATGGGCATATGTGGAATTGCACCCCAAAATACATTTATCTGCTTCTCCTGAGTATGGGGATACCACATGTGTGGGACTTTTTGGGAGCCTAGCCGCGTACGGGACCCCGAAAACCAATCACTGCCTTCAGGATTTCTAAGGGTGAAAATTTTTGATTTCACTCTTTACTGCCTATCACAGGTTCGGAGGCCATGGAATGCCCAGGTGGCACAAACCCCCCCCAAATGACCCCATTTTGGAAAGTAGACACCCCAAGCTATTTGCTGAGAGGCATGGTGAGTATTTTGCAGCTCTCATTTGTTTTTGAAAATGAAGAAAGACAAGAAAAAACATTTTTTTTTTTCTTTTTTCAATTTTCAAAACTTTGTGACAAAAAGTGAGGTCTGCAAAATACTCACTATACCTCTCAGCAAATAGCTTGGGGTGTCTACTTTCCAAAATGGGGTCATTTGGGGGGGGTTTTGTGCCACCTGGGCATTCCATGGCCTCCGAAACTGTGATAGGCAGTGAAGAGTGAAATCAAAAATTCACGCCCTTAGAAAGCCTGAAGGCGGTGCTTGGTTTTCGGGGTCCCGTACGCGGCTAGGCTCCCAAAAAGTCTCACACATGTGGTATCCCCTTACTCAGGAGAAGCAGCAGAATGTATTTTGGGGTGTAATTTCACATATTTCCATGGCATGTTTGAGCAATATATCATTTAGTGACAACTTTGTGCAAAAAAAAAAAAAAAAAAAAAAATTTGTCTCTTTCCCGCAACTTGTGTCGCAATATAAAATATTCCATGGACTCGACATGACTCTCAGCAAATAGCTTGGGGTGTCTACTTTCCAAAATGGGGTCATTTAGGGGGGTTTTGAACTGTCCTGGCATTTTATGCACAACATTTAGAAGCTTATGTCACACATCACCCACTCTTCTAACCACTTGAAGACAAAGCCCTTTCTGACACTTATTGTTTACATGAAAAAGTTATTTTTTTTTGCAAAAAAATTACTTTGAACCCCCAAACATTATATATTTTTTTAAAGCAAATGCCCTACAGATTAAAATGGTGGGTGTTTCATTTTTTTTTTTCACACAGTAATTGCGCAGCGATTTTTCAAACGCATTTTTTGGGGAAAAAACACACTTTTTTAAATTTTAATGCACTAAAACACACTATATTGCCCAAATGTTTGATGAAATAAAAAAGATGATCTTAGGCGGAGTACATGGATACCAAACATGACATGCTTTAAAATTGCGCACAAACGTGCAGTGGCAACAAAATAAATACATGTTTAAAAGCCTTTAAAAGCCTTTACAGGTTACCACTTTAGATTTACAGAGGAGGTCTACTGGAAAAATTACTGCACTCGATCTGGCCTTCGCGGTGATACCTCACATGCATGGTGCAATTGCTGTTTACGTTTGACGGCAGACCGCCGCTTGTGTTCGCCTTAGCGCGAGAGCAGGGGGCGACAGGGGTGCTTTTTTTTTTTTTTTTTTTTTTCTTAATTATTTTTTTGCTTTTTTAATCTTACTTTTAAACTGTTCCTTTCATATTTTTTTTTTTAATCATTTTTATTGTTATCTCGGGGAATGTAAATATCCCCTATGATAGCAATAGGTAGTGACAGGTACTCTTTTTTGAAAAAATTGGGGTCTATTAGACCCTAGATCTCTCCTCTGCCCTCAAAGCATCTGACCACACCAAGATCGGTGTGATAAAATGCTTCCCCAATTTCCCAATGGCGCTATTTACATCCGGCGAAATCTAAGCCATGAAATGCTCGTAGCTTCCGGTTTCTTAGGCCATAGAGATGTTTGGCGCCACTCTGGTCTCTGATCAGCTCTATGGTCAGCAGGCTGAATCACCGGCTGCATTCTCAGGTTCCCTGTTGAGACAGGAGAGCCAGAGAAAAACACGGAAGACGGTGGGGGGGGGAGGGGCATTCCCTCCCACGGCTTGTAAAAGCAGTCTAGAGGCTAATTAGCCGCTAGGATTGCTTTTACATGAAAGCTGACCGCTGGCTGAAAAGAATGATACCAAGATGATACCTAAACCTGCAGGCATCATTCTGGTATAACCACTCAAAGTCGTGCATGGCGTACCTGAAGACAAAAAAATGGTTAACAATGGTTAACAATAAAGCACAGTAAACAGTAAAGTATAAATAATTACATACCTGAAAAACAAACATGATAAAACATAATAACAATAACAATAACAATAAAACATTGCAGAATAGAATACAGTAAAAAAAAGAGCAGAACAATAGAGAGAGAATAGAGAGAGAGAGAACAATAAAACGACAACTATTTTTTTTTATTTTATATATATTTTTTTTTTTACACTTTTTTTGTAACTAACTTTTCTAACTGTAACCGGTTCCAGGTTCGGGTCTCTCAAAATGCGATGGCATCTTGGGAGACCCTGTGAAAGTGCGCCTAGTCTGTGGAATGCTGTACCCTACGCTAATACTCAACTAGTGCATGGTAGCGTTCAAAACATTCACCAATGCAAAGACCAGGATTGTCAGGACAGGAGGGACAATAATAGCGGGTGTCACGCCTATATCCGCGCTTGCTGCAGACACAACATCTTTTTTGGGGGGGTTCGCTGGGTAGGGGTACTCGGGAGGACATAAAAATGCCTCTCATGCAGCCGACTGCATTTGGTTGGGGATGTGAATGGGGGAAGTACGGGCGCTGCAGAAGCGGTGGGTTCCCAATTAGGATTGGCGAATGCAGCAGGAACGGCATTATGGGCACGACGGGCCTGTGTTTGTCTTCTTGGTGGCAGCGGGACACTACTTGTGCTTGCCACCTCACCAGCTTGAACTGCACTTATGGGACTCGCCACGTCACCAAGTGTTACTGCAGTGCTGGTTTGATTACGACCGGGGTGTACTACGCCGCTGGCGCTTGCCAGTTCCCCAAAACGCTACCAAAAAAACTGTTAGCGATCGCAGGGATCAGGCCTGACTCTGCGAACGCTGCAGTTATGCGTTTAGTGTTCTGTAAGTGACAGTGATCGATCGATACTGCACTTGGGTGGGCTGGGCCGGGCGGAGGGGCAAAACGCAGGTGCTAGCAGGTATCTGGGCTGATCCCGCTAACACTGCGTTTTTGGGAACCCTAAACTGCTGGGGACGCTAGTATAGATCTGATCGGATCAGATATTGATCCGATCAGATACTATACCACTAAGGGAGGTGTACGGTGCGTGCGTGGGTGTTAGCGGTACTGGCGCTAACCTGACGCTGCCTGGGGCTCGTGCTTGCCAGTTCACCAAAATGCTACCAAAAAAACTGTTAGCGATCGCAGGGATCAGGCCTGACTCTGCGAACGCTGCAGTTATGCGGTTAGTGTTTTGTAAGTGTCAGTGATCGATCGATACTGCACTTGGGTGGGCTGGGCTGGGCCGGGCGGAGGCGCAAAACGCAGGTGCTAGCAGGTATCTGGGCTGATCCCGCTAACACTGCGTTTTTGGGAACCCTAAACTGCTGGGGACGCTAGTATAGATCTGATCGGATCAGATATTGATGCGTTCAGATACTATACCACTAAGGGAGGCGTATGATGTGTGCGTGGGTGTTAGCGGTACTGGCGCTAATCTGACGCTGCCTGGGGCGACGCATATCACCGCCGGGCGATTAGGGGGCTAAACCTTTATTCGGTAATAAACGGCGGGTGCCCTGACACTATAAAAAATAAACAAACTAACCAGCGTCAACCGTAACAGTTATACGGTGATCAGTGGTGAAAGGGTTAACTAGGGGGCAATCAAGGGGTTAAAACATTTATTAGGTAGTATATGGGGGTCCCTGTCGCTATAAAACGCTGACGGCGAACCCAAATATTTACCTCACTAACTAGCGTCACCAGCGACACTAATACAGCGATCAGAAAAATGATCGCTTAGTGACACTGGTGACAGGGGGTGATCAAGGGGTTAAAACTTTATTAGGGGGGGTTAGGGGGGTACCCTATACCTAAAGGGGGGTAATACTCACTGCCCTAACACTGTAACTGTCACAAACTGACACCATGCAGTAATCAGAAAAAAAAAAAAAAAAACTGCTGGTGTCAGTTTGTGACAGGGGGGGGGGGGTGATTGGGGGGGGATCGGGGGGCGATCGGGGGGGGGATCGGGGTGTTTTGTGTGCCTGGCATGTTCTACTGTGTGTGTGTGTGTTGGTGCAGTCACTCACTTGTCGTCTCTCCTTGGGCCGGAACGGAAACTACCGAGCCGAGGAGAGATGACATCATTTCCTTTGCTGCTGTTTAGCAGACAGCAGCAAAGGAGTGTTCCCATTGGCCGGCGGCGATCGCGAGGGGGGGGCCACGAACGGATGGCCTCCCCCTCGTCTCCGATCGCCGGGGGACAAAACGGGACCGCCTCGGGCGGCGGGGGGGGGTCCGATCGGACCCCCCACCCGCGGAAGGCAAATCACGTACCCTGTACGTGATTTTGCCTGTCCGTGCCGCCTTGCCGACGTACATCGGCGTGAGGCGGTCGTCAAGTGGTTAAATTAAGTATTCATTTCATGGAATGTAAGGGGTCTTGGTAGCCCTTCTAAGCAGCAAGCAGTGTTTACCTCACTAGGGAGGTTTACACCCTCGATAATATGCCTCCAGGAAACTAATTTAAACTCTGAGACGTTACATTACTTAAAACAAAACCAGTTTAATACTCAGTTTCATTCTACATATACAACATATTCCAGAGGAGTGTCTATATTTATTTCTAATGGCCTACCGCCTTTGCTAGATATATAACAGAATTGGGATTGATAGATCTCTGGAGACAACATAATCCAACAAATAGGTATTTCTCATGTTTTTCTAGTAGCTACAAAACCCTCTCTAGAATAGATTTAGCATTGGGAACATATTCCATGCTACTATGTCTGCGCAATATTAGATATGAGGCTAGGGGTATTTCAGATCACTCCCCTATAATATTAGATTTTTCTTTCGGGATAAATCTAGGATGTACGCTATGGAAGGTGAACCCATATTGGCTGTCACTCTTTCCTTCATCTGAAGGAACTATGATTGAATTAAATTATCAGAATATAAATAGAACTTCGGTTTCACTTTTGATATACTGGGATGCAATGAAAGCGTATCTTCGAGGTCTCCTCATTGCGCAGATATCAAAAATTAAGAAACAATCTAGGCAGTGGGAAAAAACCCTAGCTGATAATATGATGAAGGCCGAGTCTTTATATATAACTAATCCAAAGGAAGATACAAAAAAGGAATGGCTTCATAGCCAATTACATTATGCAGCAGTAGCTAGGAAGAAGGCAGAAAATAAAAGATTTTTTCTACAACCATATTTTGAGGAGGGAGAGGGAACAGGACATTTATAGGCAACTATTGTAAAAGCTCAGCGGCCGGCATCATACATAACCGAAATACAATCATCTTCAAATAAGAGGGTTGACACTACCCTAAAGATAGCAGAGGTATTTAGGGAATATTACCAGATATTATATAAGAGCAGGGTATCCAATTCGGAGGAGTCCTTGAATAGATTATTTGATACTATTGAATTACTAAATATCTCAGAGGATGGAAGAGTGGCTCTGGAGGGCCTATTAACATTAGATGAGCTAAGAAATGCAGCACTTAATTTACCTAATAACAAAGCACCAGGTCCAGATGGTCTTCCAGGGGAAATATATAAACAATACAGAGGAGTGCTGTTATCTGAATTGCTCGGAGGTGGGCTCACTACTCTCCTCTATGAATGAAGCAGTAATTATTGTTTTGTTGAAACCTGATAAAGACCCAAGTAATCCCGATTCATACTGCCCGATCTCTTTGCTAACGTCAGATATTAAGCTGCTGGCAAAGTTATTGGCAACCAGACTATCAGGATATATCTCCAAACTAAGCCACTGTGATCAATCAATCATTCCTAATAGATCTACAGCAAATAATATTAGACGGTTATTTTTAACCACCTCAATACCGGGCCAATTTTGACATTTCTCTCTTCCTGTAAAAATCATAATTTTTTTGCTAGAAAATTACATAGAACCCCCAAACATTATATGTTTTTTTAGCAAAAACCCTAGAGAATACAATGGCGGTTGTTACAACTTTTTATCTCACACGGTATTTGTGCAGGAATTTTTCGAACGCGTTTTTTTGGGGAAAAAAACAGTTTTGTGTTTTAAAAAAAAACAAAACAGTAAAGTTAGCCCAATGTTTTTGCATATTGTGAAAGATGAAGTTATGCCGAATAAATAGATACCTAACATGTCCCGCTTCAAAATTGCACACGCTCGTAGAATGGCGCCAATGTTTGGTACTTAAAAATCCCCATAGGCGACGCTTGAAATTTTTTTACTGGTTACATGTTTTGAGTTACAGAGGAGGTCTAGTGACAAAATTATTGCTCTCGCTCCAACGTTCGCGGCGATACCTCACATGTATGGTTTGAACACCGTTTTCATATGTGGGTGGGACTTACGTATGCGTTCGCTTCTGCGTGCGAGCACACGGGGACAGCGGCGCTTTAAAAAAATTTTTTTTTTATTGATAATTATATATATATATATATATTTTTTTTACACTTTTTTGAAAAAAAAAATTTTTTGATCACTTTTATTCCTATTACAAGGAATTATAAACATCATTTGTAATAGGAACATAACATGACAGGTCCTCTTAATAGTGAGATATGGGGTCAATAAGACCCCACATCTCACCACTAGGCTGGGAAGCCTGAAATAAAAAAAAAATAAAACGATCGCCGCTTCCCAGCCGAAGCGGCGCCGTTTTTTTGAATGGAGAGGCCGGGCGTGACGTCATAACATCGCGCCCGGCCTCCGATGATCATAGAGACTCCGGCGACCATCTGGTCCGCCGGAAATCTCTATGATCTACATCCGGCGCCGGCGGATCCGCTCTCCGCCTCACCGATCGTAACGGTGAGTCGGAACAAGCACCGGAGGGCGGCGGGAGGGGGGGGACGTCCCCTCTCGCCTCCCATAGGAACGATCAAGCGGCGGAACGGCCGCTATGATCATTCCTATGGTGTAGAGATTCGCCGGCTGAAACCGGCAATATCAGAATGATGTCTGTAACTACAGGCATCATTCAGATATACCCGCTCAAAGCCCAGGACGTCATATGACGCCCGTGGGCGGCAAGTGGTTAAACTTACAACTCCCAACAGATAACATGGGAAATAGAGCTATATTGTCATTTGATGCGGTTAAAGCATTTGACAGTATAGAGTGTTTTTTTTTTTTTTGTGGAATTGCTTAAAATGATATGGGTTTGTCCTCAGATTTATTAAATAGATACAACTTTTGTATGATTCTCCAAGTGCAAGGGTACAGGTGAATGGATGCGTATCGGCCCCCTTTTTTGGTGACCAGAGGGACAAGGCAGGGATGCCCCCTATCCCCGCTTGTGTTTGCTCTGGCCATTGAACCACTGGCTGAGGCTATCCACTCTACAAATATTGTGGAATTCTGTAGATGTACAGGTGAAGATAAGATAGCACTCTATGCGGATAATGCTTTAGTGTTTCTGGGGGATACGGGTCCATCCATGTTTGGCAGTTATGTCCTTGATAGACTTGTATGGATCCGTTTCTGGATTTAATATTAATTGGGACAAATCTGTAATGCTGCTTGTGGACCCTGAGCATGAGGGTCATCCACGCCAGCCTCATCAGATGGCCCTGGTTACATCATTTAAATATTTGGGAGTGATAATTACTCTGAAAGTTATATAATATAGTTAGGAATATACTCGCTCTTATTGTTAAATTTAGACAACTGAGTAAAACATGGGGCAAATTTCCATTGTCCATGGTAGGGAGGGCGAATCTGGTGAAGATGGTGTGGATGCCCCAGATGTTATATATATTGCATAGGTGCCCCATATGGTTGAAGTTACGATTATTTAGAACTATTGATTCAGTTTTTAGGGAATTTGTGTGGAGGGGAGGAAAACTTACAATTAGATCTGAAATATTACAACAGCCTATTGATAAGGGGGGAATTGCGATACCTAATGTAAGATTATATTTTATCGCATAACAATTACAACAACATTGGCATGGTTGGGAGGTAGTGGACGTGAAGGACCCTTTACAAAAGGTAATAGCATCTCAATTTAAAAAATACCCCCTAGTTCAACTAATAGATGCTCACCACTTTTCTAATAAAAAAAGGTTCCCTACTTTCCATCTGATTTACAGAGTATGGGAAGCAGTACGAAATATTACTCAACATAAAGGATATACGAAATATATACCCATGTGGGAAATGACTGCCTTTCTGAATTAATTAAACTTTCGGAATTCTCAGACTGGAAAAAGGTGGGTATAATATTTATTCATCAGTTATATGAAGGGGATGTTTTGCTTCCTTTTAATATATTAAAAGACCGCTACCAGCTAACGAACAACAACCTCTACCAATACCTTAAAATTCGTCATGCACTACAAGTTCAAAGCTCAAAACTCCAATTACAATATCAACATTCTAAAATATTAACAAAGCTACTTCAGTTGCCTGTACGAAATGAGGATTATTAGGATTTCTTTACTCTACACTTTACAAATAATGGAGAATACTGAAAAACACAAAAATAGCTTTACCCAGTGGCAAAGAGATATAAAGGATCTAGATGAGGAGGAATGGACACGTGCTCTGGAAACACTTCCTAGGACATCTCTCCCACCCTCCCAAAGGATATCTCAGCTTTTTCTTATATCTAGGGCTCATTATATTTCACAAAAACTCTATGCTTGGGAAAAATAAACAACACCGCTATGCTGTATATTTAATGGCTCTCGTATCCACATGGTCTGGCGATGTCCAAAACTCTATCGATATTAGGAAAAAGTATTTACAACTCTAAATTTATTATGCTCCACTGAGATAATGGAGACTCCCAAACTTGCATTATTAGGTATAATACCTGATGGAGCACTACCAGTGGAGATGCATACTATGTGGATAAGATCCCTATACTTAGCATGTCATTTTACAAAAATGGGTATATGCTGACCCATCAACCCATAAACAATGGGTTGTGAAACTTAATTATACACAAAAGAGAATAATTAACATATAAGCACAGAGGTACACCACAAAAGTTTTGGTAAAATATGGTAATGTTGGATAAAATATAGTAATGGGCTACATGACGGCTAATTAGTGGAGAGCAGCGAAAGTAGAAGGGGGTAAAGAGCTGAGGTAGAAGAGAGAGGAGTAGAAGAACATAAAATAAAGATTCGAGATTCGGGTCTCTCAAAATGCGATGTCATCTTTGGAGACCCTGTGAAAGTGTGTCCCAAACTGTGTCGTGCTGTAAAATGTATGTATCCTAGGCTAATATTCCACTAGTGTGTAGTAGCGATGGAAACATTCACTGATACAGAGACCAGGTTGGCCAGGACAGGAGGGACAATAATATCGGGTGTCATGCCTATATCTGCGCTTGCTACAGACACAACATCTTCTTTGGGGTGCTCGTTGGGTAGGGGTACCAGGGATGGCATACGGAAAATGCCTCTTATGCAGCTGGCTCACTGCATTTGCGTTGGGAAGATGGGGTACAACACCATCTGGAAACAGAAGGGCTGTGACAATCTCTTCCTGGAATTTAAACAAGGATCCAGTTTGTCCTGACGCTTTGTATAGCACATAAGCGTTCAGCAGAGCCAATAGGTATACAGACACTTTTTTGTACCAGCGTCTGGCCTTACGGGCAATTAAGTGCGGTGCCATCAACTGGTCCTTGAAGTCCACCCCTCTCATATTAAGGTTGTATTTGTGGACACAGAGGGGTTTCTCAACACCACCAGTCGCCGTTGGAATTTGGACTGTCGTATCTGTGTTAAGGGAGGACAGAACAAAAACATTCCGATTATCCCTCCACTTCACTGCGAGCAAATTATTATACTTCAAGCAGGCTTTCTCCCCCTGTCTAAGTCAGGAATCCACAGCCGTTGGGGAAGCACTGGCTATTAGATCGCACAGTGCCACATGCACCAATTCCACAATCAAAAAGGTGACTAAAAAGTGGCACGCTTGTGTAATAATTGTCCACATAGAAGTGGTACCCCTTTCCGAATAAGGGTGACACCAAGTCCCAAACAATCTTGCCAGCGCTCCCTATGTAGTCTGGGCAGTTGGGGGGCTACAGGTAACTGTCTTTTCCCTCATAAACCATAAAACTATGTATAGCCTGTGGCCCATCACTGAGCTTATACAACTTGACCCAATATCTGTCACGCTTGCTGGGGAGATACTGTTTGAAAGACAAGCGGCCAGAAAACTTAATCAGGGACTCGTCAATGCAGACAACTTGATCAGGAGTAAACTAGGCTGCGAACTGTTGGTTAAAGTGGTTTACGAGGGGCCGAATTTTGTGGAGCTGATCAAATTCAGGGCCCCCCCGAGGACGACTGAGTTCATTGTCAATAGAATTCATTTCACACATAGGTTGGACTTGATGGACTTGTGTCTTTTTTCAACCTCACCTACTATGTAACTATGTAACTGTGAACCGCAAGATCTGCTCGTATCTAGCCCTGGTCAGTGATGCAGAGAACACAGGCATATGGTGAATTGGGTAAGTGGACCAATATGACCGCAACTCACTTTTTTTAGTTATGCCCATGAATAGGGATAGGCCCAGAAAGGTCTTAAAATTGGAAACCGTAATAGGTTTCCATTCTCTGGCAAGGGTCAAATGGGGATTAGCGGCAATTACTTGACCAGCATACAAATGGCTTTGGTCCACAATAGGGATGAGCCGAACACCCCCCGGTTCGGTTCGCACCAGAACCCGCGAACGGACCGCAAGTTCGCACGAACGTTAGAACCCCATTGACGTCTATGGGACTCGAACGTTCGAAATCAAAAGTGCTCATTTTAAAGGCTAATTTGCATGGTATTGTCCTAAAAAGGGTTTGGGGACCCGGGTCCTACCCCAGGGGACATGTATCAATGCAAAAAAAACTTTTAAAAACGGCCGTTTTTTCGGGAGCAGTGATTTTAATGATGCTTAAAGTAAAAAAAAAAAAGTGAAATATTCCTTTAAATATCGTACCTGGGGGGTGTCTATAGTATGCCTGTAAAGTGACGCGTGTTTCCCATGTTTAGAACAGTCCCTGCACCAAATGTCATTTTTAAAGGAAAAAATCTCATTTAAAACTGCTTGCGGGTTTAATGTCATGTCGGGTCATGGCAATATGGATGAAAATCAGTGAGACAAACGGCATGGGTACCCCCCAGTCCATTACCAGGCCCTTTGGGTCTTGTATGGATATTAAGGGGAACCCCACACCCAAATTAAAATAAGGAAAGGTGTGGGGCCACCAGGCCCTATATACTCTGAACAGCAGTATACAGGCGGTGCAAACAAGACAGGGACTGTAGGTTTGTTGTTAAGTAGAATCTGTTTGTAATTTTGAACATTTTTAATGTGTTTAGCTCCAGCCAAAAAATCTTTTCTAAGCTTTTTGGAAAACATAGGGAAGGGTTATCACCCCTGTGACATTTGTTTTGCGTCTTTCCTCCTCTTCAGAAGATTTCACCTCACTTTTTTGTCCCAATGAAAAATGTTTTTTGAAAATTTGGGTTTTTTTGTGGAACAAGGATTGGAAAGCATCAGTGGAAAGGAGAAATTGTTTTCCCATATTAACTCTTACAGGAGAGAATTTCCCTTCCTTAGGGGTAGATTTCATCTCACTTCCTGTTGTCTCCTACCGTTTGCAAGTAGGAGTCGTTTGTAAGTTAGATGTTTGAAGGTAGGGTCCTGCCCTATATACTCAGCAGAAATTTGGGCCTTAGGTGTTGCTGTGGCCAAAACACTGTAAGCCCTCACAGGGCCCTGCTGTGAAATATTAGATCAAGAATTGTAATTACATGCCCCTGTTGAACAGGAGCTGAAAAATTAGGCCTTAGGCACTGGTGCTGGTGCCACAACACTGCAACCCCTCACAGACACTCTAGTTGGAACGCAGGAACGAGCCCTGCTGCAAAGTATTGCATCAAAAATTGTAATTACACGCCCCTGTTAGACAGGGGCAGAAAAATTGGGCCTTAGGCACTGGTGCTGGTGCCACAACACTGCAACCCCTCACAGACACTCTAGTTGGAACGCAGGAACGAGCCCTGCTGCAAAGTATTGCATCAAAAATTGTAATTACACGCCCCTGTTAGACAGGGGCAGAAAAATTGGGCCTTAGGCACTGGTGCTGGTGCCACAACACTGCAACCCCTCACAGACACTCTAGTTGGAACGCAGGAACGAGCCCTGCTGCAAATTATTGCATCAAAAATTGTAATTACACGCCCCTGTTAGACAGGGGCAGAAAAATTGGGTCTTAGGCACTGGTGCTGGTGCCACAACACTGCAACCCCTCACAGACACTCTAGTTGAAACGCAGGAACAAGCCCTGCTGCAAAGTATTGCATCAAAAATTGTAATTACACGCCCCTGTTAAACAGGGGCTGAAAAATTGTGCCTTAGGCACTGGTGGTGGCGCCCAGAACCAAAAATGTTCTTACAAGCTATCAGCGTGATGATTGAGGAGGAAGAGGATAATTACTCAGGGATAGTCACTCAGCATCAGCATAGGCAGTCTTTGAAGGGATCTGAGATTTCAAAAAAAATTATTCGGTTACATCTGCATCAGGTGCTTGGTAGCTGGTGGTGATCCAAGACTGATTCATTTTTATGAAGGTCAGCCGATCGACCGAGTCGGTGGACAGACGCACCCTGTGATCGGTTACCACGCCTCCAGCAGCACTGAATGTGCGTTCCGAAAGAACGCTGGATGCAGGACAGGCCAGTAGCTCAATTGCATACTGTGCAAGCTCTGGCCAGTGATCCATCCTCAAGACCCAGTAACCCAGAGGATTTTCGGTGGGAAAGGTGTCCAAGTCTGATCTTGCCCCTAGGTATTCCTGCACCATGTAAAACAGACGCTGGCGATGGTTGCTGGAACCGATCATACCTTGGGGCTGCGGACCAAAAAATTGTCTGAACGCATCGGTCAGACGGCCACCTTCTCCACCGCTCCTTCTTTGACTGACCGAAGCCTCAGCAACACGTTGTCCAGAAACAGGAGTTTGTAACCTCCCAGTCTCTGGGAACGCGTTGCACAGACCTTTCTGCAAGGCCTCCCGAAGATGTTTCATCCTCTGCTCCCTCTGCGATGGCAAGATAAGGTCCGCAACCTTACCCTTGTAACGTGGATCAAGGAGGGTTGCCAGCCAGTATTGGTCCTTCTCCTTGATACCACGAATACGAGGATCCTTACGCAGGCTTTGCAGGATCAGGGAGGCCATGCAGCGTAGGTTTGCTGAGGCATTCGGTCCGGAGTCCTCTGGGTCACTAAGGACAACAACGTCCGCAGCCACCTCCTCCCAGCCACGTACAAGTCCATGTGTTCCTTGGGACTGATCCCTTAAAGACTGCTGATGCTGAGTGCCAGGCTCCACCTCCATACTGACACAATCTTCCTCCTCCTCCTCCTCCTCCTCCTCGTCCTCTTCCTGTGTGATCGGCGGGCACGCAGGAACACTGTCTGGATAAAGGGGGCCTTGAGAGCTAAGGAAGTCCTCCTCTTCCTGCCTCTGTTCTGCCTCAAGTGCCCTGTCCATTATTCCACGCAGCGTGTGCTCCAACAGGTGGACAAGGGGGACAGTGTCACTGATGCATGCACTGTCAGTGCTCACCATCCTCGTGGCCTCCTCGAATGGTGACAGGACAGTGCATGCATCCCTGATCATGGCCCACTGGCGTGGGGAAAAAAAACCAAGGTCCCCTGACCCTGTCCTGGTGCCATAGTCGCACAGGTACTCATTGATGGCCCTCTGCTGCGTGTGCAGCCGCTGCAGCATGGCCAACGTCGAGTTCCACCTGGTGGGCATGTCACAGATTAGGCGGTTCTTGGGCAGGTTAAACTCCTTTTGGAGGTCCGTCAGCCGAGCACTGGCATTATATGACCGGCGGAAATGCACACAGACTTTCCTGGCCTGCCTCAGGACATCCTGTAAGCCCGGGTACCTGCCCAAGAACCGCTGCACCACCAAGTTAAGGACGTGAGCCAAACAGGGCACATGGGTCAGTTGTCCCTGTCGGAGGGCAGAGAGGAGGTTGGTGCCATTGTCGCAAACCACCATTCCTGCCTTAAGTTGGCGTGGCGTCAACCACCTCTGAACCTGCCCCTGCAGAGCTGACAGAACCTCTGCCCCAGTGTGGCTCCTGTCCCCCAAGCACACCAGCTCAAGCACCGCATGGCATCTTTTGGCCTGCGTACTTGCGTAGCCCCTTGAACGCCTACGGAGCACCGCTGGTTCCGAGGAAGAGGCCATGGAGGAAGAAGAAGAGGAGGGGGTGGAGGAGAGAGGTGTGTCACAATCAGCATTTTGGAGGCGTGGTGGCGGAACAACCTCCAACACTACTGCACCTTGTCCTGCATCCTTCCCAGCTGCCAGCAGAGTCACCCAATGCGCCGTGAAACTTAAGTAACGTCCCTGTCCATGCCTGCTGGACCATGAGTCAGCGGTAATATGCACCTTACCGCTGACCGCCCTGTCCAGCGAGGCATGGACATTGCCTTCCACATGCCGGTAGAGAGCCGGAATCGCCTTCCGTGAGAAAAAGTGGCGTTTGGGTACCTGCCACTGAGGAACCGCACATTCCACAAACTCACGGAAGGGGGCAGAGTCTACCAACTGAAAAGGCAGCAGTTGAAGTGCTAGCAATTTTGCCAAGCTAGCATTCAACCGCTGGGCATGTGGATGGCTGGGAGCAAACTTCTTTCGGCGGTGCAGCAGCTGGGGCAGGGAAATTTGCCTGGTACAATCTGACGTCGGTGTACCAAAAGCAGATTGCCCACAAGTACTTGGCTGTGACACACCTAATTCTACACCTTCATTCCTCTCACTGCAGGTCTCAGAGAGGACTGAAGGTCTAGTGGGGTTGGAAATCTCAGCTGATGAGGAGCAAGGAGAGATCGTCTTTGTTCTTTGGTGTGGGTCTTTTAGATACGCTTGCCAACGAACTGCATGGCAGGTCAACATATGTCTGGTCAAGCATGTGGTACCCAATCGGGAGATGTTTTGGCCACGCGAGATACGCTTGAGACATATGTTGCAAATAGCAGCGGTGCGATCTGATGCACTCGTCTCAAAAAAGGCCCACACCAAAGAACTTTTTGAATAACGCGCAGAGACTGCAGCGCCCTGCACATGTGGAGCTTTGGGGTGTGATGCAGTCAATGTGCTGCCCTTAGGCTGGCCCCTGGAGGGCATCCTGCCTAGTTGGTGATGTGCCACCTCCTCCTCCTCCTCCTCCTCCTCCTCTCTCCTATCAGGCACCCACGTTGAGTCAGTGACCTCATCATCCCCTCCCTCCTCATCACTGGAGCAAACCTGGCAGTATGCTGCAGCAGGGGGAGCATGACTGCCAGATTGCTGTCCTTCTTGGGCACCCCCTCTGTCCGTGCTCATGTTACTGCCTTCATTGAGCTCAGTATCATCATCAGAGCCTTCCAAACGCTGGGCATCCTCCTGGAGCATGTACCCAACACTGTGGTCAAACAGTTCGAGGGAATCCTCATGAGGACATGGTGGAGCTAGGGAAGGAGTCACTGATGACATTGAGCTGAGGGAAGAGGCCGCTGCTTTGCCAGACAAAGCACCCTGGGCATGGGTGAGAGAGGATGAGGAGGATGAGGACGGCTTGGTCATCCACTCGACCAAGTCTTCCGCATGTTGCGGCTCAACACGGCCAGCTGCCGAAAAAAAGGCCAAGCGTGTCCCATGGCCACGTGCTGATGAGGATGCACCGTCTCCACGACCAGCACTAGACACAGAGCCTGCTTGCCCTCTCTTATTGGCTTGTGACTTTCTGCCTCTCCTTCTTGGCCTTCCAGACATACTAATGGCCTGTAGCTGCACTAAGCTGGGATAGAACACCTGTAATTTTCTTCAGGTAGCTTTATATACTGTAACCAGACAAGCCTGCCTGTCAGTAGGAAGATAACAGGAACGGATCTAGCTGAACACTGTGAGCAGGACGTACTGCACTAAATGTATATAGCAGGAACGGATCTAGCTGAACACTGTGAGCAGGACGCACTGTACTAAATGTAAATAGTCTAGCTGCCTGACCGTGGTACTAATAGGATCAAAAAGAACACCTGTAATTTTCTTAAGGTAGCTTTATATACTGTAACCAGACAAGCCTGCCTGTCAGTAGGAAGATAACAGGAACGGATCTAGCTGAACACTGTGAGCAGGACACACTGTACTAAATGTAAATAGTCTAGCTGCCTGACCGTGGTACTAATAGGATCAAAAAGAACACCTGTAATTTTCTTCAGGTAGCTTTATATACTGTAACCAGACAAGCCTGCCTGTCAGTAGGAAGATAACAGGAACGGATCTAGCTGAACACTGTGAGCAGGACACACTGTACTAAATGTAAATAGTCTAGCTGCCTGACCGTGGTACTAATAGGATCAAAAAGAACACCTGTAATTTTCTTCAGGTAGCTTTATATACTGTAACCAGACAAGCCTGCCTGTCAGTAGGAAGATAACAGGAACGGATCTAGCTGAACACTGTGAGCAGGACACACTGTACTAAATGTAAATAGTCTAGCTGCCTGACCGTGGTACTAATAGGATCAAAAAGAACACCTGTAATTTTCTTCAGGTAGCTTTATATACTGTAACCAGACAAGCCTGCCTGTCAGTAGGAAGATAACAGGAACGGATCTAGCTGAACACTGTGAGCAGGACGTACTGCACTAAATGTATATAGCAGGAACGGATCTAGCTGAACACTGTGAGCAGGACGCACTGCACTGAATGTAAATAGCAGGAACGGATCTAGCTGAACACTGTGAGCAGGACGCACTGCACTAAATGTAAATACCAGGAACGGATCTAGCTGAACACTGTGAGCAGGACGCACTGCACTGAATGTAAATAGCAGGAACGGATCTAGCTGAACACTGTGAGCAGGACGCACTGCACTGAATGTAAATAGCAGGAACGGATCTAGCTGAACACTGTGAGCAGGACGCACTGCACTGAATGTAAATAGCAGGAACGGATGTAGCTGAACACTGTGAGCAGGACGCACTGCACTAAATGTAAATACCAGGAACGGATCTAGCTGAACACTGTGAGCAGGACGCACTGCACTGAATGTAAATAGCAGGAACGGATCTAGCTGAACACTGTGAGCAGGACGCACTGCACTGAATGTAAATAGCAGGAACGGATCTAGCTGAACACTGTGAGCAGGACGCACTGCACTGAATGTAAATAGCAGGAACGGATGTAGCTGAACACTGTGAGCAGGACGCACTGCACTAAATGTAAATACCAGGAACGGATCTAGCTGAACACTGTGAGCAGGACGCACTGCACTGAATGTAAATAGCAGGAACGGATCTAGCTGAACACTGTGAGCAGGACGCACTGCACTAAATGTAAATACCAGGAACGGATCTAGCTGAACACTGTGAGCAGGACGCACTGCACTGAATGTAAATAGCAGGAACGGATCTAGCTGAACACTGTGAGCAGGACACACTGCACTAAATGTAAATAGTCTAGATAGAAGATAACAGGAACGGATCTAGCTAAACTGAATACAGTGTATATATATATATGCAACACGTGGGATGCATATATATACACAATACACTGTAAGTGCAGCTAACTGACTGACTGTTCTGCCTAATCTATCTAACTCAAATCAAATGACACTGTCTCTCTCTCTCTCTATCTCTCAGCACACCGGAACACACACTACACAGGGCCGCCGTGCAGGCGGCCTTATATAGTGTGGGGTGTGTACTAAATCCCCTGAGCCATAATTGGCCAAAGCCACCCTGGCTTTGGCCAATTACAGCTCTCTCTACTGACGGCGCTGTGATTGGCCAAGCATGCACTATGACCCGCATGCTTGGCCAATCATCAGCCAGCAATGCACTGCGATGCCGCAGTGAATTATGGGCCGTGACGCGCCACACGAATTTGGCGCGAACGGCCCATATCGTTCGCAATTCGGCGAACGACCGAACAGCCGATGTTCGAGTCGAACATGGGTTCGACTCGAACACGAAGCTCATCCCTAGTCCACAATAGATCTATAGAGATCTTCCATGAAAAACAGTGAATAAAAATCAAGTGATGTAAAATCAACTGTTTCCACCTGAATTCCGGGTTGGCCAGTGAATGGGGGAAGTACGGGCGTTGCAGAAGTGGTGGGCTCCCAATCAGGACTTCCTCAGTCCATTTTTTGGACCTTGTTATTGAGAGAAGAGAGCACAAAATCACTTTTAGTACTTATTTTAAATCTACCGACAGGAACGGGTACATACCGACTGATAGTTGCCATCATGGTTCCTGGATCAGATCAGTCCACAAAAGCCAGTTCTTGCAATTACGCAGGAACTGTACCGATCTTAACACCTTCAAAACTCAAGCTAAGATCTTAAAAGACAGGTTCCTAGAGAAGGGCTATAATCCCTTAGACTTGGAGAAAGAGATTGATAATGCCTGTACTACGGATCGCCAGGTGCTGTTGGAGGACAGACCTCGACAACTTGATGATGATTTAAAGTGGTATTTTCTGACCTCCTTTTCTATTCAGCACAAGCAGGTTAAGAATATTTTCGAATACCACTGGGATGTTTTGAAAACAGATAAAATTTTGGGCCCCCTGCTGCCTGAAACCCCTAAGGTGGTTTTCAAGGGCGTTCCATCCCTTCGGAATAAGTTGACGCCTAATGTTATTAATCCACCAACAAAACCATCTTTCTTTCATGATTGGATTGGATTTTACCCTTGCAGAAAATGTTTAGTTTGCCAGTTCAACACCTGTGGTAGGAGGGCCAGCCATAGCTTCTCCTCCATCGTAACTGGTCGGACATATAAGATCAAACAATTCTGCACTTGTGCCACTACAGGAATAGTATATCTCCTGACTTGCCCTTGTGGCAAACAATATGTGGTCCGTACCATCAGATCCTTCACGACGCGGGTTTCGGAACATATTAACCTTATCAAAGCTGGTAGTACCAAACATACTGTCCCTAGGCACTATAGGGAAGCTCACGATCGAAATCCTGCGGGTACTCAGTTTCTCATTATTGATAGGTATGTGGCCACTTGGCGGGGGGGGGGGGGGGGTCGACCCTTAGGGGTGTCTCCCATTTGGAGACATACAGCATTTATGAGTTGGGGTCCCATTTCCCGCAGGGTATTAACGCGGAGTGGGACATCAACTCTTTTATTAATCAAGCGTAAACATAACTTCATGATCTCTCCTCCTACTAAGTCTTGGTATTTGTAATCTAACGTGAATACTGACATTTAATTTATATTTTTGTATTATCTTGGGTGAATATTTATTATTCATTTATGTTTATAAGTGTGGAGGGTAAAGATATCAATGCCCCCCATCGGCAGTGTCATGTTATTTTTATATATTTTCTATTTATTTTTATATGTTTTTATATTTGACCCTATTTCACAAAATAGTGTCACATTACGCTTTTCCATATGACCCTATAGTTATTAACGTGGTGGGTGGAAGCCCTTTTAGGGTTATATTAAGCTCATGTATCATTTGGGCCAAGTTCATTTTCATTTTATTTTTTACTCTTTTGATAGTGTCCACCTTCTGCTGCCCTGATGGTCTATTAGCCCATCTCTGCTGACACTGAAACTTAAGACCGGCCTCATACCGAGGCTTGGTCTGTTTCTGTGGAGTGCAGCGGCTTCCCATTTCCTGTGGGAGACGAGTTGTGTCAGAGAGGCTTGGAGGGCACGGTGGAACGCATCGTCGCCGCTCCAGAGGTACGAATGTGATGTCACTGCGGCATCTGGGAGCAAGGCTTGGCTGTTTGGGTGGAGCACGGTGACGCCGCTGTACCTGTTGTCAGGATATCTAATTGACCAGACTGTGTGGACTACACAGAGGAAACCCAAAACACATATAAGTGAAATAATGGTGTTTATTGACAAGTGATAAGTGAAAGGAGTATAAACAGTGCAACCCCACACAACAACCCACTACAAACAACAATATATATATAGGTAAAAGGAGATACCGTAATCGTAATCAAAGCCAAGCCAAGGTCATACACAGGGAAGTCAACAGAAGGGACAGGACTAGGAAGGCCTCAGGATAGGGATGGGATCAGATCAGGACAAGGCAGATAGCAGGCTCAAGGTCAAACAGGCAGCAAGTCAGAACGCAGGGAGAGAGAAAGAGAGATACCAAGGCAAGCCTATGAGGGCTTGCCGGGTATTTGTAAGGCTGTGGTAATTGACCTCACGTTACAGCTGAGCGCAGTGTGACCTGTTTGCTCCACACTGCCAGAGTGCACCCGCTGGTTGACGCCGGTACTACGGCCCAAGGATGCAACAGTGCCACCAGCAGGAAAGACCTCTTACTGCAGGTCCTAGGTGTTGGCAGACACCTGCTGATGGACACTGGTACTGCGATCCCAGAGACCGATAGCGCCACCAACGGGTAGACCTGACAGTACCCCCCCCTAAAGGAGCGGCCTCCGGACGCTCCAACAAGGTGTATCTGTTCAAAGTTCATGGCCTTCAACTGGACAGGTGAGGGCACATCAGGCCGGGCATCGGGTACATCAACCTGGACAGTGGGTACTGCTGGCATGTCAGAGTCATTAAGCCGGGCAGCAGACGACGGGAACCACTTGAGCTGGGCAGCAGACGACAGGAACCACTTGAGCTGGGCAGCAAACGACAGGAACCACTTGAGCTGGGCAGCAAACGACAGGAACCACTTGAGCTGGGCAGCAAACGACAGGAACCACTTGAGCTGGGCAGCAAATGACAGGAACCACTTGAGCTGGGCAGCAAACGACAGGAACCACTTGAGCTGGGCAGCAAACGACAGGAACCACTTGAGCTGGGCAGCAGACGACAGGAAACGCTTGAGCTGGGCAGCAGACGACAGGAAACGCTTGAGCTGGGCAGCAGACGACAGGAAACACTTGAGCTGGGCAGCAGACGACAGGAACCACTTGAGCTGGAGGGCAGACACCCGAACATCAGGCTGGAGGGCTGGAACATCAGACTGGAAAGCTGGAACATCCGACTTGGAAGCTGGCACATCAGACTGAGAAGCTATCTTCGAGGCATCAGGCTGAAAGGCAAGCTGCAAGACATCAGGCTGGGAAGCTGGCACATCAATCTGGGAAGCTGGCACATCAATCTGGGAAGCTGGCACATCAATCTGGGAAGCTGGCACATCAATCTGGGAAGCTGGCACATCAGACTGGGAAGCTGGCACATCAGACTGGCAGGTAGGCATCAAGACATCAGGCTGGAAGACAAGCTGCAAGGCATCAGGCTGGGAAGCTGGCACATCAATCTGGGAAGCTGGCACATCAATCTGGGAAGCTGGCACATCAATCTGGGAAGCTGGCACATCAATCTGGGAAGCTGGCACATCAGACTGGCAGGTAGGCATCAAGACATCAGGCTGGAAGACAAGCTGCAAGGCATCAGGCTGGGAAGCTGGCACATCAATCTGGGAAGTTGGCACATCAGACTGTAAAGCTGGAACATCAGACTGCAAAGCTGGAACAGCGGACTGCAAAGCTGGAACAGCGGACTGCAAAGCTGGAACAGCGGACTGCAAAGCTGGAACATCAGACTGCAAGGCTGGAACATCAGACTGCAAGGCTGGAACATCAGACTGCAAGGCTGGAACATCAGACTGCAAAGCTTGAACATCAGACTGCAAAGCTTGAACATCAGACTGCAAAGCTTGAACATCAGACTGCAAAGCTTGAACATCAGACTGCAAAGCTTGAACATCAGACTGCAAAGCTTGAACATCAGGCTGGAAGGCTGGAACGTCAGACTGGAAGGCTGGAACAGCAGACTGGAAGGCTGGAACAGCAGACTGGAAGGCTGGAACAGCAGACTGCAAGGCTGGAACATCAGACTGCAAGGCTGGAACATCAGACTGCAAGGCTGGAACATCAGACTGCAAGGCTGGAACATCAGACTGCAAGGCTGGAACATCAGACTGCAAGGCTGGAACATCAGACTGCAAAGCTTGAACATCAGACTGCAAAGCTTGAACATCAGACTGCAAAGCTTGAACTTCAGGCTGGAAGGCTGGAACAGCAGACTGGAAGGCTGGAACAGCAGACTGGAAGGCTGGAACAGCAGACTGGAAGGCTGGAACAGCAGACTGCAAAGCTGGAACATCAGACTGCAAAGCTGGAACATCAGACTGCAAAGCTGGAACACCAGACTGCAAAGCTGGAACACCAGACTGCAAAGCTGGAACACCAGACTGCAAAGCTGGAACATCAGACTGCAAAGCCTGAACTTCAGACTGCAAAGCCTGAACTTCAGACTGCAAAGCCTGAACTTCAGACTGCAAAGCCTGAACTTCAGACTGCAAAGCCGGGACTTCAGACTGCAAAGCCGGGACTTCAGACTGCAAAGCCGGGACTTCAGACTGCAAAGCCGGGACTTCAGACTGCAAAGCCGGGACTTCAGACTGCAAAGCTGGGACTTCAGACTGCAAAGCTGGGACTTCAGACTGCAAGGCTGGGGCTTCAGACTGCAAAGCTGGGGCTTCAGACTGCAAAGCTGGGACTTCAGACTGCAACGCTGGGACTTCAGACTGCAAAGCTGGGACTTCAGACTGCAAAGCTGGGGCTTCAGACTGGAAGGCTGGAACATCAGACTGCAAAGCTGGAACATCAGACTGCAAAGCTGGAACACCAGACTGCAAAGCTGGAACACCAGACTGCAAAGCCGGAACATCAGACTGCAAAGCCGGGACTTCAGACTGCAAAGCCGGGACTTCAGACTGCAAAGCCGGGACTTCAGACTGCAAAGCTGGGACTTCAGACTGCAAAGCTGGGACTTCAGACTGCAAAGCTGGGACTTCAGACTGCAAAGCTGGGACTTCACACTGCAAAGCTGGGACTTCACACTGCAAAGCTGGGACTTCAGACTGCAAAGCTGGGACTTCAGACTGCAAAGCTGGGACTTCAGACTGCAAAGCTGGGACTTCAGACTGCAAAGCTGGGACTTCAGACTGCAAAGCTGGGACTTCAGACTGCAAAGCTGGGACTTCAGACTGCAAAGCTGGGACTTCAGACTGCAAAGCTGGGACTTCAGACTGCAAGGCTGGGACTTCAGACTGCAAAGCTGGGACTTCAGACTGCAACGCTGGGACTTCAGACTGCAACGCTGGGACTTCAGACTGCAAAGCTGGGACTTCAGACTGCAAAGCTGGGGCTTCAGACTGGAAGGCTGGAACATCAGACTGGCGAGCCGGAACGTCAGACTGCAAAGCTGGAACAGGTTGGGTTACTGGCAGGACGGTATGGGTCGGGAAGAATTTTTGCTTCTTCTTTGGTTTAGCCCGTGCAGTTTTGTATGTAGGTGCAGGGCTGTAAGCAAAGAAAGTAGCTGGATCGAAGGAAGACCAAGGAACTGTAGCTAGAGAGGGGTTTTGTGGGACTGTTACAGGTGGAGGAGAAGAGACAGGTGAATTGAAAGCAGGATAGGTGCGACACTTGGAGACTGGGTGGTAGTATTTGGTAGGGAGCTGATTAAACTGGGTTGTAGCGGAGGTTGCCATAGGTGACGGGGAGATAGATCTTTTGGAAGGCAGATGATTAATGGCAGGGCTGGAATGTTGTGGCTTAGCTAAAGACAGGAGGTCGGACCATGCCTGCAGCAAAGGTTGAACAAACGCTGATTCACATACAGCCTGACTAACCAGAGATTGTACTGAATAAATGCAATCGGATAGCACCTGCTGGGAACAAGCGGAATAATGTTCATCAAAGTAAGCCGGATCATCCTCTAACAACCATACCAGGGATTCCACCTGGTCACAACTGAAAGGAGGGGAGTAATCGTCTCTACCTTCGGGAGTGCATGACAGGGCTGACTTTATACATAATTGAATCAAAGGCTGAACATCCTCAAACCGTATACTGCCCTGATCGACCACAGAATGAGCTAAACGGATAATCTCCAGCAGCTGATCACTGGACCACCCTTCCAATGTCTGGCGGAGATATTCAGAACTCTCTGTTGCCAGCAGAACATAATAAGCAATTATGTCTGAATTCATCCCAGTAATGTGCAACAGAACCGAGATGGTTCCCTTGTGCAGCCACTTCTGGTCAGAGATGGCCTTGGTATACTGTCAGGATATCTAATTGACCAGACTGTGTGGACTACACAGAGGAAACCTAAAACACATATAAGTGAAATAATGGTGTTTATTGACAAGTGATAAGTGAAAGGAGTATAAACAGTGCAACCCCACACAACAACCCACTACAAACAACAATATATATATAGGTAAAAGGAGATACCGTAATCGTAATCAAAGCCAAGCCAAGGTCATACACAGGGAAGTCAACAGAAGGGACAGGACTAGGAAGGCCTCAGGATAGGGATGGGATCAGATCAGGACAAGGCAGATAGCAGGCTCAAGGTCAAACAGGCAGCAAGTCAGAACGCAGGGAGAGAGAAAGAGAGATACCAAGGCAAGCCTATGAGGGCTTGCCGGGTATTTGTAAGGCTGTGGTAATTGACCTCACGTTACAGCTGAGCGCAGTGTGACCTGTTTGCTCCACACTGCCAGAGTGCACCCGCTGGTTGACGCCGGTACTACGGCCCAAGGATGCAACAGTGCCACCAGCAGGAAAGACCACTTACTGCAGGTCCTAGGTGTTGGCAGACACCTGCTGATGGACACTGGTACTGCGATCCCAGAGACCGATAGCGCCACCAACGGGTAGACCTGACACCTGTATAGGAAGGGATATTAGAAACTGACTAGGAGGCTTGGCTTGCGTCCGGATTACTTCCGGATCGGTTAGCCGAGCTTAATTACAGCTCCCTATATGCTTGGATTCTTTTAGATTTTTACACTAATGATGGATACTTGTCCCGTTATTCTTGCTTATATGTGGGAATACACTGAGTAATTATGACCTCTAGGGCCAGAACTGTTTTTTCACCTATGCACTTCCGGTTTTTTGGACACTCCCAGTGGGCGTCATTGTTTGTTTATAGAACGGTGATGGAGGGGGGTTCCACACCCCAGATGACGGCTGTTTAGCTGAAACATGTCGGGTGGACCCCTCACGATTACCGCTACATGATGCTTGAAGCTGTTTTTTGATCTTCCAATATGTGAGTTTGTTTTTAGAATTTTAATAAACCAGTGTTTTAAACGTTATCACGCTATGTGAGTTTTTCTACTTCTCGCATGATATTTGACATGATCGTTTGGCCTATGCCGGAGTTCTTATTGATGTGGAAGTTGTGATGTCACCCTCCCTTCCCATTGTATGCTGACGACATCTAACAAGCTATATTATCGGACCGGGTGGTCAACCAGCCTTTGTGACTTGTGTGTCATTTAAGTCATTGATTTCTGGTAAGCCTCCTGATGCCCCTGGTGATGGTTCTGGCACCGATGTAGACCCTCTGTTCACCTGTGGTTCCTTCAGTATCGATCTACCTGTCAGACTCTGAAAACGAATTACCCATTCACCTGTAAACCTGTGATCTACCTGTGAGACTCTGGAAAA
The DNA here is from genome assembly GCA_037952835.1 of Lithobates septentrionalis. Lineage (NCBI taxonomy): Eukaryota > Metazoa > Chordata > Amphibia > Anura > Ranidae > Lithobates > Lithobates septentrionalis. The sequence goes on from JBBDGP010000553.1 coordinate 851,117, forward strand.
TAATTATTCATTCACCTGTGAATTTGGGAGTTACATTTCCATTAGGTGTTACGTTCTACCCCCATAGACTTTTGGTGGTGGTTTTCACAATTTTCTACATTAACTTTATTATGGACTGTTGCGGTTCAAGTTTTTCTTTAATATTAATTTAGGTTTTTTGAAATTGTCACTGTTTTCGATATCAGTCATTGTTTATTTATCTATTTGATGATTAGGTTTACCGTTCAGTGTTTCACCTAATTATGTTTGCCGATCAACACCGTACACTTATATTGTGTAATTCACAATTATGATCACATTTAGTTTGTTCTAGACTTTATTTACTGCGTATATGCACCTAGTTTTTGATTTATATGTTTGCCAGTTATAGCGCTACACTTTTTATACATTTTTTTGCATTTTCTACCTTTAGTCTAAGGGTGTGTTAGCGGCTATTTCTAGCGTTTCCCTTTGGTCTGCGCAGCGCTGTACACATCCATCTAGCTGTTCTCCCAATCAGGATTGGCAAATGCAGCGGGAAGGGCACTATGGAATCCACGGGCCTGTGTTTGTCTTCTTGGTGGCTGTGGGACACTACTTGTGCTAGCCACTGCACCAGCTTGAACTGCACTTATGGGACTTGCCACATCACCACGTAATACTGCAGTGCTGGTTTGTCTATAACCAGAGTGTGCTAGGCCGCTGGTGCTTGCCAGTTCACCAGAAGGATGAGCGGCACTAGTACTGGCTCTCTGCTCCATATGAGAGCCTTGCACCTCAACAAAGGAAGAACGGGGTCGGGTACGACTGACCTTAGCAGGGACAACTACTCCATCGTCAGAGCTACTGTATCTGTCAGGGTGCCGCTGCTGTCTACTGGTTTGTATACTGAGCCTGGATCTGCCAGTGAGGCGGCTCCCAATCAGGATTGGCAAATGCAGAGGGAAGGGCACTATGGACTCTACGGGCCTGTGTTTGTCTTCTTGGTGGCTGTGGGACACTACTTGTGCTAGCCACCGCACCAGCTTGAACTGCACTTATGGGACTTGCCACATCACCACGTAATACTGCAGTGCTGGTTTGTCTATGACCAGAGTGTGCTAGGCCGCTGGTGCTTGCCAGTTCACTAGAAGGATGAGCAGCACTAGTACTGGCTCTCTGCTCCATATGAGAGCCTTGCACCTCAACAAAGGAAGAACGGGGTCGGGTACGACTGACCTTAGCAGGGACAACTACTCCATCGTCAGAGCTACTGTATCTGTCAGGGTGCCGTTGCTGTCTACTGGTATGTATACTGAGCCTGGATCTGCCAGTGAGGCGGCTTCCCCTTTGCTCTCATCTGTCATGCTTAGCAATGTGTAGGCCTCTTCACTAGCGTACCTCTGTTTGGACATTTTGGACTCTAAATTTATTTTTTTAACAAAAACGGACTCTAAATTTATAGGTACAACTAGTGCGACTCACAGGCAAAAAGAGCACCTGATTGTCAGAGCCTGCTTCAATCGCTATAAAAAAAAACTGTTAGCGTTCACAGGGATCAGGCCTGACTCTGCAAATGCTGCAGTTATGTGTGTTGTGTTTTGTAAGTGACAGTGATCGATTGATACTGCACTTGGGTGGGCTGGGCTGGGCGGAGGAGATAAACGCAGGTGCTAGCAGGTATCTGGGCTGATCCCGCTAAGGCCGCATTTTTGGGAACACAAACTACTGGGGACGCTAATATTGTTCTGATCAAATTAAAGATATTGATCGGTTCAGACACTTTACTAGTAAGGGAGGCCTATGGTGCGTGCATGGGTGTTAGCGCTACTGGCACTAATCTGACGTTGCCTGGGATGGACGCTGACCCTAACTGATGCTAAAACCTAACTGATGTCACATGCCGGGTGATCGGGGGTTAAACCTTTATTGGGTAATGTACGGCGGGTACCGACGCTATAAAAAACAAACTAACTAACTGGCATCACCAGTGATCACCAGTACGGTGATCACTGGTGACAGGGGGTGAAAGGGTTAACTAGGGGGCAAACAGAGGGTTAAAACCTTTATTAGGTAATATATGGTGGTACCCTGATGCTATAAAAGACTGGCAGTGAAACTAACCAACTAACTGGCTAACTAGCGTCACCTGTGACACTAATACGACGATCAGAAAATAGATCTGTACACTATGCTAGTGACACTGGTGACAGGGGGTGAAAGGCTTAACTGGGGGGTGATCAAGGGGTTAAAACTTTATTAGGGGGTTAATGGGCAGTACCCTAAAGCTACCTGGGCCTACTATTAATTGCCCTAATGCTGATTAGTGTCACAAGTGACACCAGCACAGTGATCAGTGAAAAATCTGAAAACTGCACTTGGTGACACAGTGAGAGGAAGTGAAGGGGTTAACACTTTTAGATGTCCTCTCTACTCTCTCTGGAACAGAAAAGGATTCCACAAGAGGAGGTGACACAACTTCCGCTGCCTGTGTTTACGTTTACAGGCAGGGGAAGCATTTTCATTCGCCAGAACCGATCAGCAGGTCCAGGCCAGAAATCATTGGCCTTGACCGGAAGACTGATCGGTTATGTACCAAATCCGATCACCACGGGTACGACTTTTTTTCGCAGCAGTGTCATTCTGCCAACATATATAGGCGTGAGCCGGTCGGCAAGTGGTTAAAGTTTTGGCTATCCTTACTGTAAAGGACACTAGATGGGTAATATATTTCTCTTTTTTTATATCATAAGTAAAGTTTATTGATGTTAAAAGTGTACATACTGGAACAATCAACAGACAGAGTAGAGAGCAACCAGTGTATACAGCCAACCAAACTACCAAAGAAAAAAAGCGGTACAATGTAGTAAAGTCACAAAAGTCCATAAGTAAGACATTAGATCTCCTGTTATAGCATTAGCTTTTAAAAAAGCTATGAGAAAAAATCAGAAAAGAAAAAACACCCTGTAGTATAGACATGACAGGCAGATCTGGGGGGCTACACTCATGCAACACAGTAGGGAGGTAATTATAACAATCTATACATTACCAAGTTGAGTGGGACAAGACCTGTGGTAGCTAACCAGGCTTCCCAAAGATAATCAAATTTGCCATGGCTCCCACGGTGTAAATAAATTTACCTATCATACCGCAAGACGGTTCCCATATTCTGCCTCCAGTCCTCCAGTTTGGGGAGCCTCCGACTTCCAACATATGAGAATGGTCTTTGTGTGCTTGAAACAGGGCTTTTGAGAGGGCTTCTAATATAAAAGCATCTTGTTTAGCAATGGGGGAGATTTACTAAAACTGGAGAGTGCAAAATTGGGTGCAGCTCTGCATAGAAACCAATCAGTTTCCAGGTTTTTTTTAGTCAAAGCTTAATTGAACAAGCTGAAGTTAGAACCTGATTGGCTGCCATTCACAGCTGCACCAGATTTTGTACTCTCCAGTCTTAGTAAATCTCCCCCATTATCCAGAATTCCCAACAGGCACTGCTTAGGGTCAAGGTAGTTTGAAACACAGAATTGAGTGTAGTGACTACCCCCTCCCAATACTGGTGTAATTTTGGGCAGCGCCATAGCCTATGAATGATGTCCCCGTGTTCCCATTTGCACCTGCTACATATAGGACACTGTCGCAAACACCCATGATATATATTTTATCAGGTGTGTGGTGTATCCTAAGCAGAATATATAATTGTGATATGCGATTAGAAAAATTTAAAGAGCTGAGCTGAACTGACTGTAGTACAGATTCCCATTGGTCCTCATCAAAGGCCCCAACATTTCACTCCCATTTCTCGCTCGCCCTGCTCTGGTGCCCCTCCAAATAGTCAGACAGGAGCATGCCATAGCAGTGAGAGATAAGCCCCTTAGTAGTCGTAGCTGCTTGCAAGTGATCAAAAATGGGGATGGGGGAGGAATGCCAGACGTCTGACAGGCACTGAGTGGTGACCGCGTGTTTTAACTGTAAGTAATAGAAAGGCATAGTTGTCTGTAGGTTAAACCTGAACTGTAAAGTCTGTATGAATAAAAGATAATCACTGCTCTAGGTTGGTTTCCACCTGTATCTCCTTCACTACATGTTAGCAGGAGCTGGCCCTGTTACATAGTTACATAGTTACATAGTAGGTGAGGTTGAAAAAAGACACACGTTCATCAAGTCCAACCTATAGGTGTGATTATGTGTCAGTATTACATTACATATCCCTGTATGTTGCGGTCATTCAGGTGATTATCTAATAGTTTCTTGAAGCTATCAATGCTCCCCGCTGAGACCACCGCCTGTGGAAGGGAATTCCACATCCTTGCCGCTCTTACAGTAAAGAACCCTCTACGTAGTTTAAGGTTAAACCTATTTTCTTCCAATTGTAATGAGTGGCCACGAGTCTTATTAAACTCTCTTCTGCAAAAAAGTTTTATCCCTATTGTGGGGTCACCAGTACAGTATTTGTAAATTGAAATCATATCCCCTCTCAAGCGTCTCTTCTCCAGAGAGAATAAGTCCAGCGCTCGCAACCTTTCCTCATAACTAAGATCCTCCACACCCTTTATTAGCTTTGTTGCCCTTCTTTGTACTCGCTCCATTTCCAGTACATCCTTCCTGAGGACTGGTGCCCAGAACTGGACAGCATACTCCAGGTGCAGCCGGACCAGAGTCTTGTAGAGCGGAAGAATTATCGTTTTATCTCTGGAGTTGATCCCCCTTTTAATGCATGCCAATATTCTGTTTGCTTTATTAGCAGCAGCTGGGCATTGCATGCCATTGCTGAGCCTATCATCTACTAGGACCCCCAGGTCCTTTTCCATCCTAGATTCCCCCAGAGGTTCTCCCCCCAGTGTATAGATTGCATTCATATTTTTGCCACCCAAATGCATTATTTTACATTTTTCTACATTGAACCTCATTTGCCATGTAGTCGCCCACCCCATTAATTTGTTCAGGTCTTTTTGCAAGGTTTCCACATCCTGCGGAGAAGTTATTGCCCTGCTTAGCTTAGTATCGTCTGCAAATACAGAGATTGAACTGTTTATCCCATCCTCCAGGTTGTTTATAAACAAATTAAATAGGATTGGTCGCAGCACAGAACCCTGGGGAACCCCACTACCCACCCCTGAACATTCTGAGTACTCCCCATTTATCACCACCCTCTGAACACGCCCTTGTAGCCAGTTTTCAATCCATGTACTCACCCTATGGTCCATGCCAACTGACCTTATTTTGTACAGTAAACGTTTATGGGGAACTGTGTCAAATGCTTTTGCAAAATCCAGATACACCACGTCTACGGGCCTTCCTTTATCTAGATGGCAACTCACCTCCTCATAGAAGGTTAATAGATTGGTTTGGCAAGAACGATTCTTCATGAATCCATGCTGATTACTGCTAATGATATCGTTCTTATTACTAAAATCTTGTATATAGTCCCTTATCATCCCCTCCAAGAGTTTACATACTATTGATGTTAGGCTAACTGGTCTGTAATTCCCAGGGATGTTTTTTGGGCCCTTTTTAAATATTGGTGCTACATTGGCTTTTCTCCAATCAGCTGGTACCATTCCAGTCAATAGACTGTCTGTAAAAATTAGGAACTACTGTCAAGCCACAGGCTTGACAGTACAAGAGAAGATCTGGTCGGCCGCACATCCAACAAAATCACCTTTATTTAGACATATTGAAGAAAGACTCTCCACACTACATTCAAGGGAATATAGCACTCCAGCAAACGTATTTCATGCCAACATCAGTGCTTAGTCATAGCCAATACTAAAATGTTCATTTTGGTGATTTTGGCCTGATAAGATGCACACAAGTTGACACAAAGGGGTTTGAATGGCTATCAAAGGTAACCATCCTCACGATGATCTGTTTGCTTGCAATTAGTGTGTGTATATAAAAGGTCAATACATTTCTGGACTCCTGACAAACCCTTGCATCTTTCATCCAGTGTTGCACTGACTTTTCTAGATTCTGAATCATGGGGAAAGCAAAATAATTGTCAAAGGATCTGTGGGAAAAGGTAGTTGAACTGTATAAAACAGGAAAGGGTTATAAAAAAATATCTCCAAAGAATTGAGAATGGCAATCAGCAGTGTTCAAACTTTAATCAAGAAATGGAAAATGAGGGGTTCTGTTGAATCCAAACCATGGTCAGGTAGACCAACTAAAATTTTAGCCACAACTGCTAGGAAAATTGTTCGGGATGCAAAGAAAACCCCACAAATAACTTCAGGTGAATGCAAGACTCTGAAAACATGTGGTGTGGCTGTTTCAAGAGGCACAGTAAGGAAGCACTTGAAGAAAGATGGGCTGCATGGTCGAGTCGCCAGAAGAAAGCCATTACTATGCAATTGCCACAAAGTATTCCGCTTACAATACGCCAAACAGCACAGAGACAAGCCTCAAACCTTCTGGCGCAAAGTCATTTGGAGTGATGATACCAAAATTTTACTTTTTGGCAACAACCATAAACGCTACATTTGGAGAGGCGTCAAGAAGGTCTATGATGAAAGGTACACCATTCCTAGTGTGAAACATGGAGGTGGATCGCTGATGTTTTAGGGATGTGCGAGCTACAAAGGCACAGGAAATTTAGTCAAAATTTATGACAAGACGAATGCAGTATGTTATCAAAAAATACTGGAGGAACATTTGCATTTATCAGCCAGGAAGCTGCGCATGGGACATACTTGGACATTCCAACGTGACAATGATCCAAAACACAAGGCCAAGTCAACCTGTCATTGGCTACAACAGAATAAATTGAAGGTTCTGGAGTGGCCATCTCAGTCTCCTGACCTCAGTATCATTGAACCACTCTGGGGAGATCTCAAACGTGCATTTCATGCAAGACAGCCCAAGAATTTACAGGAACTGGAGGCTTTTTGCCAAGAGGAATGGGGAGCTTTATCATCTGAGAAGATAAAGAGCCTCATCCACAAATACCACAAAAGACTTCAAGCTAACATTGATGTTAAAGTGGGCAATACATGGTATTAACCACTTCAAGACAGGGCACTTACACACCCTTCCTACCCAGACCAATTTTCAGCTTTCAGTGCTCTCACATTTTGAATGCCAATTAGTCAGTCATGCAACACTGTACCCAAACAAAATTTTTATCATTTTTTTCATACAAGTAGAGCTTTCTTTTGGTGGTATTTAATCACCACTGGGTTTTTCATTTTTTGCGAAATAAGTGAAAAAAAGCAAAAATTTTGAAAAAAAAATACCTTTTTTTAGCTTCTATGATAACATTTTGCAAATAAGTCATTTTTCTTCATTAGTTTGTGCCAAAATTTATACTGCACATCTCTTTGGTAAAAATAACCCAAATTAGTGTGTATTATTTGGTCTGTGTGAAAGTTTTAAAGTCTACAAGCTATGGTGCTGTCAGAATGTTTATACTAAAATAATAAAACAGTATTGTAATTATAAAAATATGCAAATCTTTGATTTGGGAGATTTACAATTTTCTACCAATACCAACAAGAAATTCAAGTTCGTTTATCCGTGCTATTTTGAAGACAAGTGATACAAATGATGTTGTTCAAAAATATATATTTATTAACTAAAAAAACAGTGCAAATTAACCACTTGCCGACCGCCTAACGCAGATATACTGCGGCAGAATGGCACGGGCAGGCAGAATCACGTACCCATACGTGATCTGCCTCCCGCGGGCGGGGGGTCCGATCGGACCCCCCCCGGTGCCAGCGGCGGTCCGCTTGTGACTGGGAGCGTTGAGAGGCGAGGGGGAGACCATCCGATCGTGGCCCCCCCCTCGCGATCGCTCCCAGCCAATGGGAATCCTCCCCTGCCTGTGTGTAGTTTCACACAGGAAGAGGATGTGATGTCATCTCTCCTCGGCTTGGCAGTTTCCGTTCCAGCGCCGAGGAGAGAAGACATGTAAGTGCACAAAACACTACACACACACAGTAGAACATGCCAGGCATACTTTACACCCCCGACCCCCCCCCGATCGCCCCCCGATCCCCCCCCAATCACCCCCCCCCCTGTCACAAACTGACACCAAGCAGTATTTTTTTTTTTTTTTTTCTGATTACTGCTAGGTGTCAGTTTGTGACAGTTAGAAGTGGTAGGACAGTGAGTGTTAGCCCCCTGTAGGTCTAGGGTACCCACCCTAACTCCCCCTAATAAAGTTTTAACCCCTTGATCACCCCCTGTCACCAGTGTCACTAAGCGATCATTTTTCTGATCGCTGCATTAGTGTTGCTGGTGACGCTAGTTAGGGACGTAAATATTTAGCTTCGCCGTCAGCGTTTTATAGCGTCAGGGACCCCCATATACTATCTAATAAATGTTTTAACCCCTTGATTGCCCCCTAGTTAACCCTTTCACCCCTGATCACCGTATAACCGTTGCGGGTGACGCTGGTTAGTTCATTTATTTTGTATAGTGTCAGGGCACCCGCCGTTTATTACCGAATAAAGGTTTAGCCCCCTGATCGCCCGGCGGTGATATGCGTCGCCCCAGGCAGCGTCAGATTAGCGCCAGTACCGCTAACACCCACGCACGCAGCATACGCCTCCCTTAGTGGTATAGTATCTGAATGGATCAATATCTGATCCGATCAGATCTATACTAGCGTCCCCAGCAGTTTAGGGTTCCCAAAAACGCAGTGTTAGCGGGATCAGCCCAGATACCCACTAGCATCTGCGTTTTTCCCCTCCGCCCGGCCCAGCCCACCCAAGTGCAGTATCGATCGATCACTGTCACTTACAAAACACTGAACGCATAACTGCAGCATTCACAGAGTCAGGCCTGATCCCTGCGATCGCTAACAGTTTTTTTGGTAGCGTTTTGGTGAACTGGCAAGCCCCTGCCCCAGGCAGCGTCAGGTTAGCGCCAGTACCGCTAACACCCACGCACGCAGCATACACCTCCCTTAGTGGTATAGTATCTGAACGGATCAATATCTGATCCGATCAGATCTATACTAGCGTCCCCAGCAGTTTAGGGTTCCCAAACACGCAGTGTTAGCGGGATCAGCCCAGATACCTGCTAGCACCTGCGTTTTGCCCCTCCGCCCGGCCCAGCCAAGCCCACCCAAGTGCAATATCAATCGATCACTGTCACTTACAGAACACTAAACGCATAACTGCAGCGTTCGCAGAGTCAGGCCTGATCCCTGCGATCGCTAACAGTTTTTTTGGTAGCGTTTTGGTGAACTGGCAAGCACCTGCCCCAGGCAGCGTCAGGTTAGCGCCAGTACCGCTAACACCCACGCACGCAGCATACACCTCCCTTAGTGGTATAGTATCTGAACGGATCAATATCTGATCCGATCAGATCTATACTAGCGTCCCCAGCAGTTTAGGGTTCCCACAAACGCAGTGTTAGCGGGATCAGCCCAGATACCTGCTAGCACCTGCGTTTTGCCCCTCTGCCCAGCCCACCCAAGTGCAGTATCGATCGATCACTGTCACTTACAAAACACTAAACGCATAACTGCAGTGTTCGCAGAGTCAGGCCTGATCCCTGCGATCGCTAACAGTTTTTTTTGTAGCGTTTTGGTGAACTGGCAAGCACCAGCGGCCTAGTACACCCCGGTCGTAGTCAAACCCGCACTGCAGTAACACTTGGTGACGTGGCGAGTCCCATAATTGCAGTTCAAGCTGGTGAGGTGGCAAGCACAAGTAGTGTCCCGCTGCCACCAAAAAGACAAACACAGGCCCGTCATGCCCATAGTGCCCTTCCTGCTGCATTCGCCAATCCTAATTGGGAACCCACCTAGGGTGCCCACGTGTCCCGGATTGCCGGGGATTATCCCGTAATTGACATCTTTGTCCCCGGTCCCGGGCAGCTTCATTCCGGGACAATACAGTGTCCTGGAATGAAACTGACAATCTGGGAACAGGGGCGGACCGAGCCGCCATAGCGCTGGCTCTGGCTCCGCTTCCACCTCCTCCACCTCCTCCTGATCACTGGTTGCTATAGCCGCCTGGCATCAGGCAACCAGTGACGTCACTGCCCAGCGTTGAAAGCGGAGGAAGATTTCACTTCCTCCTCCGCGCTAGTGCTGCTGGGAGTCACTGCTGGTTCTTTCCCCTCTGCACTTGGCTCCAGTGACTGGCCTGCAGCTTGCGTGGGGTGTTTCTGTTCCCACAGGCTGCCTGCGATTACAGTGTGTACGGCATCTCTCTCTTCCTCCCCCCTCCTGCCCACCTCACACTAACACACCGACTGAAGTCCCCTCCCCCTTTTCCTCGGCTCGGATGTCACAGACAGGAGAAGGAGGGGGAGGTGAATGGACACAGGACTCAACAGGACGGGACATGCTGATCTGAGGTTTGTACAGAATATTAATGCTTGGCACTTGCAGGAAAAGGAGACACAGAGACAGGGGACAAGTTGTCAAAAAATAATACTTGCAGTGATTTTGGGAGATAAGAGCATGCTGTATGTGCTAGGGGGCACTTTAGGAGGGGAGATATATTGTGCTGGGGGGGTCAGATTTTTTATTTAACCCCCCTTCCAGCACAATTTCTCTCCCCTCCCAAAGTGTGCCCCCTAGCACATACAGCATGCTCTTATCTCCCAAAATCACTGCAAGTATTCTTCTTTGACAACTTGCCCCCTTCCCCATCTTCAAAGACAAACTGGCTGCTATTGAGGGGACAATTGTCTGAAATCCTGGGAACTTTGCTAGAGATTCAGGGCAATTCTGGAGGAGGATGTAAGGAGGCACTAAGGGGGTACCCCAGAGGACGTAAGGGGGCTCTGACTAAGTTAGTACCGCCAGAGTGCCCCATTACATCCCCCCTTACAACCTCCAGGGTGCCCCCTTACATCCTTCAGAATGCCCCACCACCAAAGTGGTATAGCAGTGGCTGACAGACTATCAGGAGGTGATATTGCACTCCTCTTCCTCCTCTCTCCGCTAACTACCCCCCGCCATACACTCTATACTCCTCTCCTGTACATATTACCCACCATTATACATTCCGCACTCCTCTCCTGTACATATTACCCACCATTATACATTCCGCACTCCTCTCCTGTACATATTACCCCCCGCCATACACTCCGCACTCCTCTCCTGTACATATTACCCACCGCCATACATTCCACACTCCTCTCCTGTACATATTACCCACCTCCATACACTCTGCATTCCCTATTTAACATTACCACATTCTGCACTATACAAGTCATCTCAGACTCTTTAAGAACACCCCCTTTAAGCCAATATTTAGTGCAATTTACGACATGTCCACAGTTCATTACGACACGCTTTGCGCACCATATTGTTGTTGTTCTTGATGCCTAGGGCCCACTTTTGATCTTGCACACGGGCCCGCTGAATTCGTACGCCCTGCCCCAAAAATCGGCAAAATTTTTTGTCAAAAATCATCTTTTTTTTTGGGGGGGGGGGGGGGGGTGTCCCTGAATGTCAGTTTGGAAATGTGGTCACCCTAAACCCACCGCTTCTGCAGCGCCCGTACTTCCCCCATTCACATCCCCAACCAAATGCAGTCGGCTGCATGAGAGGCATTTTCTTTATGTCCTCCCGAGTACCCCTACCCAATGAACCCCCCCAAAAAAGATGTTGTGTCTGCAGCAAGCGCGGATATAGGCGTGACACCCGCGATTATTGTCCCTCCTGTCCTGACAATCCTGGTCTTTGCATTGGTGAATGTTTTGAACGCTACCATTCACTAGTTGAATATTAGCGTAGGGTACAGCATTCCACAGACTAGGACACACTTTCACAGGGTCTCCCAAGATGCCATCGCATTTTGAGAGACCCGAACCTGGAACCGGTTACAGTTATAAAAGTTACAGTTACAAAAAAAAGTGTAAAAAAAAAAAAAAAACACAATCAAAAATATAAAATAAAAAAAAATAGTTGTCGTTTTATTGTTCTCTCTCTCTCTCTATTCTCTCTATTGTTCTGCTCTTTTTTACTGTATTCTATTCTGCAATGTTTTATTGTTATTATGTTTTATCATGTTTGTTTTTCAGGTATGCAATTTTTTATACTTTACCGTTTACTGTGCTTTATTGTTAACCATTTTTTTGTCTTCAGGTACGCCATTCACGACTTTGAATGGTTATACCAGAATGATGCCTGCAGGTTTAGGTATCATCTTGGTATCATTCTTTTCAGCCAGCGGTCGGCTTTCATGTAAAAGCAATCCTAGTGGCTAATTAGCCTCTAGACTGCTTTTACAAGCAGTGGGAGGGAATGCCCCCCCCCAACGTCTTCCGTGTTTTTCTCTGGCTCTCCTGTCTCAACAGGGAACCTGAAAATGCAGCCGGTGATTCAGCCAGCTGACCATAGAGCTGATCAGAGACCAGAGTGGCTCCAAACATCTCTATGGCCTAAGAAACCGGAAGCTACGAGCATTATATGACTTAGATTTCGCCGGATGTAAACAGCGCCATTGGGAAATTGGGAAAGAATTTTATCACACCGATCTTGGTGTGGTCAGATGCTTTGAGGGCAGAGGAGAAATCTAGGGTCTAATTTTCAAAAAAAGAGTACCTGTCACTACCTATTGCTATGATAGGGGATATTTACATTCCCTGAGATAACAATAAAAATGATTTTAAAAAAAATAAATGAAAGGAACAGTTTAAAAATAAGAAAAAAAAAAAAAAAAAGCACCCCTGTCCCCCCTGCTCTCGCGCTAAGGCGAACGCAAGCGTCGGTCTGGCGTCAAATGTAAAAAGCAATTGCACCATGCATGTGAGGTATCACCGCGAAGGTCAGATCGAGGGCAGTAATTTTAGCAGTAGACCTCCTCTGTAAATCTAAAGTGGTAACCTGTAAAGGCTTTTAAATGCTTTTAAAAATGTATTTAGTTTGTCGCCACTGCACGTTTGTGCGCAATTTTAAAGCATGTCATGTTTGGTATCCATGTACTCGGCCTAAGATCATCTTTTTTATTTCATCAAACATTTGGGCAATATAATGTGTTTTAGTGCATTAAAATTTAAAAAAGTGTGTTTTTCCCCAAAAAATGCGTTTGAAAAATCGCTGCGCAAATACTGTGTGAAAAAAAAAAATGAAACACCCACCATTTTAATCTGTAGGGCATTTGCTTTAAAAAAAATATATAATGTTTGGGGGTTCAAAGTAATTTTCTTGCAAAAAAAAATTATTTTTTTTATGTAATCAAAAAGTGTCAGAAAGGGCTTTGTCTTCAAGTGGTTAGAAGAGTGGGTGATGTGTGACATAAGCTTCTAGATGTTGTGCATAAAATGCCAGGACAGTTCAAACCCCCCCCAAATGACCCCATTTTGGAAAGTAGACACCCCAAGCTATTTGCTGAGAGGCATGTCGAGTCCATGGAATATTTTATATTGCGACACAAGTTGCGGGAAAGAGACAAATTATTTTTTTTTTTTTGCGCAAAGTTGTCACTAAATGATATATTGCTCAAACATGCCATGGGAATATGTGAAATTACACCCCAAAATAAATTCTGTTGCTTCTCCTGAGTACGGGAATACCACATGTGTGAGACTTTTTGGGAGCCTAGCCGCGTACGGGACCCCGAAAACCAAGCACCGCCTTCAGGCTTTCTAAGGCCGTAAATTTTTGATTTCACTCTTCACTGCCTATCACAGTTTCGGAGGCCATGGAATGCCCAGGTGGCAAAACCCCCCCCCCAAATGACCCCATTTTGGAAAGTAGACACCCCAAGCTATTTTCTGAGAGGTATAGTGAGTATTTTGCAGACCTTACTTTTTGTCACAAAGTTTTAAAAATTGAAAAAAGAAAAAAAAATGTTTTTTTTCTCGTCTTTCTTTATTTTCAAAAACAAATGAGAGCTGCAAAATACTCACCATGCCTCTCAGCAAATAGCTTGGGGTGTCTACTTTCCAAAATGGGGTCATTTGGGGGGGGGTTTGTGCCACCTGGGCATTCCATGGCCTCCGAAACTTTGATAGGCAGTGAAGAGTGAAATCAAAAATTTACACCCTTAGAAATCCTGAAGGCGGTGATTGGTTTTTGGGGCCCCGTGCGCGGATAGGCTCCCAAAAAGTCCCACACATGTGGTATCCCTGTACTCAGGATAAGTAGCTAAATTAATTTTGGGGTGCAATTCCACATATGCCCATGGCCTGTGTGAGCAATATATCATTAAGTGACAACTTTGTGCAAAAAAAAAAAAAAAAAAAAAAATTGTCACTTTCCCGCAACTTGTGTCAAAATATAAAACATTCCATGGATTTAACATGCCTCAAAGCAAATAGCTTGGGGTGTCTACTTTCCAAAATGGGGTCATTTGGGGGGGTTTTATGCCATCTGGGCATTTTATGGCCTTCAAAACTGTGATAGGTAGTGAGGAGTAAAATCAAAAATGTACGCCCTTAGAAATCCTGAAGGCAGTGATTGGTTTTCGGGGTCCCGTACGCGGCTAGGCTCCCAAAAAGTCCCACACATGAGGTATCCCCATACTCAGGAGAAGCAGCTAAATGTATTTTGGGGTGCAATTCCACATATGTCCATGGCCTGTGTGAGCAATATATCATTTAGTGACAACTTTTTGTATTTTTTTTTTTGTCATTATTCAATCACTTGGGACAAAAAAAATGAATATTCAATGGGCTCAACATGCCTCTCAGCAATTTCCTTGGGGTGTCTACTTTCCAAAATGGGGTCAATTGTGGGGGTTTTGTACTGCCCTGCCATTTTAGCACCTCAAGAAACGACATAGGCAGTCATAAATTAAAGGCTGTGTAAATTCCAGAAAATGTACCCTAATTTGTAGGCGCTATAACTTTTGCGCAAACCAATAAATATACACTTATTGACATTTTTTTTACCAAAGACATGTGGCCGAATACATTTTGGCCTAAATGTATGACTAAAATTGAGTTTATTGGATTTTTTTTAGAACAAAAAGTAGAAAATATCATTTTTTTTCAAAATGTTCGGTCTTTTTCCGTGTATAGCGCAAAAAATAAAAACGGCAGAGGTGATCAAATAACATCAAAAGAAAGCTCTATTTGTGGGAAGAAAAGGACGCAAATTTTGTTTGGGTACAGCATTGCATGACCGCGCAATTAGCAGTTAAAGCGACGCAGTGCAGAATTGTAAAAAGTGCTCTGGTCAGGAAGGGGGTAAAACCTTCCGGGGCTGAAGTGGTTAAATATCAGGTATATTTTGTGATAAAACAAATTAATGGATATACTTCTACATATCAAAGATAAATGATGGTTCAGATAATATTCACAGTTCTCTTATTCAATTTCTTATTACAAAATACCACATTTCAATACTTAAATGATACTTGTACATTTTAAACCTGGTAACTTGTGAATAGCCTTCCGTGACTTCACGGACTTGTGTAAACAAATATTGTTTACCTTAATACTATGATGTGATCTCTTCTCAAAACCAACAGACCTTCTTATTACACTCTTAAATGCACAAACAAAATTGTTATATTGTGCACAGCTTGATAATTTAATCAAAGCTTATATTTTAGATTTATGCCGCGTACACATGAGCGGACTTTACGGAGGACTTTGCCCGGCGGACTGGATTTCGTCGGACAATTTGATGTGTGTGGGCTCCAGCGGACTTTGTTTGCTCAAAAGTTGGACGGATTTAGATTTGAAACTTGTTTAAAATTTATCCGTTGAAATCGAGTCCGGTCGAAAAGTCTGCCGTCTGTATGCTAGTTCGACGGACAAAAAGCCACGCTAGGGCAGCTATTGGCTACTGGCTATGAACTTCCTTGTTTTAGTCTGGTCGTACGTCATCACGTACGAATTTGACGGACTTTGGTGGATTGTGTGTAGGCAAGTCCGTTCATTCAGAAAGTCCGTCGGAAAGTACGTTGAAAAGTCCGCCGGGCAAAGTCCGCCGTAAAGTCCGCTCGTGTGTACGCGGCATTAGAATGAATCAATGGTTTAACACATACTATAACCAATCCAATTCTAAAACTTTGAAGTCAGTATTATGAGATATAACAATATATATGTATCTCCCTTTGGTTTAGAAGCAAAACAAATTCATACTGCAGTTAGAATTCATTTCACTCCAAAGCAGCACTAAAAATGGATTGGATTAGTCAAGAATATGCTCAACCAAACTTCAAATTAAAAAAGGTATGCATTGGAAAGATTAATACTTTACCAGGTCTTTAAGAATTCTGTCAGCTTGAGAAGCAAAGTCCCAAAAGAGACTTCTTTCCACCTTAGAGACAGACCCGTCCAGCCATCCTCAGAGCTGCTCCAGATCTTCCCATAGCTCTCTTCCCATAGCTCTCCTTTTTTCTATCTGTCTCCTTTTTATCTCACCCCAAAAGTGGGTGTATGTCTCTTTACTATGTAACTGATGATGGATATGACGATGGAGTTACCTATGTTACCTTGACAACCAAGACCAACGCCATTTTGAATAATTACCAATTTCAGCCTCTTAGGGGCAATGTTGGATCAGAAATTACTTTAAATGTGATTGACATGACCTTCTGACCTTGGCTTAGCAAAACATCACTAATTGTCTAATGGTTGACAATCAAGTGTCAATATCCCCAGCCTTCCTGGCGCTTCTTAAAATATATGTGTATGAGAAAATATACCCCACACAATTAACTGGGGTTGTAAATGCCATGAAAGTGACGTCAGGATTCTTACAATAAACCTAACAGGTATTCATGAATGGTTTCCTAAATAAGATTTGCAACCTTATAATAATATAGATGTAGTAAACAGGTTTATATAATTGGATGGTGGGTGGTGTGTCCTACCAGATACGGCACCTCATCTAAAATGTTTACATGAAAGAGTACAAAAAATATACAAAGCAAAAATAAAAACAGAAATACAGTTCAAATAAATGACCGTCACCAAAGATGTTGAGGGGTGATCATAGTCTTATGTTCCCAACTAGTTTCACCAAAACATTGGCTTCATCAGGGAAATATAGAGATGTACTGCAGAGAGTAAAACCACTTTAATAAAGAAAAAATGCATTATTGGATCAACATAATCTTGTACTGCTGGAGGCAAGCCAATCGCATCGCATAGTGGTCAAATTGCCGCCCCCCCATATCCCACGGTCTTCCCACCCCCCACACACCTAAAACATACCATGCGGGCTCCAAAACGCAAGGGGGACACCACCAAGACACTTAGAAAGGAAGTTGCACTCAGCCCAGTATTTGGCTACAGGGGAATTAAAGGGCGCCTAAAAAGAGAAGTATAGCATATAAGTATTGAAAATTCTTTTAATTTTATTTAACAAAAGGGACCTAAGCCTCAATTACATACCCTAATTATATGCAAAACCATAGCACTCAATGTTGCACAAGGGAGATTCACAGCGCAGTCAGTTCATGTAAAAAATTGCATGAATGCGATCAAAAGGACTGTAAAATAGATTCAAGAGAGGGAAAAAAAAAAAAAGGGTATGGGAAAAATGATATTGATACACATAAAAATATCAGTGAATTTCCGATTTGAAGGACATAATGAAATATGTTGAATATAGTGAGTATGGCTTACCGAATACGCATTAAGTTAGAAAAAATGCATCCTCTGAATAAGGTTCCGCCAATGTCTTGGCTAAACGTTGGAACCTCCACAATGAGTCTTTCTGGTAACACCGGTTATTGTAGATGGTGTGAAAGTCAATGCATATAACAAAGGGACTGTTAGCAAGAAAGTTCAGCCAGTATAGCCATATGTGGCAATATAATGACAGATGCTTGCTGTGATGAAAAAAAAGGTTTGTTGGATCTATTACCTTTTACATATGTAGCCAGCTCCCCAGGATGGTCCCACAGCAAGGAGATAAAAAACACATTCATCTGGGAACTTTTTTCACTACAGCCTTTGGCTGCATGGACGCCCAAGGGCTGGCTTTATTGTCAGCCCGCCCCTTCGGCCGGGACCATCGCGGTGTTCCAACGCCTGTTCATGCCTCCTCTCCCCTCTGTCTCCCTTGGATGATGTGGTGTTCTCCCCCTTCTTCCTCTGGAGCCTTCCGTTGCATTCTTCCATCTGTCGATCATGTCGCAGGCAGTAGCTGCCATGTGACCGGACCGACGCTCGGACTTATGGGATATGTAGGCAAATGATACTGGCTACTGCGCATGTGCCCCGCCCGCCTGTCGTCCACTCCTGATCAGCTGATTTATATCATGCTGATCAGGTGGGGGTTTTAAAAGGCAGCCTTGCTCTCAGTGTGTTTTTTATCTCCTTGCTGTGGGACCATCCTGGGGAGCTGGCTACATATGTAAAAGGTAATAGATCCAACAAACCTTTTTTTTCATCACAGCAAGCATCTGTCATTATATTGCCACATATGGCTATACTGGCTGAACTTTCTTGCTAACAGTACCTTTGTTATATGCATTGACTTTCACACCATCTACAATAACCGTTGTTACCAGAAAGACTCATTGTGGAGGTTCCAACGTTTAGCCAAGACATTGGCGGAACCTTATTCATAGGATGCATTTTTTCTAACTTAATGCGTATTCGGTAAGCCATACTCACTATATTCAACATATTTCATTATGTCCTTCAAATCTGAAATTCACTGATATTTTTATGTGTATCAATGTCATTTTTCCCATACCCTTTTTTTTTCCCCCTCTCTTGAATCTATTTTACAGTCCTTTTGATCGCATTCATGCGATTTTTTACATGAACTGACTGCGCTGTGAATCTCCCTTGTGCAACATTGAGTGCCTTGGTTTTGCATATAATTAGGGTATGTAATTGAGGCTTAGGTCCCTTTTGTTGAATAAAATTAAAAGAATTTTCAATACTTATATGCTATACTTCTCTTTTTAGGCGCCCTTTAATTCCCCTGTAGCCAAATACTGGGCTGAGTGCAACTTCCATTCTCAGTGTCTTGGTGGTGTCCCCCTTGTGTTTTGGAGCCCGCATGGTATGTTTTAGGTGTGTGGGGGTGGGAAGACCGTGGGATATGGGGGGGCGGCAATTTGACCACTATGCGATGCGATTGGCTTGCCTCCAGCAGTACAAGATTATGTTGATCCAATAATGCATTTTTTCTTTATTATAGTGGTTTTACTCTCTGCAGTACATCTCTATATTCCCCTGATGAAGCCAATGTTTTGGCGAAACTAGTTGGGAACATAAGACTATGATCACCCCTCAACATCTTTGGTGACGGTCATTTATTTGAACTGTATTTCTGTTTTTGTTTTTGCTTTGTATATTTTTTGTACTCTTTCATGTAAACATTTTAGATGTTTTTGATATCAATAAAATAAATGATTTTATATAAAATA
This sequence comes from Lithobates septentrionalis, assembly GCA_037952835.1. Classification (NCBI taxonomy): domain Eukaryota; kingdom Metazoa; phylum Chordata; class Amphibia; order Anura; family Ranidae; genus Lithobates; species Lithobates septentrionalis. The sequence goes on from JBBDGP010000553.1 coordinate 870,328, forward strand.
TCATTCTAGTAATTTTGAATTTTGGTGGCACCGCAATAATCCCATCATCCCCTTCCCCCATTTTTTGAGGTTTATATAATGTTACCTAATAAAGATACATTGTAAAGATGTATAAAAGAAACATTATTATTTAAAATATATCATTTGTGGATAAGCCCTTTTTGTTACGTGGTTTATTCTGAAAATACTATTTAGTTTTGCAGGCTGTGTAAGTTTGTACCAACTCCCCTTATCTATAAGTGTCAAAGACAAAAGATATATAACCTGGGATACTGGTATTTTTACACAGACTCAAGACATAAAGCAACTTTTGCAACAATGCCTATTCATGGGCTAGGAACTTTGATTCAACTTTAGAGCCAAAATGTTTCCTCTCATGTTCATTTGAAAAATATACAATATAAAGGCCTATATATATATGAATATAAATTCTTTTAACCCCAAATGTTCTGACAAATCCCCCCCACGTTTCTTAGAATTCCGGCGAACAGCCTTGGACATCCTAAGAAAACGTGTCTAAAGAAATATCATAGTTGTTTAAAAGATATGGGTATATTATTATTTTTCTTTATACTTGAAGGATGTTTCTCTCTTCATCCATATGATAAAGAAATGTTCTTGTATGACTTGGATTTTCCTTGATGGGTTCAAGTCTTTATGGAAACAAAATGAACCGTTGCAGTGGTGGTGTACCCCCCCATTTCAAATGTAATAAAAACAAAGCTGGTAAACCAGCAATTGAAGAAACTCTTTGGTGAATCTTGTATTGCTACAAGCTGAAAATGGGATATATCATTTCTCCTTTCAATGGATATTCTGGGATTCAAGCACACAAGGGACTTCTGCAACAAATCTTTCTTTCCGACAATACGAATCCTGGAGCATCTTGCTTCACGACTCCTGATGAAGGATTCGGTTTGGTGACAGGTTCCATCTGGAACTGGGCATCACAGATTAACATCATGCAAACGATCGCTGTGTCTTTTGGTAGTCAACTTCGTCTTTACCAATCAACGATCTGATCTGGATGGTGGTTTGGTGACAGGTTCCCTCTGGAACTGGACGCCAAGGATTAACATCATCCATACGATCGCTGTGTCTTTGGTAGAACACTTCACCTTTACCAATCAACGATCTGGTCTGGACTGTCAATCTTTTTCTATTTAAGTAAATAGACAGTATGAATACATATTCTTATTAATTAATATTTACATTTTCTCAATATGCTATATATATGATATAGCGATTGGTTAATTATATTTTAATTAACTAAAATCATCAATGATCTAATGATGCCATGATTGGCAGGATCAACATTAATGCTGAAGTATAAGATTTGAAGATCTGTAAGTTAGGAGAGAATCATCACAATGTCATATTATTACATTACATTCTCTTGAAGTCTCTTCTTATACTTATTACCTTCCAGCATTCTTAGTTGGAACCTAGGATGACAAGCATACAATTGAATACTTTATACCATACCCAAACATGTCCTCAATTCAACTGATATTGGCAGATACTTTTGACTTCACTACAGCCTCCATTTTCTTCTTGTGGGAGACTTATGCCGCGTACACACGGTCCTACTTTTCGTCTACAAAAGTCCAACGGACGCTGATGGACTAAAGCTGGCTGGTAATCCGATCGTGTGTGGGCTTCTCCGGACTTTCAACTGACTTTTTTAGCCTCAAATCCGACGTACTTTAGATTTGAAACATGTTTTAAAACTTTACTTCGTAACTACGACGGACCCCGAAATCCGCTCGTCTGTGTGCTAGTCCGACGGACAAAAAGCCACGCTAGGGCACCTATTGGCTACTGGCTATGAACTTCCTTATTTTAGTCCGGTGTACGTCATCACGTACGAATCCGTTAGACTTTTGTGTGGTCGTGTGTAGGCAAGTCCGTTCGTTAGAAAGTAGGCCGCAAGTCCGCCGCAAGTCCACCGAAAGTCTGCCGGAAGTCTGTCGGACAGGCTGTCCGACTTTTGTAGACGAAAAGTACGACCGTGTGTACGCGGCATAAGGCTGCAAACCTTAGGTCTCAGGAGATGAACCTTGGAGCGACACCATTGGTCTTTCTGAAATGAAATTTTAAACACCCGCCTCTCTCAACTGGTTAAGAACATATCTAAACTCTGGTATATGCTTTTCAAACATTATGCTATTCAACAAAAATATCATCCACATATGTTAGACTTTCTCTTTCAGGTATATCAGGCAATGGCCTTATGTAAAATAACAAACAAAAACAGAATCAAATTCAAAACCAAAATTTATATAACCAATTAACATTCTGTTCCAGTTGTACTATTTCTTACCACCTTTAATTGCCAGCTTGTATAGGTCTTCAGGACTTACCTGAATGTTCCACCATCATTGAGCATCATCTAGTGTAGTGAAGTACTTAGCGCCTTGTATTTCTTATATCAAGCATTGGTCAATATATGGTACGGCTAGCCGTACATATATACTTGTTTATTTAGCTGTCTCAGATCAGCATATAAATGCATTGACCATTTGGTTTAAGAATATCAAATATAGGATTATCATAAGAACTATGCACTGATCTTACAACGCTCCTCTCCTGAAATTCCTAATGATTTCCACTAGCGAAAGATAGCAAGCTAGGGAAAGACAGCAATGTTTGATTGAAAACATTAGGTGCATTAACACTTGGATCAGACTGAGTCCTGGCAATGCATATGTCTATTATACCACATCACTGAAATCTTTTTTTGCAAACATATTTTTGAACTCCATGGAAAACTCTTTTTACCATGGGTATAGGATCTAATTAAATCCTTTCTATATACATCCTGTCTGCAAAACATTTTAATGCAGCAGGGTTCTTGAAATTTTGGCCTATTTTTACCTGGCCGTGTAATAATTAAAATTTTAAGTTAAAAAACAAAAATGTATTAGTACCTGTATGAATAATGACCTCATGTGGTACTAATATGTTTTTTTTTCCAAAAGAACATGTTTATTGTGGAAAAGAAAAATCAACATACATTAATAATTACATATCATACAATCGTAGGGTAGGATATTGTACATTGAACGTAGGTAAATACGTTTCAACCTGTAGAGTGTACCACTGCATAGATACCTGTAAGGCTTTAAGTAACGGAAATTGGCATTTTCCCTGAATTATCTCTTCCATAAACAGGATTTATAACATTAAGTACAGACTTTAATGTATCACATTGCGGCATTATATCGGACGGTGACCGTGTCCCACTCATCAGATATATGGATTAACATCATAGGTTAACTCACACATGTATTAGCATTGTTTAACCATTTGTCCCATATTTTATGGTACTTGTTTGGGCATCCCCTGTGTTTGTACATAATCTTTTTAAATGGCAATGATGCATTCACTTCCCTAATCCAGGCCTGTATGGTGGGAAGGTCTGTACTCATCCAGTGTTTAGCAACTAATTTTCTGGCACAAAATAATGATTCGCTGAGAAATGTAACTAGGGATCTATCTGTGGTGGCATCTGGGAGTAGCCCGAGGAGACATAATTTGGGGTCAAGTTGGACCGGTGATCCCATGTGATCGTGCAGGAATTTTATAATCTGTGTCCAGTAGCTTTGTATCTCCGGGCACAACCATAATAGATGGAAGAATGAGCACAGGTTACTAGAGCATCTTGGGCAATTCGGGTTTTGATGTGGGGAGAATTTGGCAATTTTAGAAGGCGTGAGATAGGATTTATGTATTATATACAGCTGAGTCAGACGTTCTGAAATTTTAGGTGACGTTTTTTTAACATTCTCCAGTATATCTTCCCAGTCAGAGTCGTCTATTGGCCCTACGTCTTCTTCCCATCTAATCCCTGCTGTGTCAATAATCCTTGCTACCGACTTATTTTGCAGCGCAATATATAAAGTGGAAATAAGTTTGTCTGGGTTTGTTCCTGTAATCACATCTACCAATGATAGTGTTTGTGGGTTGGGGAGGCCATTCGCAAATTGAGTTTGGAGCGCGTGTTTTAATTGCATATATCTAAATTGCATGTGGGGGGGGGTCATATTCCTCACATAATGTTTGGAAGTGTCTTACGCCAAATATAGTAATGACCTGGAATAAGAATACTATCCCTTTAGCGGCCCAACTGGTAGCCCCAGGCAGAGATACCAGTTCATTCAATTGAGGGTTGTGCCACAGAGGTGTGTGCGAGTTAAAGAAGTCGGCTCCAATAAGTTTGGTCGCCCTCTCCCACACGCATCTATGTTGGGACAGCAGCAAGTTTCGATCTTCTCTCTTATGCCTCCTGTTCCCACCTCTAAATAACACTTGTAATGGGGAATATAAGTTACTATTAGTTTTCTTACAGACTAAGATTTGGTACCTTTCTTCATCTGTCTTGTGGATATAATAAAAGTGCGAGAGCTGAGCTGCTATGTAGTATGTATACAAATCCGGTAGGGCTGCCCCTCCTGAGGAGGTCGGGTTCTTGAGCGTATTCCAGGCCAGTTTGTGTCTATGAGAGCCCCAGACAAAAGAGTTAATAATTTTATCAATTGTTTTAAAGATTTTAAGGGGAATGAGTATTGGGGAGTTCCAGAGCACATAAAGGAACTTCGGCAATAGTATCATCTTAAACAAGTTGATTCTGCCCATTATTCCCAATGGGAATCCCATCTTGCCCAGGTTTGTGTATGGGATTTTAAGTATGAAAAGAGTGGTTCTATATTGTTAGTGATAAATTCCAGTGGGTCTCTAGTGATCTCTATGCCTAAATATTTTATGGAGGCAACTCTTTGCAAGAGAAGAGAAGCCGCGCTGTGCGTTGGAGATGACATGTCTAGGGGGAGGATCTGAGACTTGGACCAGTTCATACTGAGACCTGAGTGTTTACCAAATTCCTCGATGGTCGATAGGACTGCTTGTAGAGATGGACCAGTATCCTCTAGGTAGAGAAGCATGTCATCTGCGTACAAGCTTAACGTCTCTGTCAAAGGTCCCATACGCAACCCACAAATATGTGGGTTCTGCCTAAGGGAAATAGCAAGGGGTTCCACTGCTAGGGCGTACAATAAAGGGGACAGCGGGCATCCCTGACGAGTTCCCCTTCCCAATGGAAAGGGATCGGATGTCCATCCATTCACCACCACACTAGCCACTGGGGAGTAATACAGTAATTGTACCCATTTTATAAAGTTAGGGCCGAATCCATATCCCCTGAGACATTCCCACAGGTATCCCTATTCCACCGAATCTAACGCCTTTGCAACGTCAAGTGCCACTACCGCTCTATCTTCCGTGTTCTCGTGGTTCGCTTGGATATTCATGTGCAGGCGTCTGAGATTCATAGCTGTGTTTTTCCCAGGCATGAATCCCGTCTGATCGGGATGAATGAGGGAAAGAATACTATTATTGAGGCGCATAGCTAGTATTTTGGCTAGTATTTTTATGTCAGCTTGAAGGAGCGAGATTGGGCGGTAGGATTCTGGTAGTTGGGGATTTTTACCTGATTTAGGAATTACTATAATTACTGCCTGGCGGAGAGTTTTAGGGAGGGATTCTGTTTCAAATATGTGATTATATAATTTCAAAAGTTCAGGGGCTAGTATCTCCAAATATGCTGCATAAAAATCTAACGGTATGCCGTCCCCACCCGGTGCCTTAACTGGTGCTAATAATGCTATGGCCAAGGCAACCTCATCCACCGTGAGAGGGGCCTCTAGGTCTTGCAGTTGGAGCTCAGATAGTTGTGGAAAGGGGACATCCCGGAGAAACTTACTAGTTTCCTGTGCAGTGACTTTTACCTTAGAGGAATATAAGTCCGAATAATATTTCCGAAATGCTTCTGCAACTGCAGGGGGGTCTGAGAGTGTGTCATTATGGGGACCTATCAGGGTTACTACTACTGGGGGGCTAGTGTCCTGGTGGGCCAGGTATGCTAATAATTTACCGGCACGCTCCCCTTGTTCGAATACGCGCTGTTTTAGAAAGAAGAGTTTCTTTTTAGCACTTTCATATTGTAAGTGGTCTAAGAGACGGGTGTATAGTCTAATTGCCGCTGCTCTGTCCTGAGTGGGGTCTTTATGAAATTCCCGTGCTAGTAGATCTGCTTTGTCTAAGGCTTGATTAATAACTAGGGCAGAGGAGGCTTTTATTCTGTTTATGCGCGAGGAGAGGACAGGGCGAACGTGTAATTTATAGGCTTCCCAAACATGTCCCACTGGGGCAGTGTCCTTGTTAACATTAAAGTAAAATTGTCATTCTTTGTGTATGTCTTCTTGATCTTTCAACATTGAGAGCCAGAAGGGGTGTAGACGCCAGGTGTGAGGTCCTGTGTTCTGGGCTAATTGAAGAGTTGCCCAGCAGGGGGCATGGTCAGAGAGGGATCTAGTGTGATATCCTGAGCCTGATAGTCGGGGAAGTAGTGTGTCAGAAATTAAAATGAGGTCAATGCGGGACATGGTGGAGTGGGTTGCCGAGAAGCATGAGTATGTCTGGTCATGGGGATGCTTGTATCTCCATGCGTCAGTCAGTGAGAATTCATTTAGCGTGCGTCCTAGTCTAGTGATGTTAGGGGGGTGGGCACTCTGGCTCGACTGTATTCTATCCATCTGGGGGTTCAAAATCATATTGAAGTCCCCCAACCAAATAGCTGGTATATTGGGGTGTTGTGTCATATAAAGCAAGCCTTCTGTGATTAGATTGGATTTATATGGCGGGGGTATGTAGAATGCCATTATCAAATATTGCGAGCCGTATAGTGTGCTGTGTAGGAAGATAAAGCTACCTTGGGGTCTGTGCGCACCGAGATAATTGTGAAGGGAGTAGTTTTAGCGATAAGAACTGAGACCCCCCGAGAGTATGGAGAGTGGGTGGCATGGAATGCCCATCCTATCCAGGGCCGCTTCAGTGCGAGCTGGAGTTGTCCTGTAACATGTGTCTCGACTAATACAGTTATATCTGTACGGTATGTTTTAAGACAAGTAAAAATTGCCGTGCGTTTTAGTTTGTCTCGGATCCCACGGATATTCCAAGTGAGAAATTTCAAGTTAGCCATGTTGGTGGCGTAGCAAATTTTTTTAAAAGGATATGAAAAAGGTGTTTTCCTGGGACACATGCCAACCCTCTCCACTCCAAGGCAAATGTATCTCCGCCTTTCCCTCTCCCAAAATAGCATGTACATACGTTCATTTCATTGCATTGCAGACTATTATTCATGTTCTTTACCTTAACTTTAACCGTAACATTTTCCCTTCCCGCCCTCCCTGCCCTCAGCCTCCCTGCCCTCAGCCTCCCAAACTTGACTGGGGCTTGCATCCCAAAACTTGTGCTGCTGCAACAGATTGGTATTACTTGCAAGACATTTAGAAAAAAAAAGAAAAGCAAATGCACATTGAACATATCGACAACGGCGGTAGCCTATTGGGCAGCGCCAGTGCCGAAACAACAATCTCCCAGTGGGGGCGAACAAGTACTGGGTAACAGTCCAGCGATGGAGCAACCGCAGTGAGGGTTATCAATCAAAATAAGAAAACCTCTTAAATCTGAATCCGTACTCCGCTGCGGCTTCTAGCAGATAGGGATGAGCAAAGTCCATGACAGATATCGTATACATATTGTGGTTATAAGCCGATGACTTTTCCCTGTATTCCATTCTGATGCAGTTAGTGACATGGTAAGGGTTAAGGAAAATAAAAGAAAAGAAGGGGAAGACTGGCCTGTTGACCCAGGAAGTGTGCCTGCTCAGAATAGAAATGTCCGCCATGAGGGCAGTTTTAGAAAAATATATGAACTTTGTGGTGTGGATCGTATATCATTCAAGCAGTATTAAAGGCACCTTGGTATCTTCAAGAGATTGCCAAGAAAGGGTTAGAATCATTTGTAATCAGGTTCAGAACCATGCCTTGTAGCTGTCCTTAACCATCCATTGGCATGTAGATTGGAATCATTATAAACACATCTATGGATGTATGCTATGGCAGTCATGGAGGGTAGTGTGTACAAGGAATTGTAAAGTGGCACTCACGTAATGTTGCTGACATGTTTTAGGCAGGCCGGTTCCTCTGTGCGTCTTGTTGATCCAGCCACGCTGAAGCCAGATTTGGATCCTCAAAAAAGTGTACCCCAAAAAAGTGTATCTTCACCGACTATTCGAAGGCGGGCTGGGAACAACATTGCATACTTGATATGATGTGTTCTCAAGCGGTGTTTGATTTCAGAAAATTGTGCTCTTTGTCGCTGGACCTCTGCCGAGAAGTCTGGAAACGCTGAGATGAATCCGGATTGAAATGGAATGTTTCCTTTTAGTCTGGCCAGGCGCAGGACCGCATCACGGTCACCGAAGTTTAACAGTTTTGCGATGAAAGTACATGGGGCGCCCCCTCAGGCGGGCGGCGGGCTGGCATACGGTGAGCACGCTCCACTACGAATGTTGCCGAGAAGGCCTCTCTGCCATATGTAGCAATCAAAAGTTGCTCAAGAAAGGTGGCTGGATCTGTGCCCTCAGAGCCCTCCGGTAGTCCAATAAACCAAAGGTTGGACCTGCGGGTCCGGTTCTCCAAGTCATCTTGCTTCTGTGCTAATTGTTGCAGCTGACGCTGCAGGTCCTCTTGTGAATGCTGCATAGGGTATAGTGTGTCCTCCGCCCGCCCAAGTCTAGTCTTAGCTTCAGTGACCCGTTCCCTGAGTTCGGTCATGTCATGTCTAATAAGTGAAATGTCCACTTTTACCTCCTCTATTTTGGATGTTAGTGTGGATTGGCATAAGGATATTGCTTCCAATATCTTCGCAGTGCCGTCCGGTTCTTGATCTGCAGGAGGGGCCGCGTGTGCTGCTGGCGCGGCGCCATCTTGTCCCCCCAGAGTCCCGCTCCGTCCTCCGGTACCGTTCCAGCGATGAAGAGGCAGCGTTGTTCCGTTTCGGCAGGGACATAGTTCACCCGGGTCGTTGTGCCAGATCACACAAGGTTTGGAGATCGATTTCAGTGTTTCTGAGGCAATGGATGTGAGTAGAAGGATCTGCCGCGAGCGGAGCTTCAGTCACACACGTCTGCTCACATCGCTGTCCAGGCCACGCCCCCCCGTGGTACTAGTATGTTTACTGCATATGGCAGTAACTAATATTTAAGCGCCTTCTTTTAATCTGGACCACAGTGTGGAATTTACCAGATTCATGTGTATAGCAAAGCGATGTCATATATCGTTGCCAATGTACACATGATATTTTGGGTCATTGATTACCATGAGTAAATGATTGGCTATTTTCTCCTCCATAGAAATGGATAAGATGCATTTAGCAATTTTATTATGACTATTAAAGTCATTATCCAGATCAGGGACAATTATCCTTAGGGGTTGAATACCTAAATAATTATTTTAGGATTGGCCAACTATTCTAATAACTTTCTACTAATGTGATTATATTCCTGGCATAAATATGAACCTTATTAACATTCCCCAGGTCACTAACCTGTTAGGGAAAAATACACCTTACCATACCATCCCAGTAGGAATTGAGTATAATTACTAAGTGTTAGGTACCTGGTAGTAGAGCCTGACTTGTAGGAGAGGACCTCTCATACAGCGCTGGTTCAGGAGCCACTGGAGTGAGGACAGTGGTCTCCTGAGCACAGTGGGGTAGGAGTGCCTGTGGAGCGGAGTCTCTGGAGCCGATGTGATGAGAGATCCCTCTGGGATGGCTGGACTGCAGATCAGGTAGACACTGGAGGCAGCACACTGGAACACTTGTAGAAGCAGAGATCACTGGAGCTGGAGCTGAAGGTGCTACAGCACAGAGGAACAGCAGGCATAAGCAGGGTCAGACAGTCCGGGTCAGCACGGGTATGAGACAGGCAAAAGTAGCAGGCAGAGGCAGGGTCAGTAGGCAGGCGGAGGTTTGGCAACGGTATCAGGCAGGTAGCAGAAGAGTAGTCAGGCAAGCCGGGTCGGATCGGAGCAGGACGGATAGTCAATCAAGCCGGGTCAAACGGGTAACAGCAAACAGGTTCAAGTTAAGCACAGATCACAAGCTGAGACGAAGCAGCAATGTGCCAGAGGCACAGGGGGATTTATATATGCACTTTGGCGCCAAACCGGCGCTATCGCGAACGCGCGCATGCCCGTACACGCACACGTGCACCCGCGCGCGCGCCCGAGCGCCGCGTACCCGCGTGTGCCCTGACGCCGCGCTGACGCCCGGGAACACCAGGAACTTGCCGGGAAGTGTGCGATGGAGCGCGCCGACGCCCACGTCTAGTGCTGGTGATACCCTGACATTGCCCCCCCCCAAGGGGCAACCTCCGGGTGCCCAAAAGTCTTTTTTCAGGGTGGTTGGCAAAATAGGCTCGAACTAAACGCCTAGCATGCACATTGCTATCAGGTTCCCATGAATTATTCTCTGGGCCGTAGCCCTTCCATTTGATTAGGAACTGGACCTGTCCCTGTCTTTTCCTGCAATCGAGGATATCTTCAACTTCAAATTCCTCGTTACCGTCAACCAAAATAGGTTCAGGAGGTCTAGTTCCTCTACCCGGAAAGGGATCAGGTACAGTAGGCTTGAGCAAGGACACATGAAACACAGGATGAATCTTAAGAGAGTCAGGCAAAGTCAGTTCATACGAGACTTCATTAATTTTTCTCCTAACCGGAAAAGGTCCCATAAACCTAGGTGCCAACTTCTTAGAAGGACAGGCTAGTTTGATATTATTTGTAGAAAGCCATACCTGGTCGCCCGGCTGAAGCTTCAATTCCCCTCTTCTCCTTCGGTCAAAGATCCTCTTGCTGTCCGCCTGTGCCTTGGACACTGCTTCCTGCAACATCTGGCTGTTACTATTGATGAAGTCTACCGTATTTTGCACTGCTGGAACTGAGGACTCTGGAAGAAAATCTGGTAAAAAGGTTAGATGGAACCCATAATTAGCGAAGAAGGGGGATTGACCAGTGGCTGAGTGCTTGGCGTTATTGTAGGCAAATTCTGCCAAGGGCAGCAAGGATACCCAATCATTTTGAGAAAAGGAAGTAAAACATCTAATATACTGCTCAAGAGTCTGATTGGTTCTCTCTGTCTGGCCGTTGGTCTGGGGGTGATAGGCCGAAGACAAAGCCAGCTTGATTTTTAAAGACTCGCACAGGGCTCTCCAGAAGCGAGAGGTAAATTGTACCCCTCTGTCAGAAGTTATGTTTACGGGAATTCCGTGGAGTCTAACGATCTCCTTGATGAAGACGTGAGCAGTTTCCATAGCTGACGGGGTTCCTTTCAATGGAAGAAAATGGGCCATTTTGGTAAAACGATCAACTACCACAAAAATTGCGGAACATCCCTCAGAACATGGCAGCTCAACAATAAAGTCCATGGATATCATCCTCCAAGGCCTATCGGGTACCGGTAAGGGTTTTAACAGACCCCAAGCTCGACTCCTGGAAGTTTTATTCTGGGTACAGATAGGACACGAGCTAACATATTTCTCACAGAAGTCCTTTAAATTGGGCCACCAAAAGGTACGCTGTACCAACTCCAAGGTTTTACGAACCCCGAAATGACCTGCCAGCGGGTGGTCATGAAGAATTGCTAAGACCTTGACCCGAACCTCCTCAGGAACAAAAATTTGGCTCCCTTTCCAGAGTAGTCCGTCCCTGTTACTTAAGGTAATCCCTGCGGGTCTGGCTGATTCAGAGGAAGCTTCTTTAATCTGGGAGAGGAGATCGGTTTGAATGAGCAGAAAATTGTTTGCCGGTAGAATGGTATCCGGAGCAGATGAGTCTTTAGGGTTGTCATGCATGCGTGATAATGCGTCTGGTTTGATGTTTTTTGAACCTGGCCGATAGGTAATATGGAAGGAAAAGCGTGAAAAAAACAGCGCCCAGCGGGCTTGTCGGGGTCTTAGCCTCTTAGCGGAACGTAGATATTCTAGATTTTTGTGGTCAGTATAAATTAGTACTGGGTGCATAGCCCCCTCCAGCAGGTACCTCCACTCTTCTAATGCAGTTTTGATAGCAAGAAGCTCCCGGTCTCCAACATCATAGTTCCTTTCCGCGGAGGAAAGTTTTCGGGAGAAAAACCCCACAGGATGCATATCATTTTTACTGCCCCTTCGTTGTGAGAGTATCGCTCCGACCGCTATTTCAGAAGCGTCCACTTCCAAAATAAATGGCAAGGATGGTTCAGGATGACTGAGGATAGGTGCTGAGGTGAATAGTCCCTTGAGGTTCTCAAAAGCTTCCTGGGCTGGGTGATTCCAGGAAAAACGGGTATTTTGTTTGGTTAGTTGAGTGATTGGTGCGATTATCGCAGAAAAACCCCTGATAAATTTTCTGTAGAAATTTGCAAAACCGATGAATCGTTGCACCCCCTTCTTGTCCAGGGGTACCGGCCAGTCCAGAACAGCAGACACTTTCTGCGGATCCATCCTGATGCCAGTGGAGGAAATGATTAAGCCTAAGAACTGAATACTTTCTCGTTCAAACTCGCATTTCTCCGCTTTTGCATAAAGTCTGTGTAAGCGGAGACGACCCAACACTTGGCAAACATGTTTTCGATGAAGATCCAGGGATTCTGAAAAGATCAAAATATCATCTAGATATGCAATCACAAATAGGTCTAGGAAGTCTCTCAGCACGTCATTAATCAGGTGTTGAAAAGTCGCAGGGGCATTGCAGAGTCCAAAGGGCATGACTAAATATTCATAATGCCCGAATCGGGTCCGGAAAGCTGTTTTCCACTCATGCCCAGCCCGAATGCGGATCAGGTTATAAGCCCCTCTCAGATCAAGCTTAGTAAAAATGACGGCAGTCCTTAATTTCTGAAACAGTTCGGGTATTAAAGGTAGGGGATACCGATTCTTGACCGTGATCTTATTCAGTTCTCGGTAGTCAATGCATGGGCGGAGAGATTTGTCTTTTTTTGCAACAAAGAATATACCCGCACCTGCTGGAGAAGTGGAATGGCGAATGAATCCCTTGGCCAAGTTTTCATCTATGTAAGACTTCAGCACTTCTTGTTCTTTCTCGGATAGAGGGAAGATGCGTCCGAAGGGAATTTCGGACCCTGGCAACAATTCAATGGGACAATCGTAGGGGCGATGAGGTGGGAGAGAGTCGGCCCCCTTCTTGCTGAAGACATCAATGTAATTATGATACTGTTTGGGAATGATCTGACAATTTTTCTGGTCGGTGTCCAGGCATAGTAGTGTAGCCTGGGAATCCAGATCCTTCGCCAGACAGTGGTCCTGGCAGTAAGGTGACAGGAATTTCACTGTTCCGGAGACCCAATGGATGTGTGGGTTGTGAGCCCGGAGCCAGGGAATGCCCAGGATGATAGGAAACATAGGGGAGGTAATGGCGTCCAGGATCAGCAATTCCTTATGTTGAGAGTCAATTGTAGTGGGTAATGGCAGAGTCTCTTGCGTCACTTGCCCAGACCTGATACGAGAGCCGTCGGCAAGGAAGACAGAAAGTCCATGGGTCTTGGTCCGTAGGGGAATATTATGCTGCTTAGCAAAGCTTAAGTCTATAAAGCAGCTGCATGCCCCGGAATCAAGGATTGCGTTGACTTGGAGTGTCTTTTCTGGAAGCTGTAACGAGAGAAGAATGGCAAGATGGGTAGGATTGGTAGATAAGGCAGAAAAACTGGTAGGTATAGGAGATGGACACTTACTCATTCTAACTGGGCAATTATGGACAAAATGCCCGGTTCCACCACAGTAAAGGCACAGATTTAATTGCCGACGCCGGGCACGTTCTTCGGGAGACAAAGCAGGTCGCATCACCCCTAGTTGCATGGGTTCGGAATTATCTGGTGTGGTATGCACTGGATTAAAACTGGGTGCAGGGGAGTAGCGTGTTGCAGGCATCGGAGCTCGGGCTGTCATCCAGGTCGGGCGGTTTGGTTGAACTGATCGTTCAGATCGTCGTTCTCGGAGGCGACGATCGATCTGAATGGTTAGGGTGATCAAAGTCTCTAAAGTATCAGGCACTCCTACACGAGCCAGTTCGTCTTTCAAGCTTTCAGACAGTCCAATGCGGAACTGGTGACGCAGGGCCGCGTCATTCCACTGTGTGTCCGCGCTCCAACGTCTGAATTCAGCAACATAGTCCTCCGCAGTTCTGCGGCCTTGTTGGAGCGCGAACAGGGCAGATTCAGCTGAAGCAGTCTGCTGAGGGTCCTCATATAACTGTGCCATGGCTTGGAAAAAGGCGGATAAGGATTGGGTTAGAGCCGAGTCTCCTTCCAGTAAACGATGGGCCCAGGTCTGGGGTTCCCCTTGCAGGAGGGAGATGACAAATCCAACCTTAGTGGCTTCCAATGAAAAGGTTCTGGGCTGTAAGGCAAAAAAGAGCTGGCAAGCATTGCGGAAGGTCCAAAACTTAGCCCGATCCCCAGAGAATCTGTCTGGAATGGGGACCCGTGGTTCAGGTGGGAGCACCACAACTGCGGGCCCTGAAGCGGTCTGTGTTGGAGCAGCAGCAGAGGAAGAAGAAGCAGAAGGGTTGGACCCCGCTAGGTTCTGAACTTGTCCTTCCAGTCTATTGTAATTGTCCTGAAGAGCTTGGACTGCTTGGGTGAGAGCCGCCAGGTGTGTGCATATCTCCTTCATTGGAGAGGTATCTCCTGCAGGCTCGGACATGGCTGCTTCGTACTGTTAGGTACCTGGTAGTAGAGCCTGACTTGTAGGAGAGGACCTCTCATACAGCGCTGGTTCAGGAGCCACTGGAGTGAGGACAGTGGTCTCCTGAGCACAGTGGGGTAGGAGTGCCTGTGGAGCGGAGTCTCTGGAGCCGATGTGATGAGAGATCCCTCTGGGATGGCTGGACTGCAGATCAGGTAGACACTGGAGGCAGCACACTGGAACACTTGTAGAAGCAGAGATCACTGGAGCTGGAGCTGAAGGTGCTACAGCACAGAGGAACAGCAGGCATAAGCAGGGTCAGACAGTCCGGGTCAGCACGGGTATGAGACAGGCAAAAGTAGCAGGCAGAGGCAGGGTCAGTAGGCAGGCGGAGGTTTGGCAACGGTATCAGGCAGGTAGCAGGACGGATAGTCAATCAAGCCGGGTCAAACGGGTAACAGCAAACAGGTTCAAGTTAAGCACAGATCACAAGCTGAGACGAAGCAGCAATGTGCCAGAGGCACAGGGGGATTTATATATGCACTTTGGCGCCAAACCGGCGCTATCGCGAACGCGCGCATGCCCGTACACGCACACGTGCACCCGCGCGTGCGCCCGAGCGCCGCGTACCCGCGTGTGCCCTGACGCCGCGCTGACGCCCGGGAACACCAGGAACTTGCCGGGAAGTGTGCGATGGAGCGCGCCGACGCCCACGTCTAGTGCTGGTGATACCCTGACACTAAGCTCATTAGAGTCAGTATATACTGTAAGGATGTGAGAACATCACCTTCCAAGCAAACCTCTCAACTATTTTCCAGGGGACATACATCTGGCATGATCCTCCTGTCTGACCCTTCTAGGGAGTTGGAATTACCTGTGCAAAAGGTGCCATCTAGAATTTAATTATTCCTGCGATGGATCTCACTTATATTCCAGTTTTTCCCTATCACAGGGCATTTGCGCCGATTGTGAGAGGACTGGGAAGGTTCCTATTTATGGCCTTGTCACTTAAGACAATATAACATTTTAATAAAATCACAATAGGATTTAATCTTTTTAAAGAGATTTAATTTTAAATGCGGGAATGTAAATTACCGTATTTATCGGCATATGACATGCACTTTTTTCCCCTGAAAATCAGGGGAAATCGTGGGTGCGTGTTATAGGCCGATCCCCGCCGATTTCTGTGTCATCGGAGCGATCACGGCGATTGCCGCAGTCGCCGCCGACATACACAGCCGTGGGTAGATTTAAATATGGCGCAGAGACTGCAGGGAGCCGAGATACACATACCCGAGTGTTCTCGGCTTTTTTCGGCACCGCCGTCACGCCCAGTCCCGCCCCGTCCCGCCCCTGGACCTATGTTATGTCCATCATAGGGCGGGACTGGGCGTGACTGTGAGCGGCGCCGAAAAAAGCCGAGAACACTCGGGTATGTGTATCTCGGCTCTTGTCAGAGCCGAGATACACATACGCGAGTGTTCTCGGCTTTTTTCGGTGCCACTCACAGTCACGCCCAGTCCCGCCCTATGATGGACATAACACAGGTCCAGGGGCGGGACTGGGCATGACGGCGGCGCCGAAAAAAGCCGAGAACACTCGGGTATGTGTATCTCGGCTCCCTGCAGTCTCGGCGCCATATTTAAATCTACTCCGAGTGCAAAAAAGCTGCACTGACATGGTTGCACTGGGGCAAACCTGCACTAACAAAGCTGCACTGGGGCAAGGCTGCACTGGGGCAAAGCTGCACTGACAAGGCTGCACTGACAAGGCTGCACTGACAAAGCTGCACTGACAAAGCTGCACTGGGGCAAGGCTGCACTGACACTGAAAAGCCTGTAGATGGACAGATAAGGCTGCATTGATGGGCATTTTAATGTAAGTTTTTTTTCCTTAAACTTCCCTCCTAAAAGTTTTTTTTCCTTAAAATTCCCTCCTAAACTTGGGGTGCGTGTTATACGTCGGCGCGTGTTATACACCGATAAATACGGTACTTCATTCCCTTTAAAGTTGAAGTTCCACTGGGCTTTTTATTTTTGGGATTTCAGGGCAGTGCTGAAAATATTTACAAAGTCTGCTTTAAAAATACTTTTAGCTGAGTTATTTTTTTTTTTTTTTTTAATTAATTCTTGAATTTATTAGAAATGTTTCTAAACAAAATAATTACTTGGATATTTATCCAATAACTTCTTATTAGGGTATCCTGTTTTTATAAAATACCTGTAAGGAATAAAAATATACTTGGAATGACCTAACAGTTGCTTTCACTTTGTTCGTATAAGGAACAAATTGCCCCCATTTTTTTTTTTTTACACAGACACCATTCCTAAAGACTGTCAGTTTATGCACAGCAGTTTTGGCTGCCAGATAAAATCTTCTCCCTCTTCCCCCCCTTTTGCAAAAGAGGGGTAAAAGAGAGAGAGGAAAAAAATATTTAAACATGCTTTGCTCATGTTTTTTTTTTTCTTATTGGTCAATTTCAGACATTTAAATATTTTAACACCTCAGCTAGCTTTTCACTTTTTTAGTTTTAAAACTGGGTGTAACTTTTCTCTTATTGGGAGAACTGGAATTTAATAAATCCAGCCTAATTACTTTTTGCATTTCAATTATTATCTGAGCGGGCGTTTTAAATGAATTTTGAGGCTTTACACTGTTCTGTAGAACAGCAAAAAGGATGGCGCTTTCTAATAGCAAATCCAAACCATTTTTGGGATAGTAATTCCATTCCACAACAACTTTAATTTTATTTGAAAAAGCCTCATAAAACAGTTGGAAAAATTCATGGCTCTCAAAATCTGGGTTTTTCTCAGCCAAGGTGTAGGCCTTCTTGAGAACTTTTAAAAGTTCTCTGGTACTTTGATTGGACTTACATTTCAAAGTACCCATGGTCCTTCTTGCAGCAATAGCTGAACTTACAGGGACCAAGTTCGGTCTTAATTTTTCATACTTCTCTGATAGAAGACATCACCTGATATTTTACCAATTCTCTGTGATGCAGACCAATTTCATTTTCTGCATCAGCAGGACCGGCTGCACTCTAAATAACTTTAGTTTCTGCCATTTTTCAATATTGCAACTAACAATGGCAATATTAAAAACACAAAAAAAATGATTAATTTTTAAAATTTAATTTTTTTTTTTTAAATGACAATAAAATATATATAATTTTGCACAAATATATCACTTGTTTCAAACGTTAACGAATCTCGGTGGGACCTCCAATTATTTCAGAATGT
Source organism: Lithobates septentrionalis (assembly GCA_037952835.1). Classification (NCBI taxonomy): domain Eukaryota; kingdom Metazoa; phylum Chordata; class Amphibia; order Anura; family Ranidae; genus Lithobates; species Lithobates septentrionalis. Next base: position 888,151 of record JBBDGP010000553.1, read on the forward strand.
TTATACTAAAATAATAAAACAGTATTGTAATTATGAAAATATGCAAATCTTTGATGAGATTTACAATTTTCTACCAATACCAACAAGAAATTCAAGTTCGTTTATCCGTGCTATTTTGAAGACAAGTGATACAAATGATGTTGTTCAAAAATATATATTTATTAACTAAAAATACAGTGCAAATTAAATATCAGGTATATTTCGTGATAAAACAAATAAATGGATATACTTCTACATATCAAAGATAAATGATGGTTCAGATAATATTCACAGTTCTCTTATTCAATTTCTTATAACAAAATACCACATTTCAATACTTAAATGATACTTGTACATTTTAAACCTGGTAACTTGTGAATAGCCTTCCGTGACTTCACGGACTTGTGTAAGCAAATATTGTTTACCTTAATACTATGATGTGATCTCTTCTCAAAACCAACAGACCTTCTTATTACACTCTTAAATACACAAACAAAATTGTTATATTGTGCACAGCTTGATCATTTAATCAAAGCTTATATTTTAGATTTAGAATGAATCAATGGTTTAAACACATACTATAACCAATCCAATTCTAAAACTTTGAAGTCAGTATTATGAGATATAACAATATATATGTATCTACCTTGGTTTAGAAGCAAAACAAATTCATACTGCAGTTAGAATTCATTTCACTCCAAAGCAGCACTAACAATGGATTGGATTAGTCAAGAATATGCTCAACCAAACTTCAATTACCTAAAAAGGTATACATTGGAAAGATTAATACTTTACCAGGTCTTTAAGAATTCTGTCAGCTTGAGAAGCAAAGTCCCAAAAGAGACTTCTTTCCACCTTAGAGACAGACCCGTCCATCTTCCCATAGCTCTCTTCCCATAGCTCTCCTTTTTTCTATCTGTCTCTCCTTTTTATTTCACCCCAAAAGTGGGTGCATGTCTCTTTACTATGTAACTGATGATGTCATACGATGGAGTTACCTATGTTACCTTGACAACCAAGACCAACGCCATTTTGAATAATTACCAATTTCTGCCTCTTAGGGGCAATGTTGGATCAGAAATTACTTTAAATGTGATTGACATGACCTTCTGACCTTGGCTTAGCAAAACATCACTAATTGTCTAATGGTTGACAATCAAGTGTCAATATCCCCAGCCTTCCTGGCGCTTCTTAAAATATATGTGTATGAGAAAATATACCCCACACAATTAACTGGGGTTGTAAATGCCATGAAAGTGACTTCAGGATTCTTACAATAAGCCTAACAGGTATTCATGAATGGTTTCCTAAATAAGATACCATATTTGCAACCTTATAATAATATAGATGTAGTAAACAGGTTTATATAATGTTACCTAATAAAGATACATTGTAAAGATGTATAAAAGAAACATTATTATTTAAAATATATCATTTGTGGATAAGCCCTTTTGGTTACGTGGTTTATTCTGAAAATACTATTTAGTTTTGCAGGCTGTGTAAGTTTGTACCAACTCCCCTTATCTATAAGTGTCAAAGACAAAAGATATATAACCTGGGATACTGGTATTTTTACACAGTCTCAAGACATAAAGCAACTTTTGCAACAATGCCTATTCATGGGCTAGGAACTTTGATTCAACTTTAGAGCCAAAATGGCTCCTCTCATGTTCATTTGAAAAATATACAATATGAGGGGGCAGGAGGCGGAGCCTAGCGGAGCAGACATGCATTGTTAGAGCTCCACACCGCTGAGGAGAGAAGAGAAGGACAAAGCGGAGCCTGCAGGCTCAAAAGGTATCCATTTGAACCTTTTTGCCCCAGGGAACAAACTGTGAAAGTTTGGGCAGGAAATATGGTACTGGGAGGAAACCGTGGCAGAAATAAAAATCACCTCACAAAGAGCTCTCAGGCACTCACTGCAGCTGAAGCAGCTCCAGTCACCTCACAAGATACAGCATCAGGGCGCTCTCACAGACAGAAAATGTCACAGCAAGACTCTCCATTTGAGTCAGATACAGAACAAATCCTCTCACAAACTTCTCCACAAGCCTCCTCAGTATCCCCAGTAATATTATTACAATTTGAAAAGATGCTTCATAAGGCTTTAAAACAAACCTCAGACCAAATAACAAAAAGCCTAACCAAAGAAATAAGAGAGCTGGGAAACCGCACCGCAGCCTTAGAAATAAAAATGGATGAAATTGAAATTACAACCCAAGAAAATATAACAGAATTGGAACAATTAAAAAAAGAGAATTTAATACTTCAAACTAAGCTCGAAGATTACGAAAATAGAGCCAGACGTTCAAACTTGCGCATAAGGGGAATACCTGAAACTGTGACAGACCTGCAATCTACTATTACTGCTCTATTACAAGAACTAAAGCCAGATATCCCTATTGAACGTTTAGAACTGGACAGAGTACACAGAGCCCTCACAGACAAAAAGAAAGATGGACCCCCACGTGATATAATCACAAAATTTCATTATTACAGAACAAAAGGACAAATACTAATTGCTGCAAGAGAAAAAAAGGAACTTAATTTTCAAGGACACAATTATCAAATTTTTGCTGACCTATCCCAACTTACTATTACTAAAAGACGATCCATGAAACCCCAACTAATGGAACTGCAACGCCACAACATTATGTATCAATGGGGCTTCCCCTTTTCAGTCAGATTTAACTACCAAGGTACAATTTACAGAAGCAGATCAGCAGATGAACTACAACAAACCCTTTTAAAATTAAATCTGACAGAACCCACAAGCAGCAACACTCCCGCACACAGAAGAATGGCATCATCTTCACCTTCAGGCAGCACCCAGAAAATTTCAGAACAAAATGGGAATCATCATTCTCACAAAAGAGGCCGTTATGCCACATCATCCATGGACCAAGAAGATTCAATGGACTGACATCCTAATTCCTGATATCTCTTCATTTATTATACTAAGAGATGGTTCTCTATAAAAAACCTATATTTATAACTGAATGTAACTGCATTCTGATAGTCACACACTGTGTGGGATCATGTTACATTCCAGTTATATTTCTTATTACTTCTGATTCATATAGCCTTAGAATATATAAGTGAAATAAGGAAATTCTTGTTCAGTTATATATTATCAGGTAATAACAATAGATTTATTACTTTTTAGGACAAATATGTTCAATAATCCAGAAGTAATGGAAGCTTTTTCTTTCTTTTCTTAAAACAAATATATTATTACCTAACTAGTTCCTAGAACTATGTTTTTGTTTATTCTAATCTGAAGCAATACAACCTCAATTTTATGAGTTAACATATCTAAACAGTTACATATGAATAAAATATGTAATTGTTTACTCTAAAAGGGTTAAAATCCCAAAATAATTCAAACTATCTTCATCAATACCAAAGTTATTAACAGTACCTTTCTAACTGAATTATTTAGCCTAGGGCAAGACTAACCATATACAACCACCCTGGAATAAATAATTTCAACAAAAACTATATTCTGCACTCCAATTAATGAAACATCATTTTGATGTCTTTTGACATAGCACTTCTCTCCTGTAAGCGGAAGATCCGTGTACCCCCATTAGCCCTCCTCATTCTCCCAACCATATTATGTGGGAGTGTGACGAAGGCACTTATTCCCCTGAGAGAGATATTTATTCTCTTTCACGGGTAAATTGTGATTACTTGCAAAAAATAATTTATACAATGTATCATCTAATCTCATATGTTTTTTGTTTACTCTTTACTCCAGAATTCACTGGTTTCTTTTCTATCTATTCATCATATAGCCTTAGAATATATAAGTGAAATAAGGAAATTCTTGTTCAGTTATATATTATCAGGTAATAACAATAGATTTATTACTTTTTAGGACAAATATGTTCAATAATCCAGAAGTAATGGAAGCTTTTTCTTTCTTTTCTTAAAACAAATATATTATTACCTAACTAGTTCCTAGAACTATGTTTTTGTTTATTCTAATCTGAAGCAATACAACCTCAATTTTATGAGTTAACATATCTAAACAGTTACATATGAATAAAATATGTAATTGTTTACTCTAAAAGGGTTAAAATCCCAAAATAATTCAAACTATCTTCATCAATACCAAAGTTATTAACAGTACCTTTCTAACTGAATTATTTAGCCTAGGGCAAGACTAACCATATACAACCACCCTGGAATAAATAATTTCAACAAAAACTATATTCTGCACTCCAATTAATGAAACATCATTTTGATGTCTTTTGACATAGCACTTCTCTCCTGTAAGCGGAAGATCCGTGTACCCCCATTAGCCCTCCTCATTCTCCCAACCATATTATGTGGGAGTGTGACGAAGGCACTTATTCCCCTGAGAGAGATATTTATTCTCTTTCACGGGTAAATTGTGATTACTTGCAAAAAATAATTTATACAATGTATCATCTAATCTCATATGTTTTTTGTTTACTCTTTACTCCAGAATTCACTGGTTTCTTTTCTATCTATTCATCTCTTCAGTCCACACAGGTTGATCTGCGCAGTCAGCTCTGCATAACAAAAAGTAAGTCAAAACTATTTGATCTATTGCCATGGCACCACTGAATATACTTTCCCTGAATGTTCAGGGAATAAATGTCCCTCAAAAAAGGACCAAAGCCTTCCGTACTTTCCATAACAAGAAGGCTCACATAGTATGCCTCCAAGAAACACACTTCACCAAAGATTCTACTCCAAAATATATTTCTCCTTTTTATCAACAAATTTACACGGCTTCTGCCTGTACCAAGCAAAGGGGAACTCTAATTGCATTTCACCGATCCACACCATTCACCTTATCATCAGAAATTAAAGACCCAGAAGGTAGATACCTGATACTCATGGGTTATATAATGGATACAGCAATCACGGTGATTTCCTACTACGCTCCTACACCATTCCTCTCACATATATTACAAGTTATTAATACACACAAAATAGGAACAGTGATAATGTGTGGGGATTCGAACCAGATCCTCCTCCCATTTCTAGATAAATCACCTTTTACACCATCCAAAATAACCTCTAGATTACCTTTTTCTCAACTTCTTTCCAAATACAATCTGGTAGATTAGTGGAGAGAAAGTAACCCAATGAAAAAGAAATTCACTTATTTCTCGCACCCTCATCAAACCTTCACCAGAATAGATCATATTTTTCTAACAATAGGAATGATACCAGAAATTATTGCATCAGATATAATTCCGATTCCGTGGTCTGACCATAATGCAGTATACACTACTATAGCCTCAGCCATACCAAAAGCGCATGACCCAACGTGGTACTTACCGGACATAATGCTCAAACACCCACTACATCAGATGGCCATTGAACAAGCTTTAAAGGAATACATATCAATTAATAATACAACAGACATCTCCCCAATAACACTGTGGGAAGCTCATAAGCCTGTCTTGCGTGGTACAATACAAAGACAAATGGCACTATTTAAACGGGAACGCAAAAATCTAGCAAAAAAACTAGAACTCAATTTTAATGCAGCCTACATATCATTTCAAGATAATCCATCTCAGAGTACAAAATCTCATCTGGAAAAATCTAGATTGGAATACGATCTATTTCTCACTGAGTCAGTTGATAAATCCCTCAAACGCTCCAAACACAATTTCTACATGAATACAAACAAACCAGGTACATATTTGGCTCGGGCATTAAATTCAACTAACAAATCTTTCAAACCAATACGTTTGAAATTATCAAAAAATTTTTACACTTGTAATCCAGTTAAAATAGTCCATAAATTTGACTCACATCTCGCAACTTTATACAAGACAAACAATGAATTTAATCCTACAGAGGCTGAATCCTTCTTCTCAAAAATAACCTTACCTGAGTTATCTCAGAATCAAAAAAGCAGTTTGGATGAGCCTATAACTATAGATGAAGTTGCTAACGCCATAAAAGACCTAAAACTTAACAAAAGACCAGGCCCAGACGGCTACTTGGCTTTATACTATAAAACATTCTCAGAAATACTCTCTCCCATTCTCACTGAAACTTTTAACAAACTTCTAGATGGACATTCTTTTCGGCAAGAAACACTAATGGCAATTGTTTGTATGATCCCAAAACCCCTTTCTGATGATACTTCCTGTGTGAATTATTGGCCTATCTCTCTGTTAAACCTCGATATTAAATTATTAGCAAAAATAATAGCAAAACGCCTCAATAGCATTATAGGAAAATTAATACATAGAGATCAAGTAGGCTTCATGCCAAATAGACAGGCAGGCGATAATATACGCAGGGCAGTGTTATTGGCACATATTGCTAAAAAACGGAAAATCCCTTTATGTTTTCTATCTCTCGATATTAAGAGGGCATTTGACACAGTATCCTGGCAATATATGCAATATTCATTACAAAAATGGGGTTTTGGACCCCACTTTTTAACATGGATCAAAGCATTATATAATAAACCCAAAGCCTATATAAAATATGCTGGATACAAATCTGAAGCCTTTAATATCGAAAGAGGTACCTGACAGGGTTGCCCATTATCTCCCTTATTATTTGCCCTTATACTCGAACCCATGGCCCAATACATCAGAACAAACCAAACTATAACTGGCATTGAAGTAGGAGGTATTACACACAAACTATGTATATTTACAGACGATATATTACTTTTTCTATCATCACCACAGGTCTCTGGTCCTAACTTAATACCAGCTCTTGATGGATTTGCAGCCCTATCCGGCCTTATGATTAATCCTAAGAAATGCCTAGTGCTTAATATTTCACTCACAAACATGGAATTGATCCCGGCTAGGGCTGCACTCCCATTCACATGGGCAGAAAAATCAATCCCATATCTTGGAATTCATTTAACAGCATCTCATTCTGACTTATTCTCAACCAATTATCCTCCTGTATTAAGACAGATCACAAATCTAATAAAACAATGGTCGCAACTTCCTTTATCCTGGATAGGGAAGATTAATGCAATCAAAATGACTATTCTACCCAAATTGCTTTATCTATTCAGAGTCCTCCCTATTCCAATTCCTTCCTATTTTTTGAGAATAGTACAAAAAAGAGCAACTTCGTTTATATGGGGCTCTTCTAAACCACGTATACCTATACACACACTACATCTTCCCAAAAATAAAGGAGGCCTGGGATACCCTAATTTTACTAACTACTACAGAGCAGCACATTTGGCCAGTCTGTCCAAATACCATGCAAAACAGGAAATCCCATTATGGGTATTTATAGAGGCTTCAGAAAATGACCCTCTATTAATATCAAATTTATTATGGCTTGATCCTAAAGACCGCTTTAAAATTCATAATCCCATAACTAAACACTTCTTATCTCTCTGGGATAAACTAAAAACCAAATATCAGTTACAATCTCCACACAATCCTCTCCTTTCTTTTATCAGAAATCCGGCCTTTTATCCGGCATGGATCTACCCAAATTCTTTTAAAGCTTGGACAACATCAGGCATTCAGACACTAAATGACTTCATAGCATCTAAATCATTCCTTTCATTCCCATCGCTTAGAGAAAAATATGATCTACCAAACTCTGAGATATTTAGATATCTCCAAATCAAAAATTTCTATACACCATTCCTAAAGGGGGATACACCATTATCCCAATTATCCATTTTTGAATCAATCTGTACAAAAGATCCATTTGCTAAAGGTACAATTTCATCACTTTATAATCAATTATATGGAATAGCAAATCTTAATAGACCCTCTTACGTTCAGAGGTGGGAGGAGGACCTGGGACGAACTTTAGAAGACACGGACTGGTCTAACATATGGCTCACATCTAAGTCATCTTCACCCAACATCTTAGCACTGGAGACAAATTATAAAGTCCTAACTCGCTGGTACCTTGTACCCGCTAGAGTGGCAAAATATTCACCTAATACCTCAGCTCTTTGTTTTCGAGGATGCCCAGAAATAGGAACATATTTACACATATGGTGGACGTGCCCAGTAATCCAAACCTTCTGGAAGGAAGTCTTCGTGATTGCATCTAAAATATTTAAAAAAATAATACAACCAGATCCATATTTAACTTTACTTAATCTAAAACCGGAATGGTTAACACTCTCTCAATTCAAACTTATGATCCAACTAATAACGGCTGCAAAACAAACAGTGGCCAAGGCATGGAAATCTCCTACATTGGTACTAGCAGAAACAATTCACAGAATGAATAATACAATGTCCCATGCTAAGATGGTAGCCATCGATCAAAATCAAATTCCAAAATTTGAAAAACTTTGGCATCCTTGGATAAAACAACAGTTCCTGTCAAACTTCAATGACTCTGTCATGTTGCCATGGTAACAGATTAAATGACTTACAGAGACACCCATTCTAAGGCTTCAAAGAGAACTAAAAAGAATAATAAACTGACGAGCGGGACAACCTTGTGGACCATACCTCTACCTTTTAACCCTTTTTCTTCTTTCTCTTTCCTTTTCTCCACCTTACGATTAAAGCTCATTATCAGAATTTATTTGACCTATATACACTCTACTTGTAAACAATATGTATAGTAGGTATAAATCATTTAAATACCTACAAAAGTAACTAAGGAAATGATATATATCTTTAATTTAGGTTTACGTGAACCCGATGTTTAATATTTGAAATTCCATGATATTTACCTATATAAACCCTACTGTAAAACAATGAGCTTACTTTATAGATCGTTGTAAACTTACTTTATGTATCTTTATAACATTGTATACTCAATAAACTTCTTTTGACAAGGAAAAATATACAATATAAAGGCCTATATATATATGAATATAAATTCTTTTAACCCCAAATGTTCTGACAGTGCAAATCATTGAAAATTGATCACACCTGATGTACTGATGGCCCATCTCATTTCTTAGGCCCCTTTCACACGGGACGAATCCTTGTTGATCCGCCCCGTGAACATCCGCTGCTCAGCGGGGATCGCTCCGTTTTCCCCAGCTGAGCCGGCGGATCACAGGGCGGGACAAGCAACCTGTGCAGGGACCACCCTGTCAGATCTCCGCTCTCCCCTATGGGGGATCAGAGGAACACGGACCGTCTGTCCGTGTTCATCCGATCCGCTCTGCAGATGGATAGAAAAATAGGATTTTCTTCCGTCTGCAGAATCGGACGAGAGCGGAGCCGGATGACATCGGGTGTTAGCGGATGTACATCCGCTGACACCCGCTATCCCATAGGGATGCATGTATGTCCGTATTTCATCCGAAAACGGACGGATGAAATACGGACATACGGTCCGCATGTGTGAAAGGGGCCTAAAGGCCCTGAAATGTCAGGAAAGTACAAATACCCCCCAAATGACCCCTTTTTTGAAAAGTAGACAGTCAAAGGTATTTAGTAAGAGGCTTGATGAGTTTGACGTTGTAATTTTTTCCCCACAATTCTTGGGAAACACACAGCATATGCATACTTCCAATTACACCCCAAAATAGATTCTGCTACTCCTCCCGAGTATGACGATACCACGTGTGAGACTTTTACACAGGCTGGCCACATAGAGAGGTCCAACATGCAGGGAGCACTGTCAGACATTCTAGGAGCATAAATTACACCTCTAATTTCTTAACGACCTATTACATTTTTGAAGGCCCTGGCACACCTGGACAATAGAATTAACCACAAAATTACCCCATTTTGGAAAGCAAACACCCCAACGTATCTTCTATGAGGCATTATGAGTCTTTTGAACGGTTAATTTTTTTACACAAGTCTTCAGAAAACGTGGAAATAAAATGAAAACTTATTTTTTTATTTTTTTTTACACAAAATTGTCAATTCATAAGATATTTCTAACTCATATATTCTGCTACTCATCCTGAGTATGGCGATACCACATGTGTGAGACTTTTACACAGCCAGTCCACATACAGAGGTCCAACATTGAAGTAGTACCTTCAGGCATTCTAGGAGCATAAATTACACATCTCATTTCATTCCTACCTATCACACTTTTGAAGGTCCTTGAGCACCAGGACAGTGGAATTAACCATAAAATTACCCCATTTTGGAAAGCAAACACCCCAACGTATATTCTATGAGGCATGGGCTTGAGACAGGTACGCGGGTACTCTGATGGGCTGGTGACAGGTACTCGGGTACTTTGATGGGCTGGTGACAGGTACTCGGGTACTCTGATGGGCTGGTGACAGGTATTCGGGCACTCTGATGGGCTGGTGACAGGTACTCGGGTACTATGATGGGCTGGTGAAAGGTACTCAGGTACTCTGATGGGTTGGTGACAGGTACTTGGGTACTCTGATGGGCTGGCGACAGGTACTCGGGTACTCTGATGGGCTGGTGACAGGTACTCTGATGGGCTGGTGACAAGTACTCAGGTGGGCTGTGACAGGTACTCGGGTACTTTGATGGCTGGTGACAGGTCCTCTTTATTAGGGGGGAATCAGTGTCATTGGTGTACACTGTAAGTGGTAACGAGATGTTAATGCAATCTCCTTCTCACACACGATTGGTGAAGTCCCTCCTAAACATATTGGTGGGATCATTTTTGAGTTTAATATAAGTAATGTCATCAGACAGTTGCCATAAAGCCTCTTTACTGTATGTTACAGAGCCCAGCACAACCACTGACCCTCCTTTATCAGAGTTTCTGATAACTATACTGGAATCATCACTGTATTCTTTTAACCACTTGCTGACCGCCTATTTACTGTGGCAGGTCGGGTCTATTGCGCGAAATCACGTACCTGTACGTCATTTTGTGCAATAGTCACTGGAGGGACGCACTGATTGGACACAGGGGATGCCAATCAGCAGGTCTGGCGGACCTGATGTCCGCCAGCCACCTGCAATTGTTCCCGGGAGAGGCAGAATGGTGATCTTCCTATGTAAAAAGATTGCCGTTCTGACAGGGGAGAAGATTGAGATCTTGTGTTCCAGCAGAGAAGGAACACTGATCTCTGTCTTCCCTCAGTCAGAGCAACCCTCACACAGTAAGAAATTACCCCCTAGGAACACACTTAATCCTTTGATCGCCCCTGATGTTAACCCCTTCCCTGCCCTGTCCCACTAAAAATCAATGATCGCCGTCATTACTAGTAAAAAAATTAAAAAAATTAAAATTCCATAAAAAATATTCCATAGTTTGTAGAGGCTATAACTTTTGCGCAAACCAATCAATATAAGCTTCTTGGGATTTTTTTTACCAAAAATATGTAGCTGAATACCTATTGACCTAAACTGATGAAGAAATTAGATATTTTTACACTTTTTTATTGAATATGTTTTATAGCAGAAAGTAAAAAATATAATTTTTTTTCAAAATTGTTGCTCTTTTTTTATTTATAGCGCAAAAAATCAAAAACACAGATGTGATCAAATACCACCACCAAAAGAAAGCTATTTGTGGGCAAAATATGACATCAATTTTATTTGGGTACAGCATCGCACGACCACGCAATTGTCAGTTACAGTAACGCAGTCCCGTATCGCAAAAATGGCCTGGTCATTAAGGGGATAAAACCTTCCGGGGCTGAAGCAGTTTTCAGTATTTGTAAGGTTGTCAGAAAGTAAATACCAAGTATATAAAAAAAAAAAAGAGAAAATTGTAGTTCCCAAGAAGGGGGGGGGGGGGGCGATAGATTCAGATTATTATGTAAAAAAATAAATATTTAGGATCGCTACTTTAGGCACCAGGAAACCGTTAGGACTCAATCATGAATGGGATGTCATGTCTCATATTATAACGTATACAATTTTGGTTTATATTGGTAATATCCCTTCAAACTGAATTAATTGGTTGTTTTATTTTCTTTCTGTATTGTCAGTGTTTTTTTGTTTTGTCTAGTTAGTGAGCTGACACCCATTTAAGTTACCCTTGTACATGTCTATATTTATGGCTATGACTGATGTTGGCGTGAAAAGCTTTAGGGGCAGTGCTATGCTTCCTTTAATATAGGGTGGACAGTCTTTCTTCAACATGTCTACATAAAGGTGATTTTATTAAATGTGCTGGACTGCAAAGCGTTGAAAGGGAGAAGGTGACCATTTTCAAATATATGCCATTGGTGTGTCACCCTGTAGGATTTCCACTTGGAAGTGTATTGTAGCTTAGTCAGTAAGGACGTGTTATGCCAAATGGGGCTATAGACCGAATGTCCTGTGACTTGCTGCAAAAGCTTGACCTTGACCCAGATTTTGTGTAACCGTCTATAAGTGAGTAATAGTTTATTGGGCTTACAAAAAGAGTGTGATTCAAGGCTTTCTGATAGGGAGCTAGAGGCTGTGCAATACAACATCACTTGCAGGAAATATATCTCTACTGCATTTGGGTTATGATCCCTTTAAAAGGGCAGTAGAGGGTTAACGTACCTGCAGGAGGGGTTTATATACAGGCAACTGCACAGAGTATGTGTGGAAACTGCAGAAATTTGTCTGAAGAAAATTGTTTGAAGTGTGCTGCTGCTCAGAAATAACCAGAAGTTCTTTGATATGTGACACCCTTCCTGCAGGAAAAAAGTTCTGAATTGTTGAAACATTGGGGGTTATTTACGAAAGGCAAATCCACTTTACATTACAAGTGCAAACTACCAGTGCAAAGTGCACTTGAAATTGCATTGAAAGTGCACTTGGAAGTGCAGTCGCTAAAGATCCGAGGGGGACATGCAAGGAAAATAAAAAACAGCATTTTAGCTTGCACATGATTGAATGAAAAAATCAGCAGAACTTCCCCTCATTTCAGATCTACCCCTCAGATTTACAGAGACTTTACTTCCAAGTGCACTTTCAGTGCAATTTCAAGTGCACTTTGCACTTGTAGTGCAAAGTGGATTTGCTTTCATAAATAACCCCCATTATCTTGTTCATTTTATTCTGAAGACAAGATGGATTTACTGTATAGTTTTGCATACCTCCCAACATTTTGAGATGGGAATGAGGGACACCTACCAGCAAACATATGTAGGCATGGGACACGCCCCCTGCCACACCCCCTTAAAGGAGAATTAACCCAAGAAAAAGGTTAATTAAATTCACAAGGGCTTTTTTTACCACTACTATTCCTTTATATTGGCTTTTAAAATGTACAAATGCGGCAACTTAGAATTTGGAAAAAATGTTTAGCACTAGGAAACACTTTCTGAAAGATAAAAAGAACATTTTATATACAACTATATGGATCAGACCAAAATGAGGGACAAATGAGGGGGACAGAGGGACATTGCTGCAAATCAGGGACAGTCCCTCAAAATCAGGGACAATTCTGAGCTATGTTGTTGTACTAAAGTGATGCCTTCCTCCATGATCCATCTGCTGCTGTTGAATAATGAAGCCTGTTTCTGTATACTATATGACTGTGTTGACACTCCCTGATCCTCAGAACTTTAAATTTGGTGTTCTGGTGTAGGCAATCTCAGTGCAGATGGGAAAAGCTGTTTAAATTAAACTAGAATTGTTGCATGGTTTAGTGTTTAACAGTTCTCAGCACTAGGATTGTTGGTTCGAATCCCAACAATGACATTACCTGCATGGAGAGTGCATGTTCTCCCTATGTCTGTTTACATTTTGCCACACTCCAAAGACATGCTGGTAGGTTAATTGGCCTCTGTCTAAATTGGCCCTAGTACGTGTAGTGCTCATTCACACCAATGTACAATAGCGTATACCTGTGCAGGAGCCCTGTTTGCCCCCCCGTGGGGATGCACAATTTTATTTTGAATTCTGCTTGGTCAGAATCAGCAATTGTAATGCTTCAAGTGAAACATTTCAATTACATATTTTCTCAAATAACATCCATGTGGAGTACTTTGTACCTGCCTGTGAAGTGTATATAAAATATATAATCTACTACAGAAAAACAAAGAAAAAAGTTTGTTTCATTTGTTGGCATATATTATAGCTCCCGGCCTCTTAACCTTACATCCAGAGGAGTAGCTTGAAGCTTGTGGGCCCCGATGTAAAAGCTGACCTGCCCCCCCCCCCATTACTATCTGCTGCTTTTACAGCGTGCTTGCCCCCTCATTCTGTGTAGGTGAAACTGGACACTCAGAGTGCCCAGGTTGGGCCTTGGCATTTACTAAATTACCTACACAAGGTAACACAGCGAGCACTTTTCCCCACTGACATGGTGTAATCTGGAGACCTACCTGAAAAATATAAACATTATCAAAGATCTCCGGGGGTTTAGCATCCTCATTTAAGAAATTAACCAGCAAGGCCAAACTTAATATTAGTGAAAACTCTGCTCTGCTTGTTTTAGCAGTGCCTTACTACTGTTTGAGCGGCGCTTTTTGGGCGATAGCAGGGTGTTTTTAATCCCCAAGAAGGAGTTAAAAATGCCTGTGTTGCGGCGCATCCAAAGCGATTTTCAGGCACTTCGGAAGCGCTGCCCATTGAATACAATGGGCAGCGGCGGTTTGGGAGCGGTGCATACAGGACTTTTTTCACCATCCCACAAGCGCACCGCCCCAGTGTGAAGGCCCGCTGGCCTTCACACTGGGGAGGCATGAGAGGCAGTTTTCAGGAGCTTTACAGGCGATATTTTTAGCGCTAAAACACCTGAAAACTGTCTTCAGTGTGAAAGGGGTCTGAGAGAAAGAATAAAACAAATGACGCTGCAAAAAATCTAAACTTAGCCCACCTTAGTGGATATTGTCAGTCAGTAGAGCAATGGACAGAGTCGCCATTATCACATCAGAGCCCCCTCCAACACATCAGAGCCCCCTCCAACACACCAGAGCCCCCTCCAACACACCAGAGCCCCCTCCAACACACCAGAGCCCCCTCCAACACACCAGAGCCCCCTCCAACACACCAGAGCCCCCTCCAACACACCAGAGCCCCCTCCAACACACCAGAGCCCCCTTCAACACACCAGAGCCCCCTTCAACACACCAGAGCCCTCTCCATCACATCAGAGCCCCCTCCATCACATCAGAGCCCCCATTATTACATCAGAGCCCAGATTTCACATCAGAGCCCCCATTATTACACCAGAGTCCCCAATATCACATCAGAGCCCCCTCCATTACATCATAGCCTAGACTTCACATCAGAGCCCCCGTTATGACACCAGAGCCCCCTTCATCACATCAGAGCCCCCTTCATCACATCAGAGCCCCCTCCATCACATCAAAGTCTCCATTTCACATCAGAGCTCCCTTCATCACATCAAAGTCTCCATTTCACATCAGAGTCCCCATCATCACTGCAGAGCCCCCATTATCATTGCAGAGCCCCCATTATTACATCAGAGCCCCCATTATTACATCAGAGCCCCCTCCATCACATCAGACCCCAGATTTTACATCAGAGCCCCCATTATTACATCAGAGTCTCCAATCACATCAGAGCCCCCTCCATTACATCAGAGCCTAGATTTCACATCAAAGCCCAGATTTCACATCAGAGCCCTCATTATCACATCAGAGTCCCCATTTCACATCAGACCACCCTTCATCACATGAAAGTCTCCATTTCACATCAGAGTCCCCATGATCACATCAGAGCCCCCATTATCACATCAGAGCCCCCTCCATCACTGCAGACCCCCCCAATATCACATCAGAGCCCCCTCCATTACATCAGAGCCTATATTTCACATCAGAGCCCAGATTTTACATCAGAGCCCCCTTCATCACATCAAAGTCTCCATTTCACATCAGAGTCCCCATCATTACATCAGAGCCCCCATTTCACATCAGAGCCCCCATTTCACATCAGAGCCCCCATTATCATTGAAGAGCCCCATTAGCACTGAAGAGCCCCCTCCATCACATCGGAGCCCATATTTCACATCAGAGCCCAGATTTCACATCAGAGCCCAAAATATCACATCAGAGCCCAAAATATCACATCAGAGCCCAAAATATCACATCAGAGCCCCCTCCATTACAACAGAGCCTTGATTTCACATCAGAGCCCCCTTCATCACATCAAAGTCTCCATTTCACATCAGAGTCCCCATCATCACATCAGAGCCCCCATCATCACATCAGAGCCCCCATCATCACATCAGAGCCCCCATCATCACATCAGAGCCCCCATTTCACATCAGAGCCCCCATTAGCACTGAAGAGCCCCCATTAGCATTGAAGAGCCCCCTCCATCGCATCAGAGCCCTCTCCATCACATCAGAGCCCAGATTTCACATCAGAGCCCAAAATATCACATCAGCGCCCCCTCCATTACATCAGAGCCTAGATTTCACATCAGAGCCCAGATTTCACATCAGAGCCCCCTTCGTCACATTAGAGTCCCCATTTCACATCAGAGTCCCCTCCATCACATCAGAGCCCAGATTTCACATCAGAGCCCAGATTTCACATCAGAGCCCCCATTGTCACATCAGAGCCCCCATTGTCACATCAGAGCCCCCACTGTCACATCAGAGCCCCCTTCATTACATTAGAGTCCCCATTTCACATCAGAGCCCCCTCCATCACATCAGAGCCCAGATTTCACATCAGAGCCCCCATTTCACATCAGAGCCCCCTCCATCACAGCAGAGTACCTCTTAACATAAGTCCCCATTTCAGGTTGGTGGGGGGAGGGGGCCCTCAGGAGATGTTAGGATCGTTTACATTACAAAACTTTTCTGTCTGTGAGTCTGTGTTGTGTCTGTGCTGGCAAGCCAGATGCAGTGTCAGTGTGCCTGTTCTAATCTGTGCCCATATGAGAGAACTCTCCTGCACAGCAGCGTGTCTCTTACCTGGGTTACAGAAGCTCCTCTCCTGGGCTGCTAATTAACTCAGACCTAGAAAACCAGAAGCTCTGGACTGAATTACAGAGCTCAGCTGGGGCCCTGGGAGACACAAGGCAAATCGGACCTGGATTCTGTTTCCAGGATTTTGTGTTTGAAAAAAACAGCGTGTACAATGAGAGCAGAGAGCCACGGGCTTCCTGGAGCTAAATACGGGGTTGCTATGGCAACTCCTGCACCCCTTCACGCTAGTGCTTACATCTCTTTGTAAACAAAGTGGCCAGGGATTCCCTTCATCTATACCAGACCCTTATCCGAGATGAGGGTCTAGTATAGATGTTAATGGGTGACCCCTACCAAAAAAACCCCCAAAAAAAGTAGGCTCCATTCTCAAAAGCATCTCGCATGTGGTACTTAAAGTGTTAATAAACCCACAACAGTAAAATCAGTCTGTATATGCAGTAAATCATGCTTGTTATACTCACTGTGGAACCTAAGGGGTTAATCCTCCACATTGTGTAAAAAGGCTGTTTGATTCTGTCTTCTCTGATCCTCCCCTTCTAACACTGTCCCCTAACAATTTCCTGATAACACAGAGTCTATGGAGTCAGGCTGCACAAGCTCAGTTTGGTGTGTATTGCTAAAGAGATTTTTGTGATTAGCACAGGGCCAATCAGCTCTGTCCAGACAGAGGGTCAGGGGTCTTGCAGTCTCATAGGACAGTCAGAAAACTTCTCCTACAAGCTTTAACCAGTGATTGGCTGGACACTGATAGAGGTCACAAGACTGCTCTAACTGCTGATGAGAAAAGGTATTTATCAGTTTCTATTTACTAAAATAATTGCATTTCCATGTTCTGTGTGCTTTGGGAGACCAGATATAGTGAGTGCAGGGTCCTGGGCTTAGTAACACTTTAAGTGTTCGGACACATTTTCCCTAAATATAGCATGCGGTCCTGCGGTAATGAATTAGTGGTTAGGGATGAGCCGAACACCCCCCGGTTCGGTTCGCACCAGAACCTGCGAACGGACCGAAAGTTCGCACGAACGTTAGAACCCCATTGACGTCTATGGGACTCGAACGTTCGAAATCAAAAGTGCTAATTTTAAAGGCTAATTTGCATGGTATTGTCCTAAAAAGGGTTTGGGGACCCGGGTCCTACCCCAGGGGACATGTATCAATGCAAAAAAAACTTTTAAAAACGGCCGTTTTTTCGGGAGCAGTGATTTTAATGATGCTTAAAGTAAAAAAAAAAAAAAGTGAAATATTCCTTTAAATATCGTACCTGGGGTGTGTCTATAGTATGCCTGTAAAGTGACGCATGTTTCCCGTGTTTTGAACAGTCCCTGCACCAAATGTCATTTTTAAAGGAAAAAATCACATTTAAAACTGCTTGCGAGTTTAATGTAATGTCGGGTCATGGCAATATGGATGAAAATCGGTGAGACAAATGGCATGGGTACCCCCCAGTCCATTACCAGGCCCTTTGGGTCTTGTATGGATATTAAGGGGAACCCCGCACCCAAATTAAAATAAGGAAAGGTGTGGGGCCACCAGGCCCTATATACTCTGAACAGCAGTATACAGGAGGTGCAAACAAGACAGGGACTGTAGGTTTGTTGTTAAGTAGAATCTCTTTGTAATTTTGAACGGGTACATTTTTAACGTGTTTAGCTCCAGCCAAAAAATCATTTTTAAGCTTTTTGGAAAACATAGGGAAGGGTTATCACCCCTGTGACATTTGTTTTGCTGTCTTTCCTCCTCTTCAGAAGATTTCACCTCACTTTTTGTCCCAATGAAAAATGTTTTTTGAAAATTTGGGTTTTTTTGTGGAACAAGGATTGGAAAGCATCAGTGGAAAGGAGAATTTTTTTTCCCATATTAACTCTTACAGGAGAGAATTTCCCTTCCTAGGGGTAGATTTCATCTCACTTCCTGTTGTCTCCTTCCGTTTGCAAGTAGGAGTCGTTTGTAAGTTAGATGTTTGAAAGTAGGGTCCTGCCCTATATACTCAGCAGAAATTTGGGCCTTAGGTGTTGCTGTGGCCACAACACTGTAAGCCCTCACAGGGCCCTGCTGTGAAATATTAGATCAAGAATTGTAATTACATGCCCCTGTTGAACAGGAGCTGAAAAATTAGGCCTTAGGCACTGGTGCTGGTGCCACAACACTGCAACCCCTCACAGACACTCTAGTTGGAATGCAGGAACGAGCCCTGCTGCAAAGTATTACATCAAAAATTGTAATTACACGCCCCTGTTAAACAGGGGCTGAAAAATTGTGCCTTAGGCACTGGTGGTGGCGCCCAGAACCAAAAATGTTCTTACAAGCTATCAGCGTGATGATTGAGGAGGAAGAGGATAATTACTCAGGGATAGTCACTCAGCATCAGCATAGGCAGTCTTTGAAGGGATCTGAGATTTCAAAAAAAATTATTCGGTTACATCAGCATCAGGTGCTTGGTAGCTGGTGGTGATCCAAGACTGATTCATTTTTATGAAGGTCAGTCGATCGTCCGAGTCGGTGGACAGACGCACCCTGTGACCGGTTACCACGCCTCCAGCAGCACTGAATGTGCGTTCCGAAAGAACGCTGGATGCAGGACAGGCCAGTAGCTCAATTGCATACTGTGCAAGCTCTGGCCAGTGATCCATCCTCAAGACCCAGTAACCCAGAGGATTTTCGGTGGGAAAGGTGTCCAAGTCTGATCTTGCCCCTAGGTATTCCTGCACCATGTAAAACAGACGCTGGCGATGGTTGCTGGAACCGATCATACCTTGGGGCTGCGGACCAAAAAATTGTCTGAACGCATCGGTCAGACGGCCACCTTCTCCACCGCTCCTTCTTTGACTGACCGAAGCCTCAGCAACACGTTGTCCAGAAACAGGAGTTTGTAACCTCCCAGTCTCTGGGAACGCGTTGCACAGACCTTTCTGCAAGGCCTCCCAAAGATGTTTCATCCTCTGCTCCCTCTGCGATGGCAAGATAAGGTCCGCAACCTTACCCTTGTAACGTGGATCAAGGAGGGTTGCCAGCCAGTATTGTTCCTTCTCCTTGATACCACGAATACGAGGATCCTTACGCAGGCTTTGCAGGATCAGGGAGGCCATGCAGCGTAGGTTTGCTGAGGCATTCGGTCCGGAGTCCTCTGGGTCACTAAGGACGACAACGTCCGCAGCCACCTCCTCCCAGCCACGTACAAGTCCATGTGTTTCTTGGGACTGATCCCTTAAAGACTGCTGCTGATGCTGAGTGCCAGGCTCCACCTCCATACTGACACAATCTTCCTCCTCCTCCTCCTCCTCCTCGTCCTCTTCCTGTGTGATCGGTGGGCATGCAGGAACACTGTCTGGATAAAGGGGGCCTTGAGAGCTAAGGAAGTCCTCCTCTTCCTGCCTCTGTTCTGCCTCAAGTGCCCTGTCCATTATTCCATGCAGCGTGTGCTCCAACAGGTGGACAAGGGGGACAGTGTCACTGATGCATGCACTGTCACTGCTCACCATCCTCGTGGCCTCCTCGAATGGTGACAGGACAGTGCATGCATCCCTGATCATGGCCCACTGGCGTGGGGAAAAAAACCAAGCTCCCCTGACCCTGTCCTGGTGCCATAGTCGCACAGGTACTCATTGATGGCCCTCTGCTGCATGTGCAGCCGCTGCAGCATGGCCAACGTTGAGTTCCACCTGGTGGGCATGTCACAGATTAGGCGGTTCTTGGGCAGGTTAAACTCCTTTTGGAGGTCCGTCAGCCGAGCACTGGCATTATATGACCGGCGGAAATGCACACAGACTTTCCTGGCCTGCCTCAGGACATCCTGTAAGCCCGGGTACCTGCCCAAGAACCGCTGCACCACCAAGTTAAGGACGTGAGCCAAACAGGGCACATGGGTCATTTGTCCCTGTCGGAGGGCAGAGAGGAGGTTGGTGCCATTGTCGCAAACCACCATTCCTGCCTTAAGTTGGCGTGGCGTCAACCACCTCTGAACCTGCCCCTGCAGAGCTGACAGAACCTCTGCCCCAGTGTGGCTCCTGTCCCCCAAGCACACCAGCTCAAGCACCGCATGGCATCTTTTGGCCTGCGTACTTGCGTAGCCCCTTGAACGACTACGGAGCACCGCTGGTTCCGAGGAAGAGGCCATGGAGGAAGAAGAAGAGGAGGGGGTGGAGGAGAGAGGTGTGTCACAATCATTAGCATTTTGGAGGCGTGGTGGCGGAACAACCTCCAACACTACTGCACCTTGTCCTGCATCCTTCCCAGCTGCCAGCAGAGTCACCCAATGCGCCGTGAAACTTAGGTAACGTCCCTGTCCATGCCTGCTGGACCATGAGTCAGCGGTAATATGCACCTTACCGCTGACCGCCCTGTCCAGCGAGGCATGGACATTGCCTTCCACATGCCGGTAGAGAGCCGGAATCGCCTTCCGTGAGAAAAAGTGGCGTTTGGGTACCTGCCACTGAGGAACCGCACATTCCACAAACTCACAGAAGTGGGCAGAGTCTACCAACTGAAAAGGCAGCAGTTGAAGTGCTAGCAATTTTGCCAAGCTAGCATTCAACCGCTGGGCATGTGGATTGCTGGGAGCAAACTTCTTTCGGCGGTGCAGCAGCTGGGGCAGGGAAATTTGCCTGGTACAATCTGACGTCGGTGTACCAAAAGCAGATTGCCCACAAGTACTTGGCTGTGACACACCTAATTCTACATCTTCATTCCTCTCACTGCAGGTCTCAGAGAGGACTGGAGGTCTAGTGGGGTTGGAAATCTCAGCTGATGAGGAGCAAGGAGAGATCCTCTTTGTTCTTTGGTGTGGGTCTTTTAGATACGCTTGCCAACGAACTGCATGGCAGGTCAACATATGTCTGGTCAAGCATGTGGTACCCAAGCGGGAGATGTTTTGGCCACGTGAGATACGCTTGAGACATATGTTGCAAATAGCAGCGGTGCGATCTGATGCACTTGTCTCAAAAAAGGCCCACACCAAAGAACTTTTTGAATAACGCGCAGAGACTGCAGCGCCCTGCACATGTGGAGCTTTGGGGTGTGATGCAGTCAATGTGCTGCCCTTAGGCTGGCCCCTGGAGGGCATCCTGCCTCGTTGGTGATGTGCCGCCTCCTCCTCCTCCTCCTCCTCCTCCTCCTCTCTCCTATCAGGCACCCACGTTGAGTCAGTGACCTCATCATCCCCTCCCTCCTCATCACTGGAGCAAACCTGGCAGTATGCTGCAGCAGGGGGAGCATGACTGCCAGATTGCTGTCCTTCTTGGGCACCCCCTCTGTCCGTGCTCATGTTACTGCCTTCATCGAGCTCAGTATCATCATCAGAGCCTTCCAAACGCTGGGAATCCTCCTGGAGCATGTACCCAACACTGTGGTCAAACAGTTCGAGGGACTCCTCAGGAGGACATGGTGGAGCTAGGGAAGGAGTCACTGATGACATTGAGCCGAGGGAAGAGGCCGCTGCTTTGCCAGACAAAGCACCCTGGGCATGGGTGAGAGAGGATGAGGAGGATGAGGACGGCTTGGTCATCCACTCGACCAAGTCTTCCGCATGTTGCGGCTCAACAAGGCCAGCTGCCGAAAAAAAGGCCAAGCGTGTCCCATGGCCACGTGCTGATGAGGATACACCGTCTCCACGACCAGCACTAGACACAGAGCCTAGTTGCCCTCTCTTATTGGCTTGTGACTGTCTGCCTCTCCTTCTTGGCCTTCCAGACATACTAATGGCCTGTAGCTGCACTAAGCTGGGATATATATATATATATGTACTGATACTGCAGCTAGCAAAATCAACTGCTTGCCTGTAGTATGAGAACACCACCAACCTTCTACAGGTAGCTTTAGCTGAACACTGTGAGGTGGACGCACCCCACTAACTTGTAGGTTTAGCTGAACACTGTGAGCAGGACGCACTGCACTAACTGTAAATAGTCTAGCTGCCTGACCGTGGTACTAATAGGATCAAAAGAACACCAGTAATTTTCTTCAGGTAGCTTTATATACTGTAACAAGACAAGCCTGCCTGTCAGTAGGAAGATAACAGGAACGGATCTAGCTGAACACTGTGAGCAGGAAGCACTGTACTAAATGTAAATAGTCTAGCTGCCTGACCGTGGTACTAATAGGATCAAAAGAACACCAGTAATTTTCTTTAGGTAGCTGTTAATACTGTAACAAGACAAGCCTGCCTGTCAGTAGGAAGATAACAGGAACGGATCTAGCTGAACACTGTGAGCAGGACGCACTGCACTAAATGTAAATAGTCTAGAAGATAACAGGAACGGATCTAGCTGAACACTGTGAGCAGGACGCACTGTACTAAATGTAAATAGTCTAGCTGCCTGACCGTGGTACTAATTTTTTTTTAAACCAGGAGTGCTTTATTGTAGAGATAACATGTACAATAATTCAAATTCACAGTCAGTTGTTACAGAGTCATTTGTTACATACTTATCGGCAGTTCAAATAAGACATACACCATGAAATATGCAGCATACTACATTCTTAACGGCACAAACTTCTAAGGTTTCCTGTTCAGGGGTATATTTCCTTAGCGATGGGGGGGGGGGGGAACACCAGAGCGAGAGCATAAAAGAGGAAAAAGACGCACGAAGCATCAGTCACCCTGATGGAGAGGGGGGGGGGGGGAGAGAGGGGGGGGGGGGGGGACAAGGAAGGAAAAAACAAGGGGGGGCCTAGCATTCTTTCACCACTAGATTGATGCCCAAGAGGACCACACCTTGTCAAACTTCCATGGGCAACCACGGTTAATATATGTTAACTTGTATAAGGGAAGGGCAGCATTCACTTTGTTTTCCCATGTAGCAACTTCTGGAGGGGCAGAAGAGGACCATTTGCACAATATTTCTTTCTTAGCGTAGAAGAGCAAATATGAGATTAGTATTTTGCTATGATGTGATCTCTGGTCATCGTCATGTATACCCAGTAGGGCTAGTTCTGGTGTCATAGGAACGTTCAACTCAAGTCGGACATTTAATTGATCAAATATTTCTGTCCAGAAGGTCGACAGCATAGGGCACCCCCAGAACATGTGCAGGTAGGTGCCCGGATGTGCCAAGCACCTGGGACATTGTGGGTCCCTGCCAGGATATATTCTAGACATACGTACCGGGGTAAAGTAAGCCCTGTGAAGGAATTTGGTCTGTATAAGTTTATCCCCAGCCGCTATTGCTAGTTTGGGGCCCCGCTCAAGACTGTCCTCCCAATCTTCCCTCTCTAAAGATGGAATATCAGCCTTCCACTGCTCCCAGAGTCTATCCATCTTAGCATTGTCTATGGGGAGTAGGACACCATATAGAGCCGAAAGTGGCTTTGTAAGGTCTTCATGTGACAATAGATTCTCTACTGGGTCTAATTGTAGAACAGGTTGGTTCGGAAACTGAGCTCTAACTGCGTGTCTTAGTTGAATATAACGGAAAAACATCCATCCAGGCAGCTCATATTTTCTAGCTAATTGTGAGAATGACATTAGTGCGCCCGAGGGCATGATATCCCTTAGTGTCTTGATGCCGAATCCTGCCCAGGCCTGGGGATCCGGTATTGTCCTAAAGTGTGGCAGATTGGGGTTTCCCCAGAGAGGTTGAACCGGTGACCATCTATCCATCTGGGAGAACCTACGTCTAGCCGCATTCCAAATCCTTATCGTCGCCTTAGTCGGTAAAGGGAGATCCTCATAGGCTCTCACACCTCTATATGCTAAGTTTTGTAGGTCTTGTAGTGAGCCCAGCCAGGCCGCCTCCACACAAACCGCAGCATTTGATCTGCTCGCCTTAAACCACCAGTGTACAGTAACCAGCATGGCCGCCCAATAGTAAACCCTGAAATCCGGGAGGGCTAGCCCCCCCAGACTTGTAGGTGCACGCAGTGTGGTCTTTGCCAGTCTTGGCACGGATCCACCCCATATAAAGGAGGTGATACATTTATCAATTTCTTGAAAAAAGATCTGTGGTATCCAGATTGGGCTGTTGCGGAAAAAATAATTAAATTTAGGTAAAATGATCATTTTAATTATATTTATTCGGCCTATTAGATTCAATGGAAGTCCGGACCAAGACTGGCATTTCTCCCGCAGGAGTCGCAGCAGGGGGAGCATATTCAGATTGTAGTATTGACCGACGTCCCTAGAGATTTTAACCCCAAGATATTTGAATTCATCGACCCATTGGAGTGACGTATGATTGTGTGGGTCCTGTGACAACCTATCCAGAGGGAACAAGATCGATTTATTCCAATTGATACGGATACCCGCTAGTGTGCCGAACCGATCAAATAGCACCAGGGCGGTGGATAGTGATGGACCAGAGTCATTCAGGTAAAGTAGAGCGTCGTCCGCGTATAAGGATATTTTCTCCTCTAATGTGCCAACCCGTATTCCCTTTATCTCTGGAGATTCGCGAATCATTATAGCCAAAGGTTCTAGGGCCAGGGCAAATAAGCCAGGGGACAGGGGGCATCCTTGACGGGTGCCCCTGTGCAGAGAAAACAAGTCCGACAATTGGCCGTTAGTACGCACCCTAGCCTTTGGGGCTCTGTAGAGTAGCCGTATCCACTGGATAAATTTGGGGCCAAACCCAAAATGCTGTAGCACCCCCCATAGATAGGACCACTCTACAGAGTCGAACGCCTTTTCGGCGTCGAGGGAGGCAATCACCCGAGACCCCACTGCATCTTGACTAAGCGACAAATTCACGAAAAGGCGTCTAAGGTTTATGTCGGTGCCCTTTCCCGGCTTAAACCCTGTTTGATCGATGTGGATCACTGTGGTAATTACCAGCGATAGACGATTGGCCAGGATTTTGGCTAGAATTTTCGCGTCGACGTTGAGTAAAGATATTGGTCTGAAGGAAGTACATTCCTGAGGGTCCTTCCCAGGTTTAGGTATTAAAACTATAATAGCCTCTTCCATAGACTCCGGGAGAGCCCCTGTCTCCCGCAGACCAGAGAAAAGGGATCTCAGTCTGGGGGCAAGCAGTTCAGCGTTTTGTGAGTAAAACTCTGTTGGAAGTCCATCTGCACCCGGAGTTTTACCACTTTGTAACTCGCTAATGGCAGCCTGGACCTCCTCCAGGGAGAACTCCCCCTCCAACATGTTTCTATGCTCTTCCGATAGGGATGGGAATGGTATTGCGTCCAGATATTCCTGCAGTTCTAATGGCGTGAATTGGGCCCTAGAGGTGTACACTTCTCTGAAAAACTTAAAGAATTCAGCATTTATTGCCTCTGGGGAGGAAAGTAGCTGTCCACTAATATTACGGATACTAGCTATGTGAGTGAAAGCTGTCTGGTTCTTTGCCAGCCAGGCCAAGAGTCGCCCATTTTTATTTCCGTACTCAAATATTTTTTGCTGCGCGAATAACATGGATTTTTTAGTCTGCTCGACATTATGTAGGGAGAGTTCCCGTAAGGTAGTTTGCCAGTTATGGTAGTTAGTGTCGCTGGGGGATTGAATATATTCTGCCTCCCTTCTAACAGTCTCTCTTTCCAGTGTCTCTCTTGTCTTGGAAGCCTCCTTCTGCAGGAGAGATATGCGGGCAATGTATTCCCCCCTCATCTTAGATTTAAAGGCATCCCATAACACATTGGCATTTGCAGATTCCCCATTTTCGTTCCAATAATTACAAATATTTTCCGTCATTGATTCTTGGACTTTCTCATCCTTGGCCCAGAAAGCGGACAGTCGCCATAATCTCAACCCTGGAGGTCTCATTAAAGAGATTTTGAGGCAGACAGGTGCATGGTCCGAGATGCCACGAGGCAAATGCTCTATTGCTCCTACCCACCGCAACGCCCCAGGTGACGCATATGCAAGATCTATGCGTGAGAGCGCTCTGTAGGAGGTGGAGTGACACGTGTACTCTCTTTTGCCCGGGTGAAAATGACGCCATACGTCGACCGTGGTACTAATAGGATCAAAAGAACACCAGTAATTTTCTTTAGGTAGCTGTTAATACTGTAACAAGACAAGCCTGCCTGTCAGTAGGAAGATAACAGGAACGGATCTAGCTGAACACTGTGAGCAGGACGCACTGTACTAAGTGTAAATAGTCTAGAAGATAACAGGAACGGATCTAGCTGAACACTGTGAGCAGGACGCATTGTACTAAATGTCAATAGTCTAGCTGCCTGACCGTGGTACTAATAGGATCAAAAGAACACCAGTAATTTTCTTTAGGTAGCTGTTAATACTGTAACAAGACAAGCCTGCCTGTCAGTAGGAAGATAACAGGAACGGATCTAGCTGAACACTGTGAGCAGGACGCACTGCACTAAATGTAAATAGTCTAGAAGATAACAGGAACGGATCTAGCTAAACTGAATACAATGTATATATATATATGCAACACCTGGGATGCATATATATACACAATACACTGTAAGTGCAGCTAACTGACTGACTGTTCTGCCTAATCTATCTAACTCAAATCAAATGACACTGTCTCTCTATCTATCTCTTTCAACGCCGGAACACACACTACACAGGGCCGCCGTGCAGGCGGCCTTATATAGTGTGGGGCGTGTACTAAATCCCCTGAGCCATATTTGGCCAAAGCCTCCTTGGCTTTGGCCAATTACGGCTCTCTGTTCAGGCGGCGCTGTGATTGGCCAAGCATGCGGGTCATAGTGCATGCTTGACCAATCATCAGCAAGCAATGCACTGCGATGCCGCAGTGAATTATGGGCCGTGACGCGCCACACGAATTTGGTGCGAACGGCCCATATCGTTCGCAATTCGGCGAACGACCGAACAGCCGATGTTCGAGTCGAACATGGGTTCGACTCGAACACGAAGCTCATCCCTATTAGTGGTACAGGCATGCGTTATGTAAGGTTACATAGTTACATAGTAGGCGAGGTCGAATAAAGACACAAGTCCATCAAGTCCAACCCTGGTGTGATTATGTGTCAGTATTACATTGTATATCCCTGTATGTTGCGGTCATTCAGGTGCTTATCTAATAGTTTCTTGAAACTATTGATGCTCCCCGCTGAGACCACCGCCTGTGGAAGGGAATTCCACATCCTTGCCGCTCTTACAGTAAAGAACCCTCTACGTAGTTTAAGGTTAAACCTCTTTTATTCTAATTTCAATGAGTAGCCATGAGTCTTGTTAAACTCTCTTCTGCGAAAAAAGTTTTATTTCTATTGTGGGGTCACCAGTACGGTATTGTATATTGAAATCATATCCCCTCTCAAGCGTCTCTTCTCCAGAGAGAATAAGTTCAGTGCACGTAACCTTTCCTCATAACTAAGATCCTCCAGACCCTTTATTAGCTTTGTTGCCCTTCTTTGTACTCACTCCATTTCCAGTACATCCTTCCTGAGGACTGGTGCCCAGAACTGGACAGCATACTCTAGGTGCGGCCGGACCAGAGTCTTGTAGAGTGGGAGAATTATTGTTTTATCTCTGGAGTTGATGCCTTTTTTAATGCATGCCAATATTCTGTTTGCTTTGTTAGCAGCAGCTTGCTGAGCCTATCATCTACTAGGACCCCCAGGTCCTTTTCCATCCTAGATTCCCCCAGAGGTTCTCCCCCCAGTGTATAGATTGCATTCATATTTTTTGCCACCCAAATGCATTATTTTACATTTTTTAACATTGAACCTCATCTGCCATGTAGTTGCCCACCCCATTAATTTGTTCAGATCTTTTTGCAAGGTTTCCACATCCTGCGGAGAAGTTATTGCCCTGCTTAGCTTAGTATCGTCTGCAAATACAGAGATTGAACTGTTTATCCCATCCTCCAGGTCGTTTATGAACAAATTAAATAGGATTGGTTCCAGCACAGAACCCTGGGGAACCCCACTACCCACCCCTGACCATTCCGAGTACTCCCCATTTATCACCACCCTCTGAACTCGCCCTTGTAGCCAGTTTTCAATCCATGTACTCACCCTATGGTCCATGCCAACGGATCTTATTTTGTACAGTAAACATTTATGGGGAACTGTGTCAAATGCTTTTGCAAATTCCAGATACACCACGTCTACGGGCCTTCCTTTATCTAGATGGCAACTCACCTCCTCATAGAAGGTTAGTAAGAACGATTCTTCATGAATCCATGCTGCTTACTGCTAATGATACCGTTCTCATTACTAAAATCTTGTATATAGTCCCTTATCATCCCCTTCAAGAGTTTACATACTATTGATGTTAGGCTAACTGGTCTGTAATTCCCAGGGATGTATTTTGGGCCCTTTTTAAATATTGGTGCTACATTGGCTTTTTTCCAATCAGCTGGTACCATTCCAGTCAGTAGACTGTCTGTAAAAATTAGGAACAACGGTCTGTCAATCACTTGACTGAGTTCCCTAAGTACCCTCGGATACAAGCCATCTGGTCCCGGTGATTTAATAATGTTAAGTTTCTCAAGTCTAATTTTAATTCTGTCCTCTGTTAACCATGGAGGTGCTTCCTGTGTTGTGTCATAAAGATAAACACTGCAGTTTTGGTTACTGAAGCCCCCCGATTCACTCGTGAAGACTGAGGAGAAGAATAAATTCAATACCTTCGCCATCTCCCCATCCTTTGTAACCAGATGTCCTTCCTCATTCTTTATGGGGCCAATATGGTCTGTCATCCCTTTTTTACTGTTTACATACTTAAAGAATTTCTTGGGATTTTTTTGCTCTCATCCACTATGTGTCTTTCATGTTCTATCTTAGCCGTCCTAATTGCACCCTTACATTTCATGTTGCATTCTTTATAAAGTCTGAATGCTGAGGATGATCCCTCAACCTTGTATTTTTTGAAGGCCTTCACCTTTGCTTTTATTTTTTTTTTTTCCAATAAAAGTTTTTATTTAGTATAGAAAATTATTATAACAAAGCAAAAGATATAAGCAATACAATCTTACTATGCATCTGTTTTACAGCTCGTTCAGTTTGTGTTCAGTTCATATCATGTATCCAGCCTTAGTTAATTTTTTAATCAGTTTCAATCAATAACGAGTCCAGAAAACTGGATCCGTTTATATGCACAGTCCTTTACATGAAATGGTCCTGTGTTACAGCATTACAGAGTAATTTTGTAAGTGTCTTATAAAACCGCATTAATAAGATAATACAAATGAATAATAAAGTAATTAAGGAAAAATGAGTGAGAAAGGAGGGAAAAGGAGGAGAGATAAAGGTATGTGGGTGGGAACATTTTTGGCTCCGTATCTGCTGGTTTAAAAAAAGGATAAAAAAAAAAAAAGGACTATTCTCTCTGAAGAAGAGACGCTTGAGAGGGGATATGATTTCAATTTACAAATACTGTACTGGTGACCCCACAATAGGGATAAAACTTTTTCGCAGAAGAGAGTTTAATAAGACTCATGGCCACTCATTACAATTAGAAGAAAAGAGGTTTAACCTTAAACTACGTAGAGGGTTCTTTACTGTAAGAGCGGCAAGGATGTGGAATTCCCTTCCACAGGCGGTGGTCTCAGCGGGGAGCATTGATAGCTTCAAGAAACTATTAGATAATCACCTGAATGACCGCAACATACAGGGATATGTAATGAAATACTGACACATAATCACACACATAGGTTGGACTTGATGGACTTGTGTCTTTTTTCAACCTCACCTACTATGTAACTATGTAACTATGTAACTATGATAAATGATTATATTCAATCCAGATCAGCTCTGGTGTGTTCTCTGTCAGGTTCTGAGGATATGTGAAAGACCAGGTTGTCATTAGTTAGCCATTCTGCATCTTAGCGAAATCATCTGAGTATTTGAAAATGAACCAAGATTTCCATAGTTTATGGAATTTGTCTGTTCTTTCTGCTGCCATTGCCACTGTCTCCTCCATTCTGCATAGTGAATCAACCTCAGAGAACCATTCTGCTAATGTAGGTGTGTGTGTTGATTTCCATTGTCTTGGAATGATGGTTTTCACTGCGTTTAACATGTGGCGTGCTACTGATTTTTTGTACCTACTTAATGAGTAATTAGATACATGTAACAGACAGCATTCTGGAGAGAGTTCTAGTTCAGTTTCTGTTATAGCATGAATCCTGGAACACACCTCGTCCCAGAAGTTACGTATGTGCGAACATTCCCACCATATGTGCAGCATGGTACCCTTCTCGGCACCACATCTCCAACAGACCTCAGAAGTCTCTGGATACCATGCATGCAGCCTGGCCGGGGTGAAATACCAGTTTGTCAGAACCTTGTATGAGGTTTCCTGATTACTTGCGCTAATGGATCACTTGTGTGCCAAGATACATGCGTTGTCCCATTGTTCATCTGTCAAAGATTTTTTGAGAGCAGTTTCCCATTCTTTTTTATGTCTGCTCGGTTATCTGTTTTGACTGGTCTGTAACCACCCATATATCAGAGAGGTAGCTTTACTCGCCTGCTCTCCAGTGATGCACAATTGTTCAAACCTCGTTTGTTCTCTCAAGAATTGCTGTCTGTTAGCAGTGCAAAGAATATATTCATGCAGTTGTCTATACTGCCAATGAGTGAAGTGTTTAGCCTGTAATTCAGTCTGCAACTGAGCAAAGGTTTTCATTTTACCGTTCTCTAAACAGTGGGCTACTGTTATTGGGGTTTTACCTCCTCTATGTGGGAAGGACGCTGTGGTGTGACCTAATGCAAACTCCTTATTATTAATCAGTGGGGTTAGAGGGCCTGGGGTGGATGCGAAATTGAAAAGATGCGACACAGTCTGAAAGACAGCCAGCGTTGGGCCAATTGTGGGATGTAGATCTAGGTCGGGTGAACAAGCTCCTTTATTGACCCATGGCAGAAACCTCAGAGGTATCTCTGTCTGTAGGCTTTCTAGACTGACCCATGCTTCTGAGGAAGCGTGACAGTTCCAATCAAGAATGCGAATCAGGTTTGCCGCATAATAGTAGTGTTTAAAATGTGGTAGATTAATGCC
Organism: Lithobates septentrionalis; assembly: GCA_037952835.1. Taxonomy (NCBI): domain Eukaryota; kingdom Metazoa; phylum Chordata; class Amphibia; order Anura; family Ranidae; genus Lithobates; species Lithobates septentrionalis. Next base: position 919,745 of record JBBDGP010000553.1, read on the forward strand.
CCCCTCTGCTTTCGTGGTCATCAGTGTTTTCATGCTGATACGTGATTTCTTCCCAGCCCAGATAAAGTCTCTCAGTATGGCGTGTAGTGTGGAGAAGAACTTTTTAGGCAACCTAATGGGTAGTGTATGGAACAAGTATAGTGCCCTGGGCAAAACCGTCATTTTTATCGCTGCCGCTCTCCCAAACCACGACAGTGGTTTGAGGTTCCACAGTTGAAGGTCCTGTCGTAAACTGTGTATGAATGGGAGGAAGTTTTGTGTGTATATGTTGTTTAAGTCCGGGGTAAGCCATATCCCCAGGTACTTAAGTCTGGAATCAACCCACTTAAAGGGGCAGTTAGACTTAGTGTCTTGGAGCTGCTTTGGGTTCAGGGAATGTTGAGTGCTTCCGACTTTTCATAATTGATCTTGAAGTTGGAGATGTATCCAAACATTTCAAAATCTTTTACAAGATTGGGAATCAACGTGTGTGGTTGCGTGACAACAAACAGCAAGTCGTCTGCATAGGCAGTTATTTTGTGGTATGTTTGACCCAGGGATAAGCCTTTTATAGATACATTCCCATTTATTGTGTGTATACAGGGTTCTAACGTCAAAATAAATAGGATTGGGGACAGGGGGCAACCCTGTCTCGTACCGTTGTGTATCTGTACTGGTTCTGAGAGAGATCCATTAATCTTTAATCTGGCAGTCGGGTTCTGGTACAGCGTCAAGATCCACGTCAGCATGTTGGTCCGGAGACCTATGTGTTTGCATACTTTGAACATGTAATCCCATGCCACCCTGTCGAAGGCCTTCTCCGCATCCGTAGATAGGAGAAGGCCCCCTGTCGAGTTTCCTCTAAGGGAGTGAATGAGGTTCATTGCTGTAATCACATTATCGCGTGCCTCTCTTTCCGGCATGAACCCCACTTGATCTGGGCCAATAACATCAGCCAGGAGTCTACTTATTCTTGTCGCGATAATTTTGGACAGGAGATTCATATCCAAGTTAAGTAAGGATATTGGCCTATAACTTGAGCAGATGTTGGGGTCCTTGCCGGGTTTGGGGATTACTGTTATATGTGCCGTGTTAAATGAGGGTGGGAGATTTTGGGGAGTCGTGAGAGAGTTTAAGGCCTGTAGTAAGGGTTTTGCTAGGAGGTGTGCAAACGTCTTATAATATATGGCTGTATAGCCATCTAGGCCTGGCTTTTCCCTGTTTTTAAAGACCTGATCGCCTGCATGAGTTCCACAAGCTCAATTGGCTTATCAATTTCCATCGCATCATCCTCTGTGAAACTAGGTAAGCCGCTTTGTGTTAGGTATTGTGTTATGATCTGTGTTCTCGATCCCTCCATTGCCGCAGGCTTATGTGGGGGTGGGAGGTTGTACAGTTTCATGTAGAACCTATGGAACTCAGCCGCGATCTGGTCTGTGGCATGTGTCAGTTTGTCTTCTCTATTTTTGATATGCGTAATAGTGTTGGTTGAGCGAAGGTCTCTCAGGGCCCTCGCCAGAAATTTGCTGTTTTTGTTTCCATGTTCGTAGAAGAAACCTCTGCGGAAGAATAATATTCGTTTTGCTTGTATATCTAATTTTTGCTGTAATTCTTTACGGGCTAATAAAAGCTCCTCAGCCGAATTCACCGCCAACGATCTTTTATGTTGGGTTTCTAAGACCTGTATTTTGTCTATAATGGATTTTAGTTCTTTCTCTGCGTTTTTCTTTTTTAGTGTAGCTAGGCTGATGAGTTTTCCTGTAAGCACGCACTTATGGGCCTCCCATATCATAATATGTGATACTTCTTCTGTTGAATTTTCTCTGAAATATGTCTTTATGGCCTCCGTTACAGGTTCTAGGGTCACAGGGTCTGTCAATAAGGTCGAATTGGGTCTCCAGCATCCTCGTCTTTTAGGTGTGTTTTGGAGTTTTAATGTTAAAGAGGTCGGGGCATGGTCTGATATTGTCCTGGTTCCTATGTGTGCTTCTGTCAGAATGTTTAAGTCTCTTTGTGTTATAAACACAAAGTCTATGCGGGAGTACTTGTTGTGAACTGTGGAAAAGTATGTATAGTCCTTCTTCTGAGGATGCGCTATTCGCCATGTGTCTTTAAGAGTTAATTTGTTGAGCAATACTCTAATCTTTTTTAAGTATGCGATATGATATTGATGATCTACCATTGGATGCATCCTCAAATGGGACATTGAAGTCCCCTCCAAGGATTATACATCCAGAGGCAAACCCTGGGAGCACATCAATCAGTTTTTGGCAAAAGGTCACATGTGCGGTATTCGGAAAATACACATTCGCTAGCGTGACTTGGCGTGTTCAGATGGTCCCCTTGAGAAGTGTTCAGAACCGGCCTCCCGGGTCAGCAAGTTGTTGGGTGAGCTCAAAACCTGAGCTTTTCCCAATTAAAGCGGTTGTATACCTATATTTGTAACTTTTACCTACAGGTAAGCCTATAATAAGGCTTACCTGTAGGTAAAAAAAATATCTCCTAAACCTGTAAGGTTTAGGAGATATTCCCCTCGCAATGAGCCGCTAACTGCAGCGGCGCATGCGCACAGGGGACTCTCGGCTGACAGCCCGGCAAACTCCGGAGCTTGCCGGGCAGAAGTCTCCCGCGCGCATGCGCGGGAGTGACGACATCGCGGCTCCGGCCACTCACAGCGCCGGAGCCGCGATACCCGGAAGACACGCCGAGGGGAGATGTCGGCTCCCTCGGCGTGGACCAGGTGAGATGCCGGCGCCTCGTTCTAAGGTAAGTATCTCATAATGAGCTAGTATGCGGTGCATACTAGCTCATTATGCCTTTTCCCTTGCAGGTGTAAAAAAAAAAAAAAAAATGACAGCGGGTATACAACCGCTTTAAGATTGAAACTCCTTTTGTTTTAGATTCTGTGTAAGCGGCATGGTATGACTTAGTAAAGTAATTATCAGTTAATTTGGGAATAAAGTTAGCTTTAAAGTGAGTTTCCTGAAAGAACACAAAAGCCGGCTTCTCCCTCCCAAGGTGTCGTAATAATTGTGTGCGCTTTTGGGGTATATTGAGTCCTCTCACATTGTATGATATTACTGTTGGGCTCTTGCCCAGTGTGGAGTAAATCATGACGATTGAGGCTGACTCACATGATGCTACGGTTCAGAACACAAAAATAGGAAAGAAAGAAAAGAAAAAGAGAAGTAGTAATAAGAGAAAAGTATGGTCCCACTCTCTGACACTAAGGGAGTGAGATCCGTCTATGTAGTAATTAAACTCTAAGCAAGAACCCCTAGAGGAATTTATATAACTTGGGGCCTTGAGCGGGCGCACCGGTGAGAATCCTGCAAAAAGGGGCGTCACCAATGTGTCCGCTTCTCGGCACCCACTGTGGGGGAGGTGGGGGGTACGATCAGAGTTGTATCTGTAACCACTTCCTTGGTAAAGCTTAACAATCTATGAAAATATTCCACAAAGGGTAAAGAACTCCCCCCCCCCCGGCTCCTGTAATTATTGCAAAAGATAAAACATTAGTTACAATTACAATTATAACTATAATTATAAACGGCAACCGACACCCCTAAAGGGGGTATATAGAAAAAAAAAAAAAAAACAACATCAATTAGACTCAGACGTATACACTTATTTTCTAATGTCCAGCTTATTACTCAGTGAACAGATTATGTGGGTGATCTCAAGGGTTCATGTTATACTATCATATCATACTTGCAAGCTTAGACGGTGATATCAGGCAGGTACTTAGAAGGTGCCTTAAGTGTGTTTCTGTCTGTTTGGTGATACACCTTCTTTCAGCAAAATGAAAAATTAAAAATAAAAATAAAAGAGGAGAGAGGGCGAAAGAAAACTTAAAAAAGAAAAAAAAAATTTTTCCCCTCTCTCTTCCCTCCCCCCTCCTCCTCTTGAGAAACCCTCGTATAAGCACGATCATCCTACATTACAGGCGTAACTGTAAATATGTCTCCTGAGAATAAACACCAGGCAAGGAGTCACAGTCATAGGTGCGAATGCCGACAGACAAGGATCTTTCTCAGCTTATGCTTTGTTATTGTCATACCTCCTGTCTGGAGCATTCCCTAGGGACTTCCCGCACCCGACTCTGCTTGTTTAGGTAAAGTCCTCTGTTCTGACAACCTGTAGAGCCGCCTGTGTGAAGAGACACTGTTTCCGCTGTAAAGCGAGACAAAAAACTAAAAGAAAAAAAAAAAAAAAGGATAACAGTGACCCAACCGAACGGTAACCTAAAGACCAATTTGGGCAAACAAAGTCGTGTTCCTAAGCTTTCTAGGAAGCCTCAGTATGAACAAGCCTCATGCATTCTCCTCTTCACTCTGGATCAGAGTCAGGTAGCAAAGCTCTGGAAGCGTTAGGGCATTTCTTAGTGGAGCTAGGCCCTGGAGCATTTTGTTTCTGGTATTTCCCTTTCTTGTGTGGTGGTTTAGTAGGAGTAGCATGGGGTGATGCCTGCACTTCCGGTACCGCCTGTGGGTTGCGGAATTCCCCGTACCAGTCCGGTAGATCAATGAGTGGTATCTGTAAGTCTCGGCAGAAGTCGGGCAGGTCATTAGGCGTGCGTAGAAATATTTGTTTGCCCTGAAAAGTTGCATTTAGAGCAAAAGGAAATTTCCATCTGTATGGTATGTTTTGTCTGCGTAGTGTCTCCAGCAGGGGGCGCAGAGATCTCCTGTTGTTTAATGTGATAGGCGAAAGGTCCTGGTAAATAGATATCTCAGTGTCATTAAATGTAATGTGTTCATTTCACCGTGCTTTAGCCATATCTTCCTTTAGTTTAAAGTTGGATAAACAACAAATTATGTCCCGTGGGAGAGCAGTGTCAGCCGGCCTTGCTCTTAAAGCTCTGTGCTTGTTAGGTACCTGGTAGTGAGCCTGACTTGTAGGAGAAGACCTCTCATACAACGCTGGTTCAAGAGCCACTGGAGTGGGGACAGTGGTCTCGAGAGCACAGTGGGGTAGGAGTGCCTGCTAGAGATGAAGGCTCTGATGCTGGAGCAGAGTAGAGATCCCTCCAGGGATGGCTGGGCTGCAGGTAAGGTGATGACAGGAAGCAGCAGACTGCAGTACTGAAGGTGCAGATGCAGAAGTCACTGGAGCTGGAGCTGAGGGTGCAACAGCACGGCAAACAAACGGCAGGCACTAGCAAGGTCAAACAGTCCGGGTCAGCAGGTAGCAAGGCGGTTAATACAGCAGGCAGAGGCAGAGTCGGTAGGCAGGCAGAGGTCGGCAACGGTATTGGTAGATGCAGTAGCAGAATCAGGCAGGCCGGGTCGGATTGGAGAAGGAGGAATGGTCAGACAAGCCGGGTCAACAGGTAATCAATCAATCAGGTACAGGTTAAGCAGATCCACAGAGCTGAGACGAAACAGCAGCGCATTCCTGCAACAGGAGAACTTTTATGCACCTCTTGGCGCCAAAAGGGCGCTAATGCGAACGCGCGTACGCGTGCACGCACCCGCGCGCGTACACACACGCGCCGCGCGCCCGAGCGCCGCGCTGACGCACGGCAACAGCTGGAGATTGCTGAATTGCCTGAGCAGGAGCGCGTCGGCGCATTGGCGTACGCACATGCGCCGGTCCGGCGCCAACAGGTCCCTGACATTGCCCCCCTCCAAAGGGCAGCCTCCGGATGCCCATACGCCTTCTTTTCTCAGGGTGGGCAGAGAAGAAAGCGCGGACTAAACGCCTGGCGTGCACATTGCTGTCTGGTTCCCATGAGTTACTTTCTGGGCCGTAACCTCTCCATTTAATGAGAAATTGATTTTGTCCTTGTCTTCTTCTACAGTCAAGAATAGCCTCAACCTCAAATTCCTCGCTTCCATCTACTAAGACGGGTTCAGGAGGTCTAGTTCCTCTATTAGGGAAGGGATCAGGTATAGCAGGTTTGAGCAGAGACACATGAAATACTGGGTGAATCTTGAGAGAATCAGGCAAAGTCAATTCATAAGACACTTCATTAATTTTTCTCTTAACCGGAAAAGGTCCCATAAACCTAGGTGCCAGCTTCTTAGATGGACATGCTAACTTGATATTGGTAGTAGAAAGCCATACCTGATCACCAAGTTGTAACTTCAACTCTCCTCTTCTTCTTCGATCGAAGGCTCTCTTGCTGTCCGTCTGGGCCTTGGACACCGCCTCTTGCAACAGCTGGTTGTTGTGGTTGAGGAAATCCACTGTATTCTGCACTGCCGGAACCGAGGATTCTGCAAGGAAATCGGGTAGAAAGGTTAAATGGAAGCCATAATTGGCGAAAAAAGGGGATTGACCGGTGGCTGAATGTTTGGCATTGTTGTATGTGAATTCTGCTAAGGGTAGCAGGGACACCCAATCATCCTGTGTGAATGAAGTAAAGCATCGGATATACTGTTCAAGAGTCTGATTGGTCCTCTCTGTCTGCCCATTAGTTTGGGGATGATAAGCCGAGGACAAGGCCAGTTCAATTTTTAGGATTTCACACAGGGCTCTCCAAAAATGTGAGGTGAATTGTACCCCTCTGTCTGAAACTATGCTTGCAGGTACTCCATGTAGTCTGATGATTTCCTTAATGAATATGCGGGCGGTTTCAATAGCAGATGGAGTTCCCCTTAATGGAAGGAAGTGGGCCATCTTGGTTAAGCGATCTACCACCACAAAAATGGCTGAACACCCGTCAGAACATGGAAGCTCTACTATAAAGTCCATGGAAATCATTTTCCAGGGTCTATCAGGTACAGGCAAAGGTTTTAACAGACCCCAAGCTCGTTTTCTAGACGTCTTATTCTGGGTGCAGGTAGGGCAGGAACTGACATATTTCTCACAAAAGTCCTTCAGATTGGGCCACCAGAATGTGCGTTGCACAAGTTCCAGGGTTTTGCGAACCCCAAAATGGCCTGCTAGTGGATGATCATGCAGCAGCGTCAAGACCTTGATCCGGACTTCCTCAGGGACAAAAATTTGACTCCCCTTCCATAGCAATCCATCTCTGGATGTCAGAGCAATCCCTGTAGGCCTAGATGACTCAGAAGATGCTCCTTTAATCTGAGAGAGCAGATCCGTTTGCAAGAGTAGAAAATTGTTTGCGGGCAGGATGGTGTCGGGGATGGATGAGTCCTTCGGGTTGTCATGCATGAGTGATAATGCATCCGGTTTGATATTTTTTGAGCCTGGCCGGTAAGTTATATGAAAACAAAAACGTGAGAAAAACAGGGCCCAGCGGGCTTGCCGAGGCTTCAGGCGTTTAGCAGATCTCAAGTACTCTAGGTTTTTGTGGTCAGTGTATATTAGTACCGGATGCAAAGCTCCCTCCAACAGGTATCTCCATTCCTCCAGAGCAGTTTTAATAGCGAGGAGCTCCCGGTCGCCAACATCGTAGTTCTTCTCCGCGGGAGAAAGTTTACGGGAGAAAAACCCCACAGGATGCATTAGGTCTTTGCTGCCCCTTCGTTGTGATAGTATTGCACCCACCGCTATTTCAGAAGCGTCAACCTCCAAAATGAACGGTAGTGATGGTTCAGGATGGCTGAGGATTGGGGCCGAGGTAAATAGCTTTTTGAGATTCTCAAAGGCATCTTGAGCTGATTGGTTCCAGGAGAAACGGGCATTCTGTTTGGTCAGCTGCGTGATGGGTGAAATTATGGCCGAGAATCCCCTGATAAATTTTCTATAAAAGTTTGCAAACCCGATAAACCGCTGAATCCCCTTCTTGTCTAGGGGTACCGGCCAGTCCAGCACGGCGGATACTTTCTGGGGATCCATTTTAATGCCTGTTGGAGAGATTATTAATCCCAGAAATTGGATGCTTTGTTGCTCGAACTCGCATTTCTCTGCCTTTGCATAAAGTCTGTGTAAACGGAGGCGACCCAACACTTTGCAGACATGTTCTCGATGCAGATCAAGAGATTCAGAAAAGATCAGGATATCATCCAGGTATGCGATCACAAACACGTCTAGAAAGTCCCTGAGAACATCGTTAATCAGGTGTTGGAAGGTCGCAGGGGCGTTGCAGAGTCCGAAGGGCATAACCAAGTATTCGTAGTGCCCGAATCGGGTCCGAAAAGCTGTTTTCCACTCATGCCCGGCCCGAATGCGGATCAGATTGTAGGCCCCTCTTAGATCGAGTTTAGTAAAGATGACCGCAGTCCTTAACTTTTGGAACAGTTCAGGTATCAAGGGTAGGGGATACCGATTTTTAACCGTAATTTTGTTCAGTTCCCGGTAATCTATACACGGGCGAAGGGTCTTGTCCTTCTTTGGTGACAAAAAATATTCCGGCACCTGCTGGGGAAGTTGAGTGGCGGATGAACCCCTTAGCCAAGTTCTCATCAACATATGTTTTTAGAGCCTCTTGCTCCTTCTCTGATAAAGGGAAGATACGTCCGAATGGGATCTCGGATCCTGGTAACAACTCAATTGGGCAGTCGTAGGGGCGATGAGGCGGAAGAGAGTCTGCCCCCTTCTTGCTAAAAACATCGATAAACTCATGGTAATGTTTAGGTATGGACTGGCATAGTTTCTGGTCAGTGTCAAGGCATAGCAGAGTAGCTGAAGAATCGGAGTCTCCCACCAGACAGTGTTTCTGACAGTAGCATGATACAAACTTTACTTCTCCAGAGACCCAGTTGATGTGCGGATTGTGGGCTTGAAGCCAGGGAATGCCCAAGATAATTGGAAAAAGAGGAGATGTAATGGCATCGAGGGTCAGCAGTTCCTTATGTTGAGAAGAAGTAGTAGCAGGCAAGGGAAGAGTTTCCTGAATTACTTGTCCAGATCTAATGCGGGAGCCATCGGCTAAGAAAACAGAAAGTCCATGGGTTTTAGTCCGTAATGGAATGTTATGTTGGCTGGCAAAGGTCAAGTCAATAAAGCAGCTGCAAGCTCCTGAGTCAATGATGGCGTTGACTGGAATTATCTCTTCCTGGAGCTGTAACGAGAGAGGAATGGCTAGGTGGGTAGAGTTGGCAGACAAGGCAGAGAGATTGGTAGACATAGAGGATGAGCGCTTACTTATCTTGACTGGGCAATTATGGACATAGTGACCAGTTCCACCGCAATAGAGGCATAGGTTAAGTTGACGACGACGTGCTCGTTCTTCAGGGGACAAAGCAGGTCGCATTAGTCCTAGCTGCATGGGTTCCGAAGTGTCGGGCGTGATGTTGACTGGATTCATACTGGATGAAGGTAGGTAACGTGCTGCAGGAACCGGAGCTCGTGCTGTCATCCAGGCCGGGCGGGTCTGCTGGGCAGAGCGTTCGGATCGACGTTCCCGAAGACGACGATCAATCTGGATAGCCAAGGAAATCAATGCTTCAAGAGTGTCTGGTATGCCAACTCGAGCAAGTTCATCTTTTAGGCCTTCAGATAGGCCCATGCGGAACTGATGACGCAGGGCCGCGTCGTTCCACTTCGTGTCCGCGCTCCAGCGTCTGAAGTCAGTGACATAGTCCTCAGCCGGTCTGCGGCCTTGCTGGAGCGCGAACAGGGCTGACTCAGCTGTGGCAGTCAGCTGAGGGTCCTCATAGAGTTGAGCCATGGCTTCAAAAAAGGAGGGTAACGATTGGGTTAAGGCTGAGCTCCCCTCCAGTAAACGGTGAGCCCAGGTCTGGGGTTCCCCTTGTAGCAAGGAAATCACAAACCCCACTTTGGTGGCTTCCAGTGAAAAGGTTCGAGGTTGTAGAACAAAGAAGAGTTGGCAGGCATTGCGGAAGGCCCGAAACTTGGTCCGATCCCCGGAAAACCTCTCTGGAATGGGAACCCTTGGTTCAGGTGGGAGCATCACCACGGAGGGAGCATGAGCAGGCGGTGTAGGAGCTGCCGGTGAGGAGGAAACCATGGGAGTAGGGCCAGCGAGATTCTGAACTTGTCCCTCAAGTCTGGTATAATTGTCCTGAAGAGCTTGCACCGCTTGAGTGAGGGCCGCAAGGTGCGTGCAGATCTCCTTCATCGGAGAGGTCTCTCCTGCAGGCTCAGTCATGGCTGTTTCGTACTGTTAGGTACCTGGTAGTGAGCCTGACTTGTAGGAGAAGACCTCTCATACAACGCTGGTTCAAGAGCCACTGGAGTGGGGACAGTGGTCTCGAGAGCACAGTGGGGTAGGAGTGCCTGCTAGAGATGAAGGCTCTGATGCTGGAGCAGAGTAGAGATCCCTCCAGGGATGGCTGGGCTGCAGGTAAGGTGATGACAGGAAGCAGCAGACTGCAGTACTGAAGGTGCAGATGCAGAAGTCACTGGAGCTGGAGCTGAGGGTGCAACAGCACGGCAAACAAACGGCAGGCACTAGCAAGGTCAAACAGTCCGGGTCAGCAGGTAGCAAGGCGGTTAATACAGCAGGCAGAGGCAGAGTCGGTAGGCAGGCAGAGGTCGGCAACGGTATTGGTAGATGCAGTAGCAGAATCAGGCAGGCCGGGTCGGATTGGAGAAGGAGGAATGGTCAGACAAGCCGGGTCAACAGGTAATCAATCAATCAGGTACAGGTTAAGCAGATCCACAGAGCTGAGACGAAACAGCAGCGCATTCCTGCAACAGGAGAACTTTTATGCACCTCTTGGCGCCAAAACGGCGCTAATGCGAACGCGCGCGCGTACACACACGCGCCGCGCACCCGCGCGCGCCCGAGCGCCGCGATGACGCGCGGCAACAGCTGGAGATTGCTGAATTGCCTGAGCAGGAGCGCGTCGGCGCATTGGCGTACGCACATGCGCCGGTCCGGCGCCAACAGGTCCCTGACAGTGCTCTCTGTCAAAATCTATCGGTGTGTCTATTTGGCGCTCTAGAAAGTCATTGAACACATACTGTAAGGCAGGTGTGATGTCGCCTGGTTCAACCGATTCAGGGACACCTCGCACCCTTATATTATGTCTTCTCCCCCTGTTATCTAAGTCCTCCAACTGATCATTCATTTCAATGAGACGTGCCGAGTGAGAGTCAGTGTCCTGAACAGGTGTGACCAGAACCGTGTGATCTGCGACAGAGGACACCAAAACCTATATAAGTGAAAATATAATAATTTATTAAGGAAAGTGAGTAATATAATACAACCAACTCCAATATGACACAGTGCAATAACCAACCACAGACAGAGACCCACAAATAACAACAGAAAAATAAGTGCAATAAATGGGAAATACCAGGATCATAAACAATAGCCAGGCCAGGGTCATACACAGCAGATCAGCAGATGGACAGGGGATGTTCCAGAGACATAAACGTAAGCCAGGCCAAGGTCATACACAGGGAGGTCAGTAGATGGGGTATGGAACACAGGACAGGGAGAGGATGGATGGGTCAGACTGCAGGCAGAGATGCAAGGTAACAGGTGGGACAGGATAGGGTCCGAGACAGGGAGACAGGATCAGGTTCAGGGCACAGGATCAGATCGCTAGCAGGTCAGGAGGCAATGAAGAAATCAAGGCAAACATGTGAATGTTTGCCGGGTATTTATAGGCTTGCGATTGGCCTCAAGTGACACCTGATTGTAGGAGGTACTGTCTGCTCCACACTGCCAGGATCCATCCGCTGGTGGACGCCAGTACTGCGGCCCAAAGATGATATACTATTAACAGGGAAAAGCTCTCCTGACAGTTCCAAACTGCCAGGAGACACCTGCTGGTGGACCTCAGTACTGCATGCCAAATAACAGGTATTACCAGCGGATGGAACATTTCCTGACAGTACCCCCCCTCAAAGGAGCGGCCTCCGGACGCTCCAATTGGTTGTAATTGTCCATAGTCTATGGCATCAAGCAGAACAACAGGTGGTGGCACAACAGGCAAAACAACAGGTGGTGGCACAACAGGCAAAACAGGTGGTGGTACAGCAGGCAAAACAACAGGTGGTGGTGCAGCAGGCAAAACAACAAGTGGTGGCGCAGCAGGCAAAACAGGTGGTGGCGCAGCAGGCAAAACAGGTGGTGGCGCAGCAGGCAAAACAGGTGGTGGCGCAGCAGGCATGGGCACTTCAAGCTGGGCAGCAAGCTGGGCAGCAGGCATGGGCACTTCAAGCTGGGCAGCAGGCATGGGCACTTCAAGCTGGGCAGCAGGCTCATCAAGCTGGGCAGCATGCTCATCAAGCTGGGCAGAGGGCTCATCAAGCTGGGCAGAGGGCTCATCAAGCTGGGCAGAGGGCTCATCAAGCTGGAGAGCAGGCACTGGTACTTCCGGCTGGAACACTGGCACAGAGACATCAGGCTGGAAGGCAGACACCGAGACATCAGGCTGGAGGGCAGACACCGAGACATCAGGCTGGAGGGCAGACACGAGACATCAGGCTGGAGGGCAGACACCGAGACATCAGGCTGGAGGGCTGTCACCGGGTCATCAGGCTGGAGGGCTGGCACGGGTCATCAGGCTGGAGGGCTGGCACCGGGTCATCAGGCTGGAGGGCTGGCACCGGGTCATCAGGCTGGAGGGCTGGCACTGGGTCATCAGGCTGGAGGGCTGGCAACGGGTCATCAGGCTGGAGGGCTGGCACCGGGTCATCAGGCTGGAGGGCTGGCACCGGGACATCAGGCTGGAGGGCTGGCACCGGGACATCAGGCTGGAGGGCTAGCACCGAGACATCAGGCCAAGCAACAGGTACTAGAACTTCAGACTGGGCAGTAGGCACATCAGGCAGAACAGCAGGTGCTGGCACAACAGGCTGAACAGCAGGTGCATCGGACTGGATAGCAGGTACTGGAACTTCAAACCGGTCAGCCGGTACTGGAACTTCAGATTGGATAGTGGGCACAGGTGCTGGCACATCAGGCAGAACAGCAGGTACTGGCACAACAGGCTGAACAGCAGGTACATCGGACTGGACAGCAGGTACTGGAACTTCAAACCGGGCAGATGGTACTGGAACTTCAGACTGGACAGTGGGCACAGGTGCTGGCACATCAGGCAGAACAGCAGGTACTGGCACAGCAGGCTGAACAGCAGGTACATTGGACTGGATAGCAGGTACTGGAACTTCAAACCGGGCAGCTGGTACTGGAACTTCAGATTGGACAGTGGGCACAGGTGCTGGCATATCAGGCAGAACAGCAGGTACTGGCACAACAGGCTGAACAGCAAGTACATTGGACTGGATAGCAGGTACTGGAACTTCAAACCGGGCAGTCGGTACTGGAACTTCAGACTGGACAGTGGGCACAAGTGCTGGCACATCAGGCGGAACAGCAGGTACTGGCACAAAAGTAGGCATTGGAACATCAGGCTGGGCGGCACACAGGAACACATCAGGCTGGAACAGATCAGCTGGTGGGGAGGCAGGATTGGACACTGGCATGATGGTATGGGTTGGATTAGCTGGTGCGGAGGCAGGTTGGGTTACTGGCAGGATCGTCTTGGTTGGAAAAAACTTTCGTTTTTTCTTTGGCTTAGCCACTGAAGCTCTGTAGGTGAGGGGTGCAGCAGACTGGAAAGGATAATTGGAATATGGCAGAGAAGAGGTAACAGTAGCTGGAGGAAGTTCCTGTGGGTTTGTGGACAGCTGAGAAGAGGCAGGTGGGTTGAATGCAGGATAGGTGCAGCAGGTAGGGACAGGGTATCGATATTTGGTGGGAAGCAGGGTATATTGGGCCGAAATGGAGGTTGCCATGGGTGAAGGGAAAAAAGACTCCTGGGCAGGCAGGTGTCTAATAGCAGGTCTGGGTTGTGCAGAGCTGACCGAAGCTGGAAATAATAAGTCTGACCATGCCTGTAGTACAGGTTGAACAAACGTGGGTTCACATACTGCCTGTCTAACCAGGGACTGCACCGAATCTATACAATCCACTAGCACCTGTTTAGGACAAGCTGAATAATGCTCCAGAAAGTATACAGCATCATCCTCCAACAGCCACACCAGAGACTCCACCTGATCACTACTGAAGGGGGGAGAAAAATCATCACTTCCTTTAGAACTGCTAGACAAGGCCAGCTCAGCACACACCTGTATCAGAGGCTGAACGTTTTCAAACAGTAATCTACCCTGATCAACCAGAGAATGGGCCAGACGGATACACTCCAGGAGCTGATCGCTGGCTCACTCTTTCAATACCAGACGACAGTAATTGTTATCCTCCAACACCAGTGAGGCAAGGAGAACAACTGTTTCTGATTGCATTTTAACAGCACTACAATGGTTCCTCTGTGCAGTCACTTCTGGTCAGAGATGGCCTTGATTTACTGTCATGAACAGGTGTGACCAGAACCGTGTGATCTGCGACAGAGGACACCAAAACCTATATAAGTGAAAATATAATAATTTATTAAGGAAAGTGAGTAATATAATACAACCAACTCCAATATGACACAGTGCAATAACCAACCACAGACAGAGACCCACAAATAACAACAGACAAATAAGTGCAATAAATGGGAAATACCAGGATCATAAACAATAGCCAGGCCAGGGTCATACACAGCAGATCAGCAGATGGACAGGGGATGTTCCAGAGACATAAACGTAAGCCAGGCCAAGGTCATACACAGGGAGGTCAGTAGATGGGGTATGGAACACAGGACAGGGAGAGGATGGATGGGTCAGACTGCAGGCAGGGATGCAAGGTAACAGGTGGGACATGATAGGGTCCGAGACAGGGAGACAGGATCAGGTTCAGGGCACAGGATCAGATCGCTAGCAGGTCAGGAGGCAATGAAGAAATCAAGGCAAACATGTGAATGTTTGCCGGGTATTTATAGGCTTGCGATTGGCCTCAAGTGACACCTGATTGTAGGAGGTACTGTCTGCTCCACACTGCCAGGATCCATCCGCTGTGGACGCCAGTACTGCGGCCCAAAGATGATATACTATTAACAGGGAAAAGCTCTCCTGATAGTTCCAAACTGCCAGGAGACACCTGCTGGTGGACCTCAGTACTGCATGCCAAATAACAGGTGTTACCAGCGGATGGAACATTTCCTGACAGTCAGTGATTTTATCTAAGCGTGCAATAGCTTTATCTCTTCTCAAGCCCACCATCTCTACCCCCTCCATTTTCTCTGATAGGGACAGCACATTAGCTTTGAGCTCCGTTATGGCTGAAAAGAGGGTGCCCTTGATGTCTGCTGCTATTTTCTTCATGGCAATAAGTGTAAGGGGCAGTTCTGAAGCAGGGGCATCCTTTACCTCGTCTTCCTCTGCATACTGAGAGTCTTCACTGAACTCCACATCTCCACGAGGCAGCGCCATCTTGGACTTGGCCTTGAGACTCCGGGGTTGAGTTTTAAAGATGTCCGGGATGCTTCTCGAACCAGATAAGGGTGTGGAGCAGCGAGGGTGGTTGCCTGAGTTGTAGCGTGTGAGTCTGCTCATCTTTGCCGTTAGTGTCGGTGCCGTTTTTGCTGAAGGAGCCGAGGGTTTAGCGGAGCCTCTCTAGTCTGCTGTCATCCTCTCCGCGCGCCAGGCCATGCCCCCCCTCCTTTGCTTTTATATGCATTTTTACATTGGAGTTAAGCCATCCAGGACTTTTGTTCGCTCTTTTAAAATTATTACCCAATGGGATACATTGGCTAATGCCCTTATTTAATATACTCTTAAAGCAAACCCATCTCTCCTCCGTATTCTTTGTTCCTAATATTTTATCCCAATCTATGCCTTTTAGCAAGGTTTGTAGTTTAGGGAAGTTGGCTCTTATGAAATTCAGTGTCTTTGTATTCCCTTTATGTTTCCTATTTGTGTGATTTATACTGAAACTAATTGACCTGTGATCGCTTTTACCTAAATTGCCCCGTATTTCCACATCCGTGATCAGGTCTGTATTGTTGGTAATCAGTAGATCCAGTAATGTTTTATTTCTAGTTGGTGCGTCTACCATCTGACCCATAAAATTGTCCTGCGAGACATTAAGGAACTGGCGAGCCTTAAATGAATGCGCGGCTCCCTCCGCCCAGTCTATGTCTGGATAATTACTTCCGGTACCGCCTGTGGGTTGCGGAATTCCCCGTACCAGTCCGGTAGATCAATGAGTGGTATCTGTAAGTCTCGGCAGAAGTCGGGCAGGTCATTAGGCGTGCGTAGAAATATTTGTTTGCCCTGAAAAGTTGCGTTTAGAGCAAAAGGAAATTTCCATCTGTATGGTATGTTTTGTCTGCGCAGTGTCCCATCCTTGCTGCTAATCCAAATTGTGATAGGAGATCTGTCTCCACTTCCTCCCTCAGGTTAGGGGGCCTATAGCATACTCCCAGTATTATTTTCCTCTTAGCTTCATCCCTTTGGAGCTCTACCCATAAGGATTCCACCTCCTCCCTAGCTCCCTCAGTGATGTCATCTCTCACATTCACTTGTACATTATTCTTGATATATAGGCATACCCCTCCCCCTTTTTTACCCTCTCTATCCTTGCAGTAAAGGGTATACCCTTGAATGTTTGCCAGCCAATCATGAGAGCTGTTGAACCAGCAACAAAATCCAAATCCTCCTCGTACAACAGTATCTCTAGTTCACCCATCTTGTCCGCCATGCTCCTGGCATTGAACATGCCACATAGTTTAGACCGGTCGCATATTGTCCTCGTATTGGGTGTTTCGAGATTGCAACTAAGACTTGCTACTATACTTAACTTGTGTTTTTGTGCTTTGGTCAACCTACCACTAATGCCCCCAATACTACCCTCTGGAATATCTTCCGCACTGACTACTACCTCTGGACCCCCCCCCCATCGCCTAGTTTAAAAACCCCTCTAACTTTTTGGCCATCTTCATCCTCCTCATTTAGGTGCAGTCCATCCCTTCTATAGTACCGGTTATCGACTGAGAAGTCGGCCCAGTCCTCCAGGAACCCAAACCCTTCCTTACTACACCAGCTCTTCAGCCACTTGTTTACTTCCCTAATCTCCCTCTGCCTTTCTGGTGTGGCTCGATGTACCGGTAGTATTCCTGAGAATACTACCTTGGAGGTCCTTTTCCTCAATTTAGCTCCTAAGTCCCTAAAATCGTTCTTTAGGACACTCCATCTGCCTCTGACTTTGTCATTGGTGCCAACGTGCACCATGACAGCTGGGTCTTCCCCAGCCCCTCCCAGTAATCTGTCCACAAGATCCGTGATGTGCCAAACCTGAGTGCCTGGTAGACAACATACTGTTCGGTGATTCAGGTCTTGGTTACAGATTGCCCTCTCTGTCCTTATAAGAACTGAGTCCCCTACCACCAGAATCTGTCTTTCCTTTCCCTTCGCTGCCCCCCCTCACTCTCACTGGAGGAGTTCTTCCCCCAGCAGCTAGTAGAGTCTCTCAGCTCCAGCAGTGCTGGTCCCTGACTGGTTTCACCAATGTCAGGGACCATGGAATGGAGCGTACTTCTTGGGATGCTCCAGTCCTGGATCGGCCTCCCTGACACTTCCCCCTCTACCCTTCCTGACTGTCACATATCTACTCTTTGCTAGTGCCTGCACCTCTTTGTCTCCACCCGCCTCTGTGCTGGCCCCTGCCGTCACCTGCCGTGTACGTTCCTGGCTCTCCTTTAGTATGGAGGGACTTCTCAGTGCAGACAGTTGCTTCCCCAGATTCAGAACCTGGGCTTCCAGGGAAACAATGTGCTTACATTTTGCACAGCAGTATTTGCCCTCGATCGGATGATCAAGGAACGCATACATGCAGCAAGATGTACAAAGAGTCGCCTCTCCACACACGCCGGGCATCGTACCTATTAAATTTAGTGAGGAATTTGGGATTATACCCTGTCCAAATTACCTAACAGCTAGCTTCCTGGCACTAATACTCAAGAGAATACACAGGTACACAACAAGACAATACACAGGTACACAACAAGACAATACACAGGTACTCACAGACCTACATGCACTCGCAGAACAGTTACAGACCTACGTGCTCTCGCAGAACAGTCGCAGACCTACATGCACTCGCAGACCTACGTGCACTCGCAGGCCTACGTGCACTCGCAGGCCACTCGCAGACCTACGTGCACTCGCAGGCCACCTACATGCCCTACGTGCACTCGCAATACACAAGTATACAGCACACAATACACAAGTACTAACGATCCACACACACTACTCAGACAACACTCAGGTACTCACACTACACAGGTACTATGACCCCTGTTATAACCTCCTGTTTTAAACTCTGGTTTTAACTCACCACTTAGACTGGTTCCACTTACACAGAGTTCCAAAAGCCTCACAAGTGAGCAGGCTCACTATGAGTCCAACACCAGGTTATATAGGCCTCAAGCGCCTGTGAGCAATTAACCACTCCCCTTAATTGGTAGTCTGAAGGAACCAAAGAAAAAAAAAAGCTATTTAAAAGTGACAGAAAAGGGTGATTGAAAAGCTAAAAGGAAAAGCCCCAAAAATGCAAACTAGCAATCAAAAAGCAAGACTTCTTCACTACCCACTCAAGGTCCCCCCTTTGGTTTTAACTTCACTTAGACTGGTTCCACTTACACAGAGTTCCAACAGCCTCACAAATGAGGAGGCTCACTATGAGACTTGCACCAGGTTATATAGGCCTCAAGCACCTGTGAGCAATTAACCACTCCCCTTATTGGTAGTCTGAAGGAACCAAAAAAAAAGTGACAGAAAAAGGTGATTGAAAAGCTAAAAGGAAAAGCCCCAAAAAGTCAAACCAGCAATCAAAAAGCTAGATTTCTTCACTACCCACTCAAGGTCCCCCCTCTGGTTTTAACTCACCACTTAGACTGGTTCCACTTACACAGAGTTCCAACAGTCTCACAAATGAGCAGGCTCACTATGAGTCCTACACCAGGTTATATAGGCCTCAAGCACCTGTGAGTAATTAACCACTCCCCTTAATTGGTAGTCTGAAGGAACCAAAGAAAAAAAAAAGCTATTTAAAAAGTGACAGAAAAAGGTGATTGAAAAGCTAAAAGGAAAAGCCCCAAAAATGCAAACCAGCAATCAAAAAGCTAGACTTCTTCACTACCCACTCAAGGTCCCCCCTCTGGTTTTAACTCACCACTTAGACTGGTTCCACTTACACAGAGTTCCAACAGCCTCACAAATGAGCAGGCTCACTATGAGTCCTACACCAGGTTATATAGGCCTCAAGCACCTGTGAGCAATTAACCCCTCCCCTTAATTGGTAGTCTGAAGGAACCAAAGAAAAAAAATAAGCCATTTAAAAAGTGACAGAAAAAGGTGATTGAAAAGCTAAAAGGAAAAGCCCCAAAAAATGCAAACCAGCAATCAAAAAGCAAGACTTCTTCACTACCCACTCAAGGTACCCCCTCTGGTTTTAACTCACCACTTAGACTGGTTCCACTAACACAGAGTTCCAACAGCCTCACAAATGAGCAGGCTCACTATGAGTCCTACACCAGGTTATATAGGCCTCAAGCACCTGTGAGCAATTAACCACTCCCCTTAATTGGTAGTCTGAAGGAACCAAAAAAAAAAGCTAGACTTCTTCACTACCCACTCAAGGTTCCCCCTCTGGTTTTAACTCACCACTTAGACTGGTTCCACTTACACAGAGTTCCAACAGTCTCACAAATGAGCAGGCTCACTATGAGTCCTACACCAGGTTATATAGGCCTCAAGCACCTGTGAGCAATTACCACCCCTTAATTGGTAGTCTGAAAGAACTAAAGAAAAAAAAAGCTATTTAAAAAGTGACAGAAAAAGGTTATTGAAAAGCTAACAGGAAAAGCCCCAAAAATGCAAACCAGCAATCAAAAAGCAAGACTTCTTCACTACCCACTCAAGGTCACCCCTTTGGTTTTAACTCACCACTTAGACTGGTTCCACTTACACAGAGTTCCAACAGTCTCACAAATGAGCAGGCTCACTATGAGTCCTACACCAGGTTATATAGGCCTCAAGCACCTGTGAGTAATTAACCACTCCCCTTAATTGGTAGTCTGAAGGAACCAAAGAAAAAAAAAGCTATTTAAAAAGTGACAGAAAAAGGTGATTGAAAAGCTAAAAGGAAAAGCTCCAAAGATACAAACCAGCAATCAAAAAGCAAGATTTGATCACTACCCACTCAAGGTCCCCCCTCTGGTTTTAACTCACCACTTAGACTGGTTCCACTTACACAGAGTTCCAAAAGCCTCACAAATGAGCAGGCTCACTATGAGTCCTACACCAGGTTATATAGTCCTCAAACACCTGTGAGCAATTAACCACTCCTCTTCATTGGTAGTCTGAAGGAACCAAAGAAAAAAAAAGCTATTTAAAAAGTGACAGAAAAAGGTGATTGAAAAGCTAAAAGGAAAAGCCCCAAAAAGTCAAACCAGCAATCAAAAACCTAGACTTCTTCACTACTCACTCAAGGTCCCCCTCTCTGGTTTTAACTCACCACTTAGACTGGTTCCACTTACACAGAGTTCCAACAGCCTCACAAATGAGCAGGCTCACTATGAGTCCTACACCAGGTTATATAGGCCTTAAGCACTTGTTAGCAATTAACCACTCCCCTTAATTGGTAGTCTGAAGGAACCAAAAAAAAAGCTAGACATCTTCACTACCCACTCAAGGTCCCCCCTCTGGTTTTAACTCACCACTTAGACTGGTTCCACTTACACAGAGTTCCAACAGTCTCACAAATGAGCAGGCTCACTATGAGTCCTACACCAGGTTATATAGGCCTCAAGCACCTGTGAGCAATTACCACCCCTTAATTGGTAGTCTGAAGGAACTAAAGAAAAAAAAAAGCTATTTAAAAAGTGAGAGAAAAAGGTTATTGAAAAGCTAACAGGAAAAGCCCCAAAAATGCAAACCAGCAATCAAAAAGCAAGACTTCTTCACTACCCACTCAAGGTCCCCCCCTCTGGTTTTAACTCACCACTTAGACTGGTTCCACTTACACAGAGTTCCAACAGTCTCACAAATGAGCAGGCTCACTATGAGTCCTACACCAGGTTATATAGGCCTCAAGCACCTGTGAGCAATTAACCCCTCCCCTTAATTGGTAGTCTGAAGGAACCAAAGAAAAAAAAAGCTATTTAAAAAGTGACAGAAAAAGGTGATTGAAAAGCTAAAAGGAAAAGCCCCAAAAATGCAAACCAGCAATCAAAAAGCTAGACTTCTTCACTACCCACTCAAGGTCCCCCTCTGGTTTTAACTCACCACTTAGACTGGTTCCACTTACACAGAGTTCCAACAGCCTCACAAATGTGCAGGCTCACTATGAGTCCTACACCAGGTTATATAGGCCTCAAGCACCTGTGAGCAATTAACCCCTCCCCTTAATTGGTAGTCTGAAGGAACCAAAGAAAAAAAATAAGCTATTTAAAAAGTGACAGAAAAAGGTGATTGTAAAGCTAAAAGGAAAAGCTCCAAAGATACAAACCAGCAATCAAAAAGCAAGATTTGATCACTACCCACTCAAGGTCCCCCCTCTGGTTTTAACTCACCACTTAGACTGGTTCCACTTACACAGAGTTCCAAAAGCCTCACAAATGAGCAGGCTCACTATGAGTCCTACACCAGGTTATATAGGCCTCAAACACCTGTAAGCAATTAACCACTCCTCTTTATTAGTAGTCTGAAGGAACCAAAGAAAAAAAAAGATATTTAAAAAGTGACAGAAAAAGGTGATTGAATAGCTAAAAGGAAAAGCCCCAAAAATGCAAACCAGCAATCAAAAAGCTAGACTTCTTCAATACCCACTCAAGGTCCCCCCTCTGGTTTTTACTCACCACTTAGACTGGTTCCACTTACACAGAGTTCCAACAGCCTCAAAATTAGCAGGCTCACTATGAGTCCTACACCAGGTTATATAGGCCTCAAGCACCTGTGAGCAATTAACCACTCCCCTTAATTGGTAGTCTGAAGGAACCAAAGAAAAAAAAAGCTATTTGAAAAGTGACAGAAAAAGGTGATTGAAAAGCTAAAAGGAAAAGCCCCAAAAAGACAAACCAGCAATCAAAAACCTAGACTTCTTCACTACTCACTCAAGGTCCCCCCTCTGGTTTTAACTCACCACTTAGACTGGTTCCACTTACACAGAGTTCCAACAGCCTCACAAATGAGCAGGCTCACTATGAGTCCTACACCAGGTTATATAGGCCTCAAGCACCTGTGAGCAATTAACCCCTCCCCTTAATTTGTAGTCTGAAGGAACCAAAGAAAAAAAAAAGCTATTTAAAAAGTGACAGAAAAAGGTGACTGAAAAGCTAAAAGGAAAAGCCCCAAAAATGCAAACCAGCAATCAAAAAGCTAGACTTCTTCACTACCCACTCAAGGTCCCCCCTCTGGCTTTAACTTCACTTAGACTGGTTCCACTTACACAGAGTTCCAACAGCCTCACAAATGAGCAGGCTCACTATGAGTCCTAGGCCTCAAGCACCTGTGAGCAATTACCACCCCTTAACTGGTAGTCTGAAGGAACTAAAGAAAAAAAAAAGCTATTTAAAAAGTGACAGAAAAAGGTTATTGAAAAGCTAACAGGAAAAGCCCCAAAAATGCAAACCAGCAATCAAAAAGCAAGATTTCTTCACTACCCACTGAAGGTCCCCCCTCTGGTTTTAACTCACCACTTAGACTGGTTCCACTTACACAGAGTTCCAACAGTCTCACAAATGAGCAGGCTCACTATGAGTCCTACACCAGGTTATATAGGCCTCAAGCACCTGTGAGTAATTAACCACTCCCCTTAATTGGTAGTCTGAAGGAACCAAAGAAAAAAAAAGCTATTTAAAAAGTGACAGAAAAAGGTGATTGAAAAGCTAAAAGGAAAAGCTCCAAAGATACAAACCAGCAATCAAAAAGCAAGATTTGATCACTACCCACTCAAGGTCCCCCCTCTGGTTTTAACTCACCACTTAGACTGGTTCCACTTACACAGAGTTCCAAAAGCCTCACAAATGAGCAGGCTCACTATGAGTCCTACACCAGGTTATATAGTCCTCAAACACCTGTGAGCAATTAACCACTCCTCTTCATTGGTAGTCTGAAGGAACCAAAGAAAAAAAAAGCTATTAAAAAAGTGACAGAAAAAGGTGATTGAAAAGCTAAAAGGAAAAGCCCCAAAAAGTCAAACCAGCAATCAAAAACCTAGACTTCTTCACTACTCACTCAAGGTCCCCCCTCTGGTTTTAACTCACCACTTAGACTGGTTCCACTTACACAGAGTTCCAACAGCCTCACAAATGAGCAGGCTCACTATGAGTCCTACACCAGGTTATATAGGCCTCAAGCACTTGTTAGCAATTAACCACTCCCCTTAATTGGTAGTCTGAAGGAACCAAAAAAAAAAGCTAGACTTCTTCACTACCCACTCAAGGTCCCCCCTCTGGTTTTAACTTACCACTTAGACTGGTTCCACTTACACAGAGTTCCAAAAGCCTCACAAATGAGCAGGCTCACTATGAGTCCTACACCAGGTTATATAGGCCTCAAACACCTGTAAGCAATTAACCACTCCTCTTCATTAGTAGTCTGAAGGAACCAAAGAAAAAAAAAAAGCTATTTAAAAAGTGACAGAAAAAGGTGATTGAAAAGCTAAAAGGAAAAGCCCCAAAAATGCAAACCAGCAATCAAAAAGCAAGACTTCTTCACTACCCACTCAAGGTCCCCCCTCTGAATTTAACTTCACTTAGACTGGTTCCACTTACACAGAGTTCCAACAGCCTCACAAATGAGCAGGCTCACTATGAGTCCTACACCAGGTTATATAGGCCTCAAGCACCTGTGAGCAATTAACCACTCCCCTTAATTGGTAGTCTGAAGTAACCAAAGAAAAAAAAAGCTATTTAAAGAGTGACAGAAAAAGGTGACTGAAAAGCTAAGGGGAAAAGCCCCAAAAATGCAAACCAGCAATCAAAAAGCAAGACTTCTTCACTACCCACTCAAGGTCCCCCCTCTGGTTTTAACTTCACTTAGACTGGTTCCACTTACACAGAGTTCCAACAGCCTCACAAATGAGCAGGCTCACTATGAGTCCTACACCAGGTTATATAGGCCTCAAGCACCTGTGAGCAATTAACCCCTCCCCTTAATAGGTAGTCTGAAGGAACCAAAGAAAACAAATAAGCTATTTAAAAAGTGACAGAAAAAGGTGATTGAAAAGCTAAAAGGAAAAGCTCCAAAGATACAAACCAGCAATCAAAAAGCAAGATTTGATCACTACCCACTCAAGGTCCCCCCTCTGGTTTTAACTTCACTTAGACTGGTTCCACTTACACAGAGTTCCAACAGCCTCACAAATGAGCAGGCTCACTATGAGTCCTACACCAGGTTATATAGGCCTCAAACACCTGTGAGCAATTAACCACTCCTCTTCATTGGTAGTCTGAAGGAACCAAAGAAAAAAAAAAGCTATTTAAAAAGTGACAGAAAAAGGTGATTGAGAAGCTAAAAGGAAAAGCCCCAAAAATGCAAACCAGCAATCAAAAACCTAGACTTCTTCACTACTCACTCAAGGTCCCCCCTCTGGTTTTAACTCACCACTTAGACTGGTTCCACTTACACAGAGTTCCAACAGTCTCACAAATGAGCAGGCTCACTATGAGTCCTACACCAGGTTATATAGGCCTCAAGCACCTGTGAGCAATTAACCCCTCCCCTTAATTGGTAGTCTGAAGGAACCAAAGAAAAAAAAAGCTATTTAAAAAGTGACAGAAAAAGGTGACTGAAAAGCTAAGGGGAAAAGCCCCAAAAATGCAAACCAGCAATCAAAAAGCAAGACTTCTTCACCACCCACTCAAGGTCCCCCTCTGGTTTTAACTTCACTTAGACTGGTTCCACTTACACAGAGTTCCAACAGCCTCACAAATGAGCAGGCTCACTATGAGTCCTACACCAGGTTATATAGGCCTCAAGCACCTGTGAGCAATTAACCACTCCCCTTAATTGGTAGTCTGAAGGAACCAAAGAAAAAAAAAGCTATTTAAAAAGTGACAGAAAAAGGTGATTGAAAAGCTAAAAGGAAAAGCTCCAAAAAGTCAAACCAGCAATCAAAAAGCTAGACTTCTTTAGTACTCACTCAAGGTCCCCCCTCTGGTTTTAACTCACCACTTAGACTGGTTCCACTTACACAGAGTTCCAACAGTCTCACAAATGAGCAGGCTCACTATGAGTCCTACACCAGGTTATATAGGCCTCAAGCACCTGTGAGCAATTAACCCCTCCCCTTAATTGGGAGTCTGAAGGAACCAAAGAAAAAAAAAGCTATTTAAAAAGTGACAGAAAAAGGTGATGAAAAGCTAAAAGGACGAGCCCCAAAAATGCAAACCAGCAATCAAAAAGCAAGACTTCTTCACTACTCACTCAAGGTCCCCCCTCTGGTTTTAACTTCACTTAGACTGGTTCCACTTACACAGAGTTCCAACAGCCTCACAAATGAGCAGGCTCACTATGACTCCTACACCAGGTTATATAGGCCTCAAGCACCTGTGAGCAATTACCACTCCCCTTAATTGGTAGTCTGAAGGAACTAAAGAAAAAAAAAAGCTATTTAAAAAGTGACAGAAAAAGGTTATTGAAAAGCTAAAAGGAAAAGCCCCAAAAATGAAAACCAGCAATCAAAAAGAAAGACTTCTTCACTACCCACTCAAGGTCCCCCCTCTGGTTTTAACTTCACTTAGACTGGTTCCACTTACACAGAGTTCCAACAGCCTCACAAATGAGCAGGCTCACTATGAGTCCTACACCAGGTTATATAGGCCTCAAGCACCTGTGAGCAATTAACCCCTCCCCTTAATTGGTAGTCTGAAGGAACCAAAGAAAAAAAAGCTATTTAAAAAGTGACAGAAAAGGGTGATTGAAAAGCTAAAAGGAAAAGCTCCAAAAAGTCAAACCAGCAATCAAAAAGCTAGACTTCTTTACTACTCACTCAAGGTCCCCCCTCTGGTTTTAACTCACCACTTAGACTGGTTCCACTTACACAGAGTTCCAACAGTCTCACAAATGAGCAGGCTCACTATGAGTCCTACACCAGGTTATATAGGCCTCAAGCACTTGTGAGCAATTAACCACTCCCCTTAATTAGTAGTCTGAAGGAACCAAAAAAAAAGCTAGATTTCTTCACTACCCACTCAAGGTCCCCCCTCTGGTTTTAACTCACCACTTAGACTGGTTCCACTTACACAGAGTTCCAACAGTCTCACAAATGAGCAGGCTCACTATGAGTCCTACACCAGGTTATATAGGCCTCAAGCACCTGTGAGCAATAAACCCCTCCCCTTAATTGGTAGTCTGAAGGAACCAAAGAAAAAAAAAGCTATTTATAAAGTGACAGAAAAAGGTGACTGAAAAGCTAAAAGGAAAAGCCCCAAAAATGCAAACCAGCAATCAAAAAGCAAGACTTCTTCACTACCCACTCAAGGTCCCCCCTCTGGTTTTAACTCACCACTTAGACTGGTTCCACTTACACAGAGTTCCAACAGCCTCCCAAATGAGCAGGCTCACTATGAGTCCTACACCAGGTTATATAGGCCTCAAGCACCTGTGAGCAATTAACCCCTCCCCTTAATTGGTAGTCTGAAGGAACCAACGAAAAAAAAAGCTATTTAAAAAGTGACAGAAAAAGGTGATTTAAAAGCTAAAAGGAGAAGCTCCAAAAATACAAACCAGCAATCAAAAAGCAAGACTTCTTCACTACCCACTCAAGGTACCCCCTCTGGTTTTAACTCACCACTTAGACTGGTTCCACTTACACAGAGTTCCAACAGCCTCACAAATGAGCAGGCTCACTATGAGTCCTATACCAGGTTATATAGGCCTCAAGCACCTGTGAGCAATTAACCACTCCCCTTAATTGGTAGTCTGAAGGAACCAAAGAAAAAAAAAGCTATTTAAAAAGTGACAGAAAAAGGTGATTGAAAAGCTAAAAGGAAAAGCCCCAAAAAGTCAAACCAGCAATCAAAAACCTAGACTTCTTCACTACTCACTCAAGGTCCCCCTCTGGTTTTAACTCACCACTTAGACTGGTTCCACTTACACAGAGTTCCAACAGCCTCACAAATGAGCAGGCTCACTATGAGTCCTACACCAGGTTATATAGGCCTTAAGCACTTGTTAGCAATTAACCACTCCCCTTAATTAGTAGTCTGAAGGAACCAAAAAAAAAAAGCTAGACTTCTTCACTACCCACTCAAGGTCCCCCCTCTGGTTTTAACTCACCACTTAGACTGGTTCCACTTACACAGAGTTCCAACAGTCTCACAAATGAGCAGGCTCACTATGAGTCCTACAACAGGTTATATAGGCCTCAAGCACCTGTGAGCAATTAACCCCTCCCCTTAATTGGTAGTCTGAAGGAACCAAAGAAAAAAAAAACCTATTTAAAAAGTGACAGAAAAAAGGTGACTGAAAAGCTAAGGGGAAAAGCCCCAAAAAATGTAAACCAGCAATCAAAAAGCAAGACTTCTTCACTACCCACTCAAGGTCCCCCCTCTGGTTTTAACTTCACTTAGACTGGTTCCACTTACACAGAGTTCCAACAGCCTCACAAATGAGCAGGCTCACTATGAGTCCTACACCAGGTTATATAGGCCTCAAACACCTGTGAGCAATTAACCACTCCTCTTCATTGGTAGTCTGAAGGAACCAAAGAAAAAAAAAGCTATTTAAAAAGTGACAGAAAAAGGTGATTGAAAAGCTAAAAGGAAAAGCCCCAAAAATGCAAACCAGCAATCAAAAACCTAGACTTCTTCACTACTCACTCAAGGTCCCCCCTCTGGTTTTAACTCACCACTTAGACTGGTTCCACTTACACAGAGTTCCAACAGTCTCACAAATGAGCAGGCTCACTATGAGTCCTACACCAGGTTATATAGGCCTCAAGCACCTGTGAGCAATTAACCCCTCCCCTTAATTGGTAGTCTGAAGGAACCAAAGAAAAAAAAAGCTATTTAAAAAGTGACAGAAAAAGGTGACTGAAAAGCTAAGGGGAAAAGCCCCAAAAATGCAAACCAGCAATCAAAAAGCAAGACTTCTTCACTACCCACTCAAGGTCCCCCTCTGGCTTTAACTTCACTTAGACTGGTTCCACTTACACAGAGTTCCAACAGCCTCACAAATGAGCAGGCTCACTATGAGTCCTACACCAGGTTATATAGGCCTCAAGCACCTGTGAGCAATTAACCACTCCCCTTAATTGGTAGTCTGAAGGAACCAAAGAAAAAAAAAAGCTATTTAAAAAGTGACAGAAAAAGGTGACTGAAAAGCTAAAAGGAAAAGCCCAAAAATGCAAACCAGCAATCAAAAAGCTAGACTTCTTCACTACCCACTCAAGGTCCCCCCTCTGGTTTTAACTCACCACTTAGACTGGTTCCACTTACACAGAGTTCCAACAGCCTCCCAAATGAGCAGGCTCACTATGAGTCCTACACCAGGTTATATAGGCCTCAAGCACCTGTGAGCAATTAACCACTCCCCTTAATTGGTAGTCTGAAGGAACCAAAGAAAAAAAAAGCTATTTAAAAAGTGACAGAAAAGGGTGATTGAAAAGCTAAAAGGAAAAGCTCCAAAAAGTCAAACCAGCAATCAAAAAGCTAGACTTCTTTACTACTCACTCAAGGTCCCCCCTCTGGTTTTAACTCACCACTTAGACTGGTTCCACTTACACAGAGTTCCAACAGCCTCACAAATGAGCAGGCTCACTATGAGTCCTACACCAGGTTATATAGGCCTCAAGCACCTGTGAGCAATTAACCCCTCCCCTTAATTGGTAGTCTGAAGGAACCAAAGAAAAAAAAAACCTATTTAAAAAGTGACAGAAAAAAGGTGACTGAAAAGCTAAGGGGAAAAGCCCCAAAAAATGTAAACCAGCAATCAAAAAGCAAGACTTCTTCACTACCCACTCAAGGTCCCCCCTCTGGTTTTAACTTCACTTAGACTGGTTCCACTTACACAGAGTTCCAACAGCCTCACAAATGAGCAGGCTCACTATGACTCCTACACCAGGTTATATAGGCCTCAAGCACCTGTGAGCAATTACCACCCCCCTTAATTGGTAGTCTGAAGGAACTAAAGAAAAAAAAAAGCTATTTAAAAAGTGACAGAAAAAGGTTATTGAAAAGCTAAAAGGAAAAGCCCCAAAAATGCAAACCAGCAATCAAAAAGAAAGACTTCTTCACTACCCACTCAAGGTCCCCCCTCTGGTTTTAACTCACCACTTAGACTGGTTCCACTTACACAGAGTTCCAACAGCCTCCCAAATGAGCAGGCTCACTATGAGTCCTACACCAGGTTATATAGGCCTCAAGCACCTGTGAGCAATTAACCCCTCCCCTTAATTGGTAGTCTGAAGGAACCAACGAAAAAAAAAGCTATTTAAAAAGTGACAGAAAAAGGTGATTTAAAAGCTAAAAGGAGAAGCTCCAAAAATACAAACCAGCAATCAAAAAGCAAGACTTCTTCACTACCCACTCAAGGTCCCCCCTCTGGTTTTAACTTCACTTAGACTGGTTCCACTTACACAGAGTTCCAACAGCCTCACAAATGAGCAGGCTCACTATGACTCCTACACCAGGTTATATAGGCCTCAAGCACCTGTGAGCAATTACCACCCCCCTTAATTGGTAGTCTGAAGGAACTAAAGAAAAAAAAAAGCTATTTAAAAAGTGACAGAAAAAGGTTATTGAAAAGCTAAAAGGAAAAGCCCCAAAAATGCAAACCAGCAATCAAAAAGAAAGACTTCTTCACTACCCACTCAAGGTCCCCCCTCTGGTTTTAACTCACCACTTAGACTGGTTCCACTTACACAGAGTTCCAACAGCCTCCCAAATGAGCAGGCTCACTATGAGTCCTACACCAGGTTATATAGGCCTCAAGCACCTGTGAGCAATTAACCCCTCCCCTTAATTGGTAGTCTGAAGGAACCAACGAAAAAAAAAGCTATTTAAAAAGTGACAGAAAAAGGTGATTTAAAAGCTAAAAGGAGAAGCTCCAAAAATACAAACCAGCAATCAAAAAGCAAGACTTCTTCACTACCCACTCAAGGTACCCCCTCTGGTTTTAACTCACCACTTAGACTGGTTCCACTTACACAGAGTTCCAACAGCCTCACAAATGAGCAGGCTCACTATGAGTCCTATACCAGGTTATATAGGCCTCAAGCACCTGTGAGCAATTAACCACTCCCCTTAATTGGTAGTCTGAAGGAACCAAAGAAAAAAAAAGCTATTTAAAAAGTGACAGAAAAAGGTGATTGAAAAGCTAAAAGGAAAAGCCCCAAAAAGTCAAACCAGCAATCAAAAACCTAGACTTCTTCACTACTCACTCAAGGTCCCCCTCTGGTTTTAACTCACCACTTAGACTGGTTCCACTTACACAGAGTTCCAACAGCCTCACAAATGAGCAGGCTCACTATGAGTCCTACACCAGGTTATATAGGCCTTAAGCACTTGTTAGCAATTAACCACTCCCCTTAATTAGTAGTCTGAAGGAACCAAAAAAAAAAAGCTAGACTTCTTCACTACCCACTCAAGGTCCCCCCTCTGGTTTTAACTTCACTTAGACTGGTTCCACTTACACAGAGTTCCAACAGCCTCACAAATGAGCAGGCTCACTATGAGTCCTACACCAGGTTATATAGGCCTCAAACACCTGTGAGCAATTAACCACTCCTCTTCATTGGTAGTCTGAAGGAACCAAAGAAAAAAAAAGCTATTTAAAAAGTGACAGAAAAAGGTGATTGAAAAGCTAAAAGGAAAAGCCCCAAAAATGCAAACCAGCAATCAAAAACCTAGACTTCTTCACTACTCACTCAAGGTCCCCCCTCTGGTTTTAACTCACCACTTAGACTGGTTCCACTTACACAGAGTTCCAACAGTCTCACAAATGAGCAGGCTCACTATGAGTCCTACACCAGGTTATATAGGCCCCAAGCACCTGTGAGCAATTAACCCCTCCCCTTAATCGGTAGTCTGAAGGAATCAAAGAAAAAAAAAGCTATTTAAAAAGTGACAGAAAAAGGTGACTGAAAAGCTAAAAGGAAAAGCCCAAAAATGCAAACCAGCAATCAAAAAGCTAGACTTCTTCACTACCCACTCAAGGTCCCCCCTCTGGTTTTAACTCACCACTTAGACTGGTTCCACTTACACAGAGTTCCAACAGCCTCCCAAATGAGCAGGCTCACTATGAGTCCTACACCAGGTTATATAGGCCTCAAGCACCTGTGAGCAATTAACCACTCCCCTTAATTGGTAGTCTGAAGGAACCAAAGAAAAAAAAAGCTATTTAAAAAGTGACAGAAAAGGGTGATTGAAAAGCTAAAAGGAAAAGCTCCAAAAAGTCAAACCAGCAATCAAAAAGCTAGACTTCTTTACTACTCACTCAAGGTCCCCCCTCTGGTTTTAACTCACCACTTAGACTGGTTCCACTTACACAGAGTTCCAACAGTCTCACAAATGAGCAGGCTCACTATGAGTCCTACACCAGGTTATATAGGCCTCAAGCACCTGTGAGCAATTAACCCCTCCCCTTAATTGGTAGTCTGAAGGAACCAAAGAAAAAAAAAACCTATTTAAAAAGTGACAGAAAAAAGGTGACTGAAAAGCTAAGGGGAAAAGCCCCAAAAAATGTAAACCAGCAATCAAAAAGCAAGACTTCTTCACTACCCACTCAAGGTCCCCCCTCTGGTTTTAACTTCACTTAGACTGGTTCCACTTACACAGAGTTCCAACAGCCTCACAAATGAGCAGGCTCACTATGAGTCCTACACCAGGTTATATAGGCCTCAAACACCTGTGAGCAATTAACCACTCCTCTTCATTGGTAGTCTGAAGGAACCAAAGAAAAAAAAAGCTATTTAAAAAGTGACAGAAAAAGGTGATTGAAAAGCTAAAAGGAAAAGCCCCAAAAATGCAAACCAGCAATCAAAAACCTAGACTTCTTCACTACTCACTCAAGGTCCCCCCTCTGGTTTTAACTCACCACTTAGACTGGTTCCACTTACACAGAGTTCCAACAGTCTCACAAATGAGCAGGCTCACTATGAGTCCTACACCAGGTTATATAGGCCCCAAGCACCTGTGAGCAATTAACCCCTCCCCTTAATCGGTAGTCTGAAGGAATCAAAGAAAAAAAAAGCTATTTAAAAAGTGACAGAAAAAGGTGACTGAAAAGCTAAAAGGAAAAGCCCAAAAATGCAAACCAGCAATCAAAAAGCTAGACTTCTTCACTACCCACTCAAGGTCCCCCCTCTGGTTTTAACTCACCACTTAGACTGGTTCCACTTACACAGAGTTCCAACAGCCTCCCAAATGAGCAGGCTCACTATGAGTCCTACACCAGGTTATATAGGCCTCAAGCACCTGTGAGCAATTAACCACTCCCCTTAATTGGTAGTCTGAAGGAACCAAAGAAAAAAAAAGCTATTTAAAAAGTGACAGAAAAGGGTGATTGAAAAGCTAAAAGGAAAAGCTCCAAAAAGTCAAACCAGCAATCAAAAAGCTAGACTTCTTTACTACTCACTCAAGGTCCCCCCTCTGGTTTTTACTCACCACTTAGACTGGTTCCACTTACACAGAGTTCCAACAGTCTCACAAATGAGCAGGCTCACTATGAGTCCTACACCAGGTTATATAGGCCTCAAGCACCTGTGAGCAATTAACCCCTCCCCTTAATTGGGAGTCTGAAGGAACCAAAGAAAAAAAAAGCTATTTAAAAAGTGACAGAAAAAGGTGATTGAAAAGCTAAAAGGAAAAGCCCCAAAAATGCAAACCAGCAATCAAAAAGCTAGACTTCTTCACTACCCACTCAAGGTCCCCCCTCTGGTTTTAACTCACCACTTAGACTGGTTCCACTTACACAGAGTTCCAACAGCCTCACAAATGAGCAGGCTCACTATGAGTCCTACACCAGGTTATATAGGCCTCAAGCACCTGTGAGCAATTAACCCCTCCCCTTAATTGGTAGTCTGAAGGAACCAAAGAAAAAAAATAAGCCATTTAAAAAGTGACAGAAAAAGGTGATTGAAAAGCTAAAAGGAAAAGCCCCAAAAAATGCAAACCAGCAATCAAAAAGCAAGACTTCTTCACTACCCACTCAAGGTACCCCCTCTGGTTTTAACTCACCACTTAGACTGGTTCCACTAACACAGAGTTCCAACAGCCTCACAAATGAGCAGGCTCACTATGAGTCCTACACCAGGTTATATAGGCCTCAAGCACCTGTGAGCAATTAACCACTCCCCTTAATTGGTAGTCTGAAGGAACCAAAAAAAAAAGCTAGACTTCTTCACTACCCACTCAAGGTTCCCCCTCTGGTTTTAACTCACCACTTAGACTGGTTCCACTTACACAGAGTTCCAACAGTCTCACAAATGAGCAGGCTCACTATGAGTCCTACACCAGGTTATATAGGCCTCAAGCACCTGTGAGCAATTACCACCCCTTAATTGGTAGTCTGAAAGAACTAAAGAAAAAAAAAGCTATTTAAAAAGTGACAGAAAAAGGTTATTGAAAAGCTAACAGGAAAAGCCCCAAAAATGCAAACCAGCAATCAAAAAGCAAGACTTCTTCACTACCCACTCAAGGTCACCCCTTTGGTTTTAACTCACCACTTAGACTGGTTCCACTTACACAGAGTTCCAACAGTCTCACAAATGAGCAGGCTCACTATGAGTCCTACACCAGGTTATATAGGCCTCAAGCACCTGTGAGTAATTAACCACTCCCCTTAATTGGTAGTCTGAAGGAACCAAAGAAAAAAAAAGCTATTTAAAAAGTGACAGAAAAAGGTGATTGAAAAGCTAAAAGGAAAAGCTCCAAAGATACAAACCAGCAATCAAAAAGCAAGATTTGATCACTACCCACTCAAGGTCCCCCCTCTGGTTTTAACTCACCACTTAGACTGGTTCCACTTACACAGAGTTCCAAAAGCCTCACAAATGAGCAGGCTCACTATGAGTCCTACACCAGGTTATATAGTCCTCAAACACCTGTGAGCAATTAACCACTCCTCTTCATTGGTAGTCTGAAGGAACCAAAGAAAAAAAAAGCTATTTAAAAAGTGACAGAAAAAGGTGATTGAAAAGCTAAAAGGAAAAGCCCCAAAAAGTCAAACCAGCAATCAAAAACCTAGACTTCTTCACTACTCACTCAAGGTCCCCCTCTCTGGTTTTAACTCACCACTTAGACTGGTTCCACTTACACAGAGTTCCAACAGCCTCACAAATGAGCAGGCTCACTATGAGTCCTACACCAGGTTATATAGGCCTTAAGCACTTGTTAGCAATTAACCACTCCCCTTAATTGGTAGTCTGAAGGAACCAAAAAAAAAGCTAGACATCTTCACTACCCACTCAAGGTCCCCCCTCTGGTTTTAACTCACCACTTAGACTGGTTCCACTTACACAGAGTTCCAACAGTCTCACAAATGAGCAGGCTCACTATGAGTCCTACACCAGGTTATATAGGCCTCAAGCACCTGTGAGCAATTACCACCCCTTAATTGGTAGTCTGAAGGAACTAAAGAAAAAAAAAAGCTATTTAAAAAGTGAGAGAAAAAGGTTATTGAAAAGCTAACAGGAAAAGCCCCAAAAATGCAAACCAGCAATCAAAAAGCAAGACTTCTTCACTACCCACTCAAGGTCCCCCCCTCTGGTTTTAACTCACCACTTAGACTGGTTCCACTTACACAGAGTTCCAACAGTCTCACAAATGAGCAGGCTCACTATGAGTCCTACACCAGGTTATATAGGCCTCAAGCACCTGTGAGCAATTAACCCCTCCCCTTAATTGGTAGTCTGAAGGAACCAAAGAAAAAAAAAGCTATTTAAAAAGTGACAGAAAAAGGTGATTGAAAAGCTAAAAGGAAAAGCCCCAAAAATGCAAACCAGCAATCAAAAAGCTAGACTTCTTCACTACCCACTCAAGGTCCCCCTCTGGTTTTAACTCAC
This sequence comes from Lithobates septentrionalis, assembly GCA_037952835.1. NCBI lineage: Eukaryota > Metazoa > Chordata > Amphibia > Anura > Ranidae > Lithobates > Lithobates septentrionalis. The sequence goes on from JBBDGP010000553.1 coordinate 954,450, forward strand.
CACTTAGACTGGTTCCACTTACACAGAGTTCCAACAGCCTCACAAATGTGCAGGCTCACTATGAGTCCTACACCAGGTTATATAGGCCTCAAGCACCTGTGAGCAATTAACCCCTCCCCTTAATTGGTAGTCTGAAGGAACCAAAGAAAAAAAATAAGCTATTTAAAAGTGACAGAAAAAGGTGATTGTAAAGCTAAAAGGAAAAGCTCCAAAGATACAAACCAGCAATCAAAAAGCAAGATTTGATCACTACCCACTCAAGGTCCCCCCTCTGGTTTTAACTCACCACTTAGACTGGTTCCACTTACACAGAGTTCCAAAAGCCTCACAAATGAGCAGGCTCACTATGAGTCCTACACCAGGTTATATAGGCCTCAAACACCTGTAAGCAATTAACCACTCCTCTTTATTAGTAGTCTGAAGGAACCAAAGAAAAAAAAAGATATTTAAAAAGTGACAGAAAAAGGTGATTGAATAGCTAAAAGGAAAAGCCCCAAAAATGCAAACCAGCAATCAAAAAGCTAGACTTCTTCAATACCCACTCAAGGTCCCCCTCTGGTTTTTACTCACCACTTAGACTGGTTCCACTTACACAGAGTTCCAACAGCCTCAAAATTAGCAGGCTCACTATGAGTCCTACACCAGGTTATATAGGCCTCAAGCACCTGTGAGCAATTAACCACTCCCCTTAACCACTTGACGACCGCCTCACGCCGATGTACGTCGGCAAAGTGGCACGGACAGGCAAAATCACGTACAGTGTACGTGATTTGCCTTCCGCGGGTGGGGGGTCCGATCGGACCCCCCCCCGGTGCCCGAGGCGGTCGTCTTTTGTCCAGCGGCGATCGGTGATGAGGGGGAGACCATCCGTTCGTGGCCCCCCCCTCGCGATCGCCGCCGGCCAATGAGAATCTTCCTTTGCTGCTGTATGCTAAACAGCAGCAAAGGAAATGATGTCATCTCCCCTCGGGTCGGTATTTTCCGTTCCGGCCCGAGGAGAGAAGACATCAATGTGAGTGCACCAACACACACACACACAGTAGAACATGCCAGGCACACAAAACACCCCGATCCCCCCCCCGATCGCCCCCCGATCCCCCCCCAATCACCCCCCCCCTGTCACAAACTGACACCAGCAGTTTTTTTTTTTTTTTTTTTTTTTTTTTTTTTTCTGATTACTGCATGGTGTCAGTTTGTGACAGTTACAGTGTTGGGACAGATACTGTTACCCCCCTGTAGGTCTAGGGTACCCCCCTAACCGCCCCTAATAAAGTTTTAACCCCTTGATCACCCCCCCTCACCAGTGTCACTAAGCGATCATTTTTCTGATCGCTGTATTAGTGTCGCTGGTGACGCTAGTTAGTGAGGTAAATATTTAGGTTCGCCGTCAGCGTTTTATAGCGTCAGGGACCCCCCTATACTATCTGATAAATGTTTTAACCCCTTGATTGCCCCCTAGTTAACCCTTTCACCACTGATCACCGTATAACCGTTACGGTTGACGCTGGTTAGTTTGTTTATTTTTTTATAGTGTCAGGGCACCCGCCGTTTATTACCGAATAAAGGTTTAGCCCCCCGATCGCCCGGCGGTGATATGCGTCGCCCCAGGCAGCGTCAGATTAGCGCCAGTACCGCTAACACCCACGCACGCAGCATGCGCCTCCCTTAGTGGTATAGTATCTGATCGGATCAATATCTGATCCGATCAGATACTATACTAGCGTCCCCAGCAGTTTAGGGTTCCCAAAAACGCAGTGTTAGCGGGATCAGCCCAGATACCTGCTAGCACCTGCGTTTTGCGCCTCCGCCCAGCCCACCCAAGTGCAGTATCGATCGATCACTGTCACTTACAAAACACTAAACGCATAACTGCAGCGTTCGCAGAGTCAGGCCTGATCCCTGCGATCGCTAACAGTTTTTTTGGTAGCATTTTGGTGAACTGGCAAGCACCAGCCCCAGGCGTCAGGTTAGCGCCAGTACCGCTAACACCCACGCACGCAGCATACGCCTCCCTTAGTGGTATAGTATCTGAACGGATCAATATCTGATCCGATCAGATCTATACTAGCGTCCCCAGCAGTTTAGGGTTCCCAAAAACGCAGTGTTAGCGGGATCAGCCCAGATACCTGCTAGCACCTGCGTTTTGCGCCTCCGCCCGGCCCAGCCCACCCAAGTGCAGTATCGATCGATCACTGACACTTACAAAACACTAAACGCATAACTGCAGCGTTCACAGGGTCATGCCTGATCCCTGCGATCGCTAACAGTTTTTTTGGTAGTATTTTGGTGAACTGGCAAGCACCAGCCCCAGGCAGCGTCAGATTAGCGCCAGTACCGCTAACACCCACGCACGCACCGTACACCACCCTTAGTGGTATAGTATCTGATCGCATCAATATCTGATCCGATCAGATCTATACTAGCGTCACCAGCAGTTTAGGGTTCCCAAAAACGCAGTGTTAGCGGGATCAGCCCAGATACCTGCTAGCACCTGCGTTTTGCCCCTCCGCCCGGCCCAGCCCACCCAAGTGCAGTATCGATCGATCACTGTCACTTACAAAACACTAAAAGCATAACTGCAGCGTTCGCAGAGTCAGGCCTGATCCCTGCGATCGCTAACAGTTTTTTGGTAGCGTTTTGGTGAACTGGCAAGCGCCAGCGGCCTAGTACACCCCGGTCGTAGTCAAACCAGCACTGCAGTAACACGTGGTGACGTGGCGAGTCCCATAAGTGCAGTTCAAGCTGGCGAGATGGCAAGCACAAGTAGTGTCCCGCTGCCACCAGAAAGACAAACACAGGCCCGTCGTGCCCATAATGCCCTTCCTGCTGCATTCGCCAATCCTAATTGGGAACCCACCGCTTCTGCAGCGCCCGTACTTCCCCCATTCACATCCCCAACCAAATGCAGTCGGCTGCATGAGAGGCATTTTTATGTCCTCCCGAGTACCCCTACCCAGCGAACGCCCCCAAAAAGATGTTGTGTCTGCAGCTAGCGCGGATATAGGCGTGACACCCGCTATTATTGTCCCTCCTGTCCTGACAATCCTGGTCTTTGCATTGGTGAATGTTTTGAACGCTACCATTCACTAGTTGAGTATTAGCGTAGGGTACAGCATTGCACAGACTAGGCGCACTTTCACAGGGTCTCCCAAAATGCCATCGCATTTTGAGAGACCCGAACCTGGAACCGGGTACCGTTATAAAAGTTAGTTACAAAAAAAGTGTAAAAAAAAAAAAAATATGAAATAAAAAAAAATAGTTGTTTTATTGTTCTCTCTCTCTCTATTCTCTCTCTCTATTGTTCTGCTCTTTTTTACTGTATTCTATTCTGCAATGTTTTATTGTTATTGTTATTATGTTTTATCATGTTTGTTTTTCAGGTGTGTAATTATTTACACTTTACTGTGCTTTATTGTTAACCATTGTTAACCATTTTTTTGTCTTCAGGTACGCCATTCACGACTTTGAGTGGTTATACCAGAATGATGCCTGCAGGTTTAGGTATCATCTTGGTATCATTCTTTTCAGCCAGCGGTCGGCTTTCATGTAAAAGCAATCCTAGCGGCTAATTAGCCTCTAGACTGCTTTTACAAGCCATGGGAGGGAATGCGCCCCCCCCCACCGTCTTCCGTGTTTTTCTCTGGCTCTCCTGTCTCAACAGGGAACCTGAGAATGCAGCCGGTGATTCAGCCAGCTGACCATAGAGCTGATCAGAGACCAGAGTGGCTCCAAACATCTCTATGGCCTAAGAAACCGGAAGCTACGAGTATTTCATGACTTAGATTTCGCCGGATGTAAATAGCGCCATTGGGAAATTGGGGAAGCATTTTATCACACCGATCTTGGTGTGGTCAGATGCTTTGAGGGCAGAGGAGAGATCTAGGGTCTAATAGACCACAATTTTTTCAAAAAAGAGTACCTGTCACTACCTATTGCTATCATAGGGGATATTTACATTCCCCGAGATAACAATAAAAATGATTAAAAAAAAAAATATGAAAGGAACAGTTTAAAAGTAAGATTAAAAAAGCAAAAAAATAATAAAGAAAAAAAAAAAAAAAAAAAAAAACACCCCTGTCGCCCCCTGCTCTCGCGCTAAGGCGAACGCAAGCGGCGGTCTGTCGTCAAACGTAAACAGCAATTGCACCATGCATGTGAGGTATCACCGCGAAGGCCAGATCGAGTGCAGTAATTTTTCCAGTAGACCTCCTCTGTAAATCTAAAGTGGTAACCTGTAAAGGCTTTTGAAGGCTTTTAAACATGTATTCATTTTGTTGCCACTGCACGTTTGTGCGCAATTTTAAAGCATGTCATGTTTGGTATCCATGTACTCGGCCTAAGATCATCTTTTTTATTTCATCAAACATTTGGGCAATATAGCGTGTTTTAGTGCATTAAAATTAAAAAAAGTGTGTTTTTTTCCCCAAAAAATGCGTTTGAAAAATCGCTGCGCAATTACTGTGTGAAAAAAAAAAATGAAACACCCACCATTTCATTTGCTTTAAAAAAATATATAATGTTTGGGGGTTCAAAGTAATTTTTTTGCAAAAAAAAAAAACTTTTTCATGTAAACAATAAGTGTCAGAAAGGGCTTTGTCTTCAAGTGGTTAGAAGAGTGGGTGATGTGTGACATAAGCTTCTAAATGTTGTGCATAAAATGCCAGGACAGTTCAAAACCCCCCCAAATGACCCCATTTTGGAAAGTAGACACCCCAAGCTATTTGCTGAGAGGCATGTCGAGTCCATGGAATATTTTATATTGCGACACAAGTTGCGGGAAAGAGACAATTTTTTTTTTTTTTTTTTTTTTTTTGCACAAAGTTGTCACTAAATGATATATTGCTCAAACATGCCATGGAAATATGTGAAATTACACCCCAAAATACATTCTGCTGCTTCTCCTGAGTACGGGGATACCACATGCGTGAGACTTTTTGGGAGCCTAGCCGCGTACGGGACCCCGAAAACCAAGCACCGCCTTCAGGCTTTCTAAGGGCGTGAATTTTTGATTTCACTCTTCACTGCCTATCACAGTTTCGGAGGCCATGGAATGCCCAGGTGGCACAAAACCCCCCCAAATGACCCCATTTTGGAAAGTAGACACCCCAAGCTATTTGCTGAGAGGTATAGTGAGTATTTTGCAGACCTCACTTTTTGTCACAAAGTTTTGAAAATTGAAAAAAGAAAAAAAAAAATGTTTTTTCTTGTCTTTCTTCATTTTCAAAAACAAATGAGAGCTGCAAAATACTCACCATGCCTTTCAGCAAATAGCTTGGGGTGTCTACTTTCCAAAATGGGGTCATTTGGGGGGGTTTTGTGCCACCTGGGCATTCCATGGCCTCCGAAACTGTGATAGGCAGTAAAGAGTGAAATCAAAAATTTTCACCCTTAGAAATCCTGAAGGCGGGTGATTGGTTTTCGGGGTCCAGTACGCGGCTAGGCTCCCAAAAAGTCCCACACATGTGGTATCCCCATACTCAGGAGAAGCAGCTAAATGTATTTTGGGGTGCAATTCCACATATGCCCATGGCCTGTGTGAGCAATATATCATTTAGTGACAACTTTATGAAAAAAAAAAAAATAAAAAAATAAAAGTGTCACTTTCCCGCAACTTGTGTCAAAATATAAAATATTCCATGGACTCAATATGCCTCTCAGCAAATAGCTTGGGGTGTCTACTTTCCAAAATGGGGTCATTTTGGGGGGTTTTGTGCCATCTTGGCATTCCATGGCCTCCGAAACTGTGATAGGCAGTGAAGAGTGAAAGCAAAAATTTACACCCTTAGAAATCCTGAAGGCGGTGATTGGTTTTCGGGGCCCCGTACGCGGCTAGGCTCCCAAAAAGTCCCACACATGTGGTATCCCCATACTCAGGAGAAGCAGCTAAATGTATTTTGGGGTGCAATTCCACATAGGCCCATGGCCTGTGTGAGCAATATATCATTTAGTGACCACTTTTTGTAAATATTTTTTTTTTTTTTTTTTTTTTGTCATTTTTCAATCACTTGGGACAAAAAAAATAAATATTCAATGGGTTCAACATGCCTCTCAGCAATTTCCTTGGGGTGTCTACTTTCCAAAATGGGGTCATTTGGGGGGCTTTTGTACTGCCCTGCCATTTTAGCACCTCAAGAAATGACATAGGCAGTCATAAACTAAAAGCTGTGTAAATTCCAGAAAATGTACCCTAGTTTGTAGACGCTATAACTTTTGCGCAAACCAATAAATATACGCTTATTGACATTTTTTTTACCAAAGACATGTGGCCGAATACATTTTGGCCTAAATGTATGACTAAAATTTAGTTTATTGGATTTTTTTTAGAACAAAAAGTAGAAAATATCATTTTTTTTCAAAATTTTCGGTCTTTTTCCGTTTATAGCGCAAAAAATAAAAACCGCAGAGGTGATCAAATACCATCAAAAGAAAGCTCTATTTGTGGGAAGAAAAGGACGCAAATTTCGTTTGGGTACAGCATTGCATGACCGCGCAATTAGCAGTTAAAGCGACGCAGTGCCAAATTGGAAAAAGACCTCTGGTCCTTAGGCAGCATAAAGGTCCGGGGCTCAAGTGGTTAATTGGTAGTCTGAAGGAACCAAAGAAAAAAAAAGCTATTTGAAAAGTGACAGAAAAAGGTGATTGAAAAGCTAAAAGGAAAAGCCCCAAAAAGACAAACCAGCAATCAAAAACCTAGACTTCTTCACTACTCACTCAAGGTCCCCCCTCTGGTTTTAACTCACCACTTAGACTGGTTCCACTTACACAGAGTTCCAACAGCCTCACAAATGAGTAGGCTCACTATGAGTCCTACACCAGGTTATATAGGCCTCAAGCACCTGTGAGCAATTAACCCCTCCCCTTAATTTGTAGTCTGAAGGAACCAAAGAAAAAAAAAAGCTATTTAAAAAGTGACAGAAAAAGGTGACTGAAAAGCTAAAAGGAAAAGCCCCAAAAATGCAAACCAGCAATCAAAAAGCTAGACTTCTTCACTACCCACTCAAGGTCCCCCCTCTGGCTTTAACTTCACTTAGACTGGTTCCACTTACACAGAGTTCCAACAGCCTCACAAATGAGCAGGCTCACTATGAGTCCTAGGCCTCAAGCACCTGTGAGCAATTACCACCCCTTAACTGGTAGTCTGAAGGAACTAAAGAAAAAAAAAAGCTATTTAAAAAGTGACAGAAAAAGGTTATTGAAAAGCTAACAGGAAAAGCCCCAAAAATGCAAACCAGCAATCAAAAAGCAAGATTTCTTCACTACCCACTGAAGGTCCCCCCTCTGGTTTTAACTCACCACTTAGACTGGTTCCACTTACACAGAGTTCCAACAGTCTCACAAATGAGCAGGCTCACTATGAGTCCTACACCAGGTTATATAGGCCTCAAGCACCTGTGAGTAATTAACCACTCCCCTTAATTGGTAGTCTGAAGGAACCAAAGAAAAAAAAAGCTATTTAAAAAGTGACAGAAAAAGGTGATTGAAAAGCTAAAAGGAAAAGCTCCAAAGATACAAACCAGCAATCAAAAAGCAAGATTTGATCACTACCCACTCAAGGTCCCCCCTCTGGTTTTAACTCACCACTTAGACTGGTTCCACTTACACAGAGTTCCAAAAGCCTCACAAATGAGCAGGCTCACTATGAGTCCTACACCAGGTTATATAGTCCTCAAACACCTGTGAGCAATTAACCACTCCTCTTCATTGGTAGTCTGAAGGAACCAAAGAAAAAAAAAGCTATTAAAAAAGTGACAGAAAAAGGTGATTGAAAAGCTAAAAGGAAAAGCCCCAAAAAGTCAAACCAGCAATCAAAAACCTAGACTTCTTCACTACTCACTCAAGGTCCCCCCTCTGGTTTTAACTCACCACTTAGACTGGTTCCACTTACACAGAGTTCCAACAGCCTCACAAATGAGCAGGCTCACTATGAGTCCTACACCAGGTTATATAGGCCTCAAGCACTTGTTAGCAATTAACCACTCCCCTTAATTGGTAGTCTGAAGGAACCAAAAAAAAAAGCTAGACTTCTTCACTACCCACTCAAGGTCCCCCCTCTGGTTTTAACTCACCACTTAGACTGGTTCCACTTACACAGAGTTCCAAAAGCCTCACAAATGAGCAGGCTCACTATGAGTCCTACACCAGGTTATATAGGCCTCAAACACCTGTAAGCAATTAACCACTCCTCTTCATTAGTAGTCTGAAGGAACCAAAGAAAAAAAAAAAAGCTATTTAAAAAGTGACAGAAAAAGGTGATTGAAAAGCTAAAAGGAAAAGCCCCAAAAATGCAAACCAGCAATCAAAAAGCAAGACTTCTTCACTACCCACTCAAGGTCCCCCCTCTGAATTTAACTTCACTTAGACTGGTTCCACTTACACAGAGTTCCAACAGCCTCACAAATGAGCAGGCTCACTATGAGCCCTACACCAGGTTATATAGGCCTCAAGCACCTGTGAGCAATTAACCACTCCCCTTAATTGGTAGTCTGAAGTAACCAAAGAAAAAAAAAGCTATTTAAAGAGTGACAGAAAAAGGTGACTGAAAAGCTAAGGGGAAAAGCCCCAAAAATGCAAACCAGCAATCAAAAAGCAAGACTTCTTCACTACCCACTCAAGGTCCCCCCTCTGGTTTTAACTTCACTTAGACTGGTTCCACTTACACAGAGTTCCAACAGCCTCACAAATGAGCAGGCTCACTATGAGTCCTACACCAGGTTATATAGGCCTCAAGCACCTGTGAGCAATTAACCCCTCCCCTTAATAGGTAGTCTGAAGGAACCAAAGAAAACAAATAAGCTATTTAAAAAGTGACAGAAAAAGGTGATTGAAAAGCTAAAAGGAAAAGCTCCAAAGATACAAACCAGCAATCAAAAAGCAAGATTTGATCACTACCCACTCAAGGTCCCCCCTCTGGTTTTAACTTCACTTAGACTGGTTCCACTTACACAGAGTTCCAACAGCCTCACAAATGAGCAGGCTCACTATGAGTCCTACACCAGGTTATATAGGCCTCAAACACCTGTGAGCAATTAACCACTCCTCTTCATTGGTAGTCTGAAGGAACCAAAGAAAAAAAAAAGCTATTTAAAAAGTGACAGAAAAAGGTGATTGAGAAGCTAAAAGGAAAAGCCCCAAAAATGCAAACCAGCAATCAAAAACCTAGACTTCTTCACTACTCACTCAAGGTCCCCCCTCTGGTTTTAACTCACCACTTAGACTGGTTCCACTTACACAGAGTTCCAACAGTCTCACAAATGAGCAGGCTCACTATGAGTCCTACACCAGGTTATATAGGCCTCAAGCACCTGTGAGCAATTAACCCCTCCCCTTAATTGGTAGTCTGAAGGAACCAAAGAAAAAAAAAGCTATTTAAAAAGTGACAGAAAAAGGTGACTGAAAAGCTAAGGGGAAAAGCCCCAAAAATGCAAACCAGCAATCAAAAAGCAAGACTTCTTCACCACCCACTCAAGGTCCCCCTCTGGTTTTAACTTCACTTAGACTGGTTCCACTTACACAGAGTTCCAACAGCCTCACAAATGAGCAGGCTCACTATGAGTCCTACACCAGGTTATATAGGCCTCAAGCACCTGTGAGCAATTAACCACTCCCCTTAATTGGTAGTCTGAAGGAACCAAAGAAAAAAAAAGCTATTTAAAAAGTGACAGAAAAAGGTGATTGAAAAGCTAAAAGGAAAAGCTCCAAAAAGTCAAACCAGCAATCAAAAAGCTAGACTTCTTTAGTACTCACTCAAGGTCCCCCCTCTGGTTTTAACTCACCACTTAGACTGGTTCCACTTACACAGAGTTCCAACAGTCTCACAAATGAGCAGGCTCACTATGAGTCCTACACCAGGTTATATAGGCCTCAAGCACCTGTGAGCAATTAACCCCTCCCCTTAATTGGGAGTCTGAAGGAACCAAAGAAAAAAAAAGCTATTTAAAAAGTGACAGAAAAAGGTGATGAAAAGCTAAAAGGACGAGCCCCAAAAATGCAAACCAGCAATCAAAAAGCAAGACTTCTTCACTACTCACTCAAGGTCCCCCCTCTGGTTTTAACTTCACTTAGACTGGTTCCACTTACACAGAGTTCCAACAGCCTCACAAATGAGCAGGCTCACTATGACTCCTACACCAGGTTATATAGGCCTCAAGCACCTGTGAGCAATTACCACTCCCCTTAATTGGTAGTCTGAAGGAACTAAAGAAAAAAAAAAGCTATTTAAAAAGTGACAGAAAAAGGTTATTGAAAAGCTAAAAGGAAAAGCCCCAAAAATGAAAACCAGCAATCAAAAAGAAAGACTTCTTCACTACCCACTCAAGGTCCCCCCTCTGGTTTTAACTTCACTTAGACTGGTTCCACTTACACAGAGTTCCAACAGTCTCACAAATGAGCAGGCTCACTATGAGTCCTACACCAGGTTATATAGGCCTCAAGCACTTGTGAGCAATTAACCACTCCCCTTAATTAGTAGTCTGAAGGAACCAAAAAAAAAGCTAGATTTCTTCACTACCCACTCAAGGTCCCCCCTCTGGTTTTAACTCACCACTTAGACTGGTTCCACTTACACAGAGTTCCAACAGTCTCACAAATGAGCAGGCTCACTATGAGTCCTACACCAGGTTATATAGGCCTCAAGCACCTGTGAGCAATAAACCCCTCCCCTTAATTGGTAGTCTGAAGGAACCAAAGAAAAAAAAAGCTATTTATAAAGTGACAGAAAAAGGTGACTGAAAAGCTAAAAGGAAAAGCCCCAAAAATGCAAACCAGCAATCAAAAAGCAAGACTTCTTCACTACCCACTCAAGGTCCCCCCTCTGGTTTTAACTCACCACTTAGACTGGTTCCACTTACACAGAGTTCCAACAGCCTCCCAAATGAGCAGGCTCACTATGAGTCCTACACCAGGTTATATAGGCCTCAAGCACCTGTGAGCAATTAACCCCTCCCCTTAATTGGTAGTCTGAAGGAACCAACGAAAAAAAAAGCTATTTAAAAAGTGACAGAAAAAGGTGATTTAAAAGCTAAAAGGAGAAGCTCCAAAAATACAAACCAGCAATCAAAAAGCAAGACTTCTTCACTACCCACTCAAGGTACCCCCTCTGGTTTTAACTCACCACTTAGACTGGTTCCACTTACACAGAGTTCCAACAGCCTCACAAATGAGCAGGCTCACTATGAGTCCTATACCAGGTTATATAGGCCTCAAGCACCTGTGAGCAATTAACCACTCCCCTTAATTGGTAGTCTGAAGGAACCAAAGAAAAAAAAAGCTATTTAAAAAGTGACAGAAAAAGGTGATTGAAAAGCTAAAAGGAAAAGCCCCAAAAAGTCAAACCAGCAATCAAAAACCTAGACTTCTTCACTACTCACTCAAGGTCCCCCTCTGGTTTTAACTCACCACTTAGACTGGTTCCACTTACACAGAGTTCCAACAGCCTCACAAATGAGCAGGCTCACTATGAGTCCTACACCAGGTTATATAGGCCTTAAGCACTTGTTAGCAATTAACCACTCCCCTTAATTAGTAGTCTGAAGGAACCAAAAAAAAAAAGCTAGACTTCTTCACTACCCACTCAAGGTCCCCCCTCTGGTTTTAACTCACCACTTAGACTGGTTCCACTTACACAGAGTTCCAACAGTCTCACAAATGAGCAGGCTCACTATGAGTCCTACAACAGGTTATATAGGCCTCAAGCACCTGTGAGCAATTAACCCCTCCCCTTAATTGGTAGTCTGAAGGAACCAAAGAAAAAAAAAACCTATTTAAAAAGTGACAGAAAAAAGGTGACTGAAAAGCTAAGGGGAAAAGCCCCAAAAAATGTAAACCAGCAATCAAAAAGCAAGACTTCTTCACTACCCACTCAAGGTCCCCCCTCTGGTTTTAACTTCACTTAGACTGGTTCCACTTACACAGAGTTCCAACAGCCTCACAAATGAGCAGGCTCACTATGAGTCCTACACCAGGTTATATAGGCCTCAAACACCTGTGAGCAATTAACCACTCCTCTTCATTGGTAGTCTGAAGGAACCAAAGAAAAAAAAAGCTATTTAAAAAGTGACAGAAAAAGGTGATTGAAAAGCTAAAAGGAAAAGCCCCAAAAATGCAAACCAGCAATCAAAAACCTAGACTTCTTCACTACTCACTCAAGGTCCCCCCTCTGGTTTTAACTCACCACTTAGACTGGTTCCACTTATACAGAGTTCCAACAGTCTCACAAATGAGCAGGCTCACTATGAGTCCTACACCAGGTTATATAGGCCTCAAGCACCTGTGAGCAATTAACCCCTCCCCTTAATTGGTAGTCTGAAGGAACCAAAGAAAAAAAAAGCTATTTAAAAAGTGACAGAAAAAGGTGACTGAAAAGCTAAGGGGAAAAGCCCCAAAAATGCAAACCAGCAATCAAAAAGCAAGACTTCTTCACTACCCACTCAAGGTCCCCCTCTGGCTTTAACTTCACTTAGACTGGTTCCACTTACACAGAGTTCCAACAGCCTCACAAATGAGCAGGCTCACTATGAGTCCTACACCAGGTTATATAGGCCTCAAGCACCTGTGAGCAATTAACCACTCCCCTTAATTGGTAGTCTGAAGGAACCAAAGAAAAAAAAAAGCTATTTAAAAAGTGACAGAAAAAGGTGACTGAAAAGCTAAAAGGAAAAGCCCAAAAATGCAAACCAGCAATCAAAAAGCTAGACTTCTTCACTACCCACTCAAGGTCCCCCCTCTGGTTTTAACTCACCACTTAGACTGGTTCCACTTACACAGAGTTCCAACAGCCTCCCAAATGAGCAGGCTCACTATGAGTCCTACACCAGGTTATATAGGCCTCAAGCACCTGTGAGCAATTAACCACTCCCCTTAATTGGTAGTCTGAAGGAACCAAAGAAAAAAAAAGCTATTTAAAAAGTGACAGAAAAGGGTGATTGAAAAGCTAAAAGGAAAAGCTCCAAAAAGTCAAACCAGCAATCAAAAAGCTAGACTTCTTTACTACTCACTCAAGGTCCCCCCTCTGGTTTTAACTCACCACTTAGACTGGTTCCACTTACACAGAGTTCCAACAGCCTCACAAATGAGCAGGCTCACTATGAGTCCTACACCAGGTTATATAGGCCTCAAGCACCTGTGAGCAATTAACCACTCCCCTTAATTGGTAGTCTGAAGGAACCAAAGAAAAAAAAAACCTATTTAAAAAGTGACAGAAAAAAGGTGACTGAAAAGCTAAGGGGAAAAGCCCCAAAAAATGTAAACCAGCAATCAAAAAGCAAGACTTCTTCACTACCCACTCAAGGTCCCCCCTCTGGTTTTAACTTCACTTAGACTGGTTCCACTTACACAGAGTTCCAACAGCCTCACAAATGAGCAGGCTCACTATGACTCCTACACCAGGTTATATAGGCCTCAAGCACCTGTGAGCAATTACCACCCCCCTTAATTGGTAGTCTGAAGGAACTAAAGAAAAAAAAAAGCTATTTAAAAAGTGACAGAAAAAGGTTATTGAAAAGCTAAAAGGAAAAGCCCCAAAAATGCAAACCAGCAATCAAAAAGAAAGACTTCTTCACTACCCACTCAAGGTCCTCCCTCTGGTTTTAACTCACCACTTAGACTGGTTCCACTTACACAGAGTTCCAACAGCCTCCCAAATGAGCAGGCTCACTATGAGTCCTACACCAGGTTATATAGGCCTCAAGCACCTGTGAGCAATTAACCCCTCCCCTTAATTGGTAGTCTGAAGGAACCAACGAAAAAAAAAGCTATTTAAAAAGTGACAGAAAAAGGTGATTTAAAAGCTAAAAGGAGAAGCTCCAAAAATACAAACCAGCAATCAAAAAGCAAGACTTCTTCACTACCCACTCAAGGTACCCCCTCTGGTTTTAACTCACCACTTAGACTGGTTCCACTTACACAGAGTTCCAACAGCCTCACAAATGAGCAGGCTCACTATGAGTCCTATACCAGGTTATATAGGCCTCAAGCACCTGTGAGCAATTAACCACTCCCCTTAATTGGTAGTCTGAAGGAACCAAAGAAAAAAAAAGCTATTTAAAAAGTGACAGAAAAAGGTGATTGAAAAGCTAAAAGGAAAAGCCCCAAAAAGTCAAACCAGCAATCAAAAACCTAGACTTCTTCACTACTCACTCAAGGTCCCCCTCTGGTTTTAACTCACCACTTAGACTGGTTCCACTTACACAGAGTTCCAACAGCCTCACAAATGAGCAGTTTAAGAAAAAAGGGGGCTTTGAGGCCATATATTGGCCCCAGGGACTTTTAAAACGGTGCTAGAGTCAATGAAATCAAAAGTATAAGATAAAACACATCTTTTATTATGTACTAATTAAAACAACAGACATTTCGTCACATAGTGACATTGGACAGTAAATGTACAAAGCAGATACAAAAAGTATTGACATAGATGCAGAGATTAATACCACTCTCTCAACATGTTTCGCTTTCCTAAGCTTCTTCAGGAGATGTGTTGTGGTATTATAATCAACTATAAAGATAGAAATATATATATTACATGTCTGCTAATGAATTACAATCTCATAAATTTATATTAGTTTAATCATAAAAAAGTGAAAATATATATGAAAAGGGCATATTTGACAAAATTGGTATATGTACAACTGAGTATAAAGAAGAGAAGAAGAAAGAGAAAAAAAAAAAATAAAAAAAAAAAAAATAAAATTGACACTAGAAACTGCAATACGATCTTACCCGCAGAGAAAGAAAAACCATGTACTGAAAGAAGAATTTGTGCTTTATTAGCGTTTTGCTCTTCAGTCTGAAAATCACTGGGAAGGCATGCAGAGAGGCACAAAAATTAGATTAAAAGAAGTTGATGAATCGATGAGATTCTCTATGAAGAGAAGCAAATCAAATACAGGACTATTAATATTATTAATTCAAGAACTCTATACTGGATTTAACTAATGTAGATACTGAATATATGAATGAATGAGAAAATCATCCAAAGATGAACATATATTGATATACCTTTGATAGAATCAATTCATAAGTAAAAATTACATCCGAGGGATGATAAAAAGCCAGATTGCTAGATCGGTGATACTTATAGTGCAGCAGGACGGCAGTAGAATGGGCAGCACACAGGACCAGACCGCTGACCAATCACTAGTCAGCAACTAGACCTAGACGTTCATCTGCAGTCTGCCACCGAAGTAATCTAAAGATATATAGATAAAACACAAACTAAGCTTGAATCTCTGAGTTTCAGTAGCATCAAGGACAAAGTTACTGATAAGAAATCAAAGGAAATCAAGACGACTTACTGTTAATGGATAATAACGGTCTTAGCAACGCTCACATGCAAAACCTCCGTCTGCCCAGCACAACACCAAACAGAAATGACAGAGATTGGCAGGGAATTCCCCGCTTTTAAACCCCTCCAGCGTGACGGCGTCTGACTCACCGTCACGCTGCGGACCGAACAAAGACAACTGCGCATGCGCCCGTGTCCCGGCTTGATAATAGATGACGTCAGCCGCATCTGAACGGCGCGACTGAATCGCGGCCATTTTTGAAAATACAGTGCCAGAAATAGTGAAATACGGAAGCCGCTGAGGCTAAGTGTTAATCCTATGGATGAATACATTGGCGGCATCATGTAGATGAGTCTGATCAGCGGTCATCTCTAGAAGATCAGATATTTTAAAAGTAGGCGTCACCTGAGTCAAAGGGCCGAAGGCAAATTCAAAAAGAACCAAAAAAGGGGGAAGGGGGACAGCAGCAATAGTTGTCAGTTAAGGGCAACCCCTTGGGGGACATTGATTAGGACCCACCATGCTGGGTGCCCCGGGTGTCCGTACATGCCCAAAAGGAAAGCCAATGATAAGCAGACTGAAGAGCGTTTAAGAAACCAGTTCTATCGCATACACAAACATTAGGCATATAAAATAAAATAAAAATAAAAATACAGAAACATATTAAATGGTGGTATCATAGATAATGACATATAGATACAAAAGCAAGTATATCAAATTTAGCAGATCAGAAAAAAAAAAAAAAAAAAAAAAAAAAAAAAAAAAAATTAAAGAAAAGGTTTAAAACTCAAAACATCATTTAGGCCAGGATATTGCAAAGCATTCAAAGTAAAAATCCACTTAGTCTCGCGTTGCAATAGGGTCTTATCATAATCACCCCCTCTTTCATTAGGGGGGGCGTATTCAAGGGCATAGAAATGCATTTTACTATCGTCGAACTGATGGCATAAACCCATATGTCGGCTTATAGGGGTCTCCATCTTTTTCTTATTCACTAGGGTAACATGATCTCTAATTCGGTGAAAAAAGGGACGTTTGGTTTTCCCTATGTAGAATGCATTGCATTCACATAACATTATGTAGACAACGCCAATGGATTGGCATGTGACAATGAAGTTGGGGTTGTATAATTGTCCATTTGGGAGAATGATATTCCGGGATGCATAAATGTACCTGCAGAAGTCACATTTGTGGCAGGGTTTGGTACCTTTGTTTTTAGTAGTGGTTACAGGCAAAGAGGTATGGTGGCTATGAACAATGTGATCTCTGAGTGACCGAGATCGTCGATAAGTGATCTCTGGGTGATCTTTTAGATGTTTAGACACTTTGGGGTCACCCATCAACAAGTACCAGTGCTTTTGTAGCAGCTCACGTACCTGCTGATGTTGCCCAGAAAAGGTGGTAATGACTCTTAAGCCCGGGTCTAACTTTGGTTTGGAACATCCATGGATTAATTGGCTGCGGTTGCTTTTTTTGGCCCTAACATAGGCTCGTTTAAGGCATTTATTGCTATAGCCACGTGCCCTAAGGCGTTCTCTCAGTGCCCTGGCCTCGGATTCAAAAAGGACATTGTCACTACAATTTCTCCTCAGTCTTAAATATTGTCCATAGGGGACATTGTTAATGAGTGGTAGGGGATGTGAACTGGTGGCGTGCAGGAGTGAATTTCCTGCTGATGGTTTACGAAAAAGAGTGGTTCCAATGGTTCTATATGGCCTCAAAGCCCCCTTTTTTCTTAAACTTTACTATTGGGACGTGGTGCTCTTGAATTTTTGGTTTCCTCTGTTCCAATTTATCTACTCACAAATGAGCAGGCTCACTATGAGTCCTACACCAGGTTATATAGGCCTTAAGCACTTGTTAGCAATTAACCACTCCCCTTAATTAGTAGTCTGAAGGAACCAAAAAAAAAAAGCTAGACTTCTTCACTACCCACTCAAGGTCCCCCCTCTGGTTTTAACTCACCACTTAGACTGGTTCCACTTACACAGAGTTCCAACAGTCTCACAAATGAGCAGGCTCACTATGAGTCCTACACCAGGTTATATAGGCCTCAAGCACCTGTGAGCAATTAACCCCTCCCCTTAATTGGTAGTCTGAAGGAACCAAAGAAAAAAAAAACCTATTTAAAAAGTGACAGAAAAAAGGTGACTGAAAAGCTAAGGGGAAAAGCCCCAAAAAATGTAAACCAGCAATCAAAAAGCAAGACTTCTTCACTACCCACTCAAGGTCCCCCCTCTGGTTTTAACTTCACTTAGACTGGTTCCACTTACACAGAGTTCCAACAGCCTCACAAATGAGCAGGCTCACTATGAGTCCTACACCAGGTTATATAGGCCTCAAACACCTGTGAGCAATTAACCACTCCTCTTCATTGGTAGTCTGAAGGAACCAAAGAAAAAAAAAGCTATTTAAAAAGTGACAGAAAAAGGTGATTGAAAAGCTAAAAGGAAAAGCCCCAAAAATGCAAACCAGCAATCAAAAACCTAGACTTCTTCACTACTCACTCAAGGTCCCCCCTCTGGTTTTAACTCACCACTTAGACTGGTTCCACTTACACAGAGTTCCAACAGTCTCACAAATGAGCAGGCTCACTATGAGTCCTACACCAGGTTATATAGGCCCCAAGCACCTGTGAGCAATTAACCCCTCCCCTTAATCGGTAGTCTGAAGGAATCAAAGAAAAAAAAAGCTATTTAAAAAGTGACAGAAAAAGGTGACTGAAAAGCTAAAAGGAAAAGCCCAAAAATGCAAACCAGCAATCAAAAAGCTAGACTTCTTCACTACCCACTCAAGGTCCCCCCTCTGGTTTTAACTCACCACTTAGACTGGTTCCACTTACACAGAGTTCCAACAGCCTCCCAAATGAGCAGGCTCACTATGAGTCCTACACCAGGTTATATAGGCCTCAAGCACCTGTGAGCAATTAACCACTCCCCTTAATTGGTAGTCTGAAGGAACCAAAGAAAAAAAAAGCTATTTAAAAAGTGACAGAAAAGGGTGATTGAAAAGCTAAAAGGAAAAGCTCCAAAAAGTCAAACCAGCAATCAAAAAGCTAGACTTCTTTACTACTCACTCAAGGTCCCCCCTCTGGTTTTAACTCACCACTTAGACTGGTTCCACTTACACAGAGTTCCAACAGTCTCACAAATGAGCAGGCTCACTATGAGTCCTACACCAGGTTATATAGGCCTCAAGCACCTGTGAGCAATTAACCCCTCCCCTTAATTGGGAGTCTGAAGGAACCAAAGAAAAAAAAAGCTATTTAAAAAGTGACAGAAAAAGGTGATGAAAAGCTAAAAGGACGAGCCCCAAAAATGCAAACCAGCAATCAAAAAGCAAGACTTCTCCACTACCCACTCAAGGTCCCCCCTCTGGTTTTAACTTCACTTAGACTGGTTCCACTTACACAGAGTTCCAACAGCCTCACAAATGAGCAGGCTCACTATGACTCCTACACCAGGTTATATAGGCCTCAAGCACCTGTGAGCAATTACCACTCCCCTTAATTGGTAGTCTGAAGGAACTAAAGAAAAAAAAAAGCTATTTAAAAAGTGACAGAAAAAGGTTATTGAAAAGCTAAAAGGAAAAGCCCCAAAAATGAAAACCAGCAATCAAAAAGAAAGACTTCTTCACTACCCACTCAAGGTCCCCCCTCTGGTTTTAACTTCACTTAGACTGGTTCCACTTACACAGAGTTCCAACAGCCTCACAAATGAGCAGGCTCACTATGAGTCCTACACCAGGTTATATAGGCCTCAAGCACCTGTGAGCAATTAACCACTCCCCTTAATTGGTAGTCTGAAGGAACCAAAGAAAAAAAAGCTATTTAAAAAGTGACAGAAAAGGGTGATTGAAAAGCTAAAAGGAAAAGCTCCAAAAAGTCAAACCAGCAATCAAAAAGCTAGACTTCTTTACTACTCACTCAAGGTCCCCCCTCTGGTTTTAACTCACCACTTAGACTGGTTCCACTTACACAGAGTTCCAACAGTCTCACAAATGAGCAGGCTCACTATGAGTCCTACACCAGGTTATATAGGCCTCAAGCACCTGTGAGCAATTAACCCCTCCCCTTAATTGGTAGTCTGAAGGAACCAAAGAAAAAAAAAGCTATTTATAAAGTGACAGAAAAAGGTGACTGAAAAGCTAAAAGGAAAAGCCCCAAAAATGCAAACCAGCAATCAAAAAGCAAGACTTCTTCACTACCCACTCAAGGTCCCCCCTCTGGTTTTAACTTCACTTAGACTGGTTCCACTTACACAGAGTTCCAACAGCCTCACAAATGAGCAGGCTCACTATGAGTCCTACACCAGGTTATATAGGCCTTAAGCACTTGTTAGCAATTAACCACTCCCCTTAATTAGTAGTCTGAAGGAACCAAAAAAAAAAAGCTAGACTTCTTCACTACCCACTCAAGGTCCCCCCTCTGGTTTTAACTCACCACTTTGACTGGTTCCACTTACACAGAGTTCCAACAGTCTCACAAATGAGCAGGCTCACTATGAGTCCTACACCAGGTTATATAGGCCTCAAGCACCTGTGAGCAATTAACCCCTCCCCTTAATTGGTAGTCTGAAGGAACCAAAGAAAAAAAAAACCTATTTAAAAAGTGACAGAAAAAAGGTGACTGAAAAGCTAAGGGGAAAAGCCCCAAAAAATGTAAACCAGCAATCAAAAAGCAAGACTTCTTCACTACCCACTCAAGGTCCCCCCTCTGGTTTTAACTTCACTTAGACTGGTTCCACTTACACAGAGTTCCAACAGCCTCACAAATGAGCAGGCTCACTATGAGTCCTACACCAGGTTATATAGGCCTCAAGCACCTGTGAGCAATTACCACCCCTTAATTGGTAGTCTGAAGGAACTAAAGAAAAAAAAAGCTATTTAAAAAGTGACAGAAAAAGGTTATTGAAAAGCTAAAAGGAAAAGCCCCAAAAATGCAAACCAGCAATCAAAAAGCAAGACTTCTTCACTACCCACTCAAGGTCCCCCCTCTGGTTTTAAATCACCACTTAGACTGGTTCCACTCACACAAAGTTCCAACAGCCTCACAAATGAGCAGGCTCACTATGAATCCTACACCAGGTTATATAGGCCTCAAGCACCTGTGAGCAATTAACCACTCCCCTTAATTGGTAGTCTGAAGGAACCAAAGAAAAAAAAAAGCTATTTAAAAAGTGACAGAAAAAGGTGATTGAAAAGCTAAAAGGAAAAGCCCCAGAAATGCAAACCAGCAATCAAAAAGCAAGACTTCTTCACTACCCACTCAAGGTCCCCCCTCTGGTTTTAACTCACCACTTAGACTGGTTCCACTTACACAGAGTTCCAACAGCCTCACAAATGAGCAGGCTCCCTATATGTCCTACACCAGGTTATATAGGCCTCAAGCACCTGTTACCCTGTTTCCCCGAAAATAAGACCTAGCGTGATTGTCGGTGATGGCTGCCTTATAAGCCCTACCCCCCAACTAAGCCCTAGTTAAAGTCCTTGTAGGTCTTGTTTTCAGGGTAGGGCTTATTTTCTGGGAAAGAGGGTAGTGCTTATTTGGGGGGTAGGGCTTATATTGCAGCCAACACCGACAATCACGCTAGGTCTTATTTTCGGGGAAACAGGATAGCAATTAACCACTCCCCTTAATTGGTAGTCTGAAGGAACCAAAGAAAAAAAATATTTAAAAAGTGACAGAAATAGGTGATTGAAAAGCTAAAAGGATAAGCCCCAAAAATGCTAACCAGCAATCAAAAAGCAAGACTTCTTCACTACCCACTCAAAGTCCCCCCTCTGGTTTTAACTCACCATTTAGACTGGTTCCACTTACAAGGAGTTCCAACAGCCTCACAAATCAGGTATGTGCATAATTTTAACTGGTCTTTAAGGAGCGAGCAGCTGCCAGTGTCCTTAACAGCCAGTTACTGTCATGGTTGTTCCTTAACAACCATGACAGTTTTCAGTGGGGAACCCTTGATGACTCATCGATTTTTAAGGATGTGGCAGCCACCCACTCCAATCGATGAGTCATCAAGGGTTCTTCACTGATAGCTGAACATAAAGAAAATCACGGATGCATTAAAAAAATCACAGAAATGGCATGGGGTCCCCCAAAAATCATTACCAGACCCTTATCCAAGCATGCAGCCCAGCTGGTCAGGAAAGGGGGGATGAGCGAACAGCCCCCCTCCCGAACCATACCAGGCCACAAGCCCACAATATGGGGCAGGATGGGGCTCTGAACCCCCCCAAAGTACCTTGTCCCCTTGTTGATGGGGACAAGGGCTTCTTCCCCACAACCCTGCCCGGTGGTTTTGGGGATCTGCAGGTGAGGGGCTTATTGGAATCTGGAAATGAGGGGGCCCTCAGATCCTGGCCCCCCGATGTGACTGAGTAGGAGTACATACTACCCCTACTCATTCACCGAAAAAGTGCTGAAAAAGTAAATAAAAAGTTAGATCCATCATCAATCGCGATGACCGCTATCACCACAGACCCGAAAAAAAAGAGGTCCGCAGCCGATGCTGGCTTCCGCTGTCTGGCAGCTCTACCGCCTCCCACCGCTAAATAAACTAATAGGCGGGGCCACCCAGTGATGTCACCCAGTGGACCTACCCCTTGTGACGTCACTGACTGAGGCATGCTGGGTCGATGACTTCACAAGGGACAGGTCCACCCGGTGACATCTCCAGGTGGGGCCCCACTGCTTAGTTTATTTAGCGGTGGAGCTGTCAGACAGCGGGAGCCAGAATCAGGTGCGGACCTCTTTTCTTTTTTTCCAATAAACGCTACAAAATTGCAATAAGCCCCCCTGCCCACACAACCCCAACAACCACCGGCCATCAGCACCGGGACAAGGTGCTTTGGGGGGCCAAGCCCCCCCAGCCCCATAGCACCCACCCATGTTGAGGGCATGTGGCCTGGTATGGTTCAGGAGGGTGGGCGCTCACACTTCCCCCCTTTCCTGACCTGCCGGGATGCTTGCTCAGACAAGGGTCTGGTATGGATTTTAGGGGGGACCCCGCGTCATTTAAAAAAAATAATAATTTGGGGGTTTTAGTTCAAAATCCATGCAATCGCGGGCATGAGAGCCAGAATGGGGATTTGTGTGTGTAAACTGATGGGAGTAGAGACAGATCTGCTTTTTGTAGTAATTACAAAGAGTAATATGTCTCCTCCCCTAGTCAGTTCCATCCCCCCACAGTAAGAAACGCTAACTAGGGAACACACTTAACTCTGCCAGTGACATTTACACAGTAATCAGTGCATTTTTATAGCACTGATCGCTGTATAAATGTCAGTGGTCCCAAAAAGGTGTCAAAAGTGTCAGATTTGTCTGCCGCAATGTCCCAGTACCACTAAAAATCGCAGCTCACTGCCATTACTAGTAAAAAATAAAAAATTATAAAAATGGCATAAATATATCCCCTATGTTGTAGACACTATAACTTTTGCACAAACCAATAAATATACGCTTATTGCAATTTTTTTTACCAGAAATATGTAGAAGAATACATTTTGGCTTAAACTGAAGAAATTCGTTTTTTAAAAACATTTTTGGGGATATTTATTGTAGCAAAAAGTAAAAACTATGGTGTATATCTATGTACTGACATTTACACAGCTGTTATCTTCTGACTGCCTATCACATTTCCCGAGGTGCTAAAATTCCAGGGCAGTACCAACACCCCTCAAATTACCCTTTTTGAAAAGTAGACACCCCAAGGTATTTGCTGAGAGATATATTGAGTGCATGGCAGATTTAATTTTTTGCCACAAGGTTTCGAAATATGACAAAAATATATATTTTTTTGTTTACACAAAGTTGTCAGTTTAATGAGATATTTCTCACACGTGCCATGGGTATATGTGGAATTACACCCCAAAACACATTTTGCTAATTCTCCCGAGTATGGGCATTACACATGTGTGAGACTTATCCGTGTATGGGGGGGGGGGTTCAAAAACCAATGACCATCTTCAGGCATCAAAGGCTGTAATTTCCTCTCGTCACTTCCTCGCTACCTATAATAGTTTTGGAGGCCCAGAAATGCCATGGTATTATAAACACCCCCCCCCAAATTTTTTGGAAAGTAGACACCCCAAGCTATTTACTGAGGGGCATGTAGAGTGCATGGAGTATTTTATTTTTTTGCCCCAAGTTTTTGGAAAATGACAAAAAACTCTTTTTTTACACAAACTTGTCATTTTAATAAGATATTTCTTACACAAGCTATGGGTATATATGGAATTACACCCCAAAACACATTCTGCTACTTCTCCTGAGTATGGGGATACCCCATGTGTAAGATTTTTCGGGAACCTAGCAGCGTATGGGTGCCCAAAACCGTGTCTGCCTTCTGGCTTTTAAAGGGCACAATTCCCTTCATTTCCTGAATACCTATCACAGTTTTGGAGGCAAAGAAATGCCAGGATAGTTCAAACACCCCCAAATTACCCTTTCTTGGAAAGTAGACACCCAAAGGTATTTGCTGAGAAGGATGTTGACTGCATGGAAGAGGAACAAGTTCTTAAAAAATGACAAAAAATTTGTCAGTTTAACCACTTAAGGACCGGAAGGATTTTTTCCTTTTTTTCCCACAGATAGAGCTTTCTGTTGGTGGTATTTGGTGGTATGGTTGGCGGCAAAAGAGTCAAAAGTGCTGTAGGCAAACCCAAGACAGGAAATACAATCCTTCTCCACTCTTATGATAATAAGAGTGGTGTCATGGCTAGTGATGAGGATCACTCCATTGTGGTGACCATAGGGGATAAATGGAAAATACCCACATAAAATAAAACTGTAAACACGTTTATTGGAATAAAGTAGTGCTAATAACTCACAGTGTAGCAGATAAAACCCAGCATGCAAACAAAGATAAAAGTTCCTGGGAACCAATCCAAATTCCTTGTGACTTCAGTGTGCATAGTAATGTCACAGATATGTACTCCACCCTACGCGTTTTGTCAGAACTGCATGGAGTGTGGCAACACCACGGGCCATTTGGGTATCACATGTATGATGAGACATCTTCCCTCTCACCATGCAGCTCATTGGGAACAGTATCATGCTGGCCATCAGGAAAAGGGTCATGCTCCTCCCTTTCTACTTCTACCCCTACTAAACATGATTCCAGCTCAGTAGCCTCCAGCATTAGGAATGACAGTATATCAAGGGGTGACAGAAGTTTACTTCCTTCTGTGGGAAACAGGGTCTGCAATAGTAGCTCTTCTGATTCTGCCAACCCCACCCTAACGTGGCACTGAGCAGGCAAGTTTTGCTGTCCCTGCTGCTTTAGCAAAAAAAAAAAAAAAAAGATACAACCCCAACCACCCCAAAGCCTGGCACCTAAATGCCAGTGTGGCCAAATTACTGACTTTACAACTCCTGCCTTTCTAGCCGATAGATTCTAGCCATTTTGGGAATTTGTGGCCTTCACTGTACCACAGTGGAAGGTAACTAGCCTTCATTTCTTCACTTATAAGTCCTTCCCTGCCCTTGACTATCATTTGGAGGAAAAAATGTTTGGTGGACCACATGGTCGGCAGCAAGGTCCACATGACCACAGACATCTGGTCCAGAAAATATATCATTCACTGCCCACTGGGTGAATCTGCTGGCAGATAGGAAGCTGAGTCCTTACAGTGCCAGAGCTGTCCCCTCCACCTCCTTCTCAACTCCCTCTTCTTTTGAGTCTTCCTCTTGTCCTCCATAAGCATTCAAAAGGCTATGCAATTGCTCAGGCTATGCTGTGTTATCCCCTAGACATACTAGCTGTAAGAGCCACATTGGGGCAGAGGCCCAGAGGTAATTAGCCCCCTCTCAACTTGTGCCAGAAATGGTGGTGTGTGACACCGACACCGGCACCAACCTTCTGTCTACCCTCCTGCAAGGAATGTTGACAATTAACCCCCATGCATTGTATGACCATATGTAATACAGAGGTCAACACCTTCCGGTAAGGAGCTGCAATACACTTTTGTCCGGGGAGCACTGCACATCACTTCTTCAGATAGTCATTATGGACTTTTCACCTAGATGTTTCTCACCATAGAGTGTGGAGAGAATTTTTATCCTGTTCACTCTTTATTTTCATTTGTGGATTCTTTTGACCACTCCTTGGTATGTGTGGTTTTTGTTGTATTCTTTGGTTCTTTACCATCACGTAATTCTTCTTGAATTTAGAGGTTCACACTTATTTCACATCACTTTTATGTATTATTGACACGTGCCCAGCCTGGTAGGCACATCCTCAGTCTGGTTATGCAGCAGTTCCTGGATAACTACCATGGATTACAGGATGTTCTAAGGCAAGCCAGAAGAGTTTTTAGCCATTTCAGGTGATCATACCCAGCCAAAGTTCAGCTGGGAAATTCAGTGGCAATTTCATCTGCCCACAAACCACCTTATCTTTGATATGCCCACCGGCTGCAAATGCAACAGAGTATCATCAACAATGACCTGTGCAAGTACAGTACAAGGACAGGCTCAGGGGAGCTGGGCTTCTATTCCCCATGCCAGTGGTTGCTAACAGGATACATGAATTGTATAGTATAAAATTGGACATTCGTAAATTCGGGCATTCGTACATTCGTACATTCGCAATTTACGAATGTACATTTGTACATTAGTAAATTAGTGAATTCGTAAATTTGTAAATTCGAAAATTCGAAAATCTGAAATAATAGTTAACTAATAATAACTTAACTATTAGTAATTACTAGTAACTTTTAAATTATAGGTATTGTAATTTCCTTTCAAATTTGGCTGTTAGTGAACGTAACACATACAAATTTATCCAAAGTTATGAATGATCCAAAAAAACGGAATGGAACGTAATGAATTAATATTAATAAATAACAATAATAACAATAACAACGTATTATTATTTATTATTAATTTGTTCAGTTCCATTTGTTTAGATGCAGCATTTGTTTTGGATAATTCGTAACTTCGGATAAATTCATATTTGTTACGTTCACTGACAGTCAAATTTGAAAGGAAATTACAATACCTATAATTTAATAGTTAGTTACTATTTCAGATTTTTGAATTTTCGGGTTTTTGGATTTTCAAACTTCAAATTTACAAATTTCCGAATTTTCTAATTTACAAATGTACGATTTTACGTATTTACGAATGTAGAAATTTACGAATGTACAAATTTATGAATGTACAAATGTAAAAATGTACGAATGAACGAATTTACGAATCGTGATCATAACGAATGACCCAAAAAACGAAAAAAATAATAAACTAATGAAACGAAAACGAAAATGAACGAATTTTTTGGCTGTGCACATGTCTAATTCTAATGCCCCGTACACACGGTCGGATTTTCCGATGGAAAATGTCCAATTGGAGCGTGTTGTCGGAAATTCCGACCGTGTGTGGGCTCCATCGGACATTTTCCATCCGATTTTCCGACACACAAAGTTTGAGAGCAGGAGATAACATTTTCCGACAACAAAATCCGTTGTCGGAAATTCCGATCGTGTGTACACAAATCCGACGGACAAAGTTCCACGCATGCTCAGAATAAATAAAGAGATGAAAGTTATTGGCCCGTTTATAGTCCCGACGTACATGTTTTACGTCACCGCGTTCAGAATGATCGGATTTTCCGACAACTTTGTGTGACCGTGTGTATGCAAGACAAGTTTGAGCCAACATCCGTCTGAAAAAATCCTAGGATTTTGTTGTCGGAATGTCCGAACAAAGTCCGACCGTGTGTACGCCCTATAACTGTCCCTTTAAGACAGAGCAAAACTCACCTGAGACAGCCCTTGCCTGGGAAGCAATGGTGATTGGCCAGCTCATTACTGTTGTTCACCTTTAGAACTCCTTTCCCAACGCTCCACCAGTGCTTGTGATATGCTTTGTGTGCTCTTGCTTGACCCAGCTGTTATCTGCTCTGTAACTACGTATGTGTGATCTGGCTTGTTCTAACCCCCTGCTCTTTCCTCACTGATACCGTTTGAACTCTGATCTGCGCTTGTGTTACCTGGCTTGTTTAGACTTCACTTTTTCTTGACCCTTCACTGTTACCAGACTCAACATTACGCTCGGCTATACTGACTTGCTCCAGCTATGCAACAGTCTTTTGCTGTTCCATCTAAATCTGCAGCGGTGCACCACAAGTATCAGCCAGCCCGCTCTGCCTACATTCCTGCTCATTATATGTGCTCTTATATACTGAACTTTGTGCACATTCAGCACATCTAAACTGTTTACCTGCTATCGAACACCTGGCGTGACAATAGCATGAGCAATACATTAAAGGGAAAGCAACCTAATGTATTTCATTCAAGCCCAGATATTTGCTCAAGAACTTTGCTGTTAGTCCAGGAACTGGCCATAGAGCTCACTAAGGTGCAATCACCTCCTACTACCACTGCTACAGATACTCTGTCAGCTGAACTAAAAATTCCTTTGCCTGTTTGATTTTCTGGTGACCATAGAGGGTTCTGTGACTTTAAGCCACCAGGCCTGGGGCTTTAGCCTTTCACTAAACCATCCAGCTCTGCTGTCAATGCCTGCATTTAAGCCCTGGGGTTCTATATATGGATCCACACTGTGCTGCTACTGCTGAATCAACTTTACAGCAAGAGGCAAACTCCCCTAAAAAATATTGCTCAGAATTTTGCAGGTGGGCCCTGAAATCTGGATGGAATAACATACTGTGTTTCTCCGAAAATAAGCCCGGGTCTTATATTGATTTTGGCAACAAAAGACACAGTAGGGCTTATTTTTGGGGTAGGTCTTACCATGTAATGTGCTGTCTTCTCTCCCCCTCTCTTGCCTGAAAGGAAACCCCAGTGTGAACCGAGTTAAAATGATTGTAAAATCCTATAATCCCCTCTATTACAGTAGTATATAATGTACAATGTGTGTTTCTGTAATATAATTGTGCCAAATACCTTCGTTATAGCTCCGCTCTTCCAGGCGGTTATTCACTTGGGGACCGGGTCCCATGAACTGTTGACTTTTGTAGATTCTGGGGCAGCCAGAAATTTTATTGATAAGGCTCTGGTCACCGCCTTGTCCCTGGAAAATCATGCTATAGATTGTCTGGTCCACCTGATTTCTGTAGATAATCAGTCTCTCTTACAAGACCAAGTGCTCCAAGCCACCAACCTTTTCCATCTACAATTGGAGTCTTTCAACTGGGAGAGAATTTTGGGTCTTGTCATTGATTCTCCATCCAATCCTTTGATCCTAGGAATTCCCTTACTTCAGAGTCATAACCCAGTAATTGATTGGCAATAGGAAATATTTTGGCCTGGTCTGAGCAGTGTATTCAAAATTGCACCCAGAACTCTATTCAGTTTTCTGCCTGCCAATTGGAACAGATTCCGCCATATTATAAGGCCTTTCTGGATGTATTTTCAGGGGCAAGATTCAAGCCATTTTAGCCTTATTATAAGGACTTTTTGGATGTATTTTCAGGGTCAATATTCAAGTCATTTTAGACTGGGCACCACCTTCAGATCTGAAGGCAGTTCAATACTTTCTGGACTTTGTCAATTTCTTTGCCACTATTGTGCATCCCATCACCTCTCTCACCATGAAGGTTACACACCAAATTATAATGGACTGCCATGGCACAAGAGGGTTCCACTTGTCAAGGAAAATCTAAGCTTCTCCCTATAAGCATATCATTTCTTTACGCTTGAAAGCACAAAAAGCGCTCTTATATAATGCCGGGAAAGCGCGCCTTTCTTTCTCTCCAAGTAACACAAACAGATGTTGGTGTCACCTCAAGCTCAGTATAAAATCATGAGCAAAATAGCCAAGCTGCTTTTATTTATACTAAACACATGGATAACAAAAGAAGGTAGTGGCTTCAGAATCAGCCAATCAGACATTTGTATTCATTCAAAAGAACCAATGACACACATGCATATAATCAAATAGAAATGCAGTAGTGACGTGTGCAGATGGTGGTGTGCAAAACCATGCGGCAAGCATATGGTTTTGAACACAACCGTCTGCATACTCCCACTGCTACCAGTAATGCAAACCATACTATACTATGGCCCAGTGAGCCATAATTTTGTATGGTTATGGTATAGTTCCCAAAGTACGCAGACTTACTTACTTAGGAGTTGAAATGCGGTCGCCATGGAGTGGCCAGTTCCCTGGAGAGGCATAAACAGACATCCTTAAAAGAGCAAACAGATCCGCCGTGTCCACGGGAAGGTTTCCGCATCCAATGGTCTTCCACCAGCGTCTGTATGTGCGAATACCCTCACATGAGAGTATCGCAGCAAAACTGACACTGGGGGGCATCTGACAACATACATAATAAAATTTTCCACAACAGCTCCTCCTCTTTGTCATATCCTCCCATGTATCAGTCCTTACAGTCCATATGAGTCCATAAGAAAAAAGGAAAACACGGCTTGACTTGTAGACTCTGTTTATTCAGGAGGAATGACTTATAGGGAGGACACGACATGGTGAGCTGTAGTAATCGCTGGTCAGTCTGGGATCCTCTGTGTCTTGTACATGGGCTGGGCTTCGGGGCGTCTCATCTCAGTGAGGAAGATGAGGTCATCTGCTCGGGCTCTGGTTACGCATCCAATCACGCAACAGGAACACCTCATCACGACATATAGAAGGAATAGAAATAAAAACAACATGAGTATATATACTCCTACTTCCTTCAACCATGATCCGATGGAAAATAAAAAAAAACCCAAGTTTCCCAAACCCTTAAAAGGATTCCAACCTTCACTAGCTATAGCTCTGGCTTTGCCTTGCAGAGATCTAACCTTATCCATATGGGCCTGAACTTTGTCACTGGTATCCTCAAACCAGGTATAACAATCTTTAGCCATGAATTCCCAAACACCCCCCTTGGACTGTGGGAATGTCCTTGTAGCTTCAACAGTTACATGAAACATCCCATCCTCAATTGGGATGGGCCGAATACCCCCCGGTTCGGTTCGCACTAGAACCTGCGAATGGACCAAAAATTTGCAGGAACGTTAGAACCCCATTGACGTCTATGGGATTTGAACGTTCAAAATTAAAAGTGCTAATTTTAAAGGCTAATTTGCATGGTATTGTCCTAAAAAGGGTTTGGGGACCCGGGTCCTGCCCCAGGGGACATGTATCAATGCAAAAAAAAGTTTTAAAAATGGCCGTTTTTTCGGGAGCAGTGATTTTAATGATGCTTAAAGTAAAAAAAAGTGAAATATTCCTTTAAATATCGTACCTGGGGGGTGTCTATAGTATGCCTGTAAAGTGGCGCGTGTTTCCCATGCTTAGAACAGTCCCTGCACAAAATGACATTTTTAAAGGAATAAAAGTCATTTAAAACTGCTTGCGGCTTTAATGTAATGTCGGGTCCTGGCAATATGGATGAAAATCAGTGAGACAAATGGCATTGGTACCCCCCAGTCCATTACCAGGCCCTTTGGGTCTTGTATGGATATTAAGGGAAACCCCGCACCCAAATTAAAAAAGGTGTGGGTCCACCAGGCCCTATATACTCTGAACAGCAGTATACAGGCGGTGTAAACAAGACAGGGACTGTAGGTTTGTTGTTAAGTAGAATCTGTTTGTAATTTTGAACTGGTACATTTTTATGTGTTTAGCCCCAGCCAAAAAACCTATTTTAGCTTTTTGGAAAACATAGGGAAGGGTTATCACCCCTGTGACATTTATTTTGCTGTCTGTGCTGCTCTTCAGAAGATTTCACCTTACTTTTTGTCATATTGACAAATGTTTTTTGAAAATTTGGGGTTTTTAGTGAAACAAGGATTGGTGATAAAGCATCAGTGTAAAGGAGAAAAGTTTTTCCCATATTAACTCTTATGCCCCGTACACACGGTCAGATTTTCCGACGGAAAATGTACGATCGGAGCGTGTTGTCGGAAATTCTGACCGTGTGTGGGCTCCATCTGACTTTTTCCATCAGATTTTCCGACACACAAAGTTTGAGAGCAGGCTATAAAATTTTCCAACAACAAAATCCGATCGCTTCAATTCCGACCGTGTGTGGACAATTCCGACGCACAAAGTGCCACGCATGCTCAGAAGAAATTCCAAGATGGAACAGCTTGGTCTGGTAAAATTAGCGTTCGGAATGAATAGAGCACTTTCATCAGGCTGCAGTGTTTAAAATTGTTTAATACAGCGCACTCTCTTCTTCTTTATAATGCAGGAAGAATGAAGTAGTTTTGCTGCTGATATTCACACAGAGTTCTCACAAACTTCTTTCTTTATTAATTATCATGATTCCCTCAATATATTATGATTTGTCACATCTGGCCAAAAATCTATATCATTTTTTTGTGTTTTTTTTTTTTTTTAAACCCTGATGTGATTTTTTAAATATTTTTTTGGTTTGTATTTTTTTTTTTTTTTCCTTTTTCAAAATATTTTATTGTGTTTTCACGAAAAAAAAGAAAAACATACATAACATTAGCGTTGAATGCTGGAGTACAAAGGAGAATAATTCGAACCCCTTAGGGGTTACATGTTAACCTTATGACAGTAGATACGACTATAAAAACGGTCTGAGACCTTGCATTAATACCTATAAGTGTCAAAATTTGTTCGCTTAAATCAAAGAACCCAGAGACAAGGAATGGTTGGGAGAGGGGGAAGAAGGAGAGACCATCTGCACCCCAACTGGGAACACACTGTGCCTGAGCGGAACACTCCAACTTGCCCCTAGCACCCCCTTAGTTATTGCTAAATGTCTCTGGGCAACAAAACAGGAAATAATGACCTACTTCGTAATGCTTCCCTTGGGAGCTAGGCTCCCAGGGGTCCCTACAATGGTCTAAATTAAGGCAGGTAAAACATCATCTTAGTAGATCAACCTGCTAAAAAACAAAAGATAGGAAAGGAAGAGAAGAAGGAGAGGTGAGAGTGGGGGGAGAGAGAGAGAGGAGAAAGTAGTCGAAAGCCAAACCACGGGAGGAGTCCCTCCAGACCCAGAAACAGCCTGACGCTTCAAGGTTGAACCTCTGGGATCAAGGAGATGCCCAAGAAATTAGCCCATGGTTCCCAGATAGCTTCAAATTTCTCTGTGGTATTGTTCAGGGTACTAGCAAGCTTCTCATGGGCCATGATCCATGAAATTTTGCGGATAGCCGCTTTGAAGGACACCTTGGGTTGTTTCCATGCCTTGGCTATAGATAGTTTAGCCCCCAGCAAAATGAAGTGAATCAATTTACGGGCCAGTTTGGGAGTCTTGGGTAAATGATCGTTTAAAAGCGCTAAGGCGGGGGTTCTTGGGATCTGAACTCCGGTGACTTTCTTAATCATATGAAAAATCCTATGCCAGAAAGGCCTCAGACGTGGACATTCCCAAAAGATATGGGCCAAGGAGCCCCTAAGAAGACAACCCCTAAAGCACCTGGGGTCCGTGGAGGGGAACATTCTGGCCAGTCTCTCCGGTGGAAGGTACCATCTTGTGATGACCTTTACGCTGGATTCCACCAGTGAGATGTTCAGAATGCTCTTGTATGCCCTATTAAAAGTGACCCTCCACTTCTCCAGGTCCCACTCCAGGGATAAGTCTGACTCCCAAGCTAACATGTATGGAGTCTTGGCTGTTTGATTAGAGAGTGACTGGTAAATGATGGAGATTCCACCCCTCTGCTCCGTAGACCGACCGCACCAAATTTCGTAAGGGGTGAATGAGTGGTTTGAAGGATTGTCTTTTCCCCTATGTGTGAGGAAGTGTCTGATCTGCTGAAAGCGAAAGTTCTCAGAGCTAGGCATCTCCAGCTGACTCACACAGAAGGCCCTGGTTATAGGCCCCATTGATGTGAAGTAGTGTCCAATCCGGTACATCCCCTTGTTCAGCCACCATCGGAATGCTTTAATGTCAGTTCCTGGGGGAAAGTTAGGGTTATTGAAGATATGAGCCAGTGGTTGTCTGTAGGAAGTTATGTTTGGAAGGTTTCTTAGAGAATCCCATAATTGAAAGGATTGCGAGAGGACTGGGGATAAGATGGGGGGACGTTTTTTAGGGGGGACCCACAAAAGAAAATCGATAGTAAAAGAAGGAACTGCCTGTCTCTCAATCTGTATCCAATCCGGTCTCTCCGCCTTCGCGTATACCGTCGAAATCTGGGCTAGCCTGGCTGATTGGTAGTACCATAATAGCTGCGGAAGGCCTAATCCCCCTTGTGGTCTACTTAAGTATAATGTGCTCTGTTGAAGTCTGTACCCCTTCCCTCCCCAAATGAATTTTACTATTTTCCTTTGGAACGATTTCAAGTGCTCTTTATTGATGTTAATTGGAATGGCTCTAAATAGGTAGAGGATTCTGGGGAGCAAGTTCATCTTGACAGCATGAATCCTCCCTAACCAGGATAAACCCCCCCTAGCCCATTTGGATAAGTCTGCCTCTAGTTTGCGGTAAGTGTGAGGGAAGTTGGTTGCATAAAGAAGTTCTGTTTTCGCTGTGAGCCTTATCCCCAAGTAATCAATATATGAGTCACTCCATTTGAATTCAAAGGCACTCTGCAGGGATGCCATTAAAGTTGGGTTAAGGGAGATGTTCAAGGCTGAAGATTTGGCATAATTGACCTTCAGCCCAGAAACCTTCGAGAACTCTTTCAGGAGCTTGCAAAGGTTTGGAAGGGAGGTGGTTGGGGATGTGATAAAAAAGGAGCATATCGTCCACAAACAACCCACATTTGTGGACCTGGTCACCACAGGCAACCCCTTGGATGTTGGGATCTGCTCTTATTGCTATTGCTAACGTTTCGATCGCAATAGCAAAAATTAGGGGGGAGAGTGGGCATCCCTGCCTAGTTCCTCTTGCAATGGTTAGGGTTTTAGAGTATTGGCCTTGTAAGCGAATCGCCGCTTTGGGAGAGGAGTATAGTGATTTTAGGGTCCCTAAAAAGTTGGGTCCAAAGCCCCACTTCTCTAGTATGGAGAAGAGATAAGGCCATTCGATCGAGTCGAAAGCTTTGTGGAGATCCAGCGAGAGGATCATACCTTCTTGTTTCGGCCCCCCTTCCCGGTTAGGTTGTAGGATGGATACTATATCTATTGCTCTCCTAATTTGGTCGGGTCCTTGCCTACCAGGTATAAAACCGACCTGATCCTTGTGTACATAGAGATTGATGAAAGAGGATAGGCGGTTGGCAAGAATTTTAGTAAGAATTTTGAGGTCATTATTAATTAAAGAAATGGGCCTGTAGTTCTCAACTTCCTCATGGTTTTTGTTGGGTTTGGGGATCACTGAGATGAATGCTGTGTTTAGTTGGGTTTCCAGGGGGATCCTGCCTTTTTAGAATTAAAGAACTTTGCTAGATACGGGGCTAGGATAGCGCTATATTCCTTATAGTAGGGGACTGAGAGGCCGTCTGGCCCTGGGGCAGAGCCGGATTTAAGACCTTTTATTACCTCCCTGATTTCAGCCTCCGTGATGGGGGCTTCCATTAAGTCTCTACAGTCTCTGGAGAGTGAGGGAAGTTGTAGATGCGATAGGCATTCATTTACTAAGGGGCCTTTCTCTGGTTGGGGTGGGTTGTAGAGAGAAGCATAAAAATCGTGGAAAGCAGACATAATACTTATTGGATTTGCTGTTGGAGGTTGACCTGCTATCCTCAATTTGGGGAAGGAAAGAGAACGAAATTTAGGTGAGAGTTTAGAAGCCAACATTGAGCCGAATCTATCCTTATGCAATAAAATTTGGCTCCACACCATCTAAGTTTTTTCTCTGCTTTAGCCGTTAAAGCGAGATTCAGCTCAAGTCTGGTGGCGTCAAGTTTACCTAAAAGGGTCCTGGATGGGTGTTTTTTATGTTCTGCTTTTAGTTGGATTTTTCAAGTCTTTGAATGTCTATCAATCGTTCCTTCTTAAATTTGGATGCTAGTCTAATTATAACTCCTCGAATAGTTGCCTTGTGGGCAGCCCACAGGGTTTCGGGGGCGATATTCTCCACATCATTTAAGAGGAAATATTCTTTGATAGATTTAGCAATTTCCTGAACCAGGCTAGGGTCAGCTAAAAGGGATTCGTTTAGTCGCCAGAAGAAACCTCCTCGCCCAGACAGAACATTTCTCAGGGTAAGGGTAACCAAGGAATGATCAGACCATGCTGTGTCCAGTATTGCTGCCTTAGTTGACAAGGGAATGAGGGCCGTCTGGGTGAGGATGTGATCAATTCTAGCGTACGACTGGTGGGGAGCGGAAAAGTGCGTATAGTCCCTTTTGTTGGGGTTCAATTCCCTCCATACATCTACTAGACCCTGTGAGTGGACCATTTTGGCGATCCTCGTGCTAAGTTTTGTGGGGCGTGTGAGTTGGTCTTTAGGGGGCTTGGTTTTGTCCAGACCCTGATCAAATGCAACATTTGAGTCCCCTCCCAGGATAACTTTGCCTTCCAGGAGCGGATCCAAAGTTGAGAACAGGTCCTGGAAAAACGCCGCTTGGCCCTTGTTTGGGGCGTAGTATGAGACGAAAGAATATAAAACGCCTTCCAGGGTACCTTTCACCAAAATGAATCTGCCCTCTGGATCCCTGAAGTCAGAGAGGTGTGAAAATTTGCAGTTTTTAGAGAAGAGAATAGCTACCCCCTTCGTCTTATTAGGGGCGTTCGCTAAATAAAACGTTGGAAAGTGTGCATGTAGGAACTTGGGGGTGTACCGGGTGTGGAAATGTGTCTCCTGCAGGAGCATCACATCAATTCTCAGTGATTTATAATGATCCATGGCTAGTCTCCTTTTCCTAGGAGAGTTTAGGCCCTGGACATTATGTGAACCGATCTTGAGGTCAATATCCTTCACGGTCAGGTCAGCCATGTTGTAATATGTTGTAATGTTCACTGATTTATGTGGGACATTGTTGTGTGT
Organism: Lithobates septentrionalis; assembly: GCA_037952835.1. Taxonomy (NCBI): domain Eukaryota; kingdom Metazoa; phylum Chordata; class Amphibia; order Anura; family Ranidae; genus Lithobates; species Lithobates septentrionalis. Next base: position 990,553 of record JBBDGP010000553.1, read on the forward strand.
ATGTACACATGCAGTCAATGTTAACCAGGCCAGAATGACAATGACAGAATGGTGGATTTGTCCAACTGAATTTTTTTTTTTTTTTTTGACTTTCAAAGAAGATTCATTGAAGAGCAGTACATTACACTTCATAGAACGGAAATACTGTGGGGCGCAGCCCACATCTGTGACCATATTCAAAAATTGAACAGTAACAGGGAAATTAACCAAATACGTAGGCTCATACGTAAGAAAAGAGAAAAGAACCCTCAGGCATGGAGAGGCATAACCTAGTGCTGCAGGTAGGCTCGACACCCCTATTGGGAACATACTGTGTCGAGCGCCGGAGAGTAGCTTTAGTTAACCATAAGGTGAGTAGCTAACCTGTCAAGGCCCATCACGCCTACCGGAGAGTAAAGGTCCCAGGCTGCGTGAGGAAGCCTTCCCAAGCCCTCTAAGGCCTAAAGGCCAGAGGGGCTAGGGGTGCTATAAAAATATCCTGAGGGTTCCGGCTGGGATCTCAATCCATGGGAAATTGGTCGAGATACCGTCTGGTTACAATCAAGTGCATATAAGACTGGAAGGAGCCGTGTGGAACCATAAACTTTCCGTAAATGTAAAATAACAGTTTCCTGAGAATAAGAAGAAGAAGAGAAAGAAAAGGTGGAAAGAAAGACGGAGGGGGAGAGAGGAAGGGGGGTGGGGTGTGTTGACAGTCTGCAATAGAACAATGGCAACAAGTCATGCTTCAACTCCCGGTATAAGAGAAATGCCTACATGCCTCGCCCAGGGTTCCCAGACTGCCAAAAATGCTTTATTTGAGTCTGCTATGGTACTAACTAAATTTTCCTGAGACATGATCCATGAGATCTTTCTCTTGGCAGACGCCAGAGAAACTCCTGGTTGTTTCCAAGCCTTTGCTATGGAAATCTTGGCGCCTGTCAGAATAAAAGAAATACGTTTAGCAGTTGTTTTGGGAATTTTGGGAATATTACCATTTAGGAGAGCTATTTGAGGAGATTTAGGGATGGGAGTGTCCGTGATTTTCCTGATCAGGTGAAAGATTCTGTTCCAGAACCCCCTGATTTTCGGACATTCCCACCAAATGTGTATCATGGAACCCTGGGCTTGGCAGTTTCTAAAACATAAAGGAGACGTGGAGGGGAACATCTGTGCAAGTTTGGAAGGAACCAGGTACCATCTCGTAACAACTTTCATGTTAGCTTCTATTAATGCAATATTAACTATACCTTTGTAGGCTCTTGTGCTCATTCTGTTCCAGATCTCCAGGTCCCAAGACTCGCCCAAGTCCCTCTCCCAATCTGTCATGTATGAAAGTTTGGATGTGGGAGTTGACAGCGCATCATATATCAGGGAAATGCCTCCTTTTTGCTCAGTTGCTTGTCCACACAATTGTTCATAAGGTGTGCATTCTGGGGGGGTTGATTTGTCTTTCCAAATGGTGTGAAGGAAATGAGAGATTTGAAGAAATCTAAATTTTTCGGATTCTGGGAGCTCTAGTTTTTCAACGCAATATTTCGTGGAGATTGGACCGGAGGCGACTAGGTAATGTCCAATACGGTACATTCCCTTATCAAGCCACCATTGAAAGGATTTGATGTCTAACCCTGGCTTGAAGAGGGAGTTGTGGAAAATGTGTGAAAGAGGGCGAAGCTGTGAGGTCAGAGCTGGATTTTGGATCAGGTCATCCCATAGTTTGAAGGAGTGTGACAGTGTGGGTGCCATGATGGAAGGTCTAGATTTACTGGAAGTCCAGAGTAGAAAGTCTAGTGTGTGGGTAGGAACCGCTTGGCGTTCTATTTGAATCCAGTCGGGTTTTTCGCCTCTGAAATATATGGTGGAGAGTTGGGCCAGTCTGGCTGCTTGGTAGTATTTGAGTAGTTCGGGTAGGCCCAGTCCTCCCTTAGACTTCGGGGCATAAAGGGTGTTTCTCGTGAATCTATATCCTTCCCCCCCCCAGATAAATTTTATGATCTTCCCCTGGAAGTGTTTGAGGTGATTTCTGTTAATCGCGATTGGAAGGGCTCTAAATAGGTACAGAATTCTAGGAAACAGGGTCATTTTGACGGCATGGATTCTCCCCAGCCATGATAATTTGTGGGAAGACCAAGCTCGCATGTCTTCCTCCAATTTACGATACATAGGAGGGAAATTGGCTTGGTAGAGAGAGTCTATGCTGGGTGTGAGGTTAATACCTAGGTATCGAATTGAGGAATCACTCCAATTAAAATTAAAGGACAGTTTTAACCTCTCAACTAGGGCTGAATTAAGGGAGATGTTTAATGCCTGTGATTTGGTCATGTTGACTCGAAGGCCTGAGACTTCGCCAAATGTCTGAAGCAGTTTGTTAATGTTGGGAAGGGAGGTAATTGGAGATGTGATGAACAGTAGAAGGTCGTCCGCGAAGAGGGCGCATTTATGGGTATTCAAGCCACAGCTGACACCTTTAATGTTTGGATCTGACCTGATCGCTATGGCTAGTGTTTCTATTGTTAGAGCGAATACAAGTGGGGAAAGGGGACAGCCCTGTCTTGTGCCCCTGGCAATTTTGATTGGGGATGAGAGGAAGCCCTGTAGCTTGACTTTCGCTTCCGGTTCTGAATAAAGTGATTTGAGGATTCCGATGAAGTGTTCTCCGAATCCCCAGGATTTAAGGGAGGCGAATATGAAAGGCCAGGTCACAGAATCGAAGGCCTTTTGTAGATCTAGGGAGAGGAAGAGACCCTCCTGCTTTGGGCCTCCGTCCCATCCCGAATGCAAAATCGAGGCTATGTCTATGGCCCTTCTGACCTGGTCTGGACCCTGCCTACCTGGAATAAAGCCCAAGTGTTGATGAATGTATTTAATCTATTGGCGTAAATTTTTGTTAGGATTTTTAGATCGTTATTTATTAGTGATATTGGTCTGTAATTTTCTACCTGATCCGGATTTTTGTCGGGTTTAGGGATGACAGTAATGTAGGCTGCATTCATCTGGGAGTCTATGGGGTCTCCCTTTCGTTTGGAATTGAACATTTTAGTTAGGTGTGGCGCTAGAGTTTCGGCAAAAGTCTTATAATAAGGGTTGGAAAGACCATCTGGACCAGGGGCCGAGCCCCCTTTCAGATTTTTAATGACCTCTAAGGTTTCCTCCACTGTGATCTCTGCCTCCATGATATCCTTGTGGGACTTTTGTATAGTGGGGATAGGGAGGTGCTCTAAGAATGCTTCTATAGCTCGTGTACCGTGGGAATCATTTGCTCTATATAGTTGTGAGTAGAAGGCTTGGAAAGATTCCAGGATTCTCTGTGGGTTTTGGGTAGATGACCCATCCTGTAGTTTTATTTTGGGGAGGGCGAAGAGACGGGTCCTAGGGGATAACTTGGAAGCCAGCATCGTGCTCATTTTGTCCTGGTTCAGGTAGAATTTCACACCATTCCAACGCAGAGAACCCTCAGCTTTAACCGTGAGCGCCAGGTTTAGTTTAATCCGAGCAGCGTCAAGCTGGTCGGTTTGAACCAGGGACGGGTTAGCTTTGTGATTTTTGCGCAGGAGGAGAAAGTCTCTCTCCAGTTTTGCAATGTCCATGGTTCTCTCCTTTTTAAGTTGGGATGATATTTGAATCAGTTTGCCTCGTATCACGGCTTTGTGGGCTGCCCAAAGGGTCTCGGCTGAGATGTTGTCTACGTTGTTCAGGACGAAATATTCTTTTAGTGTCTTGGTGAGTGTCGTTATCTGAATGGGGTCTTTAATGATGTGTTCTTTAATGCGCCAAATGGGGGATGAGGGTCTGAGATGCAGGCCTTGGATAGATAGAGAGATCATAGAGTGGTCAGAGAGGGGAGTATCCTTAATTTTAGCGGAGATAGCGGCGGGGATATGCATGGAGGAGATTAGGATATGGTCGATTCTGGAGTAAGCTTGGTGGGGTATTGAGAAATGAGTGTAATCCCTTGATGTGGGGTTGAGTTCTCTCCAGATATCTGTGAGGCCCTGCTGGTGAATCAGTTTAGCAATTTTAGAGCTGATTTTTGTTGGCCTAGAGAGCTGTTTTGCCGGGGGTTTAGATTTATCGAGGCTCTGATCAAAGGCGACATTTGAATCTCCTCCAAAAATTACCGTTCCTTCCAGGAGGGGTCCTAGTGTTTGAAAAAGCGAGGTGAAGAATGCATTCTGTCCCTTGTTTGGGGCATAGTAGGATATCAGAGAGAAAATTTGGTCTGCGATCTGACCATTCACTAGTATGTACCTGCCTTCGGGGTCACTAAGGGTCTGGCTTACTATGAATTGGCAATCCTTGGCAAATAGAATCGCGACTCCCCTGGTTTTATCCTCAGCGTTTGCCAAATAAAACGAGGGGAAGCGCGCGTGTAGGAATGAGGGGGAGAATCGTGAGGGAAAATGCGTTTCCTGGAGCATTACTATCGAAGCCCTTTGTTTATGATATGATTGGAAGATTTTCCTCCTTTTAGTGGGGGAGTTGAAGCCTTGGACATTATGAAAAATAATTTTTATCTGGGAGCAAGATGATGTGGTGTTAGGCATGAATTTTGAGTAATGAATGTGCTTTTGGTGGTGGAACACTTACCCTGACCAAGTTGATGAGGGATGGGCAGGAGGCGAGTAGGAGGCGAAGCCCGGGACCTGGAGATGCTGGACGAGAAGGTGCTGCAGGCGAACCGTCAATTCTGGCAGGAGGGGGGAAGGGAGAGAAAGGCACAGAGGGGTTAAAACATATAGGCAGAAGAAGAAAGAGAATATGTACAAAATGACCTGAGATAGGCCGGAGACGGAGAGGGGGGGTAATCCCCTTTCCGGACTCCAATAACAGGAATAGGTGGTCCTGAAATCGGACCACCAGTCCATCGAACGAGAATGGGAATTCCATTATCGTAGGATGGAAGAAGTCGCAGAGCAGCTACCGCAGCCCTTGCCACCCTTGAAACCTTGCATACAGTAATAAGCTTTGTAAAAATAAAAAGATGCAAACGGAGCACAAAAAATAGTATCAAAATCTGAAAAAAACTGAAATGTTTTTAACTAGGAGCCGCTCTGGACTGAGAAGCAGAAAGAGTCTTCCTGGCAGACATAGTGGATTCCTCTGTGGGGATGGAGATGGAAGGTGGTATGGAAAGTCCAAGTCCTACTGTGGGCTTAGCCAGTCCGTTGTGAGGGAATGAAGTAGAGGAGAGGGGCCGAAACATCCTGCTAACGCTGGGGGTACCAGGAAGGACGATGGAGATGTGATGTCAATATCCGAAGAGGCCTTTCTTGTGGAGATCGATGAGCTGGACCTTTAATCATCCTTGAGGTATGGGTAAGAGATAGGGGCGGTGGTAGATCCTAGGGAACTGGGTGCGTAGAGCAGCTGGGGTGTTGAAGTGGAGACTTGAGAGTTTGGGACGAATGGGTAAATGTCCCCTAGCAGGGACGAGGCCTCTTTGTGAAAGATCCGAGTGAGGTGGAGATCATCTGGTATAAGAAAGATAGGGGACGGTGGATCACAAAGAGGAAGAGGGGTGTCGCCGGGTTCTTGTAATTAACATCCTCATGTTGGTAGTTGTTCTTTCAGTCGCCTGCTTTTATTGGTTTTCCAGGCAGGGGAGATGGGGCTGTTGGGAGTTTGGCGTTTCGAAGAGCTCGCTTGAGTGTTGGTTATGTCCATTTCCGAATCTAGGGATATGAGTTTGAGTGAGAGGAGGACTCGTTCGCCTTCGGAGAGCGTGGTGAATGAGTGGGTTCTGCCTTTAAGGGAAAATTTTAAAGCGAAAGGGAAAGCCCACCAATATTTGATCTCCTTCTGGGAGAGGACCAGCAGAAGGGGCTTGAGGGCTCGGCGTTTCTGGATGGTCGTGGGGGAAATGTCTGCAAAAATTTGCACTTCCTGTCCTTGAAAAAGGATGCGGGATTGCTGGCGTGATATTTTCATTATTTCTTCCTTTACACTATAGAAGTGAGGCTTCACGACCACATCTCTGGGGGATCCGTCTTTTCTGGGGGGACCCAGGGATCTGTGAGCTCTGTCCAGCTCCAATTTGATGGGGGGCAGCTCAGGGATAAGGGATCTGATTAAATCCTGGATTGCTTTGGGGACGTCTGTAATTGATTCGGGGATACCTCTTACTCTGAAGTTGTCCCTTCTTGACCTGTTCTCCAGGTCATCGATTCTGTTTAGTGCCACCTCTAGTTGCTCTTGAACAACATGAATGTGTTCAGTGTTCTGGTTAGCTCTGGACACTGTGATGTCTAATTTGTGTTCTATAGCTTCCATCCTTGCTCCCAAGTTTTGAAAGTCAGCTCTTATCTCGTTTGTGATTCTTGTGGCTGTGTTTGCTAAACCCCTGTCTAGTAAATCTGACAGTTTGAGGAATAAATCTCCCGTATTGAGGGTAATGGCAGCCTCCGGGTCTCCTATGGAAGTCCCAGCTCCCTGATGTGGCAGTGTGGTGTTCAGTGGGGACAGAGAGTAGTTCTCAAAGGTGCGCTCCAGGAGGGATACTGTGGAGGCTGGGGATGGGGTCCCCATAGGTTGGTTGTGGAGAGTGGGTACGGGTGTATAGGCTAAAGTGGCAGGAGCAATCACTTGCCTTGTTTCCACGTGTCCCCCTGCATACTGCTCCTTGTGCTGTGCTGCGGCCGCCATCTTGGACAAGGCCTGGGAATCCTCTGCCGAAAACTGCGGTCTCAGGTCCCTGCGGACCGCGCTATTTGGCATGGATCGATGCAGCGGGTGTTCCCGGGTCCGGATCTGCTAGTGGTGGGTGAAAAGGCGGCCTTGCTCCGGCGCTTGGGTGACTTGCTGGGCTGGGTAGAGCGGAGCTCCCGGCTTACGCGGCCATCTTGGGAGTCCCGTGCCTGCGCACTGTGTGTCCAACTGAATTTTAACAGCTAAAGACTCTTTGATGTGTTAATCTTATGCAAGTCTATTTGAACATTTCAAAGGGTATTCAGGTGGTATGTTAATCTAATCTAATTACATATATCTAAAGGGGACTTGTTGATGTTGATATGCGGGAGTGCAAATTGGGGCGGTTTATGACTGCAACTGTTCACGGCTGGGAGTTGTTGTCTGTTTGAAAGACAAAAGCTAATCAAAGTCCTAAATTGGAACGGCCAATCAAATTGCTCAGCCATTCAATATTTAGTGAATATAACACGGCATTCAGTCTATAGTTTGGGGGGAGTGAGGCTCGTCTGTGTGTGAGTGAGGCTTGTCTGTGTAGGGAGTGAGGCTTGTCTGTGTATGCACACTCGGACCTAAGACATGGGGTTCTGAATTATATCTCCTCTGTCGGATTTCTTTGTCATATGTGGACTTTGGACTTTGTTCTGTGTTGGAAGTCAATAAAGTGCATCTCTCTGGAAGAATTGGGTTGCTGCGGAAGAGTACTTACTAATTAATTATCATACCCACTCTACATCTATACACCCAGTATATATTAATATACTCAATCACTACACTGGTGCCGTTCAAGCGACCAGAAGAGCATTTTCGGACTTAGTAACAGAAGTCGGTGGTGACAACAATCCTGTGAGGTGGACAGAAGTCTGATGAAGAACCAAGAGCTGTGCTGTGACTCTAATGTCTGGTTGTGACATAAAGGAGTCTGGTCTACAAATTTAAACAAGTTGGGAACCCCAGGATTATTCTCTGGAGACTGGAAACAACAAAAAAAGGACTGTGTCGTGTACCAGAAGACCTGGAAGCTGAAGGAGTAACTAATGCGGTGAGTAAAATATTTCTTTTTTTTAAATTATTAGTAATATAGTCAAAATGCTTACTCAGTGTGAAGCTAGTGTCAGTTCTGATAAAGTTAACAGATGGGTATTAAAATGTATTAAGCGCCATGGCGGTCCTTATGAAATTCCAGAAAAATGTAAGCAGACATGGACGATGATGAAGGAATTTTTAGAGAAAAATGTTTTTGATAGCAAAATTTCAGAAAGTAAAAGAAAAGGTTGTATTATACAGGGCTTGTTATCTTGCTGTTTAACAATGGAAAGTTCTTTGAATGGTAAGGTTGAGGAAAATGCGCAGTTACAGAAGGCAGTTGATAATAGCAACAATGTTTGTGAGAGGTTACAAAACCAATCAGACACTGAGACAGTAAATTTAAAATTGCATGCGGTTACCATTGGGGAAGCTTTACTTGAGAAATCTAAACGTTGTGATGAATTATCAGAGGAAAATGAGAGATTAAAATTAAGAATTATGGAATTAGAGAAGAGATCTCAGGAATGCAGATATGCATCAAATCTTGGATTCAGCAATCTGCAGCAAACAGAACCTCATATTAAATCTGATAATTCATTACCAGCTGCACCCACTGTGACTACCACAGTTTATAACAATAATAATAATACAGGTGAAGTTCAGCTTGTAATGAAGCCTTTGAAATCAAGATTATTAGACGCAATTCTTAAAGAAATAGGAATGGTTCCATACCATGATTTAAACTGATTTTTAAAATGGTTTTGTGACGTGCAGCAAGTCAGAGATATGTACAATCTCAACCCATCTGACTTAGATCACAACATTCTTTAGGAAGTGGTCTTTGGATGAGAATTAAACAGATCTGTATTCAGCCTCTGAGGACAAGGGACATATTACTGGAATTATTATGTATTTTGTATGGTGTACGTTCTGATGTTACTATTCATGGGAAGATCCAACAAATGCAAAATGAATCTCCCTATGAATTGTCACACAGGATAGCAACTATTATGGAATTATTGGTCGGTAATAATCTTGCATTTGAGCGTGGTGGCTTGATACATATGAGTATGTTTCTAGATGCGTTGCATGAAGATATCAAACAAAATATTTTATTAGTTACCCCAAATCCTCATGATTTAAAAGACATATTGTTGAGAGCAGACCATTTATGGAGAAAGTCAAATGAGCAGGCTGTCAAAATTGATTTAGCCACATTGCTTAGGACAAATACTGAACATAAAGATCAGAAGATAACATCCTATGATAACACCCAGAGAGGACACTCCGGGTCAAACATAGGTGATATTAATATGAAAAACAGAGCTGACCAAAATAATAATAAGAGAAGGTTCAAGACTTGGATACCGTTTTCTCAGTTAAAACAGAGATATGACCACCTGAAAATTGAGTATGACAAGATGAGAGGGGAACGTGATAAATTATTACAACAGTTGAAGGAAGTACAGGGTGTCATGAATGTACAAGATGTACATTCTCCAGATCTGTCTTTGAATGCAGATGACACTTCTCTAGCAGTGGGGGTGAATTAGCTCTAAACTGTAAACGTGTAAATAGTGTTTTGTTTTAACTTCAAACAACGTTTAAGGACCTTGCTAATGAGTTTTTGTTGGAGAGTTTTGTCTTTCAGGTACGTCTGGAAATGCTGGTTTGCATGTGAATAGCAGAAGAACAGTCTGAAATTGCTGTTTAGTGGGGGAGAATTATGGGAGAAATGCTGAATAGACAACAAGGAATTATAAAGCATTCATGGACTCTCTCGAAATTCATCAAGCAATGGACCTTTTTTTCTTTTTTCTTCAACGCCCTAATTTTTAATTTTTCTCCCTTTTCCTGATATATTTTGCTTTTCATTTTTTTATTTTCTTTATGTTTTATTTCCTGAACTTTATCTTAAAACCAAAGAGAAGCATTTTAACCTAAAATAATTTTCATAACATCTGTACATATTACATAATGCGTATTGATCAATATATTTGACATCTAAGGTGAGATGCTGCACAATGGCTTGGCATAGCATAAATTTTAGTATGTTGGGTGGTTTTCCTAAATTTATAAGAGGGGTGAGTGAAATTCATCACTCTAGTCATGATTTGAAACTTTGTTGATTCAGTTGTTTATAATATGCTAAAGGCTATGACATATATGGATGAAAAAGACCTTTCTACCTTTCATGGTGAAGATACTGGCAAGAATTTCCACTGCCGCTTTGTCTGGATAGAAGATCTGATAAACACTGATGTCAAGCTGACTCTATCTGAACCATCGTGTGGGGGTATATGTATATGTTGGTATACCATTCAAGTGTAATTGTGGACTGAATGATCCAAGTAACTGCTCTATTGAAGGCAATGAGGGGTCGGCCTACAGCAAATTACAAAAGCAAATTGTGGCTGGCAATCAACAAATTCTGGTACTTGACAGGTACACAACCCGGTCATCTTTGTTCAAATTGTGGAAATGGAAAGAAGCAGATGTGAATTGTAAAATGCTTGCAAGATGGACTCATGAATGTCAAGTGCAAGAAAATAGTTTAAAGCACAGTTTTTACTGCCATAGCCAAACCTTTTGACCTTGAAAGTGAGTGCTGGTACATTGATAGTTCTTCTTACTATAAAGATGAAAGTAGAGTGTTTGCCTAAAAGCATCTTTAAAAATGGAAAGCTTGAGCCTGGAAATGAAAAAAAAATCCTGGACTTATGTGGATTGGAGTTCCCAGAGCATACCAAGTTTACCTTCAGTGAGATGGTGAGAGATGTGATGAAGTCAGACTGAAGAATGGACTGTGACATCAGCTCGTCTTTGCACAATATTCAAGATCTTGATGTGATATAATAATGCCTAACAGCTATATGGGCCACTGATGTTTACCCAATCCTTTTCTAGTCATGGTCTAAAAGTTATATTATCTAATAACTGTTTCATGGGGATATTTTAGTGGCTGGCGAAGAGAGATGTAACCAGTTTCAACTTCATATTTTATATGAGCCATTGTAAAGCATCCAGTACCTTAAATCATAATGATATTTTTTGTTGTTTGATTTATGGGTCAGTTCTAGTAGTTAGAACCGACCCAAGTGGGGGTATATGTTGTAATATGTTGTAATGTTCACTGATTTATGTGGGACATTGTTGTGTGTATGTACACATGCAGTCAATGTTAACCAGGCCAGAATGACAATGACAGAATGGTGGATTTGTCCAACTGAATTTTAACAGCTAAAGACTCTTTGATGTGTTAATCTTATGCAAGTCTATTTGAACATTTCAAAGGGTATTCAGGTGGTATGTTAATCTAATCTAATTACATATATCTAAAGGGGACTTGTTGATGTTGATATGCGGGAGTGCAAATTGGGGCGGTTTATGACTGCAACTGTTCACGGCTGGGAGTTGTTGTCTGTTTGAAAGACAAAAGCTTATCAAAGTCCTAAATTGGAACGGCCAATCAAATTGCTCAGCCATTCAATATTTAGTGAATATAACACGGCATTCAGTCTATAGTTTGGGGGGAGTGAGGCTCGTCTGTGTGTGAGTGAGGCTTGTCTGTGTAGGGAGTGAGGCTTGTCTGTGTATGCACACTCGGACCTAAGACATGGGGTTCTGAATTATATCTCCTCTGTCGGATTTCTTTGTCATATGTGGACTTTGGACTTTGTTCTGTGTTGGAAGTCAATAAAGTGCATCTCTCTGGAAGAATTGGGTTGCTGCGGAAGAGTACTTACATCATCATTATAATTACCTAAATAATAATTATCTATACACCCAATATAATAATACATATATTAATACATATATTCGATCACTACAAGCCATAGGAGCAGAGGGGATAGAAGCTAGTTATCACGCAATCACTTACCCTTGGGAGTCTTCCGATACTGAATTTAGGCCAGGTTGTGCGGGGTAGTCCCAGGATCGACTCTGGGACGTGGAGGAGTACCCCCCCCCCCCCCCGGGTTGGCTAGAAGAGAGAAAAGGGATGAGACGGGGGAGAAAAAGATTAGAGACTTACTAAACACTAAAGACAAAAACAAAGACATGGGTACCATAAAAATACCCTTGGGGTTATGCGAATCAGAATCCGCTTTAGCCCCAATGAACTACTTCTGACCGCCCTATGGGGCGTCTGAAGTTCCGACACCAAAGGACACTAACGGTTCTTTGGAATCGAGTGGAGGCACAAGGGGTCCACCCCGGACCCTAGGTGTGTCAAATTTGAACCATAAAATAAACACACAACAATAGTTAACAGAGTAACTGTAATAACAGCCCTACTTGCAGGGCTCTCTATGCCTGAAACAATATTCAATCCAGGTAGGAACAAATAATCAAGAACCTGAGAATCCCGCCCCCTTCTCATCCCCAGAATTCCCCCGCCTCCTAACTGACTATGTGAGGGAGAATTCCTGGGGGTCCCCTGAAAATGAGAGAGGCCTCAATGGCCTAGCTAACATGACCTCCAACTGAAAATGGGGAAGAGATATGGGTATTACAGATAAACCGAGGTTTCTAACTGAACTAAGATTTGGCCTAGCATAATCAATACTGGAATTCTAGTCCTGTATTCTGAACTTTATGTTAGAGGGACCTTGGTCCTCATGTAGTATTGTATTCTCTGTAGAAGTCCTCTTCTTCTGGGAAGGTTGCCAGCTAAATTAGCTGGTTCTTGCAGGCGGCATGTTGAGGAAAAGAGAGGTGAGTGAATGTTTCAGACCTTTTTCATCGGGAAAATTTACAAATGTAGAAAACGGTGTGTAATACAGTGAGACTCGATGAGAATTTAGATGTGGGGTATGCCATGTCCGTAAGACGTGGGAAGGTATTGGAGCACCTGCTCCAGCAACTTGGGGGGAGAACAGGCCCAAAAATGTCTCTACAGAGACTGGAGAGAAGAGATGAGGAAGTCAGCCTTAGGGTGGTTTCCCCTCCTTGCTCTTCTTGGAAGGGCCCTTCATCCAGAGTGGGGATACCGGGCTGCCTGGAGGAGGGCGTTTAGTGGAGCCCGAGGAAGCAGACGAAAAGTCCATTGGAGCCTCATGGGAAATCAGCCTGAGGCCGAGTAATAGCCTTTCCCCTTCCTGGAGGCTAGCAAATGAGTGGGTCTTGCCCTGGATGGAGAACTTTACAGCGAAGGGGAAGGTCCAACGGTATTTGATGTCCCGTTGAGAGAGGGCCGTGAGAAGGGGTTTTAGTGTCCTGCGTCTTTGAATAGTTGTAGGGGCGAGGTCAGCGAAAATTTGGATCTGGTGACCCTGGTGCTGCAGCATAGGCTTTTGACGGGATTGACGCATGACCTCTTCCTTTACCGCATAAAAGTGCGGCTTGACGATTATGTCCCTTGGGGAGCCATCTTGTCTGGGGGGGCCAAGAGACCTGTGTGCTCTGTCAAGTTCAAGACGTTGGGGGGGTATGTTGGGAATAAGGGCTGCGATGATGTCCTGAACCGTGGAGGGTATGTCCGAAAAAGTTTCCGGGAGGCCTCTTATCCGAAAGTTGTACCTCCTAGACCGGTTTTCGAGTTCGTCGATCCTGGAGAGGGCGACATCTAATTGTTCTTGAATGGTCATGAGGTGTGCTGCGTTCTGGTTGGTTCTAGCGGTTGTGCATTCCACTTTATCCTCAATGGCTTCAATTCTGGTGCCTAAATTGGACAGGTCCGCTTTAATAGTGTTGGTGATCTGTTTTGCTGTATTAGCCAGTCCTTTCTCTAAAAGGGATGAGAATTTTGCAAACATGTCTTCCTGCATTGCTGTGAGGTCAGATACTGAGAAGCCAGATTGCTGCATAGCTGGAGGTGGTAGTTGGGCCTGTGCAGGGAGGGCCTGTGAGAGTATCTCTTGTTGAGAGAGGGACAGCGTCTCAGAGGGGGCCTTTGCTGTGGCCTGGGGCTTCGTATGGCCTTGCGGGGGTAAATGGGGAGTTTGGGAGGGTCCCTGTGCTGCTTGTGCGTAGGTCAGGGTCGGAGGAGAGAGTACTGGCCTGTTCTCTGGTATCCTGGAGTGGATGCCTGCCTGATGCAGCGGTCCGTTCGTGCTGGCGGCCATCTTGGGACTCCCGTCCGCGCCTGCCGAGGCGAATTGGGGGCCGAGATCGCGTCTTGCAGGGGGCCCCGACATCTCCCTCTGGTCCCCGGCTGTTCCCCTACCTGGGTGGGGTGCTGTGTCGCCCGTTAGTGGGCTGAGGCGGCTGGTGTGCGGCTCGTCGGTCCGGGGTGGAGCGGAGCAGAGGTTGCTTGGTGTTGGTGTCTCTTGTTAATTTCACATTGTATTTTTGAAATGTACCTGAATCCTCACAAACAAACTGTCCTTTTTGAAGTAAAACACACATAGGCGAGTCTAATTGAAACCAAAAAACCTTTATTAAGGGCTCAGAACCAAACAAAGAGGGAGGCAACACTGGAGAAACAGCAGAAATTGGTGAAGCCTTTGACCCCCAGGGCAGACATCAATTATTTTACTGCAAAATTGGTGGCCTGAGGAGTCCATATGTAAGGGAGCACAGTCTGGTCCAGAAGTCCCAGAGATCATGAAAGCAGCAGATGACATGTATGTCCCCAGGCTGTGGTACTACAAGAGGCTGCATATTTTGCCAGACCAGACTGAACCCAGGTCATCACTCTCTTGTCTTCCTTCCACACTTCCTTCCCGGCTGTGGCTCTGGTGTTGGTGATGTGGCAGGAGGAGGAGTAGGACCTGGAGGAGGAGGAGTAGGAGGAGGAGGAGTAGGACCTGGAGGAGGAGGAGGACTATGTGTGAGGTTACAAATGTGGGTAGCACATGTTATTTGGCCCCTCAACCCCTTATTGAGAGCTTCCAAAATTAAGGACTCACACAGGAGTCATTGGCCCTCTTCCATCTGCATCATTTTGCAGGCAGTTATGCCAGCAAAGTCCTCCTCCACACTGTGGGGGGTTCTCAGGGCCTCTGTAGCCTTCCAAAAGAGGCCTATGGCAGCCTCTTCCAGGTTACTCCTCTTCCTGCCACTTTGTCTTTGAAGGTGTAGGGGAGGGACCTGGATATCAGGCAGCCTGCTTGGCAGGGCCACCTGCTGGCTGAGACTTCCCTGTGTATGAAAAAGGGACATGGTTTTATTTTTTGCATCATCAATCACAATCAGAAATTAGTACTCCAAACTAACATCATTGATTGGACAACCATGAATATTTAGAGGAATGCTATACCTGGCTCAAGCTGGGCTCCTCCACATGTTGCTGCCTGGAAGGCCCAGGTTGGGTCTCAGAAGCCTCAGCTGGGGGGGAAGGAAGCGTGGAAGGAAGATTGGAGAGTGCTGGCCTGGGTTCAGCCTGACCTGCCAGAATATGCAGTCTGTCATAGTACCACAGCCTGGGGACATAAATGTCATCTTCAGCTCCTGATCTCTGGGAATCCGTGACCTTCTTGTGCTCCCTTAGATAAGTGCTCCTCAGGCCACCAATTAGGATCTTCAAATAGGTGATGTCTGCCGTGGGGATCACCGACTTCACAAATTCCAACAAATTATTCAGCGCTGCCTTCCTCTTTGTTTGGTTCTTATATTCAGGGTGGTTTACAGACAAGGCAGCTCCCTGAACATATCAATGAAGATTGGCATAAAGTCCTTATCTTTCAAGATATCCATTTTCACTGCAAGACACAACACAAGACAAACCCTAATGTCAGCCTAAAGTCTTCTAAACATGTGCAAATATAGGCCTCAATCTAGAAGCAGTATAGGCCCAATGTTAAATCTTACCTTCGCAATCACGATCGGCACCTCCATCACTCCTTCCTCCGCTCACAGATCGTACGTACTATGCACACGTGTTACGCTTTATAGACACTGCACATGCGTGAAACTCTGCCCGCCCCTGACGTTCTTTCTAGTCTATTCCCTGCCCCTTCTCGTTCGGCGCAGTGGGGGAAGAGCACATGGTGGAGTCAGAGTTACACCAACGAGGAGGAGGAGGAGGAAAGCCCGGAGCCTGAAACATCCTGATCCAGAAGGAGACGATTTAAGGCATCAAATATGTCCTTTGGGGAGATGTTGGAGATGGTCGACATCCTGAAGAAGGCCGACTATGACGGGAAGTATGGACCTTACCCCAACCCCAATGTCAGAAAGGCCAAGATCATGGCGAAAGTGGTCAGAAGTCTGCACCGGAATTTCGGGGTACGACGATCAAAAGATCAGCTCAGGAAACGGTGGTCGGACCTCAAATTAAGAGAGCACGAGCAGTACAGAAAGATCCAGAGAGTGCTGCAAAAAAGTAAGTAGTTGTGCTGTGTTCCTATTCTTTATGTTTATTACCTTCATGCTGCTCCATGTGCTTTTCTTAACTGTTATCCAGTTTAAAATGGCAACTTTCATGTTCATGGGTACATTATTTGTTCGTATAAAACATTGTTCATTTGGCCTAGAAAACACCATTGTTTTGGCCATATGCATTTGCCCACATTTTTTATGGCCTATTTGTCTGCAAATAATTTGGTTGGGTGGATGGGTTTGTAACTAGAATGAAATGCAAACTAGATTCTGTGTAATCAGAGGACACTCAGCAGCATTTTTCACATCTGGATGCTGGAGCACTAGTGTGGGACACATGAACATCCTTTTTATTAGGGGGCCCCCACACAGGTGCTCTAGTGTATACTATAGGGGTGTCTCCATCTGTGAAGCTTGTACAAAACAGAAAAAGTATTCAAGCTTGACAAAGGACACTAAAAATTCTACATCTTGGAACTCTGCCAAAATAGACAATTGTACCCCACTTGAAAGCAATGTTTCATATTCTTATTTATGCCATCAAATATCTGTGTGCTAAGTATACTTTTTTTTTTACATAGGGGATAAAAGACTCGGAGGACACCCCTCATCCGAGGAGACCACAGACCCCCCACCTCTGGAACAAGGGGAAATCCAACCAAGCCAAGCAGAGCAGGAGGAGGAAGACGTGGTGGAAATTGGCACCACAACAGGTGAGTGTCTGCGACCACAGGCTCAGGTAAGAGATGGATGCTGGCATATTTATAATACATGGTGTGTTTTTGTTTCTATCTTTTTAGGTGATCGTGATGTTGTGGATCCAGATCCTTTCACCTCGGAAAGTGCACAGATCTCCCCGATCAGGATCTGTGCACTTTCATGGGGTGTAATAGGGACTTGGAAAACATCCTTAAAAACATCAATGATGTTCAACAAAAATTGAAGAACATCATTGATGCTTTAGGGAGAGTTTAAAACCCCTCAAAATCCCTTTTTTTTAGCATTTTTTGACATATTTGCGAACAGCCAAATTTTGAAGAGGCACACAGTGTATCAACATGTGCTATCTGCCATCACGGGAGATCAATGGACGCGTTTTGGGGGTGCAACCCCTTCCTCAATAATAAAGTAGCTGTGAGCAAGGGGTTGCACCCCAAAAACACGTCCCTTGATCCCCCATAATGGCAGCTAGCAGATGTTGACATTCGGCAATTGGTGTGCATCTTCAAAATTTGGCTTTTCTAGGGGTGACTTCACCCCATCTGAACGCAATATCAAACACAGTTTGTAAATACTCATGTCTGATATTGCCTTCAAATTCTACCAAATGTGAACTTTGTAAGTTCAAGATTTGTGTCTTTCTTGTTGGTTTTAAACATGCCCGCTTTATCTTAAATGGACATTTCTACTTTTTCTAATGTGACCCCAAAAATTGTTTTACAACAAACATGTTGGTTTGTTTTAAAAACCTTTTCAAAATGCACATGTGATTGTGCTGGTATTAAAAAGATTGTTAATCAAGAATGTGTGGATTATTGTTTCAACGCTCCAACACTTTTGTTGTGCTCTAATTGGTGTTTTCAGTGATAATGGGGGTTATTTCCTAAGGGCAAATCCACTTTGCACTACAAGTGCAGTTTCAACTGCACTTGTAGTACAAAGTGTCTTTGCCTTTAGTAAATAACACCCAACAATGCTTTGTAATGTTACACAATCACGCCATTTTCAGGACTCACCACATTTCTGTCAGGGTCAGCTAAAGGAAACACAAGCAGTAAATGTCACCAAAGATTTTAGTAGGTACATTTTTTTTTATTTGAAAAAGGTTTCAGACATTGTCTAGCATATTGATAGCCTCCCTACCCGCAAAGTATTCAAGGTATCTTAGACGGACATCTCGGGCACTCAGGGGGGGCAAGCCAGGACGGGCACTTTCAAGCACCGTCAGGGTTGGTTCATTTTGAATTCCAGCCTCAGGCCCAACTGAGCCAGCGTAGTTGGCAGAATGTTGCCGTAAAAAGTTGTGTAGAACACAGCACGCCAGGATGATATGATTCAGTTTGTACTCTGCCATGTGTATGGGTGTAAGAAATAGGCGGAACCGGCTGGCCATGATTCCAAATGTGTTCTCCACCACTCTTCTGGCTCTGGCCAGCCGGTAATTAAAAACTCTCTAGTCCGGGGTGAGGGTCCTCAACGGGAATGGCCACATAAGATGGTCCCCCAGCGCAAATGCTTCATCTGCAACGAAGACGAATGGGAGTCCTTCCACATTGTCTTCTGGAGGTGGCAAGTCCAAGCTGCCATTCTTGAGACGCCTGTAGAACTCCATCTGGGCGATGACTCCACCATCGCACATCCGGCCATTCTTCCCCACGTCCACATACAGGAACTCGTAAGTAGCCGACCCCACCGCCAAAATCACAATACTATTGAACCCCTTATAGTTGAAATAGTATGACCCCGAGTTGGGTGGTGGGATGATGTGTACGTGTTTCCCATCAATTGCCCCTCCGCAGTTAGGAAAGTCCCACCGCTGGGCAAAGTGGGAGGCCACAGTCTGCCATTCCTGTGGCGTGGAAGGAAACTGTGGAGTCAAACAAGAAAAAAAAAATTAGTCATTTTGCACATAAACAGGGAAAGCAGATTAGACACAAACATTCTTGGCCAACATCAAGCTAACATTTATTTGAGGGTGTTTTTAAAAACCAAAGTATAAGGTACACCTATCAGATTCCCCCTCCCCCACCCCCTCTCATGGGCCATTTCTAACATTATGGGGGGGGGGGGGGGGACTCTTGGACAGGTAACCCTCTCCACTTCATTGGGAGATGAATGCCTAAATAATGGGTATTACTTTGGCCAGCCCCTCCTTAGTTACACTATTGTCAGCCCACTGGACAGGTAAGAAGTGTCATAATACAAAGATATAAATACACATTGTACACATTTGACCACATTTGTACATTCTGCTATTACCTATCAAGATAATAATAGTATACAGAAACTTTTAACAGTACCATTTGAAAGTATTCAGGCAGGCCCTTGCACTACATGCTTTGGGGAATTCCTCCATAAATCTGACCACAAAAGAGATGGGTATAGTGTGTATGGGTTTGGCAAAGTCAGCAGATAGATGATTGAGGATAGATAGAGAATTGGTATCAGCTGACTTAGCAGTTGGGGGGAGGGAGGGTTCCAAATGATTTGGGGACCCCCCAAAAAAAGCCTCTGGCACTCTGCCTGAATTTAAAGCACAAATCACATTTAAAAACATTTTAGGGGGTGTTTGGGGTAAAGCACTACTATGGAGCTGATAAAATACATTGTTAGGTGACTACATGAGGTGAATATAGGGCCAGGAGACCATGCTGGGGAGGTTAGTGAAGGCAAATATGTATGAAGGACACAAAAAAAAATTAAATAAAAATCCAGCATGCATGAGGACAAAGGGGACATTCACAGCATATTACAATCATGGTAATTAGGGAATGAGGAAAGAAATACAATACATTAGCAAACATTATATACAATAAAATGTGATATTAACCACCTCAATACAGTGCACTTACACCCCCTTCCTACCCAGACCAATTTTCAGCTTTCAGCGCTCTCACACTTTGAATGACAATTACTCAGTCATGCAACATTGTACCCATATGAAATTTGCGTCCTTTTTTTCACACAAATAGAGCTTTCTTTTGGTGGTATTTAATCACTAGTGGGTTTTTTATTTTTTGTGCTATAAATAAAAAAGTCCGTAAATTTTGTGAAAAAAATGCCTTTTTCTTTGTTTCTGTTATAAAGTTTTGCAAATTAGTCATTTTTCTTCAAAAATTTTGGCCAAAATGTATACTGCTACATATCTTCGGTAAAAATAACCCAAATAAGTGTAAATTATTTGGTCTTTGTGATTGATCACATCTGATCACACCTGATGTACTGAAGGCCTATCCCATTTTTTGAGATACTAACAAGTCAGGAAAGTACAAATACCCCCCAAATGACCCCTTTTTAGAAAGTAGACATTCCAAGGTATTAAGTAAGTAGCATGGTGAGTTTTTTAAGTTGTAATTTTTTCCCACAATTCTTTGCAAAATTAAGATTATTATTATTATTTTTTTTTACAAAATTGTCATATTAACAGGTTATTTCTCTCACAGTGCATATGCATACAACAAATTACACCCCAAAATACATTCTGCTACTCTTCCCGAGTATGGCGATACCACATGTGTGAGACTTTTACACAGCCTGGCCACATACAAAGGCCCCATATTGATGTAGCATCTTCAGGCGTTCTACAAGCATAAATGACGCATCTCATTTCTCAACCACCTATTACACTTTTGAAGGCCCTGGAGCACCAGGACAAGGGAATTGCCCCCAAAATGACCCCATTTTGGAAAGCAAACACCCCAATGTATAATCTATGAGGTATAATGAGTCTTTTGAACGGTTGATTTTTTTCCAGAAGTTTTTGGAAAATTTGGAAAAAAAATGAAAACGCATTTTTTTTACACAAAGTTCTCCATTTAGCAGATATTTCCAACACATATCATGTACATAGCAAAGATGACACCCCAAAATACATTCTGCTACTCCACCTGAGTATGGTGATACCACATGTGTGAGACTTTTACACAGCCTGGCCACATACAAAGGCCCAACATTAAAGTAGCATCTTCAGGCGTTCTAAGAGCATAAATGACACATCTCATTTCTCAACCACCTATTACACTTTTGAAGGCCCTGGAGCACCAGGACAATGGAATTGCCCCCAAAATTACTCCATTTTGGAAAGAAAACACCCCAACGTATAATCTCTGAGGCATAATGAGTCTTTTGAATGGTTCATTTTTTTCCAGAAGTTTTTGGAAAATGTGGGAAAAAATGAAAATGCTTTTTTTACACAAAGTTGTCCATTTAGCAGATATTTCCAACACATATCATGTACATAGCAAAGATGACACCCCAAAATACATTCTGCTACTCCTCCTGAGTATGGAAATACCACATGTGTGAGACTTTTACACAGCCTGGCCACATACAAAGTCCCAACATTGAAGTAGCATCTTCAGGCGTTCTACGAGCATAAATGACATATATAATTTCCTGGGAACCTATCATTTTTGAAGGCCCTTCATATTTCTTACACATAGCATGTACATACCAAGAATTACAATCCAAAATAAATTATATTGCGGAAAGGGTAAAAAAAAAGCATTACCTGTGCTTTTAGTAGTATCCACAGAGGAGAGCACTGGTCCAGGCAGCAGGCAGGGATGTGCTTAGCAACAGCAATAGTAATTATCCAGGCAGCAGGCAGGAATATTGTCTATAGTCAGCACAAGCATATTGTCAGCACAGCACAGTCCATAGAAATTGTCCAGGCAGAGACAGCCAGCACAGCCATAATATTGGTCCTGGTACACTGTTACTTGCAGACACTCATTGTACCACTCTCCAGCACTTCATAAACATACTGCCTCTTGCTATAGCTAATTATTTGCATAGTCCATTTAGCGGTGTCGTCCGTTCATGCGGCAGGCAGAGGCATGATGGCAGTAAGTCAGCATCAGGCTGAGGGCCGCAATCAGGTAAGACCTGTGCACAGGGGCACAGGGGTAGAGGCTTCGACCCACCCAAATCTCTATGAAGCCTTCGGACTCCAGACCCTAATCCGGAAATTCCAAAACCCGGAGAAAACAAAAAAAATTGTTTACTCCATCCGGAAAAACAATTCTGGAGCACCTCACATATGTGGGACCCCTGTGTACTACAGTAGCAGGGCAACAGATCAGTCCAAGCTGTAGGCAAAAGCATAGTCCATAAAACAGGCCAGGGTCAGTTCACGTGCAAGCAGTCCAAGTGGTAGGCAGTAGCGTAGTTGATAAAACAGGCCAGGGTCAGTTCACATGGAGGCAGTCCAAACGGTAGGCAGAGGCATAGTCACAAAACAGGCCAGGGTCAGTTCACGTGGCAGCAGTCCAAACTGAAGGCAGAGGCATAGTCAAAAAACAGGCCAGGGTCAGTTCACGTGGAAGCAGTCCAAACGGTAGGCAGAAGCATAGTCAAAAAACAGGCCAGGGTCAGTTAACGTGGAAGGCAGTGGCATGGTTATTTGGAGAAGCATGGAAAATGGTCAGCACAGATGATGAAAATGGGGAAATGGTTAAAAATATGGGCTAATATTTTAGGGATGTATAATAAAGTTGGAAGCATTCACCAATGCAAAGGCCAGGTTGGGAGGGACACTGGGGACAATGGTAGCTGGTATCTTTTCTAAATCCTTTTTTGGTGCACACGCAACATTTTTTTTGCCGTCTTCGACCTGCTTCAGATGGTGGAATGTTGAAGGGGAAGTGGTGCTCATGAAGTCAGCAAGCAGCCTCAGAGCGAAGGTCTTCAGGGGGGGGTCTTTGGTGATAGATGAGGGACGTAACAACTTCGTCTATGAATTGTAGGAAGAGGGGGCTTTCTGTGGATTTGGTGTAGACTACATAGGAATTATAAACGGCCAAATGTATGAGATAAATTGCTACCTTCTTGTACCAGAATCGGGACCTCCTTATCGACAAATAGGGTTGAATCATTTGATCATTGAAATCCACCCCCCCATGTAGAGATTATAATCTTGGACACATACTGGCTTTTCAATGGGACCTCTTCTTCTTTGAACCTCAATTGTAGTGTCGTCATGGATGGTGGACATCATGTGCACGTCCCTTTTATCCTTCCACCTCAAGGCCAGCACTTCATTGCATCTCAATGCTGCTCTTTCCCCCCTTCACAGCTTTTTGTTTGCAAGAGATTGTGGGAAGCCCTTCCTATTTTTTCTGGAGGTTCCACAGGCCAGGGTTTTTGCAATGTATAGGTGTTTGAAAAGGGACAGGCCAGTGTAGAAATTGTCGAAGTATATGTGATATCCTTTGTTCAGAAGTGGGTATGCCAAGTCCCATACAATCTTTCCAGTTGTGCCAATGTAGGCCGGGCACTCAGGGGGCTGGAGCTGGGAATCTTTTCCTTCATATATGCAGAACGCATACAAATATCCCGTGGCTCTCTCACAGAGCTTGTATAATTTTACTCCGTATCTGGCCCTTTTGCTAGGAATATATTGCTTTATTCCTAGCCGGCCTGAAAAGGGTACCAGGGACTCATCGACACATATATTCTTATCGGGGACAAAGATTTCTGCAAATTGTTGGCAAAAGAAATTTATCAGTGGGCGACGTTTATATAATTTGTCGTAATTTGGATGATTGCGGGGAGGGCACTGGGTGTTGTCGCTAAAATGAAGAAAGCGCATTATCATTTCGTATCGGGACCTGGCCATTACGTCAGAATAAATGGGCATGTTGTGGATAGGGTTGGTGGACCAATAGGCATGTCCTTCATTTTTTTTGTAAGCCCCATGTTTAGGGTGAGGCCCATAAACAATTTGAACTCCTCCAAATTCAGATCTCTCCACTCAAATGGACGGGTATAGGATGATTGGGGGTTGTTGGCAATATATTGCTGGGCATATAAATTTGTCTGGTCCACAATGAATTGCAGCAAAGTGTCGGGCAAAAACAGATTAAAAAAATCAATCGCTGTGAAATTTTGGGTGTTGGCCTGCACACCTGGCTGTGCTGTGAATGGGGGAATAATTGGTGATCCTGAGTCGGATGGCAGCCATGTTGGGTTGGCAAGACCATCTGGCATATATGTAGAGGCCCTGGCTCTTGGGGGACGTGACACTCCAGTAGTTGGGGGAATTGAATTTCCTGTGCTGGTACTCAGGCATGATGTGGCAGCACTGGTACTGGGTCTGGGCATTTGTTCCTAGAGCCTATCGCTGGCGGCAGCGCTGGTACTGGGCATTTGTTCCCTGGGCCTATCGCTGGCGGCAGCGCTAGTACTGGGCCTGGGAATTTGTTCTTGGGGCCTATTGCTGGCAGGAGCACTGGTACTGGGCCTTGGAATATAATCCTGGTTTCCAGAGTGCCGTGCCCTTTTAGGGGGGACCCATTCTTCCTCCGAATCATTTGCCGATTCACTATTGGGTTCAAATGCCGAATTTGATTCGGAATCAGAATTGGAATCTGATGAGAACTCCCCGTTGCTCTCATCAGTCATGGAGAGGATCTGGAATGCCTCCTCACTGGTGTATAATCTTTTGGACATGATGCTGATGGCTGTGTGACAGGTGGCAGGTGAGGGTCACTGATGGGCTGTGAGATGGGTGGCAGGTGACGTTCACTGATAGGTTATGACGGTGTGACAGGCGATGGTCACTGATGGGTGACAGGCCACAGACGGTGACAGGTGATGGTCACTGATGGGTAATGGTCACAGACGGGTGACAGGCCACAGTCACTGATGGGTGATGGGTGCACCACTGATGGTCACTGAGGGGTGACGGGTAATGGCTGACGTCACTGATGGGTGACGGGTAATCGCTGACATCACTGATGGGTGACGGGTGATGGCTGATGGTCACTGATGGGTGATGGGTGATGGGTGATGGCTAACGGCTGATGTCACTGATGGGTGACAGGTAATGGCTGACGTCACTGATGGGTGATGGGTGATGGCTGATGGTCACTGATGGGTGATGGCTGACGGTCACTGATGGGTGACAGGTGATGGCTGATGGCTGACAGTCACTGATGGGTGATGGGTAATGGCTGACGGTCAGTGATGGGCGATGGGTAATGGCTGACGTCACTGATGAGTGATGGCTGATTGGTGATGGGTGATGGCTGACAGGTGATGGCTGACGGTCACTGATGGGTGACTGGTGATGGCTGACAGGTGCACCACTGACGGTCACTGATGGCAGACTTATGTGACAGGTGCACTTTATGGGGTGACTGTGGTGACTGTTGGGTGACAGATGACAATTGGGGTGGCGATGGGACAAGTGTTGTGCTTGTGCAGTACAATACAGACACAGATCTGTAACTCACTGCTCCTAGCTCTTCTCTCCTCACACTGGAAATGGTGTGTTAGGAGAGAAGAGCTGGTAACAGGTAGTTACCGCTCTGTGTTCACATTTAGTGATCGGCTGTGAATGGATCACAGCCGATCACGTGGTAAACAGCCGCTGGCCAATGGCTGTTTACCATCGTCGGTGACGAGCAGTGTTCCCGGGAATATGCCGCCACCGATGTGCACGCGCTGCGCGCTCCCGATCGCGCGCATGCACTGTACACAATAGGGCGTTACCAGCTGTCATCGGCCGTGACTTCATCACGGCTGATCACGTGATAAACAGCCATGCCCAATGGCTGTTTACCTCCCTCGGTGGCGAGCGGTCTCCGTGACACTGCAACCCCTCACAGATACTCTAGTTGGAGCGCAGGAACTAGCCATGCTGCAAAGAATTGCATCAAAAATTTTAATGACATGCCCCTGTTAAACAGGGGCTGAAAAATTGGGCCTTAGGCACTGGTGGCGGCACCCAGAACCAAAAATATTCTTACAAGCTATCAGCATGATCATTGAGGAGGAAGAGGCTAATTACTCAGCATAGCAGGATAGTCCCTCAGCATCAGCATAGGCAGTCCTTGAAGGGATCTGACATTTAAAAAAAATTATTTGGTTACATCAACATCAGGTGCTTGGTAGATGGTGGTGATCCAAGACTGATTCATTTTTATGAAGATCAGTCGATCGACCGAGTCGGTGGACAGACGCACACTGTGATCGGTTATAAAGCCTCCAGCAGCACTGAATGTGCATTCCGAAAGAACGCTGGATGCAGGACAGGCCAGTAGCTTAATTGCATACTGTGCAAGCTCTGGCCAGTGATCCATCCTCAAGACCCAGTAACCCAGAGGATTTTCGGTGGGAAAGGTGTCCAAGTCAGATCTTGCCCCTAGGTATTCCTGCACCATGTAAAACAGACACTGGCGATGGTTGCTGGAACCGATCATACCTTGGGGCTGCAGACCAAAAAATTGTCTGAACGCATCGGTCAGACGGCCACCTTCTCCACCGCTCCTTCTTTGACTGACCAAAAACCTCAGCAACAGGTTGTCCAAAAACAGGAGTTTGTAACCTCCCAGTCTCTGGGAACGCGTTGCACAGACCTTTCTGCAAGGCCTCCCGAAGATGTTTCATCCTCTGCTCCCTCTGCAATGGAAAGATAAGGTCCGCAACCTTACCTTTGTAACGTGGATCAAGGAGGGTTGCCAGCCAGTATTGTTCCTTCTCCTTGATACCACGAATAGGAGGATCCTTCTGCAGGCTTTGCAAGATCAGGGAGGCCATGCAGCGTAGGTTTGCTGAGGCATTCAGTCCGGAGTCCTCTGGGTCACTAAGGACAACATGATCCGCAGCCACCTCCTCCCAGCCACATACAAGTCCATGTGTTTCTTGGGACTGTAAATGATCCCTTAAAGACTGCTGCAGATGCTGAGTGCTAGGCTCCACCTCCATACTGACACAATCCTCCTCCTCCTCGTCCTCTTCCTGTGTGATCGGCGGGCACGCAAGAACACTGTCTGGATAAAGGGGGCCTTGAGAGCTAAGAAAGTTCTTCTCTTCCTGCCTCTGTTCTGCCTCAAGTGCCCTGTCCATTATTCCACGCAGCGTGTGCTCCAACAGGTGGACAAGGGGGACAGTGTCACTGATGCATGCACTGTCACTGCTAACCATCCTCGTGGCCTCCTCAAATGGTGACAGGACAGTGCATGCATCCCTGATCATGGCCCACTGGCGTGGGGAAAAAAAACAAGCTCCCCTGACCCTGTCCTGGTGCCATAGTCGCACAGGTACTCATTGATGGCCCTCTGCTGCATCTGCAGCCGCTGCAGCATGGCCAACATTGAGTTCCACCTGGTGGGCATGTCACAGATTAGGCGGTTCTTGGGCAGGTTAAATTCCTTTTGGAGGTCTGCCAGCTGATCACTGGCATTATATGACTGGCGGAAATGTACACAGACTTTCCTGGCCTGCCTCAGGACATCCTGTAAGCCCGGGTACCTGCCCAAGAACCGCTGCACCACCAAGTTAAGGACGTGAGCCAAACAGGGCACATGGGTCATTTGTCCCTGTCGGAGGGCAGAGAGGAGGTTGGTGCCATTGTCTCAAACCACCATTCCTGCCTTAAGTTGGCATGGCGTCAACCACCTCTGAACCTGCCCCTGCAGAGCTGACAGAACCTCTGCCCCAGTGTGGCTCCTGTCCCCCAAGCACACCAGCTCAAGCACCGCATGGCATCTTTTGGCCTGTGTATATGCGTAGCCCCTTGAATGCCTACGGAGCACCGCTGGTTCCGAGGACAAAGCACAGGAAGAGGCCATGGAGGAAGAAGAAGAGGAGGGGATGGAGGAGAGAGGTGTGTCAGAATCACTAGTAGTGGCATTTTGGAGGTGTGGTGGCGGAACAACCTCCAACACTACTGCACCTTGTCCGGCATCCTTCTCAGCTGCCAGAGGAGTCACCCAATGCGCTGTGAAACTTAGGTATCGTCCCTATCCATGCCTGCTGGACCATGAGTCAGCGGTAATATGCACCTTACCGCTGACCGCCCTGTCCAGCGAGGCATGGACATTGCCTTCCACATGCCGGTAGAGAGCCGGAATCGCCTTCCATGAGAAAAAGTGGTGTTTGGGAACCTGCCACTGAGGAACGGCACATTCCACAAACTCACGGAAGGGGGCAGAGTCTACCAACTGAAAAGGTAGCAGTTGAAGTGCTAGCAATTTTGCCAAGC
Source organism: Lithobates septentrionalis (assembly GCA_037952835.1). Lineage (NCBI taxonomy): Eukaryota > Metazoa > Chordata > Amphibia > Anura > Ranidae > Lithobates > Lithobates septentrionalis. The sequence continues at coordinate 1,018,217 of JBBDGP010000553.1, forward strand.
TAGCATTCAACCGCTGGGCATGTGGATGTCTGGGAGCGAACTTCTTTTTGCGGTGCAGCAGCTGGGGCAGGGAAATTTGCCTGGTACAATCTGACGTCGGTGTACCGATAGCAGATTGCCTGCAAGCACTTGGCTGTGATACACCTAATTTTACACCTTCATTCCTCTCAGTGCAGGTCTCAGAGAGGACTGAAGGTATAGTGGGGTTGGAGATCCCAGCTGATGAGGAGTAAGGAGAGGTCCTCTTTGTTTTTTGGTGTGGGTCTTTAGGTACGCTTGCCAACGAACTGCATGGCAGGTCAACATATGTCTGGTCAAGCATGTGGTGCCCAAGCGGGAGATGTTTTGGCCACGCGAGATATGCTTGAGACATATGTTGCAAATAGCAGCGATGCCATCTGATGCACTTGTTTCAAAAAAGGCCCACACCAAAGAACTTTTGGAATAACGCGCAGAGACAGCAGCACCCTGCCGTGCACATGCGGAGCTCTGAGGTGTTATGCAGTCAGTATGCTGCCCTTAGGCTGGCCCCTGGAGGGCATCCTGCCTCGTCGGTGATGTGCCTCCTCCTCCCCCTCCTCTCGCCTATCAGGCTCCCACGTTGAGTCAGTGACCCTTATCATCCCCTCCCTCCTCCTCACTGGAGCAAACCTGGCAGTATGCTGCAGCAGGGGGAACATGACTGCCAGATTGCTGTCCTTCTTGGACACCCCCTCTGTCCGTGCTCACGTTACTGCCTTCATCTAGCTCAGTATCATCATCAGAATCTTCTAAACTCTAGGCATCCTCCTGGAGCATGTACTCAACACTGGGGTCAAACAGTTCGAGGGACTCCTCAGGAGGACATGGTGGGGCTAGGGAAGGAGTCACTGATGCCATTGAGCCGAGGGAAGAGGCCACGTTGGCAGCTGCTTTGCCAGACAAAGTACCCTGAGCATGGGTGAGAGAGGATGAGGAGGATGATAAAAGGCTTGGTCATCCACTCGACCAAGTCTTCCGCATGTTGCGGCTCAACACGGCCAACTGCCGAAAAAAAGGCCAAGCGTGTCCCATGGCCACGTGCTAATGAGGATGCACCGTGACCATGACCAGCACTGTTGCCTCTAGACACAGAGCCTGCTTGCCCTCTTTTATTGGCTTGTGACTGTCTACCTGTCCTTGTTGGCCTTCCAGACATACTAATGGCCTGCAGTGAGATGTAGCGGCACTAAGCTGGGATATATATATATATATATATATATATATATATATATATATATACATATATATATATATATATATATATACTGATACTGCAGCTAGTAAAATCAACTGCCCGCCTGTAGTATTATTAGTATGAGAACACCACCAACCTTCTACAGGTAGCTTTAGCTGAACACTGTGCCGAGGATGCACTACACTAACTTGTAGCTTTAGCTGAACACTGTGTATAGGTTGCACTACACTAATGTGTAAATAATGTAGCTGCCTGCGGTAGTGATAGGATCAGGAAAACAACACCAAGCTTCTACAGGTAGCTTTAGCTGAACACTGTGCAGAGGTCGCACTACACTAACGTGTAAATAATGTAGCTGCCTGTGGTAGTGATAGGATCAGGAAAACACCACCATCCTTCTACAGGTAGCTTTAGTTGAACACTGTACAGAGGTCGCAATACACTAACGTGTAAATAATGTAGCAGCCTGCGGTAGTGATAGGATCAGGAAAACACCACCAACCTTCTACAGGTAGCTTTAGCTGAACACTGTGCAGAGGTGGCACTACATTAACATGTAAATAATGTAGCTGCCTGCGGTAGTGATAGGATCAGGAAAACAACACTAACCTTCTACAGGTAGCTTTAGCTGAACACTGTGCAGAGGTCGCACTACTCAAACTTGTAGCTTTAGCTGAACACTGTGCAGAGGTCGCACTACACTAACTCGTAGCTTTAGCTGAACACTGTGCAGAGGTAGCACTACACTAACTTGGAGCTTTAACTGAACACTGTGCAGAGGTCGCACCACACTAACTTGGAGCTTTAGCTGAACACTGTACTGAGGTAACACTACACTAACTTGTAGATTTAGCTGAACACTGTGCAGAGGTCGCACTACACTAACTTATAGCTTTAGCTGAACACTGTGCAGAGGTCGCACTACACTAACGTGTAAATAATGTAGCTGCCTGCGGTAGTGATAGAATCAGGAAAACACCACCAACCTTCTACAGGTAGCTTTAGTTGAACACTATACAGAGGTCGCAATACACTACTGTGTAAAGAATGTAGCTGCCTGCTGTAGTGATAGGATCAGGAAAACACCACCAACCTTCTACAGGTAGCTTTAGCTGAACACTGTGCAGAGGTCGCACTACACTAACGTGTAAATAATGTAGCTGCCTGCGGTAGTGATAGTATCAGGAAAACACCACCAACCTTCTACAGGTAGCTTTAGCTGAACACTGTGCAGAGGTCGCACTACACTAACTTATAGCTTTAGCTGAACACAGTGCAGAGGTCGCACTACACTAACTTGTGGCTTTAGCTGAACACTGTGCAGAGGTCGCACTACACTAATGTGTAAATAATGTAGCTGCCTGCGGTAGTGATAGGATCAGGAAAACAACACCAACCTTCTACAGGTAGCTTTTGCTGAACACTGTGCGGAGGTCGCACTACACTAACTTATAGCTTTAGCTGAACACAGTGCAGAGGTCGCACTACACTAACTTGTGGCTTTAGCTGAACACTGTGCAGAGGTCGCACTACACTAACGTGTAAATAATGTAGCTGCCTGCGGTAGTGATAGGATCAGGAAAACAACACCAACCTTCTACAGGTAGCTTTTGCTGAACACTGTGCGGAGGTCGCACTACACTAACTTGTAGCTTTACCTGAACACAGTGCAGAGGTCGCACTACACTAATTTGTGGCTTTAGCTGAACACTGTGCAGAGGTCGCACTACACTAACGTGTAAATAATGTAGCTGCCTGCGGTAGTGATAGAATCAGGAAAACAACACCAACCTTCTACAGGTAGCTTTAGCTGAACACTGTGCAGAGGTCGCACTACACTAACCTGTAAATAATGTAGCTACCTGTGGTAGTGATAGGATCAGGAAAACACCACCAACCTTCTACAGGTAGCTTTAGCTGAACACCGTGCAGAGGTCGCACTACACTAACATGTAAAAAATGTAGCTGTCTGCGGTAATGATAGGATCAGGAAAACAACACCAACCTTCTACAGGTAGCTTTAGCTGAACACTGTGCAGAGGTCGCACTACACTAAATTGTAGCTTTAGCTGATCACAGTGCAGAGGTTGCACTACACTAACTTGTGGCTTTAGCTGAACACTGTGCAGAGGTCGCACTACACTAACGTGAAAATAATGTAGCTGCCAGCGGTAGTGATAGGATCAGGAAAACAACACCAAGCTTCTACATGTAGCTTTAGCTGAACACTGTGCAGAGTTCGCACTACACTAACGTGTAAATAATGTAGCTGCCTGCGGTAGTGATAGGATCAGGAAAACACCACCATCCTTCTACAGGTAGCTTTAGTTGAACACTGTACAGAGGTCGCAATACACTAACGTGTAAATAATGTAGCAGCCTGCGGTAGTGATAGGATCAGGAAAACACCACCAACCTTCTAGAGGTAGCTTTAGCTTAACACTGTGCAGAGGTCGCACTACACTAACATGTAAATAATGTAGCTGCCTGCAGTAGTGATAGGATCAGGAAAACACCACCAACCTTCTACAGGTAGCTTTAGTTGAACACTGTACAGAGGTCGCAATACACTACTGTGTAAATAATGTAGCTGCCTGCTGTAGCGATAGGATCAGGAAAACACCACCAACCTTCTACAGGTAACTTTAGCTGAACACTGTGCAGAGGTCGCACTACACTAATGTGTAAATAATGTAGCTGAATGCGGTAGTGATAGTATCAGGAAAACAACACCAACCTTCTACAGGTAGCTTTAGCTGAACACTGTGCAGAGGTCACAGTACACTAACTTGTAGCTTTAGCTGAACACAGTGCAGAGGTCGCACTACACTAACTTGTGGCTTTAGCTGAACACTGTGCAGAGGTCGCACTACACTAACGTGTAAATAATGTAGATGCCTGCTGTAGTGATAGGATCAGGAAAACAACACTAACCTTCTACAGGTAGCTTTAGCTGAACACTGTGAAAAGGTCGCACTACACTAACTTGTAGCTTTACCTGAACACAGTGCAGAGGTCGCACTACACTAACTTGTGGCTTTAGCTGAACACTGCAGAGGTCGCACTACACTAACATGTAAATAACGTAGCTGCCTGCGGTAGTGATAGTATCAGGAAAACAACAGCAACTTTCTACAGGTAGCTTTAGCTGAACACTGTGCAGAGGTCGCACTACACTAACTTGTGGCTTTAGCTGAACAAAGTGCAGAGGTCGCACTACACTAACTTGTGGCTTTAGCTGAACACTGTGCAGAGGTCGCACTACACTAACGTGTAAATAATGTAGCTGCCTGCGGTAGTGATAGGATCAGGAAAACACCACCATCCTTCTACAGGTAGCTTTAGTTGAACACTGTACAGAGGTCGCAATACACTAACGTGTAAATAATGTAGCAGCCTGCAGTAGTGATAGGATCAGGAAAACACCACCAACCTTCTAAAGGTAGCTTTAGCTGAACAATGTGCAGAGGTCGCACTACACTAACATGTAAATAATGTAGCTGCCTGCGGTAGTGATAGGATCAGGAAAACACCACCAACCTTCTACAGGTAGCTTTAGTTGAACACTGTACAGAGGTCGCAATACACTACTGTGTAAATAATGTAGCTGCCTGCTGTAGTGATAGGATCAGGAAAACACCACCAATCTTCTACAGGTAGCTTTAGCTGAACACTGTGCAAAGGTTGCACTACACTAACTTGTAGCTTTACCTGAACACAGTGCAGAGGTCGCACTACACTAACTTGTGGCTTTAGCTGAACACTGTGCAGAGGTCGCACTACACTAACATGTAAATAATGTAGCTGCCTGCGGTAGTGATAGGATCAAGAAAACAACACCAACCTTCTACAGGTAGCTTTAGCTGAACACTGTGCAGAGGTTGCACTACACTAACTTGTAGCTTTAGCTGAACACAGTGCAGAGGTCGCACTACGTTAACTTGTGGCTTTAGCTGAACACTGTGCAGAGGTCGCACTACACTAACGTATAAATAATGTAGCTGCCTGCGGTAGTGATAGTATCAGGAAAACAACACCAACCTTCTATAGGTAGCTTTAGCTGAACACTGTACAGAGGTCGCAATACACTACTGTGTAAATAATGTAGCTGCCTGCTGTAGTGATAGGATCAGGAAAACACCACCAACCTTCTACAGGTAGCTTTAGCTGAACACTGTGCAGAGGTCACAGTACACTAACTTGTAGCTTTAGCTGAACACAGTGCAGAGGTCGCACTACACTAACTTGTGGCTTTAGCTGAACACTGTGCAGAGGTCGCACTACACTAACGTGTAAATAATGTAGATGCCTGCGGTAGTGATAGGATCAGGAAAACACCACCAACCTTCTACCCGTAGCTTTAGCTGAACACTGTGCAGAGGCTGCACTACACTAACTTGTAGCTTTACCTGAACACAGTGCAGAGGTCGCACTACACTAACTTGTGGCTTTAGCTGAACACTGTGCAGAGGTCGCACTACACTAATGTGTAAATAATGTAGCTGCTTGCGGTAGTGAAAGTATCAGGAAAACAACAGCAACTTTCTACAGGTAGCTTTAGCTGAACACTGTGCAGAGGTCACAGTACACTAACTTGTAGCTTTAGCTGAACACAGTGCAGAGGTCGCACTACACTAACTTGTGGCTTTAGCTGAACACTGTGCAGAGGTCGCACTACACTAACGTGTAAATAATGTAGCTGCCTGCGGTAGTGATAGTATCATGAAAACAACACCAACCTTCTACAGGTAGCTTTAGCTGAACACTGTGCAGAGGTCGCACTACACTAACTTGTAGCTTTAGCTGAACACAGTGCAGAGGTCGCACTACACTAACTTGTGGCTTTAGCTGAACACTGTGCAGAGGTCGCACTACACTAACGTGTAAATAATGTAGCTGCCTGTGGTAGTGATAGGATCAGGAAAACACCACCAACCTTCTACAGGTAGCTTTAGTTGAACACTGTACAGAGGTCGCAATACACTACTGTGTAAATAATGTAGCTGCCTGCTGTAGTGATAGGATCAGGAAAACACCACCAACCTTCTACAGGTAGCTTTAGCTGAACACTGTGCAAAGGTTGCACTACACTAACTTGTAGCTTTACCTGAACACAGTGCAGAGGTTGCACTACACTAACTTGTGGCTTTAGCTGAACACTGTGCAGAGGTCGCACTACACCAACGTGTAAATAATGTAGATGCCTGCGGTAGTGGTAGGATCAGGAAAACAACACCAACCTTTTACAGGTAGCTTTAGCTGAACACTGTGCAGAGGTCGCACTACACTAACTTGTAGCTTTAGCTGAACACAGTGCAGAGGTCGCACTACACTAACTTGTGGCTTTAGCTGAACACTGTGCAGAGGTCGCACTACACTAACGTGTAAATAATGTAGATGCCTGCGGTAGTGATAGGATCAGGAAAACAACACCAACCTTCTACAGGTAGCTTTAGCTGAACACTGTTCAGAGGCTGCACTACACTAACTTGTAGCTTTACCTGAACACAGTGCAGAGGTCGCACTACACTAACTTGTGGCTTTAGCTGAACACTGTGCAGAGGTCGCACTACACTAATGTGTAAATAATTTAGCTGCCTGCGGTAGTGATAGTATCAGGAAAACAACACCAACCTTCTACAGGTAGCTTTAGCTGAACACTGTGCAGAGGTCGCACTACACTAACTTGTAGCTTTAGCTGAACACAGTGCAGAGGTCGCACTACACTAACTTGTGGCTTTAGCTGAACACTGTGCAGAGGTCGCACTACACTAACTTGGAGCTTTAACTGAACACTGTGCAGAGGTCGCACCACACTAACTTGGAGCTTTAGCTGAACACTGTACAGACGTAACACAACACTAACTTGTAGATTTAGCTGAACACTGTGCAGAGGTCGCACTACACTAACTTATAGCTTTAGCTGAACACTGTGCAGAGGTCGAACTACACTACCGTGTAAAAATTGTAGCTGCCTGCGGTAGTGATAGTATCAGGAAAACAACACCAACCTTCTACAGGTAGCTTTAGCTGAACACTGTGCAGAGGTCGCACTACATTAACTTGTAGCTTTAGCTGAACACAGTGCAGAGGTCGCACTACACTAACTTGTGGCTTTAGCTGAACACTGTGCAGAGGTTGCACTACACTAACGTGTAAATAATGTAGCTGCCTGCTGTAGTGATAGGATCAGGAAAACACCACCAACCTTCTACAGGTAGCTTTAGCTGAACACTGTGCAAAGGTTGCACTACACTAACTTGTAGCTTTACCTGAACACAGTGCAGAGGTCGCACTACACTAACTTGTGGCTTTAGTTGAACACTGTGCAGAGGTCGCACTACACTAACGTGTAAATAATGTAGATGCCAGCGGTAGCGATAGGATCAGGAAAACAACACCAACCTTCTACAGGTAGCTTTAGCTGAACACTGTGCAGAGGTCGCACTACACTAACTTGTAGCTTTAGCTGAACACAGTGCAGAGGTCGCACTACACTAACTTGTGGCTTTAGCTGAACACTGTGCAGAGGTCGCACTACACTAACGTGTAAATAATGTAGATGCCTGCGGTAGTGATAGGATCAGGAAAACAACACCAACCTTCTACAGGTAGCTTTAGCTGAACACTGTTCAGAGGCTGCACTACACTAACTTGTAGCTTTACCTGAACACAGTGCAGAGGTCGCACTACACTAACTTGTGGCTTTAGCTGAACACTGTGCAGAGGTCGCACTGCACTAACGTGTAAATAATGTAGCTGCCTGCGGTAGTGATAGTATCAGGAAAACAACACCAACCTTCTACAGGTAGCTTTAGCTAAACACTGTGCAGAGGTCGCACTACACTAACTTGTAGCTTTAGCTGAACACAGTGCAGAGGTCGCACTACACTAACTTGTGGCTTTAGCTGAACACTGTGCAGAGGTCGCACTACACTAACTTGGAGCTTTAACTGAACACTGTGCAGAGGTCGCACTACACTAACTTGGAGCTTTAGCTGAACACTGTACAGACGTAACACAACACTAATGCCCCGTACACACGGTCGGACTTTGTTCGGACATTCCGACAACAAAATCCTAGGATTTTTTCCGACGGATGTTGGCTCAAACTTGTCTTGCATACACACGGTCACACAAAGTTGTCGGAAAATCCGATCGTTCTAAACGCGGTGATGTAAAACACGTACGTCGGGACTATAAACGGGGCAGTGGCCAATAGCTTTCATCTCTTTATTTATTCTGAGCATGCGTGGCACTTTGTCCGTCGGATTTGTGTACACACGATCCGAAATTCCGACAACGGATTTTGTTGTCGGAAAATTTTATATCCTGCTCTCAAACTTTGTGTGTCGGAAAATCCGATGGAAAATGTCCGATGGAGCCCACACACGGTCGGAATTTCCGACAACACGCTCCAATCGGACATTTTCCATCGGAAAATCCGACCGTGTGTACGGGGCATAACTTGTAGATTTAGCTGAACACTGTGCAGAGGTCGCACTACACTAACTTATAGCTTTAGCTGAACACTGTGCAGAGGTTGAACTACACTACCGTGTAAAAATTGTAGCTGCCTGCGGTAGTGATAGTATCAGGAAAACAACACCAACCTTCTACAGGTAGCTTTAGCTGAACACTGTGCAGAGGTCGCACTACATTAACTTGTAGCTTTAGCTGAACACAGTGCAGAGGTCGCACTACACTAACTTGTGGCTTTAGCTGAACACTGTGCAGAGGTTGCACTACACTAACGTGTAAATAATGTAGATGCCTGCGGTAGTGATAGGATCAGGAAAACAACACCAACCTTCTACAGGTAGCTTTAGCTGAACACTGTGCAGAGGTCGCACTACACTAACTTGTAGCTTTAGCTGAACACAGTGCAGAGGTCGCACTACGTTAACTTGTAGCTTTAGCTGAACACTGTGCAGAGGTCACACTACACTAAAATATAAATAATGTAGCTGCCTGCGGTAGTGATAGTATCAGGAAAGCAACACCAACCTTCTACAGGTAGCTTTAGTTGAACACTGTGCAGAGGTCGCACTACACTAACTTGTAGCTTCAGCTGAACACAGTGCAGAGGTCGCACTACACTAACGTGTAAATAATGTAGCTGCCTGCGGTAGTGATAGTATCAGGTAAACAACACCAACCTTCTACAGGTAGCTTTAGCTGAACACTGTACAAAGGTCGCAATACACTACTGTGTAAATAATGTAGCTGCCTGCTGTAGTGATAGGATCAGGAAAACACCACCAACCTTCTACAGGTAGCTTTAGCTGAACACTATGCAGAGGTCGCAGTACACTAACTTGTAGCTTTAGCTGAACACAGTGCAGAGGTCGCACTACACTAACTTGTGGCTTTAGCTGAACACTGTGTAGAGGTCGCACTACACTAACGTGTAAATAATGTAGATGCCTGCGGTAGTGATAGGATCAGGAAAACAACACCAACCTTCTACCCGTAGCTTTAGCCGAACACTGTGCAGAGGCTGCACTACACTAACTTGTAGCTTTACCTGAACACAATGCAGAGGTCGCACTACACTAACTTGTGGCTTTAGCTGAACACTGTGCAGAGGTCGCACTACACTAATGTGTAAATAATGTAGCTGCTTGCGGTAGTGATAGTATCAGGAAAACAACAGCAACTTTCTACAGGTAGCTTTAGCTGAACACTGTGCAGAGGTCGCACTACACTAACTTGTAGCTTTAGCTGAACACAGTGCAGAGGTCGCACTACACTAACTTGTGGCTTTAGCTGAACACTGTGCAGAGGTCGCACTACACTAACGTGTAAATAATGTAGCTGCCTGCGGTAGTGATAGTATCAGGAAAACAACACCAACCTTCTACAGGTAGCTTTAGCTGAACACTGTGCAGAGGTCGCACTACACTAACTTGTAGATTTAGCTGAACACAGTGCAGAGGTCGCACTACACTAACTTGTGGCTTTAGCTGAACACTGTGCAGAGGTTGCACTACACTAACGTGTAAATAATGTAGCTGCCTGTGGTAGTGATAGGATCAGGAAAACACCACCAACCTTCTACAGTTAGCTTTAGTTGAACACTGTACAGAGGTCGCAATACACTACTGTGTAAATAATGTAGCTGCCTGCTGTAGTGATAGGATCAGGAAAAAACCACCAACCTTCTACAGGTAGCTTTAGCTGAACACTGTGCAAAGGTTGCACTACACTAACTTGTAGCTTTACCTGAACACAGTGCAGAGGTCGCACTACACTAACTTGTGGCTTTAGCTGAACACTGTGCAGAGGTCGCACTACACTAACGTGTAAATAATGTAGATGCCTGCGGTAGTGATAGGATCAGGAAAACAACACCAACCTTCTACAGGTAGCTTTAGCTGAACACTGTGCAGAGGTCGCACTACACTAACTTGTAGCTTTAGCTGAACACAGTGCAGAGGTTGCACTACACTAACTTGTGGCTTTAGCTGAACACTGTGCAGAGGTCGCACTACACTAACGTGTAAATAATGTAGATGCCTGCGGTAGTGATAGGATCAGGAAAACAACACCAACCTTCTACAGGTAGCTTTAGCTGAACACTGTTCAGAGGCTGCACTACACTAACTTGTAGCTTTACCTGAACACAGTGCAGAGGTCGCACTACACTAACTTGTGGCTTTAGCTGAACACTGTGCAGAGGTCGCACTACACTAACGTGTAAATAATGTAGCTGCCTGCGGTAGTGATAGTATCAGGAAAACAACACCAACCTTCTACAGGTAGCTTTAGCTGAACACTGTGCAGAGGTCGCACTACACTAACTTGTAGCTTTAGCTGAACACAGTGCAGAGGTCGCACTACACTAACTTGTGGCTTTAGCTGAACACTGTGCAGAGGTCGCACTACACTAACTTGGAGCTTTAACTGAACACTGTGCAGAGGTCGCACCACACTAACTTGGAGCTTTAGCTGAACACTGTACAGACGTAACACAACACTAACTTGTAGATTTAGCTGAACACTGTGCAGAGGTCGCACTACACTAACTTATAGCTTTAGCTGAACACTGTGCAGAGGTTGCACTACACTAACGTGTAAATAATGTAGATGCCTGCTGTAGTGATAGGATCAGGAAAACAACACCAACCTTCTACAGGTAGCTTTAGCTGAACACTGTGCAGAGGTCGCACTACACTAACTTGTAGCTTTAGCTGAACACAGTGCAGAGGTCGCACTACGTTAACTTGTAGCTTTAGCTGAACACTGTGCAGAGGTCACACTACACTAAAATATAAATAATGTAGCTGCCTGCGGTAGTGATAGTATCAGGAAAGCAACACCAACCTTCTACAGGTAGCTTTAGTTGAACATTGTGCAGAGGTCGCACTACACTAACTTGTAGCTTCAGCTGAACACAGTGCAGAGGTTGCACTACACTAACTTGTGGCTTTAGCTGAACACTGTGCAGAGGTCGCACTACACTAACATGTAAATAATGTAGCTGCCTGCGCTAGTGATAGGATCAGGAAAACAACACCAACCTTTTACAGGTAGCTTTAGCTGAACACTGTGCAGAGGTTGCACTACACTAATTTGTAGCTTTACCTGAACACAGTGCAGAGGTCGCACTACACTAATTTGTGGCTTTAGCTGAACACTGTGCAGAGGTCGCACTACACTAACGTGTAAATAATGTAGCTGCCTGCGGTAGTGATAGTATCAGGAAAACAACACCAACCTTCTACAGGTAGCTTTAGCTGAACACTGTGCAGAGGTCGCACTACACTAACTTGTAGCTTTAGCTGAACACAGTGCAGAGGTCGCACTACACTAACTTGTGGCTTTAGCTGAACACTGTGCAGAGGTCGCACTACACTAACGTGTAAAGAATGTAGATGCCTGCGGTAGTGATAGGATCAGGAAAACAACACCAACCTTCTACAGGTAGCTTTAGCTGAACACTGTGCAGAGGTTGCACTACACTAACTTGTAGCTTTAGCTGAACACAGTGCAGAGGTCGCACTACACTAACTTGTGGCTTTAGCTGAACACTGTGCAGAGGTCACACTACACTAACGTGTAAATAATGTAAATGCCTGCGGTAGTGATAGGATCAGGAAAACAACACCAACCTTCTACAGGTAGCTTTAGCTGAACACTGTGCAGAGGCTGCACTACACTAACTTGTAGCTTTACCTGAACACAGTGCAGAGGTCGCACTACACTAACTTGTGGCTTTAGCTGAACACTGTCCAGAGGTCGCACTACACTAACGTGCAAATAATGTAGCTGCCTGCGGTAGTGATAGTATCAGGAAAACAACACCAACCTTCTACAGGTAGCTTTAGCTGAACACTGTGCAGAGGTCGCACTACACTAGCTTTTAGCTTTAGCTGAACACTGTGCAGAGGTCGCACTACACTAACTTGTGGCTTTAGCTGAACACAGTGCAGAGGTCGCACTACACTAACTTGGAGCTTTAACTGAACACTGTGCAGAGGTCGCACCACACTAACTTGTAGCTTCAGCTGAACACAGTGCAGAGGTTGCACTACACTAACTTGTGGCTTTAGCTGAACACTGTGCAGAGGTCGCACTACACTAACATGTAAATAATGTAGCTGCCTGCGCTAGTGATAGGATCAGGAAAACAACACCAACCTTTTACAGGTAGCTTTAGCTGAACACTGTGCAGAGGTTGCACTACACTAATTTGTAGCTTTACCTGAACACAGTGCAGAGGTCGCACTACACTAATTTGTGGCTTTAGCTGAACACTGTGCAGAGGTCGCACTACACTAACGTGTAAATAATGTAGCTGCCTGCGGTAGTGATAGTATCAGGAAAACAACACCAACCTTCTACAGGTAGCTTTAGCTGAACACTGTGCAGAGGTCGCACTACACTAACTTGTAGCTTTAGCTGAACACAGTGCAGAGGTCGCACTACACTAACTTGTGGCTTTAGCTGAACACTGTGCAGAGGTCGCACTACACTAACGTGTAAAGAATGTAGATGCCTGCGGTAGTGATAGGATCAGGAAAACAACACCAACCTTCTACAGGTAGCTTTAGCTGAACACTGTGCAGAGGTTGCACTACACTAACTTGTAGCTTTAGCTGAACACAGTGCAGAGGTCGCACTACACTAACTTGTGGCTTTAGCTGAACACTGTGCAGAGGTCACACTACACTAACGTGTAAATAATGTAGATGCCTGCGGTAGTGATAGGATCAGGAAAACAACACCAACCTTCTACAGGTAGCTTTAGCTGAACACTGTGCAGAGGCTGCACTACACTAACTTGTAGCTTTACCTGAACACAGTGCAGAGGTCGCACTACACTAACTTGTGGCTTTAGCTGAACACTGTCCAGAGGTCGCACTACACTAACGTGCAAATAATGTAGCTGCCTGCGGTAGTGATAGTATCAGGAAAACAACACCAACCTTCTACAGGTAGCTTTAGCTGAACACTGTGCAGAGGTCGCACTACACTAGCTTTTAGCTTTAGCTGAACACTGTGCAGAGGTCGCACTACACTAACTTGTGGCTTTAGCTGAACACAGTGCAGAGGTCGCACTACACTAACTTGGAGCTTTAACTGAACACTGTGCAGAGGTCGCACCACACTAACTTGGAGCTTTAGCTGAACACTGTACAGAGGTAACACTACACTAACTTGTAGATTTAGCTGAACACTGTGCAGAGGTCGCACCACACTACCTTATAGCTTTAGCTGAACACTGTGCAGAGGTTGCACTACACTAACGTGTAAATAATGTAGATGCCTGCGGTAGTGATAGGATCAGGAAAACAACACCAACCTTCTACAGGTAGCTTTAGCTGAACACAGTGCAGAGGTCGCAATGCACTAACTTGTGGCTTTAGCTGAACACTGTGCAGAGGTCGCACTACACTAACGTGTAAATAATGTAGCTGCCTGCGGTAGTGATAGGATCAGGAAAACAACACCAACCTTTTACAGGTAGCTTTAGCTGAACACTGTGCAGAGGTTGCACTACACTAATTTGTAGCTTTACCTGAACACAGTGCAGAGGTCGCACTACACTAACTTGTGGCTTTAGCTGAACACTGTGCAGAGGTCGCACTACACTAACGTGTAAATAATGTAGCTGCCTGCGGTAGTGATAGTATCAGGAAAACAACACCAACCTTCTACAGGTAGCTTTAGCTGAACATTGTGTAGAGGTCGCATTACACTAACTTGTAGCTTTAGCTTAACACAGTGCTGAGGTTGCACTACACTAACTTGTGGCTTTAGCTGAACACGGTGCAGAGGTCACACTACACTAACAAGTCAATAATGTAGATGCCTGCGGTAGTGATAGGATCAGGAAAACAACACCAACCTTCTACAGGTAGCTTTAGCTGAACACTGTGCAGAGGTCGCACTACACTAATGTGTAAATAATGTAGCTGCCTGCGGTAGTGATAGGATCAGAAAAACACCACCATCTTTCTACAGGTAGCTTTAGTTGAACACTGTATAGAGGTTGCAATACACTAACGTGTAAATAATGTAGCTGCCTGTGGTAGTGATAGGATCAGGAAAACACCACCAACCTTCTACAGGTAGCTTTAGCTGAACACCGTGCAGAGGTCGCACTACACTAACATGTAAAAAATGTAGCTGTCTGCAGTAGTGATAGGATCAGGAAAACAACACCAAGCTTCTACAGGTAGCTTTAGCTGAACACTGTGCAGAGTTCGCTCTACACCAGGGGTTCTCAACTCCGGTCCTCAGGACCCACTAACAGGCCAGGTTTGCAAGATAACTGAAATACATCACAGGTGATATAATTTGCTGCTCAGTGATTGCAGTATTCTAGTCTACATCTCCCCAAGGTAAAACATAAAATCTGGCCTGTTGGTGGGTCCTGAGGACTGGAGTTGAGAACCACTGCACTACACTAACGTGTAAATAATGTAGCTTCCTGCGGTAGTGTTAGGATCAGGATTACACCACCATCCTTCTACAGATAGCTTTAGTTGGACACTGTACAGAGGTTGCAATACACTAACATGTAAATAATGTAGCTGCCTGCGGTAGTGATAGGATCAGGAAAACACCACTAACCTTCTACAGGTAGCTTTAGCTGAACACTGTGCAGAGGTCGCACTACACAAACTTGTAGCTTTAGCTGAACAGGGTGCAGAGGTCGCAATACACTAACTTGGAGCTTTAGCTGAACACTGTGCAGAGGTCGCACTACACTAACTTGTAGCTTTAGCTGAACACTGTGCAGAGGTCGCACTACACTAACTTGGAGCTTTAACTGAACACTGTGCAGAGGTCGCACTACACTAACGTGGAGCTTTAGCTGAACACTGTACAGAGGTCACACTACACTAACTTGTAGATTTAGCTGAACACTGTGCAGAGGTCGCACTACACTAACTTATAGCTTTAGCTGAACACTGTGCAGAGGTTGCACTACACTAACGTGTAAATAATGTAGCTGCCTGCGGTAGTGATAGGATCAGGAAAACACCACCATCCTTCTACAGGTAGCTTTAGTTGAACACTGTACAGAGGTCGCAATATACTAACGTGTAAATAATGTAGCTGCCTGCAGTAGTGATAGAATCAGGAAAACACCACCAACCTTCTACAGGTAGCTTTAGCTGAACACTGTGCAGAGGTCGCACTACACTAACTTGTGGCTTTAGCTGAACACTGTGCAGAGGTCGCACTACACTAATGTGTAAATAATGTAGCTGCCTGCGGTAGTGATAGGATCAGGAAAACACCACCATCCTTCTACAGGTAGCTTTAGCTGAACACTGTGCAGAGGTCGCACTACACTAACGTGTAAATAATGTAGCTACCTGCGGTAGTGATAGGATCAGAAAAACAACACCAACCTTCTACAGGTAGCTTTAGCTGAACACTGTGCAGAGGTCGCACTACACTAACTTGTGGCTTTAGCTGAACACTGTGCAGAGGTCGCACTACACTAATGTGTAAATAATGTAGCTGCCTGCGGTAGTGATAGGATCAGGAAAACAACACCAAGCTTCTACAGGTAGCTTTAGCTGAACACTGTGCAGAGGTCGCACTCACTAACGTGTAAATAATGTAGCTGCCTGCGGTAGTGATAGGATCAGGAAAACACCACCATCCTTCTACAGGTAGCTTTAGTTGAACACTGTACAAAGGTTGCAATACACTAACGTGTAAATAATGTAGCTGCCTGCGGTAGTGATAGGATCAGGAAAACACCACCAACCTTCTACAGGTAGCTTTAGCTGAACACTGTGCATAGGTCGCACTACACTAACTTATAGCTTTAGCTGAACACAGTGCAGAGGTCGCACTACACTAACTTGTGGATTTAGCCTAACACTGTGCAGAGGTCGCACTACACTAATGTGTAAATAATGTAGCTGCCTGCGGTAGTGATAGGATCAGGAAAACACCACCAACCTTCTACAGGTAGCTTTAGCTGAACACTGTGCAGAGATCGCACTACACTAACTTGTGGCTTTAGCTGAACACTGTGCAGAGGCCGCACTACACTAACGTGTAAATAATGTAGCTGCCTGCGGTAGTGATAGGATCAGGAAAACAACACCAACCTTCTACAGGTAGCTTTAGCTGAACACTGTGTAGAGGTCGCACTACACTAACTTGTAGCTTTAGCTGAACACAGAGCAGAGTTCGCACTACAGTAACTTGTGGCTTTAGCTGAACACTGTGCAGAGGTCCCACTACCCTAACGTGTAAATAATGTACCTGCCTGCGGTAGTGATAGGATCAGAAAAACACCACCATCCTTCTACAGGTAGCTTTAATTGAACACTCTACAGAGGTTGCAATACACTAACGTGTAAATAATGTAGCTGCCTGTGGTAGTGATAGGATCAGGAAAACACCCCCAACCTTCTACAGGTAGCTTTAGCTGAACACCGTGCAGAGGTCGCACTACACTAACATGTAAAAAATGTAGCTGCCTAGCCTCCCGTCTCTATCCATTGTTGCCATCAGTAATTGATTCCGACCAAACAGGTTTTATGCCCAAGAGGTCCACTGACGTAAATCTCAGGAGACTTTTCACTAACATCCATACCCAGCATCATAATTCGGGGACAAGGGCCATAGCTCTATTGGACATAGAAAAGGCCTTTGACACAGTGGAATGGCCCTTTCTGTGGGAGACTCTCCGAAGAATGGGCTTCCCATTAAAATTCATTTCGTGGCTACAGGTGATATACAAGTGCCCCACCTCTTCGATTCGACTTGGCTCCAAATTATCATCTCCCTTCGAATTGTTTAGGGGAACTAGGCAGGGCTGCCCCCTCTCTCCGGCCTTGTTTGCCTTAGCCATTGAGCCAGTTGCTGAAGCCCTACGTACATCGCCCCACATTAAGGGGCTGCGTATTGGCTTGCTGGAAGAGAGGGTAGCCCTGTACGCTGATGATATGGTCCTTTTTCTCGCAGATGCTGGCCCGTCGCTCCAGGGTGCACTATCGGTCCTAGACACATTCCTAGAAATTCCGACAACGGATTTTGTTGTCGGAAAATTTTATATCCTGCTCTCAAACTTTGTGTGTCGGAAAATCCGATGGAAAATGTCCGATGGAGCCCACACACGGTCGGAATTTCCGACAACACGCTCCAATCGGACATTTTCCATCGGAAAATCCGACCGTGTGTACGGGGCATAACTTGTAGATTTAGCTGAACACTGTGCAGAGGTCGCACTACACTAACTTATAGCTTTAGCTGAACACTGTGCAGAGGTTGAACTACACTACCGTGTAAAAATTGTAGCTGCCTGCGGTAGTGATAGTATCAGGAAAACAACACCAACCTTCTACAGGTAGCTTTAGCTGAACACTGTGCAGAGGTCGCACTACATTAACTTGTAGCTTTAGCTGAACACAGTGCAGAGGTCGCACTACACTAACTTGTGGCTTTAGCTGAACACTGTGCAGAGGTTGCACTACACTAACGTGTAAATAATGTAGATGCCTGCGGTAGTGATAGGATCAGGAAAACAACACCAACCTTCTACAGGTAGCTTTAGCTGAACACTGTGCAGAGGTCGCACTACACTAACTTGTAGCTTTAGCTGAACACAGTGCAGAGGTCGCACTACGTTAACTTGTAGCTTTAGCTGAACACTGTGCAGAGGTCACACTACACTAAAATATAAATAATGTAGCTGCCTGCGGTAGTGATAGTATCAGGAAAGCAACACCAACCTTCTACAGGTAGCTTTAGTTGAACACTGTGCAGAGGTCGCACTACACTAACTTGTAGCTTCAGCTGAACACAGTGCAGAGGTCGCACTACACTAACGTGTAAATAATGTAGCTGCCTGCGGTAGTGATAGTATCAGGTAAACAACACCAACCTTCTACAGGTAGCTTTAGCTGAACACTGTACAAAGGTCGCAATACACTACTGTGTAAATAATGTAGCTGCCTGCTGTAGTGATAGGATCAGGAAAACACCACCAACCTTCTACAGGTAGCTTTAGCTGAACACTATGCAGAGGTCGCAGTACACTAACTTGTAGCTTTAGCTGAACACAGTGCAGAGGTCGCACTACACTAACTTGTGGCTTTAGCTGAACACTGTGTAGAGGTCGCACTACACTAACGTGTAAATAATGTAGATGCCTGCGGTAGTGATAGGATCAGGAAAACAACACCAACCTTCTACAGGTAGCTTTAGCTGAACACCGTGCAGAGGTCGCACTACACTAACATGTAAAAAATGTAGCTGCCTAGCCTCCCGTCTCTATCCATTGTTGCCATCAGTAATTGATTCCGACCAAACAGGTTTTATGCCCAAGAGGTCCACTGACGTAAATCTCAGGAGACTTTTCACTAACATCCATACCCAGCATCATAATTCGGGGACAAGGGCCATAGCTCTATTGGACATAGAAAAGGCCTTTGACACAGTGGAATGGCCCTTTCTGTGGGAGACTCTCCGAAGAATGGGCTTCCCATTAAAATTCATTTCGTGGCTACAGGTGATATACAAGTGCCCCACCTCTTCGATTCGACTTGGCTCCAAATTATCATCTCCCTTCGAATTGTTTAGGGGAACTAGGCAGGGCTGCCCCCTCTCTCCGGCCTTGTTTGCCTTAGCCATTGAGCCAGTTGCTGAAGCCCTACGTACATCGCCCCACATTAAGGGGCTGCGTATTGGCTTGCTGGAAGAGAGGGTAGCCCTGTACGCTGATGATATGGTCCTTTTTCTCGCAGATGCTGGCCCGTCGCTCCAGGGTGCACTATCGGTCCTAGACACATTCCTAGAAATTCCGACAACGGATTTTGTTGTCGGAAAATTTTATATCCTGCTCTCAAACTTTGTGTGTCGGAAAATCCGATGGAAAATGTCCGATGGAGCCCACACACGGTCGGAATTTCCGACAACACGCTCCAATCGGACATTTTCCATCGGAAAATCCGACCGTGTGTACGGGGCATAACTTGTAGATTTAGCTGAACACTGTGCAGAGGTCGCACTACACTAACTTATAGCTTTAGCTGAACACTGTGCAGAGGTTGAACTA
Source organism: Lithobates septentrionalis (assembly GCA_037952835.1). Lineage (NCBI taxonomy): Eukaryota > Metazoa > Chordata > Amphibia > Anura > Ranidae > Lithobates > Lithobates septentrionalis. The sequence goes on from JBBDGP010000553.1 coordinate 1,037,971, forward strand.
CACTACCGTGTAAAAATTGTAGCTGCCTGCGGTAGTGATAGTATCAGGAAAACAACACCAACCTTCTACAGGTAGCTTTAGCTGAACACTGTGCAGAGGTCGCACTACATTAACTTGTAGCTTTAGCTGAACACAGTGCAGAGGTCGCACTACACTAACTTGTGGCTTTAGCTGAACACTGTGCAGAGGTTGCACTACACTAACGTGTAAATAATGTAGATGCCTGCGGTAGTGATAGGATCAGGAAAACAACACCAACCTTCTACAGGTAGCTTTAGCTGAACACTGTGCAGAGGTCGCACTACACTAACTTGTAGCTTTAGCTGAACACAGTGCAGAGGTCGCACTACGTTAACTTGTAGCTTTAGCTGAACACTGTGCAGAGGTCACACTACACTAAAATATAAATAATGTAGCTGCCTGCGGTAGTGATAGTATCAGGAAAGCAACACCAACCTTCTACAGGTAGCTTTAGTTGAACACTGTGCAGAGGTCGCACTACACTAACTTGTAGCTTCAGCTGAACACAGTGCAGAGGTCGCACTACACTAACGTGTAAATAATGTAGCTGCCTGCGGTAGTGATAGTATCAGGTAAACAACACCAACCTTCTACAGGTAGCTTTAGCTGAACACTGTACAAAGGTCGCAATACACTACTGTGTAAATAATGTAGCTGCCTGCTGTAGTGATAGGATCAGGAAAACACCACCAACCTTCTACAGGTAGCTTTAGCTGAACACTATGCAGAGGTCGCAGTACACTAACTTGTAGCTTTAGCTGAACACAGTGCAGAGGTCGCACTACACTAACTTGTGGCTTTAGCTGAACACTGTGTAGAGGTCGCACTACACTAACGTGTAAATAATGTAGATGCCTGCGGTAGTGATAGGATCAGGAAAACAACACCAACCTTCTACCCGTAGCTTTAGCCGAACACTGTGCAGAGGCTGCACTACACTAACTTGTAGCTTTACCTGAACACAATGCAGAGGTCGCACTACACTAACTTGTGGCTTTAGCTGAACACTGTGCAGAGGTCGCACTACACTAATGTGTAAATAATGTAGCTGCTTGCGGTAGTGATAGTATCAGGAAAACAACAGCAACTTTCTACAGGTAGCTTTAGCTGAACACTGTGCAGAGGTCGCACTACACTAACTTGTAGCTTTAGCTGAACACAGTGCAGAGGTCGCACTACACTAACTTGTGGCTTTAGCTGAACACTGTGCAGAGGTCGCACTACACTAACGTGTAAATAATGTAGCTGCCTGCGGTAGTGATAGTATCAGGAAAACAACACCAACCTTCTACAGGTAGCTTTAGCTGAACACTGTGCAGAGGTCGCACTACACTAACTTGTAGCTTTAGCTGAACACAGTGCAGAGGTCGCACTACACTAACTTGTGGCTTTAGCTGAACACTGTGCAGAGGTCGCACTACACTAACGTGTAAATAATGTAGCTGCCTGTGGTAGTGATAGGATCAGGAAAACACCACCAACCTTCTACAGTTAGCTTTAGTTGAACACTGTACAGAGGTCGCAATACACTACTGTGTAAATAATGTAGCTGCCTGCTGTAGTGATAGGATCAGGAAAAAACCACCAACCTTCTACAGGTAGCTTTAGCTGAACACTGTGCAAAGGTTGCACTACACTAACTTGTAGCTTTACCTGAACACAGTGCAGAGGTCGCACTACACTAACTTGTGGCTTTAGCTGAACACTGTGCAGAGGTCGCACTACACTAACGTGTAAATAATGTAGATGCCTGCGGTAGTGATAGGATCAGGAAAACAACACCAACCTTCTACAGGTAGCTTTAGCTGAACACTGTGCAGAGGTCGCACTACACTAACTTGTAGCTTTAGCTGAACACAGTGCAGAGGTTGCACTACACTAACTTGTGGCTTTAGCTGAACACTGTGCAGAGGTCGCACTACACTAACGTGTAAATAATGTAGATGCCTGCGGTAGTGATAGGATCAGGAAAACAACACCAACCTTCTACAGGTAGCTTTAGCTGAACACTGTTCAGAGGCTGCACTACACTAACTTGTAGCTTTACCTGAACACAGTGCAGAGGTCGCACTACACTAACTTGTGGCTTTAGCTGAACACTGTGCAGAGGTCGCACTACACTAACGTGTAAATAATGTAGCTGCCTGCGGTAGTGATAGTATCAGGAAAACAACACCAACCTTCTACAGGTAGCTTTAGCTGAACACTGTGCAGAGGTCGCACTACACTAACTTGTAGCTTTAGCTGAACACAGTGCAGAGGTCGCACTACACTAACTTGTGGCTTTAGCTGAACACTGTGCAGAGGTCGCACTACACTAACTTGGAGCTTTAACTGAACACTGTGCAGAGGTCGCACCACACTAACTTGGAGCTTTAGCTGAACACTGTACAGACGTAACACAACACTAACTTGTAGATTTAGCTGAACACTGTGCAGAGGTCGCACTACACTAACTTATAGCTTTAGCTGAACACTGTGCAGAGGTTGCACTACACTAACGTGTAAATAATGTAGATGCCTGCTGTAGTGATAGGATCAGGAAAACAACACCAACCTTCTACAGGTAGCTTTAGCTGAACACTGTGCAGAGGTCGCACTACACTAACTTGTAGCTTTAGCTGAACACAGTGCAGAGGTCGCACTACGTTAACTTGTAGCTTTAGCTGAACACTGTGCAGAGGTCACACTACACTAAAATATAAATAATGTAGCTGCCTGCGGTAGTGATAGTATCAGGAAAGCAACACCAACCTTCTACAGGTAGCTTTAGTTGAACATTGTGCAGAGGTCGCACTACACTAACTTGTAGCTTCAGCTGAACACAGTGCAGAGGTTGCACTACACTAACTTGTGGCTTTAGCTGAACACTGTGCAGAGGTCGCACTACACTAACATGTAAATAATGTAGCTGCCTGCGCTAGTGATAGGATCAGGAAAACAACACCAACCTTTTACAGGTAGCTTTAGCTGAACACTGTGCAGAGGTTGCACTACACTAATTTGTAGCTTTACCTGAACACAGTGCAGAGGTCGCACTACACTAATTTGTGGCTTTAGCTGAACACTGTGCAGAGGTCGCACTACACTAACGTGTAAATAATGTAGCTGCCTGCGGTAGTGATAGGATCAGGAAAACAACACCAACCTTCTACAGGTAGCTTTAGCTGAACACTGTGCAGAGGTCGCACTACACTAATTTGTAGCTTTAGCTGAACACAGTGCAGAGGTCGCACTACACTAACTTGTGGCTTTAGCTGAACACTGTGCAGAGGTCGCACTACACTAACGTGTAAAGAATGTAGATGCCTGCGGTAGTGATAGGATCAGGAAAACAACACCAACCTTCTACAGGTAGCTTTAGCTGAACACTGTGCAGAGGTTGCACTACACTAACTTGTAGCTTTAGCTGAACACAGTGCAGAGGTCGCACTACACTAACTTGTGGCTTTAGCTGAACACTGTGCAGAGGTCACACTACACTAACGTGTAAATAATGTAGATGCCTGCGGTAGTGATAGGATCAGGAAAACAACACCAACCTTCTACAGGTAGCTTTAGCTGAACACTGTGCAGAGGCTGCACTACACTAACTTGTAGCTTTACCTGAACACAGTGCAGAGGTCGCACTACACTAACTTGTGGCTTTAGCTGAACACTGTCCAGAGGTCGCACTACACTAACGTGCAAATAATGTAGCTGCCTGCGGTAGTGATAGTATCAGGAAAACAACACCAACCTTCTACAGGTAGCTTTAGCTGAACACTGTGCAGAGGTCGCACTACACTAGCTTTTAGCTTTAGCTGAACACTGTGCAGAGGTCGCACTACACTAACTTGTGGCTTTAGCTGAACACAGTGCAGAGGTCGCACTACACTAACTTGGAGCTTTAACTGAACACTGTGCAGAGGTCGCACCACACTAACTTGTAGCTTCAGCTGAACACAGTGCAGAGGTTGCACTACACTAACTTGTGGCTTTAGCTGAACACTGTGCAGAGGTCGCACTACACTAACATGTAAATAATGTAGCTGCCTGCGCTAGTGATAGGATCAGGAAAACAACACCAACCTTTTACAGGTAGCTTTAGCTGAACACTGTGCAGAGGTTGCACTACACTAATTTGTAGCTTTACCTGAACACAGTGCAGAGGTCGCACTACACTAATTTGTGGCTTTAGCTGAACACTGTGCAGAGGTCGCACTACACTAACGTGTAAATAATGTAGCTGCCTGCGGTAGTGATAGTATCAGGAAAACAACACCAACCTTCTACAGGTAGCTTTAGCTGAACACTGTGCAGAGGTCGCACTACACTAACTTGTAGCTTTAGCTGAACACAGTGCAGAGGTCGCACTACACTAACTTGTGGCTTTAGCTGAACACTGTGCAGAGGTCGCACTACACTAACGTGTAAAGAATGTAGATGCCTGCGGTAGTGATAGGATCAGGAAAACAACACCAACCTTCTACAGGTAGCTTTAGCTGAACACTGTGCAGAGGTTGCACTACACTAACTTGTAGCTTTAGCTGAACACAGTGCAGAGGTCGCACTACACTAACTTGTGGCTTTAGCTGAACACTGTGCAGAGGTCACACTACACTAACGTGTAAATAATGTAGATGCCTGCGGTAGTGATAGGATCAGGAAAACAACACCAACCTTCTACAGGTAGCTTTAGCTGAACACTGTGCAGAGGCTGCACTACACTAACTTGTAGTTTTACCTGAACACAGTGCAGAGGTCGCACTACACTAACTTGTGGCTTTAGCTGAACACTGTCCAGAGGTCGCACTACACTAACGTGCAAATAATGTAGCTGCCTGCGGTAGTGATAGTATCAGGAAAACAACACCAACCTTCTACAGGTAGCTTTAGCTGAACACTGTGCAGAGGTCGCACTACACTAGCTTTTAGCTTTAGCTGAACACTGTGCAGAGGTCGCACTACACTAACTTGTGGCTTTAGCTGAACACAGTGCAGAGGTCGCACTACACTAACTTGGAGCTTTAACTGAACACTGTGCAGAGGTCGCACCACACTAACTTGGAGCTTTAGCTGAACACTGTACAGAGGTAACACTACACTAACTTGTAGATTTAGCTGAACACTGTGCAGAGGTCGCACCACACTACCTTATAGCTTTAGCTGAACACTGTGCAGAGGTTGCACTACACTAACGTGTAAATAATGTAGATGCCTGCGGTAGTGATAGGATCAGGAAAACAACACCAACCTTCTACAGGTAGCTTTAGCTGAACACAGTGCAGAGGTCGCAATGCACTAACTTGTGGCTTTAGCTGAACACTGTGCAGAGGTCGCACTACACTAACGTGTAAATAATGTAGCTGCCTGCGGTAGTGATAGGATCAGGAAAACAACACCAACCTTTTACAGGTAGCTTTAGCTGAACACTGTGCAGAGGTTGCACTACACTAATTTGTAGCTTTACCTGAACACAGTGCAGAGGTCGCACTACACTAACTTGTGGCTTTAGCTGAACACTGTGCAGAGGTCGCACTACACTAACGTGTAAATAATGTAGCTGCCTGCGGTAGTGATAGTATCAGGAAAACAACACCAACCTTCTACAGGTAGCTTTAGCTGAACATTGTGTAGAGGTCGCATTACACTAACTTGTAGCTTTAGCTTAACACAGTGCTGAGGTTGCACTACACTAACTTGTGGCTTTAGCTGAACACGGTGCAGAGGTCACACTACACTAACAAGTCAATAATGTAGATGCCTGCGGTAGTGATAGGATCAGGAAAACAACACCAACCTTCTACAGGTAGCTTTAGCTGAACACTGTGCAGAGGTCGCACTACACTAATGTGTAAATAATGTAGCTGCCTGCGGTAGTGATAGGATCAGAAAAACACCACCATCTTTCTACAGGTAGCTTTAGTTGAACACTGTATAGAGGTTGCAATACACTAACGTGTAAATAATGTAGCTGCCTGTGGTAGTGATAGGATCAGGAAAACACCACCAACCTTCTACAGGTAGCTTTAGCTGAACACCGTGCAGAGGTCGCACTACACTAACATGTAAAAAATGTAGCTGTCTGCAGTAGTGATAGGATCAGGAAAACAACACCAAGCTTCTACAGGTAGCTTTAGCTGAACACTGTGCAGAGTTCGCTCTACACCAGGGGTTCTCAACTCCGGTCCTCAGGACCCACTAACAGGCCAGGTTTGCAAGATAACTGAAATACATCACAGGTGATATAATTTGCTGCTCAGTGATTGCAGTATTCTAGTCTACATCTCCCCAAGGTAAAACATAAAATCTGGCCTGTTGGTGGGTCCTGAGGACTGGAGTTGAGAACCACTGCACTACACTAACGTGTAAATAATGTAGCTTCCTGCGGTAGTGTTAGGATCAGGATTACACCACCATCCTTCTACAGATAGCTTTAGTTGGACACTGTACAGAGGTTGCAATACACTAACATGTAAATAATGTAGCTGCCTGCGGTAGTGATAGGATCAGGAAAACACCACTAACCTTCTACAGGTAGCTTTAGCTGAACACTGTGCAGAGGTCGCACTACACAAACTTGTAGCTTTAGCTGAACAGGGTGCAGAGGTCGCAATACACTAACTTGGAGCTTTAGCTGAACACTGTGCAGAGGTCGCACTACACTAACTTGTAGCTTTAGCTGAACACTGTGCAGAGGTCGCACTGCACTAACTTGGAGCTTTAACTGAACACTGTGCAGAGGTCGCACTACACTAACGTGGAGCTTTAGCTGAACACTGTACAGAGGTCACACTACACTAACTTGTAGATTTAGCTGAACACTGTGCAGAGGTCGCACTACACTAACTTATAGCTTTAGCTGAACACTGTGCAGAGGTTGCACTACACTAACGTGTAAATAATGTAGCTGCCTGCGGTAGTGATAGGATCAGGAAAACACCACCATCCTTCTACAGGTAGCTTTAGTTGAACACTGTACAGAGGTCGCAATATACTAACGTGTAAATAATGTAGCTGCCTGCAGTAGTGATAGAATCAGGAAAACACCACCAACCTTCTACAGGTAGCTTTAGCTGAACACTGTGCAGAGGTCGCACTACACTAACTTGTGGCTTTAGCTGAACACTGTGCAGAGGTCGCACTACACTAATGTGTAAATAATGTAGCTGCCTGCGGTAGTGATAGGATCAGGAAAACACCACCATCCTTCTACAGGTAGCTTTAGCTGAACACTGTGCAGAGGTCGCACTACACTAACGTGTAAATAATGTAGCTACCTGCGGTAGTGATAGGATCAGAAAAACAACACCAACCTTCTACAGGTAGCTTTAGCTGAACACTGTGCAGAGGTCGCACTACACTAACTTGTGGCTTTAGCTGAACACTGTGCAGAGGTCGCACTACACTAATGTGTAAATAATGTAGCTGCCTGCGGTAGTGATAGGATCAGGAAAACAACACCAAGCTTCTACAGGTAGCTTTAGCTGAACACTGTGCAGAGGTCGCACTCACTAACGTGTAAATAATGTAGCTGCCTGCGGTAGTGATAGGATCAGGAAAACACCACCATCCTTCTACAGGTAGCTTTAGTTGAACACTGTACAAAGGTTGCAATACACTAACGTGTAAATAATGTAGCTGCCTGCGGTAGTGATAGGATCAGGAAAACACCACCAACCTTCTACAGGTAGCTTTAGCTGAACACTGTGCATAGGTCGCACTACACTAACTTATAGCTTTAGCTGAACACAGTGCAGAGGTCGCACTACACTAACTTGTGGATTTAGCCTAACACTGTGCAGAGGTCGCACTACACTAATGTGTAAATAATGTAGCTGCCTGCGGTAGTGATAGGATCAGGAAAACACCACCAACCTTCTACAGGTAGCTTTAGCTGAACACTGTGCAGAGATCGCACTACACTAACTTGTGGCTTTAGCTGAACACTGTGCAGAGGCCGCACTACACTAACGTGTAAATAATGTAGCTGCCTGCGGTAGTGATAGGATCAGGAAAACAACACCAACCTTCTACAGGTAGCTTTAGCTGAACACTGTGTAGAGGTCGCACTACACTAACTTGTAGCTTTAGCTGAACACAGAGCAGAGTTCGCACTACAGTAACTTGTGGCTTTAGCTGAACACTGTGCAGAGGTCCCACTACACTAACGTGTAAATAATGTACCTGCCTGCGGTAGTGATAGGATCAGAAAAACACCACCATCCTTCTACAGGTAGCTTTAATTGAACACTCTACAGAGGTTGCAATACACTAACGTGTAAATAATGTAGCTGCCTGTGGTAGTGATAGGATCAGGAAAACACCCCCAACCTTCTACAGGTAGCTTTAGCTGAACACCGTGCAGAGGTCGCACTACACTAACATGTAAAAAATGTAGCTGCCTAGCCTCCCGTCTCTATCCATTGTTGCCATCAGTAATTGATTCCGACCAAACAGGTTTTATGCCCAAGAGGTCCACTGACGTAAATCTCAGGAGACTTTTCACTAACATCCATACCCAGCATCATAATTCGGGGACAAGGGCCATAGCTCTATTGGACATAGAAAAGGCCTTTGACACAGTGGAATGGCCCTTTCTGTGGGAGACTCTCCGAAGAATGGGCTTCCCATTAAAATTCATTTCGTGGCTACAGGTGATATACAAGTGCCCCACCTCTTCGATTCGACTTGGCTCCAAATTATCATCTCCCTTCGAATTGTTTAGGGGAACTAGGCAGGGCTGCCCCCTCTCTCCGGCCTTGTTTGCCTTAGCCATTGAGCCAGTTGCTGAAGCCCTACGTACATCGCCCCACATTAAGGGGCTGCGTATTGGCTTGCTGGAAGAGAGGGTAGCCCTGTACGCTGATGATATGGTCCTTTTTCTCGCAGATGCTGGCCCGTCGCTCCAGGGTGCACTATCGGTCCTAGACACATTCTCTGAGGTGATGGGTCTTCGGGTCAATTGGTCAAAATCCACCCTATTCCCCATAGATCAGGAAGAAAAAAACACCTCTCCCCCTGACAGCCCGTTGAGATGGGTAGACACCTTCAAATATCTTGGGGTCCAGATCTCTGCCCATGCCCAAGATTTCATTAAACTAAACCTTGACCCAGTGGTGGGGGATATGAAACCTAAACTCAAATCATGGAGCAATCTACCCTTATCGGTTTGGGGTAGAGTTAATCTCCTCAAAATGAAAATTATTCCCAAATTTACTTACCTCTTTCGCCACTCCCCGCAGTGGATCCCCAAATCATTCTTTACCAAACTTAACCAAAAATTTTCAGACTTCTTGTGGGGCCCCACCCCACCCAGATATAAACTGTCTACCTTGATGAGGCCTACATCACAGGGAGGCATGGCTTTCCCAGATTGCTATAAATATTTCCTGGCCTCTCAGTTAGTGACAGTGGTCTGGTGGTTAGTCCCTGACAAAACTAACGCGGCCTCAGCTTTGGAAGCTATGGTGGTGGGTTCCTGGGAGACCCTTCAGCTTTTAATCCATAGAGGTCCACGCGCCCTGCACCCACTAACCCCCTCCATGCACACTACTTTGCGAGCATGGCGAATAGGTCTTATTATTGGTAAATACAACCGCTCTGAACTTTCCCCCAACGCCCCGCTATGGTCAAACCCCAATCTACCACATATCTTTAAGCTCACAGACCCCCAATTATGGACTAAATATGGTATTAAATTAATATCACAAGTTGTGTCACAGACCTCGTTGCTTTCTTTTGCCCAGTTATCTTCAATGTACAACCTACCGAAACACTACCAGTTCCGTTATTTTCAGCTAGCACACGCATTTGCGGCTCAATTTCCCCACGCATCTTGCATCCTGACTCAATCCGAGCTGGAGAAGATGCTCAGATCCGGTTGCGCTGAGAAGCCTACATCACGTTTGTACGCGCACCTGATGTTTGTGTCCCTGCCACCTCTGGATGGGCTCTGGTCCCGTTGGCAACGCGATATTCCTGCGTTGGATAATGATGACTGGGATGACGTCTGGGATTTCCCCTTCAGGTCACTTGTTTCCATAAGAGACAGAGTAGTACAATTTAAAATTGTTCATAGGGCCTATTTTACCCCACATAGATTACACTTGATGAACCCTCAGCATTCTTCGGAATGCTGGAGATGTGGTCTATCCCCAGAAGACTTCGCACACATCTTCTGGCACTGCCCAAAAATACAGCAATATTGGGGAGAGGTACTTGACTTGACTAACAAGGTGGCTTCAACTAATTTATCACCGCTGATGGAGATATGCATACTGGGTTTACTAGAAAATATTGTTCCAACCATAGCCAAACGCACGTTGACCAGTTTACTACTCTTCTATGCCAGGAAGTGTATCGCAATGCAGTGGAAAAAACCTAACCCCCCATCAATTACACAGTGGAAACGTTTGGTCAATGAGAACCTCCCGCTATACAAAGACACATATGCTAACAGAAGTTGTCCTTTGAAATTTGACAAGGTCTGGCGTAAATGGATGGAGGTGTTGAATATTTCACAATGAACACAGATTTACAATAGTCCTCAGGTTAATGTACTGATTAAAATATTGTGTCTCTAGGCTCAGCTATCTGAAATTTCAGGCTTAATTTGTTATTGTATTTAACTTATTAATTCCTTCTGAGGAGGACCATCTGCATACCTAGAATGCTGTTATTTAACCTAGCAACTCACGCTGTCAAATGTTCTATTTAATCTGGCGCGGTCTTGATGTACTGTAGCAACCATGTGTTATTGTGTTGTTTGTCTCAAAAATCTTAATAAAAATAAATTAAAAAAAAAAAAAAAAAATGTAGCTGCCTGCGGTAGTGATAGGATCAGAAAAACACCACCATCCTTCTACAGGTAGCTTTAGTTGAACACTGTACAGAGGTTGCAATACACTAACGTGTAAATAATGTAGCTGCCTGTGGTAGTGATAGGATCAGGAAAACACCACCAACCTTCTACAGGTAGCTTTAGCTGAACACCGTGCAGAGGTCGCACTACACTAACATGTAAAAAATGTAGCTGCCTGCGGTAGTGATAGGATCAGGAAAACAACACCAACCTTCTACAGGTAGCTTTAGCTGAACACTGTGCAGAGGTCGCACTACACTAAATTGTAGCTTTAGCTGATCACAGTGCAGAGGTCGCACTACACTAACTTGTGGCTTTAGCTGAACACTGTGCAGAGGTCGCACTACACTAACATGTAAATAATGTAGCTGCCTGCGGTAGTGATAGGATCAGGAAAACAACACCAAGCTTCTACAGGTAGCTTTAGCTGAACACTGTGCAGAGGTCGCACTACACTAACGTGTAAATAATGTAGCTGCCTGCGGTAGTGATAGGATCAGGATTACATCACAATCCTTCTATGGTAGCTTTAGTTGAATACTGTACAGAGGTTGCAATACACTAACATGTAAATAATGTAGCTGCCTGCGGTAGTGATAGGATCAGGAAAACACCACTAACCTTCTACAGGTAGCTTTAGCTGAACACTGTGCAGAGGTCGCACTACACTAACTTGTAGCTTTAGCTGAACACAGTGCAGAGGTCGCACTACACTAACTTGTGGCTTTAGCTGAACACAGTGCAGAGGATGCACTACACTAACTTGTGGCTTTAGCTGAACACTGTGCAGAGGTCGCACTACACTAACGTGTAAATAATGTAGCTGCCTGCAGAAGTGATAGGATCAGGAAAACAACACCAAGCTTCTACAGGTAGCTTTAGCTGAACACTATGCAGAGGTCGCACTACACTAACGTGTAAATAATGTAGCTGCCTGCGGTAGTGATAGGATCAAGATTACACCACCATCCCTAAACAGGTAGCTTTAGTTGAACACTGTACAGAGGTTGCAATACATTAACGTGTAAATAATGTAGCTGCCTGCGATAGTGATAGGATCAGGATTACACCACCAACCTTCTACAGGTAGCTTTAGCTGAACACTGTGCAGAGGTCGCACTACACTAACTTGTAGCTTTAGCTGAACACAGTGCAGAGGTCGCACTACACTAACTTGTGGCTTTAGCTGAACACTGTGCAGAGGTCGCACTACACTAACTTGTAAAAAATGTAGCTGCCTGCGGTAGTGATAGGATCAGGAAAACAACACCAAGCTTTTACAGGTAGCTTTAGCTGAACACTGTGCAGAGGTCACACTACACTAACGTGTAAATAATGTAGCTGCCTGCGGTAGTAATAGGATCAGGAAAACACCACCAACCTTCTACAGGTAGCTTTAGCTGAACACTGAGTAGAGGTCGCACTACACTAACTTGTAGCTTTAGCTGAACACAGTGCAGAGGTCGCACTACACTAACTTGTGGCTTTAGCTGAACACTGTGTAGAGGTCGCACTACACTAATGTGTAAATAATGTAGCTGCCTGTGGTAGTGATAGGATCAGGAAAACAACACCAACCTTCTACAGGTAGCTTTAGCTGAACACTGTGCAGAGGTCGCACTACACTAACTTGTAGCTTTAGCTGAACACTGTGCAGAGGTCGCACTACACTAACGTGTAAATAATGTAGCTGCCTGCGGTAGTGATAGGATCAGGAAAACAACACCAACCTTCTACAGGTAGCTTTAGCTGAACACTGTGCAGAGGTCGCACTACACTAACGTGTAAATAATGTAGCTGCCTGCGGTAGTGATAGGATCAGGAAAACACCACCATCCTTCTACAGGTAGCTTTAGTTGAACAATGTACAAAGGTTGCAATACACTAACGTGTAAATAATGTAGCTGCCCGGGGTAGTGATAGGATCAGGAAAGCACCACCAACCTTCTACAGGTAGCTTTAGCTGAACACTGTGCAGAGGTCGCACTACACTAACGTGTAAATAATGTAGCTGCCTGCGGTAGTGATAGGATCAGTATTACACCACCATCCTTCTACAGGTAGCTTTAGTTGAATACTCTACAGAGGTTGCAATACACTAACATGTAAATAATGTAGCTGCCTGCGGTAGTGATAGGATCAGGAAAACGCCACCAACCTTCTACAGGTAGCTTTAGCTGATCACTGTGCAGAGGTCACACTACACTAACTTGTAGCTTTAACTGAACACAGTGCAGAGGTCGCACTACACTAACTTGTGGCTGTAGCTGAACACTGTGCAGAGGTCGCACTACACTAACGTGTAAATAATGTAGCTGCCTGCGGTAGTGGTAGGATCAGGAAAACAACACCAAGCTTCTACAGGTAGCTTAAGCTGAACACTGTGCAGAGGTTGCACTACACTAACATGTAAATAATGTAGCTGCCTGCGGTAGTGATAGGATCAGTATTACACCACCATCCTTCTACAGGTAGCTTTAGTTGAACACTCTACAGAGGTTGCAATACACTAGCATGTAAATAATGTAGCTGCCTGCGGTAGTGATAGGATCAGGAAAACAACACCAACCTTCTACAGGTAGCTTTAGCTGAACACTGTGCAGAGGTCGCACTACACTAACTTGGAGCTTTAGCTGAACACTGTGCAGAGGTCGCACTACACTAACTTGTAGCTTTAGCTGAACACTGTGCAGAGGTCGCACTACACTAACTTGGAGCTTTAGCTGAACGCTGTGCAGAGGTCGCACTGCACTAACTTGTAGCTTTAGCTGAACACTGTGCAGAGGTCGCACTACACTAAAAAATAATGTATCTGCCTGCGGTCGTGATAGGATCAGAAAAACACCACCAATCTTCTACAGGTAGTTTTAGGTGCACACTGTGCAGAGGGCGCACTACACTAACTGTAAATACTGTAGGTAATAGGACTAATAGGATAAGAAGAATACCAGCAATTTTCTTCAAATACTGTAACAACACCTGCCTGTCAGTAGGAAGATAATAACAGGAACGGATCTAGCAAAACTGAATACAGTGTATATATATATATATATATATATATATATATATATATATATATATATATATATATATATATATATATATATATATATACACACACAACACCTGGGATGCATATATATACACAATACACTGTAAGTGCAGCTAACTGACTGACTGTCCTGCCTAATCTATCTAAATCAAATGGCACTGTCTCTCTGTCTCTGTCTCTCAATGCCGGAACACACTACACAGGGCCGACGTGTAGGCGGCCATATATAGTGTGGGGTGTGTACTAAACCCCTTGAGCCATAATTGGTCGAAGCCACCCTGGCTTTGGCCAATTACAGCTCCCTGTACAGACGGCGCTGTGATTGCCCAAGCATGCGGGTCATAGTGCATGCTTGGCCAATCATCAGCCAACAATGCACTGCGATGCCGCAGTGAATTATGGGCCGTGACGCGCCACTCGAATTTGGCGCGAACGGCCCATATCGTTTGCAATTCGGCGAACGAACGAACAGACGATGTTCGAGTCGAACATGGGTTCGACTCGAACACGAAGCTCATCCCTAATCCTCAATGGATGAAAAATTGTTCAATCGTTTCATAAGCTCAAGCCCCCACCGTGTACAAGCAATTCCCTTCTAGTTGTCCCTGCCATTCTTACCTCCTCTCTCACCATCAGATCCTAACGATTGGCCACGACATAAGATGCTGGGACGAGTTTCACCAGCACACATGAACCTCTTGCCTTAGGGAAATTACCTTATAAGCTGTAGATCTGCATTAATACCAAACTAAAGTTGAAGCACGCTTGTAGGCTACCTAGTTATCCCGATACCAAAGCTGGCAAGAACCAGAGCTATTGTTAAAATTATAATTAATTTTATCCTCTAGAAATGTATCGTTAAGTTCTATTGACAAGTGTCTGATTGGATTTTACTAGTTTGTCAAAACTCCTCACACCAATATGAACGTCACATATAGCATGTACCGCCGTCATCGCTGGGGCACTAGAGCTCGGTGGAGATTCAGAGTAGACCCCACCATGTGTCCTGTTTGCTTTCTTAGCTAGTTGGAAAATACACTTAAAAAATATAAATAAACAAAGATACTCCTCATCCTTTTGGTGTAGTTGAGCAGCTTCTTGCAGTGGCTGGCCTGGTCTTGTCCCTCAAGCTTCTTTACAACGACCCAGTCACCTGGTTAGAAAGAATGTAAACTGGTTATTGTGTCAGGGTCCAGGAGGGACTCATGAATCCTGTGGTGGACCTTTTGAAGGTCATGCTACAGTGACTGCACCCACCCCATCAGCTGAGAATGTTGACAGCCGCTGAGGAAAGTACAACACAGGTTTTGGTTGACCTCCAAACAAACCTCATATGGCAATGAGACAAACATTTAGATACAAATGTGGGGGAGATATTTCATAGTTCCCAAAACAAAAAATGAAAAAATAAAAATGACCAGATGGAATGTTGCCTTCACTCTTTTAGCGATAGAAAAAGAATACAATTTGAAAAGCACGAGAGCATCTAGAAATCTTTGCATGGACCAGCCACACAAAGTTCAAAAACAGGCCTGTGTATTTTTAATCTCACAAACGTGTACTACGCATTCATAAACTCACTCAACATTAACCTTCAGATTTCTGAAGCCGCAGTCGTGCTACATCAACTCCAGAGGGATACCCAAAATAGTATCCTTGGACCACCTATGTCAATCTTTCTGGGGTTTAATGGCTTTAGCCCCATACTCAGATTTCATGTATTATGTAGCTGTCTGTCTGGGGTGCATGGACGACCCATTGCCCATGACGATCCAAATCGCTTTTTGGCGAACTATGCGTCCAGAGAACCCTACGCTTTATTTTCGGAGCGTTTATGGTTTGCGCCTTTATCACCATAATCAACCCCCGCATTCCAATTATTATACACGGCCTGAATGGGGCTGTTAGCGTACTACTCCTCACGTTTATGCTAATACAATCGCGCACTGGAATTCCGACTATTATACACGGCCCGACCAGTCTCACAATATACAGCCTTCTAAACGTGTTCGTCCGACAACTACAAAAACACCATGAAATCCTCCGCTATTCAAAACAAAAACAATCTTATGGCTTCTCTCTGTACCTAGATATTACAACAATAACTTGGATGCCTCCTGTTTGCTCTCTACCCAAAACTCTATTACAGTATAAACCTTAATTTAATTTAAAAATAAAAATGATTTCGTCCTTCCAAACACAAGTCAACAGACCCCAAGCCCCCCCCACCAACTTCCTGTTGCACACCTGAGTAGGAAGAGGGAGGGGGAGGGGAAGCCTTGAATAGCTTCATATTTTGTCTATCAAGACATTAGAAGAAACTATGGCTAACATCAACAATTAAAAACTTTTGTCCAGGAGTGTGTGGAATAAACCCCCATATTGCAAATGGGAGGGAATCCCCCTTGACTCACATATCCCCTGGGAAGCCAAACCACAATTTTTGAGACCAAAATACCACACAACAGTGTAACAAAAGCCAAAAACTGAAACTCCTGCAAAAAGACGGCTGAAGGAGGTCAACCAAAGTCTTTCCCTTCCACTGCAGGCCACAAACAATCAAAAACAAAAACAGCACACACCGTTTTAAAAGTACAAAAACTGAAAAGATTGAATTCATTTAAAAGGAAACGGTGTCTCCAAAATAGCAATTCCACCCAAACAGAGCAGACACAAAATGGCAGCCGGGACAAATGAAAATCAAGACATGGCCACATGGTGACTACAAGAATGGAAAATGGCAGACGAAAGCCAGGCCACAACAAAATGGCGCCATTAACACATGAAATTTAGTTGTTGATCCCGCCAAAATCGAGATTTCTTCACTAGAAACCTAAACTTCTTTAAAACAACTGGAAACAAACAGGCAGTTGCCTTTAACTAAACAATATTGGGTGGTACAGTGGTGTAGTGGCTAGCACTCCCGCCCAGCAGCAAAAAGGGTCACCGGCTCGAATCCCAACCACGACACCTCCCGCCTGGAGCCTGCATGCTCTCCCTGTGCCTGCGTGGGTCTCCTTCGGGCACTCCAGTTTCCTCCCACACTCCAAAGACATGCTGGTAGGCCAATTGGCCTCCGTCCAAAATTGGCCCTAGTATATGAATGCAAACCGGGGACCCCGGTCTGCGGGCTCCCCGAGGGCACGGACCGACGCGAGCGTGCAATGCATGTGTGGAGCCCTGTGCAAACCGATGGCGCTATATGGGTACCTTTAAACAAATATGAGCATCTCAATGAGATACAATGCACATGCACAGGGACAACTGCAGACACACACCCACACTCACTCAGGCTGAGCCGGATGGACTGGTGCCTCCACCCAACCCCACCAACCATGCAATTATGTAATATACCCAAAAAAGTTACATAAAACTTGAAATAAAACGTCTTAAACAATACACTCTTGTCAACAGAACTCCCCCATGCTATTACCTAGAAACCTGAGACCCCCCACAGGGTGTAAACAGCTCCTATTCTGATGTCCCAACAATGCATTGGGCACTTGGATATGCAAGAGGCATTTCAACTTAAAACCAAACCCTTTAAAAATATTTTTACACTTATGGGGACATGTGTCTTGGTCCCATACAAAGATAAAAATCACAATTCATCCATTTCTATTTCTCATATACATCACAAAAATATCACACAGCATACAATTACACAGCCTGCTCAGTCATACACAACAATCACTTTAGGTTTGTATTAAATGGGACCTATAGAGGATTTAAATATAGGTGCTTCCCCAATTGATACAGGTGCTTCCCCAATTGATAGACCTACTTACAATAACCTACAATAAAAGTCCCATCATAAAGGGAGCGACAAAAAAACATAAGGTTCTTTGCCTGGCAGATCTTACCTCATACAGCGGACAGAGAATCAAGATCCCGAACACAGAACAGCAAAAATGTTCAAAAAACTTGAAGTATGGTTGTCTTACTATAGGCCGGCCTGTGCTGATCTGTTTCTGGAGGTCTCTTCCCCCTCGAGGTCCGCTGAATTAAGAAGATCTGTTGGCTTCCTTTCTGGCCCGCCATTAATGTCAAGGAAATTCTAAGCTTCTCCCTATAAGCATATAATTTCTTTGCGCTTAAAAGCACAAAAAGATCTCTTATATAATGCCGGGAAAGCACGCCTTTCTTTCTTTTTTTTTTTTTTTTAATTCTTTTTTTTTCATGGGTTTCACGATACAATTCATTGCACTCATATAGTGCCAGCTTAATACGTCTTAAGTAAATCTATTCATCTGCACATCATATGTTACCTTTAATTGACACTTTAATTCCTTGTGAATTCCCTTTTTCTACTATTAACCCATTGCTCCAAAAAAAAATTAAAAAAATCCTCTTTTACCCCCTCCCTAACCCGGAGTAATAAAAAAAAAAAAGATTACGAAAAAATATAAAAAAAGAACTCCTCTCGACCCCTCCCTCTTTCCCCTCCCCTCCATCTCTCCCCACTTCAGTCCATTCTCTCCCTATAGTCCAAATATGGGGCCCATGTTGTCCGGTACTTCTCATCTTGGTTTTTCATTGTCAAAGTAAGATTTTCCATTTGTTGCATTTCTGCAATTCTGGCCAACCATTGTGCCCTAGTTGGAGAGCTGTCTTTTTTCCACAGAGCAGGGATACACGCCCTAGCTGCTGTTAAAAGGTGTCTCAGAAGGGAGTTTTAAAATTTTTCCGCTGATAACGGGAAATCTAGCAATAAAAAAGTTGTGGGATTATTTCCCAAGGAGAATCCTGTTATTGTTTTAGTAGTTTCTGCAACCATTTCCCAGAACTCTCTTATTCTCGTACATTCCCAGAAGATATGTAGAATTGTCCCTTCTTCTTTATGACATCTCCAACATACCTCTGACACCTGGGGGTAAATCCGATGCAGCACATTCGGCATCCTATACCATCTGGTAAGGATTTTCTATCCCCCCTCCTGATATCTGCTTGCTACTGATGCCTTTTGATTAAATACCAAGATCCTATTCTTCTGTTCTTGGGAGAATGATGTCCCTAAGTCTCCCTCCCACGCTTGTAGGAAAGTTAGTTCCTGAGGCGATTCTATTCCCGTCAATACAGTATAGAGACAAGGGATGTCTCATTGTTTCTCCCTTCAAACACATATCCTCAAACCCAGTCAATGCTCTTACTTCTGTATACATATTAGATTTTGATTTAATAAACGCTTTTAGCTGCATCATTCTAAAAAAATCTAATTCAGGTGCTATTTCTCTTTCAATCTCTCTTTTTAATAATAAACGACTGTCCCTTGAAAAATGTATGATCCTGCTGAAACCTCTACGTCGTATTACTCTGAACTTGGGGTCTGTCATTCCTGGCTGAAATGTTGGTGTCCCCAGAACTGGGAGCATTGGACTAGGATTTGTCGAGATGGGCGTTTTTTTGAAAATCTTTTTGATCATCCGCAGAGTTACGCCTATTGTTGGATATCCACACCATTCCATCGCTCTGGTTAAATGACAAGCCTCTTGGTATCTTATTGGATCTGGAAGCCCTATCCCTCCTTTTCCTTTAGGTAGTGATAGTATAGTTCTACGTACTCTTGCTGGTTTCCCAACCCAGATAAATTTCAGAAATCTTGATCTAAGATCTCTTAAAAAGCTTGGAGGAATTTTAATTGGCAAGGTCTGTATTAAATACAGAAGTCTTGGCATCACATTCATCTTAATAATATTTGTTCTCCCGAACCATGTAAAAATCTCTTTATCCCATCTCGACAAATCCAGTTTGATCTGTTTAGCCATTGGTATGTAATTAAGCTCAAATAATTCCTTCAGATTTTTTGATATTTTCGTCCCTAAATAGCTTATATACTAGTTGGTCCACCTAAATTCGAATTGTGTGGTTACCAACTGTAAAAGGGGCGCGTTTATTTCTATCCCCATTGCTTCAGATTTCCTGTAATTTAATTTAAAATGAGATATTTTCCCATATTCATGCAGCTCCATCAACAAGGATGGGAGAGATATGATTGGAGAAGTTACGAAGAAAATTAAATCGTCGGCATACGCCGCAAGTTTCTGTTCTTCTTCCTTTATTTTTATCCCCTTAATATTCACATTAGCCCGTATTTTCCTTAGGAAAGGTTCTATTGTCAAAATAAAAATCAGTGGTGAAAGAGGGCACCCCTGTCATGTTCCATTTTGAATAAGGAAGGACTCCGAGGTTCTATCATCTATCTTCACTCTAGCAATGTTGTAGTACCGCCTTTAAAAAAAATCCAGTCTACCCTGTCAAAGGCTTTTTCCGCGAGAGATTATCACCATTGGTTTTTGCTGCCTTTGTGCAAGGTAGATCGTGTTCACCACCCTCTGTGTATTCTC
Source organism: Lithobates septentrionalis (assembly GCA_037952835.1). NCBI lineage: Eukaryota > Metazoa > Chordata > Amphibia > Anura > Ranidae > Lithobates > Lithobates septentrionalis. The sequence continues at coordinate 1,058,234 of JBBDGP010000553.1, forward strand.
TCTTCCTTCCCTCTCCGGGGTAAATCCCACCTGGATGGATTAGACCCGGGATATAATCTAGCAGTCTCGTGGCTAAAATCTTTTTAAATACTTTTAAATCCACATTCAGCAGTGAAATAGGTTGGTAACTAGAACATTGGCAGGGATCTTTCCCCTCTTTCGGAATCACTGTTATATGTGCCAGTAATGTTTCTATTGGGATTTTCGTCCCATCTCATAGTGAATTATAAGCTGCTACGAATCTCGGGGTCAATTCCTCTGCATATTTTCTGTAATATGACAGGGTGTATCCATCTGGGCCCGGGGCTTTGCCCACATTCAATGACTTTAACGCCGCTATAAATTCCTCTGTTGAAATTGGGGCATCAAGTTCCCTGGCTGCTTCTTCTGTTAGCTTTGGCATTTCCGTCTCTTCAATATATTCTCTAGCCGCTTCCCACTTTTTTTGAACGTTTATTGGGTTAGATTTCTTTTCTAACTGATATCAATTCTCATAGTATTCCTTGAATGTCTGTGCGATTTTCTGTGGAGAGTTAACCAATTCATCCCTCAATGTTTTAATCTGTGTAATATGGTTTCGTGTGGTGGTTTCTCTAAGAGCATTTGCCAACAATCTTCCTGGTTTATTCCCAAATTCGTAAAAAGTCCTTCTTCCCTTAATTAATTTGGATTTTGCTTTTTCTATTAACTGTAAATTAAGATTTTCGCGTAGGCCAGCAAGTTCCTGTTCTATTGTTTGAGCCTGGGATTTTTTGTGTATTACTTCTAATTCCCCGATCCGTTTAAGCAATGAGTCAATTTGTTCATTTAGTTTCCGTTTCCTATGTGTCCCCAAGGAAATAAACATACCTCTCATGAAGCATTTATGTGTCTCCCATATACAAAATGGTGATGTTTCCCCTGTTTCATTTGTTATAAAAAAAGATTCAAATTCTTGCTTTAATTTCCCCTCATATTCACTGTCCTTGAGGAGGGTTTTGTTAATCTTCCAAAACCATTCTTTACATTCTTCCTCCCCCATTTCTAGCGTGCACTCTATCGGAGCATGATCTAATAGGGTAAATGACCCAATCTCAAGCTTTTACTAGGGACGTAATTATATTTTGGGAGACAAAAATATAGTCAAGTCTGGAATAGGTCTTATACTTCGCCGAAAAAAATGTATAATCCCTGTCCTGTGCATGAACCACTCTCCAACTATCTATCAATTGTAATTCTTGTAAAAAATGTTTCACTTTCCTTAATTTGACATATGAAAGGTGAGATGACCCTTTGGATGTATCTTTCAGTGGGTCTAAGGCCATATTAAGGTCGCCCTACAATACTGATTCCTTCCTTATATTGTTGCACTATCTGTAAGTATGTCTCCAGGGAGTTTACTTGATCCTCATTTGGTAAGTATAAATTTACCAGTGTGATTTTCTGAAGACCCAAAGTCCCCTTTACTATAAGGAGATGACCCCCTTCATCCGTGATCACGCCTAATTCCTTCCATGGCACTTTTTTAGCTATTAAAATAGATACCCCACAGGATTTTGAAGTCTGCAATGTACTATGATATATTTTCGGGAAAACATGGTTTTTACGCCATGGCATTTTTTCCCTTTTAAAATGTGTTTCTTGGAGAAAAATAATTTGGGATTTAAATTTCTTTAATTCTGCCATTAATCTTATCTGTTTCTCAGGGCTATTTAGTCCCTTAACATTGTATGATGTAAAGGTTATTTTAGTCATTTTAATCGTTTGCTCAATCTAAAAGAGAGAAGAGATGGAAAAGGTGACAGAAGAGAGCTGGACGGAAGGAGAAAAAAAAACAAAAAACAAAAACAAGAAAAAAAAACCCCGAATCAATATTCCTCTTCCCTAGGAGCCAGAAAAAAAGAAAAAAGCTCCCCGGGAGGACAGCTGACTGAGTACTTTTCCGAACCAGTCCTCTGAAAAAAAATAAATAAATAAAAATAAATAAATAAAAACCCCAATGCCTCCTACTTTCCCTCCACCCAGAGGAGAGGCGTTCAGTATGGGGGGGTGCTGTCAAGCAAATACGAGTCCGCGCAAGGGGCTCCTGTACAGTGCTCACTGCCATTATCGTTTTATGATTTTATGACAAAAAAGCTCATTATACGCAATCACATTTCCCATACTAGCCCAACTAAATTCACCCCTACCAAGAATCCCAACCTCTATTATCCGAATCCACAATAATCCTCAATTCAATGGTATGTTTCATCTAGGATGCGTCCTTCCTCTGCTGATCTCTTTTTTCAAAAAAAGGAAAATTTATTATCAAATACTTACCGTAATTTTCCTTTCCTGATGGACACCATGGCAGCCTATGTGTGGGTTAACCCAGCCTCCTCTCCAATGCTACCCTGTTTCCCCGAAAATAAGACCTAGCGTGACTGTCAGTGATGGCTGCAATATAAGCCCTACCCCCCAAATAAGCCCTACCCTGTTTCCCCGAAAATAAGCCCTACCCTGAAAATAAGACCTACAAGGACTTTAAGTAGGGCTTATTTGGGGGGTAGGGCTTACATTGCAGCCATCACCGACAATCACGCTAGGTCTTATTTTCGGGGAAACAGGGTATAGGACCCCCTACCCTATAAGAGTGAGCTCACCTGTAGAGACTGTGTTCCGTAACTAGCCTACTCTTTGACCGATGGGTGGGAACTCCGTCTGCCATGGAGTCCATCAGGAAAGGAAAGTTACGGTAAGTATTTGATAATAAATTTTCCTTTTTCCTGACAGACTCCATGGCAGCCTAAGTGTGGGAAATAACTAGCCATTCCACATGAGTGGGTATGCTGAACAGCAATAAATATAATTTGACCCGCCAACCGACAGGATTTATAAACCTAAGATCACAGAAGAAAGCGAAGCAGGCTCAGTAAAGTAATCTGACATTAAGGTTTTAATAGGGGCCCATGAGGCCGCTTGCAGATAACGCCTGGACATACGTACCGGGCTGCTGCCCATGAAGCTGCTATACCCTCGGTGGAACGTGCCGTCACTGCCTCCAGATTAGTTAGGATCCTAGCTCTATAAGGCTGATGGATGGACTGGACAATTCATTCTGGTCGAGGCTTAATTTAGTTTGTTACTGCCAAAGTGCAGGATGGACAGGTAGACAGAGTGTCCAAAAGGAAGGAAGTAGCTTGCAGGTATACCTTCAGAATTTTGTCTATGTCCAGAGGATGAAGTTTAGTGGACTCCTGGGTCCTGAATGTAGATAGGACAATTTCCTGGATCTTATGGAACCTTGAGGTAATTCTCGGATTTGAGCTGAGCATAGGAATAAGGACCATCTGGTCCGGGAAGAAGGACAGAAAAAGGTTCTTCGTAACCTAGGGACGTGACCTCCGAGACCCTCTAGCCAAGGTAATGGCTACTAGGACATTGATTTTAGTTAAAAAGGTCTCCAATAGAAAGCGGTGAGGACCCCATGTTACGGAGTTTAGACAGTGAGCCAATGACAAGGGGAAGGTCTCAATTGGGGAATCTTGGTCTCCTATTTGAGAGCTAAGTTTTAACTGCCCATGGAACAACTGCTGGACTAAAGGGTGAACAGCCCACGAAGTTCCGGAGAAGGCCGACAAGGCTGAGACTTGTACTCTAAGAGAGCTGATAGATAGAAATAAATCTAGGCCGAAAAAAAAGCTGAAGATATCCTGAGCTTTTGGATTTCTACATGAGCTGCCCGAAGAATGAGAACTTAGACTTGGCCCGAATTCTCCTATCGACCTAATTCCTGCTTGTCTTCCTAGAGTTCATGAGAGTGGCAATCACCCTTGAAGCGCACCTGAGCCAGACAAGGGTGCAGGACTGTCCCTTGAGAAAGAAGGTCCAGTTTGAGAGGGAGAGGCACCGGATCCCGGAGCTGAGCTGGCTCAGGAGGGGAAGTCAAGGCTCGTTTGGCCAGTAAGGAGCTACTGCCACCACTTTGACTGCTTCCTAATGAGATCTTCGTAAGAACCTGAGGATTATTGGGAGTGATGGAAAAGGCATATGCCCTCTTGAAGCTCAATCGATCTGTCAGGGCACCCACTCCAGAGGCCTAGCTGTAATGGCCCCGGGTTGTAACACCTTACCAGCTTGAGGTTGCCTGTGAAGAAAAAAGATCCACTTCGGGATTGACCCCCAGGAACAGAATCCACTTGAATATCTGCACACGAGAAGACCATTCTTTAGTGTCTGCGCGACAGGAATCTGATCAGACGATGTGGATTCTGGGAATATAGGCCATCAAAATGCCGGTCAGGCTCTTCTGGGCCCAAGATATGATGGGCTCGAACTCCCGGAATAGTGTGGAGCTTCAAGTGCCCCTATGACTCTTCACATAGAAGATCACCATTGTGTTGTCCATTCTTATAATACTGACTCTCCCTCCCGGAGATGGGAGAAGAACTGAAGGGCACACTAGGCTGTCCGAAGATCTAGGACATTCTAGCCTGGGTTGGGAAGACACGTACCCAACTTGCCTTAAGCCAGATCCTAACTGCAGAGGGCTCCCCAACCGGTACCGCTGACATCAGTCATGACCTTGACCATGAGATGGGGCAACGGAGTGACAATTGAGCAGATTTTGCGCTGAAGACACCAGAAGAGGCTGCTCCAGGTTGTTGATATGTGAATAGGTTGACTGTTGCCCCTTGATTTCCTTTGCTGCAGAAAACCTGACTGGAGAGGGTATAACCTCTGCAGGGACCACTTGGCCATAGGGGTCATGTAGACCGTTGAGCCGGTAGTTGTTTTTTTTTTTTTTTTAAGTCTGCAATGTACTATGATATATTTTCAGGAAAACATGGTTTTTACGCCATGGCATTTTTTCCCTTTTAAAATGTGTTTGTTGGAGAAAAATAATTTGGGATTTAAATTTCTTTAATTCTGCCATTAATCTTATCTGTTTCTCAGGGCTATTTAGGCCCTTAACATTGTATGATGTAAAGGTTATTTTAGTCATTTTAATCGTTTGCTCAATCTAAAAGAGAGAAGAGATGGAAAAGGTGACAGAAGAGAGCTGGACGGAAGGAGAAAAAAAAACAAAAAACAAAAACAAGAAAAAAAAAACCCGAATCAATATTCCTCTTCCCTAGGAGCCAGAAAAAAAGAAAAAAGCTCCCCGGGAGGACAGCTGACTGAGTACTTTTCCGAACCAGTCCTCTGAAAAAAAATAAATAAATAAAAATAAATAAATAAAAACCCCAATGCCTCCTACTTTCCCTCCACCCAGAGGAGAGGTGTTCAGTATGGGGGGGTGCTGTCAAGCAAATACGAGTCCGCGCAACGGGCTCCTGTACAGTGCTCACTGCCATTATCATTTTATGATTTTATGACAAAAAAGCTCATTATACGCAATCACATTTCCCATACTAACCCAACTAAATTCACTCCTACCAAGAATCCCAACCTCTATTATCCGAATCCACAATAATCCCGCTTCCCCTAATTCATTTTCCCCATCCTACCCACCTCCTTTCTATGAGAAAAAAAAAAACACCTATAAAACGTCTTTCCTTTCTTTTCCTTTTTATCTATACAAAACATATTGTGTATATTGCCTACAACCTCTCATCAAACTGTAAATATAATAATAATTAAAAAAACAAAAAAAACCAAACAGTTTATGCTTTTATAGTGATTCACCCTCAATGCAAAAAACAAACAAACAAACAAACAAAAAACACTCCCCAATTATCCCCATGCATACTTCCAAAATCCCCTTCAATTGTGTGTACACTACCAAACATGTGCTATTAGTCCCTTGAAAAATATCTATAATTACAGAATAGTGTCAAAGGATAAAGAAAAAAAAAAAAAACACACACACACATATAAAACGTCTTTCCCTTTTAATAACCCATACAAAACATATTGTGTATATTAACTACCACATTTCATCATACTGTGAACATAATTCCAGAAAAAACAAAAAAACAAATATAAAACAAACATCTCATGTCCCTATAGTGAATCGCCCTCAGTACCACCAAGCACTGAAACACTCCCCAGTCACCTACATACATGCCACCAAGAACCCCTTCAAATTGTGTATACATAACCAAACTTGTGTTTATCCATTATAAATTATCTTAGATTACAAATTAGTATTCACATAGTGAGAAAAAAAATATTATCCCAAGTAATACTTAATTACTTATAGCATATATTCCGTAACAGTTATATTATTTCTAATAAATCTGTAAGCACACAACAAGAAAACTAAAGAGTGTTATCAGTTACCTTCCCCTCCACACATCCCTCCCTCCCCCACTCATTCCTCTCACACCCTTCACACCTATAACTCATTTCCTTCTAAACTTAGTTAATAGTGTTTTGTGAACCATCACTCCCCCCACTCCACGACATAACTCTTTAACCCCTTAGTGCAGAAGAAAAAAAAATTCCCATTTTTTGATGTCTTAAATTGCAAGAAGAAAAAAACAAAACAAAAAGAAAAAAAAATATTATCCTATGTAATACTTAATTACTTATAGCATATATCCCATAACAATGATACTGTTTCTAATAGATCTGTAAGCACACCAAAAAAATAATAATTATTATCTATTACCTTCCCCTCCACTAACCCCACCCTCCCCCACCCTCCCCCACCCTCTCCTCTCACACCCTTCACACCTATAATTCATTCCCTTCTAAACTTTGTGAATAGTGTTTTGTGTACAATCACTCCCCCCACTCCACAACATAACTCATTAACCCCCTTGGTGCAAAAAAAAAAAAAAAAAAAATCAACTTTTTAGTGTCTTAAATTGCAAGTTAAAGAAAAGAAAAAAAAAAAGAAAAGGGGTTCAATCCAGTTGTTTGCCAGGACTCTTAATTCAATGGTATGTTTCATCTAGGATGCGTCCTTCCTCTGCTGATCTCTTTTTTCAAAAAAAGGAAAATTTATTATCAAATACTTAAAGTAATTTTCCTTTCCCGATGGACTCCATGGCAGCCTATGTGTGGGTTAACCCAGCCTCCTCTCCAATGCTACCCTGTTTCCCCAAAATAAGACCTAGCGTGACTGTCAGTGATGGCTGCAATATAAGCCCTACCCCCCAAATAAGCCCTACCCTGTTTCCCCGAAAATAAGCCCTACCCTGAAAATAAGACCTACAAGGACTTTAAGTAGGGCTTATTTGGGGGGTAGGGCTTATATTGCAGCCATCACCGACAATCACGCTAGGTCTTATTTTTGGGGAAACAGGGTATAGGACCCCCTACCCTATAAGAGTGAGCTCACCTGTAGAGACTGTGTTCCGTAACTAGCCTACTCTTTGACCGATGGGTGGGAACTCCGTCTGCCATGGAGTCCATCAGGAAAGGAAAATTACGGTAAGTATTTGATAATAAATTTTCCTTTTTTCTGACAGACTCCATGGCAGCCTAAGTGTGGGAAATAACTAGCCATTCCACATGGGTGGGTATGCTGAACAGCAATAAATATAATTTGACCCGCCAACCGACAGGATTTATAAACCTAAGATCACAGAAGAAAGCGAAGCAGGCTCAGTAAAGTAATCTGACATTAAGGTTTTAATAGGGGCCCATGAGGCCGCTTGCAGATAACGCCTGGACACACGTACCGGGCTGCTGCCCATGAAGCCGCTATACCCTCGGTGGAACGTGCCGTCACTGCCTCCAGATTAGTTAGGATCCTAGCTCTATAAGGCTGATGGATGGACTGGACAATTCAATCTGGTCGAGGCTTGATTTAGTTTGTTACTGCCAAAGTGCAGGATGGACAGGTAGACAGAGTGTCCAAAAGGAAGGAAGTAGCTTGCAGGTAGGGATGAGCTTCGTGTTCGAGTCGAACCCATGTTCGACTCGAACATCGGCTGTTCGGCCGTTCGCCGAATTGCGAACGATATGGGCTGTTCGCGCCAAATTCATGTGGCGCGTCACGGCCCATAATTCACTGCGCCATCGCAGTGCATTGCTTGCTGATGATTGGCCAAGCATGCACTATGACCCGCATGCTTGGCCAATCACAGCGCCGCCTGAACAGAGAGCCGTAATTGGCCAAAGCCAAGGAGGCTTTGGCCAATTATGGCTCAGGGGATTTAGTACACGCCCCACAATATATAAGGCCCCCTGCACGGCGGCCCTGTGCAGTGTGTTCCGGTGTGCTGAGAGATAGAGAGAGAGAGACAGTGTCATTTCATTTGAGTTAGCTAGATTAGGCAGGACAGTCAGTCAGTTAGCTGCACTTAAAGTGTATTGTGTATATATGGGGAATGGTCAGTACACACTCTGTGTACAGGAACCTCCAGGTAGCCATATTTCAATGTATTCTCAGAAAATTACATTGGCTGCAGATTGAAAAGGAAAGGGTCCTCCTGCTATGCGGATTGAGTTCAATACACCGAAAGATCCTGTCCACCCCCTTCCTTGGCTGGTGACCTGAGGAGCTGATTTCCCCTGAGTGGAGGTTTACTATTAAGCTGATTTACAGCTTACCTCTGGTAAGCGGACATCTTATTAGGTGGAGGATTTTTCACTGGGTGTCTCACGTCTATAATCACTGAATACATCTACCCTTGGCTCCAAGGATTGTGTTACATGTCTATGATCACTATTTGCATCTGCCTTGACTCCAGGGACTGTGTGTTTTTGTGACGTCAGTTACTTTCTTACCTCATTCGGGACTTTTTTTACCTTCATTTGGGACTTATATTTTCCAGTCACTTTTTCAATAGAGTTCTGGTGTTTCATATTTATAAATAATCATTTTTTCATTTTTGATGTATTTTATTTTCATACACTTAATTGTATTTGATTAGTCACATCACATGTTATTGTCTTTAGCGCGGTCTTTCTTGAATATTTTTGTGTATATATATGCATCCCAGGTGTTGCATATATATATATACACTGTATTCAGTTTAGCTAGATCCGTTCCTGTTATCTTCTAGACTATTTACATTTAGTGCAGTGCGTCCTGCTCACAGTGTTCAGCTAGATCCGTTCCTGTTATCTTCCTACTGACAGGCAGGCTTGTCTTGTTACAGTATTTACAGCTACCTGAAGAAAATTACTGGTGTTCTTTTGATCCTATTAGTACCACAGTCAGGCAGCTAGACTATTTACATTTAGTGCAGTGCGTCCTGCTCACAGTGTTCAGCTAGATCCGTTCCTGTAATCTTCCTACTGACAGGCAGGCTTGTCTTGTTACAGTATATAAAGCTACCTGAAGAAAATTACTGGTGTTCTTTTGATCCTATTAGTACCACAGTCAGGCAGCTAGACTATTTACATTTAGTGCAGTGCGTCCTGCTCACAGTGTTCAGCTAGATCCGTTCCTGTTGTCTTCTTACTGACAGGCAGGCTTGTCTTGTTACAATATTTTGAAGAAAATTACTGGTGTTCTTTTGATCCTATTAGTACCACAGTCAGGCAGCTAGACTATTTACATTTAGTGCAGTGCGTCCTGCTCACAGTGTTCAGCTAGATCCGTTCCTGTTGTCTTCTTACTGACAGGCAGGCTTGTCTTGTTACAGTATTTTGAAGAAAATTACTGGTGTTCTTTTGATCCTATTAGTACCACAGTCAGGCAGCTAGACTATTTACATTTAGTGCAGTGCGTCCTGCTCACAGTGTTCAGCTAGATCCGTTCCTGTTATCTTCCTACTGACAGGCAGGCTTGTCTTGTTACAGTATATAAAGCTACCTGAAGAAAATTACTGGTGTTCTTTTGATCCTATTAGTACCACAGTCAGGCAGCTAGACTATTTACATTTAGTGCAGTGCGTCCTGCTCACAGTGTTCAGCTAGATCCGTTCCTGTTGTCTTCTTACTGACAGGCAGGCTTGTCTTGTTACAGTATTTTGAAGAAAATTACTGGTGTTCTTTTGATCCTATTAGTACCACAGTCAGGCAGCTAGACTATTTACATTTAGTGCAGTGCGTCCTGCTCACAGTGTTCAGATAGATCCGTTCCTGTTGTCTTCTTACTGACAGGCAGGCTTGTCTTGTTACAGTATTTTGAAGAAAATTACTGGTGTTCTTTTGATCCTATTAGTACCACAGTCAGGCAGCTAGACTATTTACATTTAGTGCAGTGCATCCTGCTCACAGTGTGGCACCAGCACCAGTGCCTAAGGCCCAATTTTTCTGCCCCTGTCTAACAGGGGCGTGTAATTACAATTTTTGATGCAATACTTTGCAGCAGGGCTCGTTCCTGCGTTCCAACTAGAGTGTCTGTGAGGGGTTGCAGTGTTGTGGCACCAGCACCAGTGCCTAAGGCCCAATTTTTCTGCCCCTGTCTAACAGGGGCGTGTAATTACAATTTTTGATGCAATGCTTTGCAGCAGGGCTCGTTCCTGCATTCCAACTAGAGTGTCTGTGAGGGGTTGCAGTGTTGTGGCACCAGCACCAGTGCCTAAGGCCTAATTTTTCAGCTCCTGTTCAACAGGGGCATGTAATTACAATTCTTGATCTAATATTTCACAGCAGGGCCCTGTGAGGGCTTACAGTGTTGTGGCCACAGCAACACCTAAGGCCCAAATTTCTGCTGAGTATATAGGGCAGGACCCTACTTTCAAACATCTAACTTACAAACGACTCCTACTTGCAAACGGAAGGAGACAACAGGAAGTGAGATGAAATCTACCCCTAGGAAGGGAAATTCTCTCCTGTAAGAGTTAATATGGGAAAAACATTTCTCCTTTCCACTGATGCTTTCCAATCCTTGTTCCACAAAAAACCCAAATTTTCAAAAAACATTTTTCATTGGGACAAAAAGTGAGGTGAAATCTTCTGAAGAGGAGGAAAGACAGCAAAACAAATGTCACAGGGGTGATAACCCTTCCCTATGTTTTCCAAAAAGCTTAAAAAAGATTTTTTGGCTGGAGCTAAACACGTTAAAAATGTTCAAAATTACAAACAGATTCTACTTAACAACAAACCTACAGTCCCTGTCTTGTTTGAACCGCCTGTATACTGCTGTCCAGAGTATATAGGGCCTGGTGGCCCCACACCTTTCCTTATTTTAATTTGGGTGCGGGGTTCCTCTTAATATCCATACAAGACCCAAAGGGCCTGGTAATGGACTGGGGGGTACCCATGCCGTTTGTCTCACTGATTTTCATCCATATTGCCAGGACCCGACATTACATTAACCACTTCAATACCAGGCACTTAGACACCTTCCCGCCCAGCCCAATTTTCAGCTTTCAGCGCTGTCACAATTTGAATGACAATTGCGCGGTCATGCTACACTATACCCAAACAAATTTTTTATCATTTTGTTCCCACAAATAGAGCTTTCTTTTGGTGGTATTTGATCACCTCTGGGGTTTTTATTTTTTGCGCAACAAATAAAAAAAGACCGAAAATTTTGAAAAAAAACACGTTTTTCTTTGTTTCTGTTAAAATTTTTTGTAAATGAGTACGTTTTCTTCTTCAATGATGGGCACTGATATGGCTGCACTGACAGGCACTGATACGGCGGCACTGATGGGCACCGATGAGGTGGCACCAATGAGGTGGCACTGATGAGGTGGCACTGACGGGCACTGATGATGGGCACTCATAGGCGGCACTGATGCGCACTGATAGGTGGCACTAATGGGCACTGATAGGTGGCACTGGTAGGTGGCACTGATGGGCACTGATAGGTGGCACGATGGGCACTGATAGGCGGCACTGTTGGGCACTCGTAGGTGGCATTGATGGGCACTCGTAGGTGGTGTTGATGGGTAGTTATGGGTGGCACTGATAGTTGGCACAGATAAGCACGGATGGGCACTGATAGGTGGGCACAGATGGGCACTGACAGGTGGCACCGATGGACACTGATGGGTGGCACTAATGATACTAATTGATGGCAGTGATGCCCCTAAGTGTGGCATTGCTGGGCATCACTGCAACATAATTGTGCCAATCAGTGCCCATTTGTGGGCACTGATTGGCACAGATTTGGCACTGACTGGGCACATGTGGATGGCCATGGGGTACATACCTGGCCATCCACATGTTTCCCTTCCCTGGTGGTCCTGGTGGCGATCCCTGGTGGTCCAGTGTGGTGATCTGCGGGGGGGCTGCGCTGATAAACAATCAGCACAGACCCCCCCTGCCAGGAGAGCCGCCGATCGGCTCTCCTCTACTTGCGTCTGTCAGACGCGAGTGAGGAAGAGCCGATCAACGGATCTTCCTATTGACAGCGTGATCAGCCGTGATTGGACACGGCTGATCACGTGGTAAAGAGCCTCCGCCGGAGGCTCTTTACCAAGATCGGTGTAGCGGTGTGTCAGACTGACACACCGGTCCACCGATCGCCGCGATGCGCGCCCCCGGGGGCGCGCTGCGGCATGTTATCCTGAAGGACGTCATATGACGCCCAGTCAGGATAACTGAACCACCGCCCGGCCGTCAATCCGCTATAGGCCGGGCAGGAAGTGGTTAAACCCGCAAGCAGTTTTAAATGAGATTTTTTCCTTTAAAAATGACATTTGGTGCAGGGACTGTTCTAAACACGGGAAACACGCGTCACTTTACTGGCATACTATAGACACCCCCCAGGTACGATATTTAAAGGAATATTTCACTTTTTTTTTTTTACTTTAAGCATCATTAAAATCACTGCTCCCGAAAAAACGGCCGTTTTTAAAAGTTTTTTCTGCATTGATACATGTCCCCTGGGGTAGGACCCGGGTCCCCAAACCCTTTTTAGGACAATACCATGCAAATTAGCCTTTAAAATGAGCACTTTTGATTTTGAACGTTCGAGTCCCATAGACGTCAATGGGGTTCTAACGTTCGTGCGAACTTTCGGTCCGTTCGCAGGTTCTGGTGCGAACCGAACCGGGGGGTGTTCGGCTCATCCCTACTTGCAGGTATACCTTCAGAATTTCGTCTATGTCCAGAGGATGAACTTTAGTGGACTCCTGGGTCCTGAATGTAGATAGGACAATTTCCTGGATCTTATGGAACCTTGAGGTAATTCTCGGATTTGAGCTGAGCATAGGAATAAGGACCATCTGGTCCGGGAAGAAGGACAGAAAAAGGTTCATCGTAAAGTAGGGACGTGACCTCCGAGACCCTCTAGCCAAGGTAATGGCTACTAGGAGATTGATTTTAGTTAAAAAGGTCTCCAATAGAAAGCGGGAAGGACCCCATGTTACGGAGTTTAGACAGTGAGCCAATGACAAGGGGAAGGTCTCAATTGGGGAATCTTGGTCTCCTATTTGAGGGCTAAGTTTTAACTGCCCATGGAACAACTGCTGGACTAAAGGGTGAACAGCCAACGAAGTTCCGGAGAAGGCCGACAAGGCTGAGACTTGTACTCTAAGAGAGCTGATGGATAGAAATAAATCTAGGCCGAAAAAAAAAGCTGAAGATATCCTGAGCTTTTGGATTTCTACATGAGCTGCCCGAGGAATGAGAACTCAGACTTGGCCCGAATTCTCCTATCGACCTAATTCCTGCTCGTCGTAGAGTTCATGAGAGTGGCAATCACCCTTGAAGCGCACCTGAGCCAGACAAGGGTGCAGGACTGTCCCTTGAGAAAGAAGGTCCAGTTTGAGAGGGAGAGGCACCGGATCCTGGAGCTGAGCTGGCTCAGGAGGGGAAGTCAAGGCTCGTTTGGCCAGTAAGGAGCTACTGCCACCACTTTGACTGCTTCCTCATGAGATCTTCGTAAGAACCTGAGGATTATTGGGAGTGATGGAAAAGGCATATGCCCTCTTGAAGCTCACTCCAGAGGCCTAGCTGTAATGGCCCCGGGTTGTAACACCTTACCAGCTTGAGGTTGCCTGTGAAGAAAAAAGATCCACTTCGGGATTGACCCCGAGGAACAGAATCCACTTGAATGTCTGCACACGAGAAGACCATTCTTTATTGTCTGCGTGACAGGAATCTGATCAGACGATCTGGATTCTGGGAATATAGGCCATCGAAATGCCGGTCAGGCTCTTCTGGGCCCAATATATGATGGGCTCGAACTCCCGGAATAGTGTGGAGCTTCGAGTGCCCCTATAACTCTTCACATAGAAGATCGCCATTGTGTTGTCCATTCTTATAATACTGACTCTCCCTCCCGGAGATGGGAGAAGAACTGAAGGGCACACTAGGTTGTCCGAAGATCTAGGACATTCTAGCCCGGGTTGAGAAGACGCGTACCCAACTTGCCTTAAGCCAGATCCTAACTGCAGAGGGCTCCCCAACCAGTACCGCTGACATCAGTCATGACCTTGACCATGAGATGGGGCAACGGAGTGACAATTGAGCAGATTTTGCGCTGAAGACACCAGAAGAGGCTGCTCCAGGTCGTTGATAGGTGAATAGGTTGACTGTTGCCCCTTGATTTCCTTTGCTGCAGAAAACCTGACTGGAGAGGGTATAATCTCTGCAGGGACCACTTGACCATAGGGGTCATGTAGACCGTTGAGCCGGTAGTTGTTTTTTTTTTTTCAGATTTAGGAGCCACCTGAAGCTGGTCAAGATAGAGATTACCAGTTCCCTGAGAACCAGCAACTGGTCTTTGTGTTGGGATACCAAGATGAGGTCATCGAAATAGTGATAAAGACATACCCCTCTCGTTTAAATGAGGGCCACTATGGCCAGAGGAAAAATTATTATTATTATTTTTTTTTTAGAAGACTTGGGTGAGGTCATCAGCCCGAAAAGGGGGAAGAAGAACTGTAGATGGTCTTACCCAATTTGGAACCGGAGGTAAACATCTTTTAAGTCAATTGGGATTAGCCAATCTCCTGGCCGTATAGAAGGTCGACAGAGCCTTCTATCGTATTTACAAATTTTATATACTTGTATAGGTATGATAGATCTATTACTGGACACCAAAAACTGTTACTTTTGTGTTAAGAAGAGGGGAAAGTATACCCCCTGGAATTCTTCGTCCCTCGGGACGTGTACAGTAACGCCTACTTCTGCTCTTCCAACTGAGTTAGCAGAGTGGAATAAATCTGGGGGAAGAAGTATTAGTGAAGGACCATGTGTGGCTCAAAAAAACCATCTTGACAGCCCAGTAATCAGTGATGGAGGCCACCCAGACGTGCCGGAAGAGGAGCAGACGAGCTTCCCCGCCTGAACTGCCTGGGCGGGCGCAACCCAAAAGCTTTAGCTGGTTCAGATGCCTTACTCTTAGCGGGTTTTACGGAAAGATGTTTGCACTCTACTCCAATTCTTTGTGAAGACCCAGCCAGGCCTTTAAAAGCAAGCTTCCCACGAGCATTCAACACCTCCCGTACTGGGGACTCTTCTGACCGAGCAGACGCATAATCTGGGGAAGGCGTAACTATAAGGCCCGTTGATCCATGACCGAGGACCATTTAGTCCAGGCCAACAGGTGAAGCAGATTGACGCCAGCTTCAGCTCCTTAACTGCTGAACTTCTGGAGAACTCTTCCAAAGCTCCCCTGAGTACGAAGACTGCAATCTCTGTCCAGGCTTCCATAACCTTTAGACATAGCTGCTAGGGCAGGGTTACAAGCCATACCGGCAAACCCGTAAGCTTCCTTGAGATCTTGATCTAACTTCTCTCAAGCCTGTCCTGCAGGACACGGCATCTTCTAAGCTAGAGTAACCTGTTATGTCAGACGCAACAATGCTGCATTTATAAGGGGAGTGTTTCCCAGACACTTCACTTCTTCTGTCTTAAAGGGATACACTCTGGAGGTATTGTTTGACGTGGAAGTTTTCTTGTCCACTTAGTTGCACTCTTCATCCTTTAATCCGTGAGGAGCAGAAAGAGAGAGATCGCCCTTTCCCCAGGTGCTTAAAGAACTACTTTGCTTAGGGGGAGGAGGAAGGGTCTACTCACTTAAGGGCTTCCTTAATCGCTTTGACTCGTGGAGGAACCAGAGAGACGTCAAAGCTTCCGACACGTTCCTCACCTTCCAACTTGCTGTCAGAAGAATCCAGAGAAGCAGCGTAGGGCTGGGAAGGACCCGAAACCTTTGGGCTATGCCAACCAAGGAGCCGGGTGGGATGGACAACTGGCTCCATGTGTGGGATGTATCCCAACTCCTAGGGATTGCTACCTCACCCATTTCACAAGAGACTTCATAATCTTGTTTTCTGTCTCTTTTATCCCCAACCGCCCAGGCATAACAGTGGTCGCAAAAAGACTTGCCCTCCGAGACTTGTGTCTCACATCTCCAGCAGGCTCTGCCATCCGAGCGGCTGATAGGGCGGTGTGCGTGCGATGACTGGAGGAGGAATGGCAACATCTCCTCTAGATGGAAGAGGAATGACAACATCTCCTCTAGATGGAGGAATGGCAACATCTCCTCTAGTTGGAGGAGGAATGGCAACATCTCCTCTAGTTGGAGGAGGAATGGCAACATCTCCTCTAGTTGGAGGAGGAATGGCAACATCTCCTCTAGTTGGAGGAGGAATGGTAACATCTCCTCTTGTAAATGTTTTGGCCTGGCAAGGTCTCTGTCATCCCGGACCACAACTTGCGGGGTCCGATCTGAAAAGGGCTGAAAAAGATTGGGGGGAACACCAAACGCAATCTCAATCCCTTGAGACTGCAACCTCGGCCCCTCCCCTCGCCTGCATGTACC
This sequence comes from Lithobates septentrionalis, assembly GCA_037952835.1. NCBI lineage: Eukaryota > Metazoa > Chordata > Amphibia > Anura > Ranidae > Lithobates > Lithobates septentrionalis. Next base: position 1,074,768 of record JBBDGP010000553.1, read on the forward strand.
TTGTGCGTGAGGGCTGGCTGTATGAAGGCAGTGACCTGTCCATAACCGCTGGACAGAACGTCATCATGACACAGATGATCTGCAGATGAGATGACCCGGAAATGCTACACATACCGAGCCAATCAGAAATATTATATATATATATATATATATATATATATATATATATATATATATTTTTTTTTTACTCACAATCCAAACAGGAGTACAGATACATGCTGTGTAAAGTAAGTACGAGTATGTATATGTATAAAGGCTTTTATAAAGGCTTTTTCTTTTTTTTTTTTCTTTCTTTTAATATATATATATATATATATTATTTATTTATTTTATCTTCAATTTTCCCCTTTAAGGTTTAAGGGGAGAAAACTCAGACAGACCAATACCGACCAGGCTGGGGGAAGTTGCCGCTCACTGTCTGCGGGAAATCCCATTCTTGACAGGAGATTGCAGACAATCAAATCCCCCGCCTGAGTGACGTCACCGCTCCTCCACCTCGCGCCTGCACCGTGGGAGACAGCCGTACGGCGCCTGCGCGGCCGCCAGAGATTTACCACTCTGCGCACGCGCGAGCCAAGCCTCGCTTTCACGAAGGCCCTGCGCACGCGCAGAACGACAGCAGGGGCAGCTACCCGGAAGCACCGCAGCGGCCTGGAATGCAGAAGTGTTCCGAATGCCATGAGGGGACACAGAGGTACCGGGGAGAACCGTGAGACAAACAACATAATAGCATAGACAAAGAAACGACTGCCATGGAAGAAGTAAGAAATTGCAGACCTTGCCAGCCGATGATGCGTCCACCTTCAGGCATATCGAGGCATCCACCCTCCACTCGCCCGCTCGTAGCTGGGCCCTGAGCAGCACCGTATGATGGTATGCTAGATTCTGGAATAATCCGACCGGACGCCAACAGGAACAATCGTGATGTAGGTCCATGGAGGAGGACAAAAAAGGAACACAGTCTATACAGGTGAGCTCAATCTTATAGGGTAGGGGGTCCTATAGCATTGGGAGAGGAGGCGGGGTTAACGCACACGTAGGCTGCCATGGAGTCTGTCAGGAAATTCCTTTTTCCCCTGCTAAAGATGGGTCTATCCAATTGGGCACCTCAAAAGCTTCCCCAAAAACTAAGATAATTCTCGTAATTGTTCTGGAATATTTACGTTAAAAGTGCTGTCTCCTTTTTTAATCATTAGGGATATTGGGTGACCCCATCTATATGTCACCCCTCTAGATCTCAAATGATCCAGCAGAGGTTTTAGCATCCATCGCCTCTCTTTTGTCTTCCTGCATAAGTCTGAGAACACTTGTACTTCTTGTTTATTAATTTCTACTGGGTTCTTACACCATGTTGCTCTCATTATCTCTTCCTTTATTTTATAAAAATGTACCCGACAAAGGACATCTCTGGGATTTCCCTGGGTGGGGTTGTGGTATGTGGGGATCCTGTGAACACGGTCAAGCTCAATCTGGGTCTCCGGGGGATTATCCAGTAATTTATTAAAAATGTCCGTTACTGTTTGCCTTAGCTCTGTCACAGCCACATTTTCTGGTATCCCTTTTATTCTTAAATTGTTCCTTCTACTTCTATTCTCAGATTCTTCAAATTGTAATTGTAGAGTGACCAGCCTCTGATGTTGTGTCTTACACTTTTTCTCTAGGTCATTTAACCGTGCAAACGTCTTTTCTTGTGATATCTCGCAGCTATGCAATTTGCAATTTATCACTTCTATCTTTGAGCATACCTCTCCTATCTCTTCTTTCAGAGGTCCCAACAGATTGCCCAACAACGCCTGAATGTACTCTTTTGTGGGGAGAGCCTGGATCAGTTGTCTAAGACCCTGCTGCTCTCCCTCCATTTCCCTCACATCTGCTCCTAACACAGCTGTACGACATACCTGTGGGTTTGCAGAGTACCTCCTTTGAGGCGTAGAGGGCAGTGTGACAGATATTACTGCAGGCTTTCCATTCTGATCCGCTCGATTCTCCAATGTACTCATAGCTGTCTGTGTAAGTACTTCCGAGATGTGCCAAGTCTGTTCCGGCTGTACTGTGTGTGTTTGGATAGTCTTTGGAGCCAGGACGGTATCAGCACTGTCCTCCACTCTGGCGCTTTCACTCCTACCAGTGTCGCTTCTTACCCGATTTCGGGTTGCGTATGAATGGGTAGGGATACACGATGCTCCTATCTTCCGCCCACGTCCCGGCATGAGCTGCCTGTTTATTCCCACCCTCCAAAATCTCTATGGTCTGCCACTATGCTGGAGCACTGTGTGAGCCTGTCCACTGCTCAGATGTCTCACTCCTCCATGCTTGATCCGCCCCCCGGAAGTGGAAGTGAAGCGCGCCTTTCTTTCTCTCCAAGTAACACAAACAGACGTTGGTGTCACCTCAAGCTCAGTATAAAATCCTGAGCAAAATAGCCAAGCTGCTTTTATTTATACTAAACACATGGATAACAAAAGAAGGTAGTGGCTTCAGAATCAGCCAATCAGACATTTGTATTCATTCAAAAGAACCAATGACACACATGCATATAATCAAATAGAAGTGCAGTAGTGATGTGTGCAGACGGTGGTGTGCAAAGCCATGCTGCAAGCACATGGTTTTGAACACAGAGTGAGACCAGAGTGAGATCAGTTTACGAGCTAGAAACAACAATCAGGTGGAAAGGAAAGAATTGGGGAAGCAGTTGCAGAAGATGCCTCCATCTTGCCCAACACTGTGGGTTCCATATCCAAAAATAAGGAAGATTTGAAAGAAGTGCCAGTGACCTCTGTGCTTAATTTATCAACTGAAAGCTCTCAGATTCTGAATTCCACGATGAACTACCTGTAAGTTGGTATAGCCATGCTATATGGAGGGAGATTGGAGATAACATACCAGGATCCAGCTTTCATGCTCAACATCCATAGTGGTATCCAGAGGAATGTCTCCACTGTCTAGCAGCCCTACCTGGATGTTGTCCTGAGATGTGCTTATTTATGCTTCCCATCTGGTAAGCACATATGCTTGGTGGTGGAGGTTCACTGTGCAGGGTGTGCTCGTTTTCTATTTTTCACTGGAATCTCACAGAGAACTGCTAGGGGACTTCTCTTGTTTCCCTAATGCCGCGTACACACGACCGGACTTTACGGCATAATATGCCCGGCGGACTTTTTGACAGACTTTACGATGAACTTTCCGAATGAACGGACTGGCCTACACACGATCAACCAAAGTCCGACGGATTCGTACGTGATGACGTACGACCGGACTAAAACATGGAAGTTCATAGCCAGTAGCCAATAGCTGCTCTAGCGTCGGTTTTTGTCCATCGGACTAGCATACAGACGAGCGGACTTTTCGACCGGACTCGAGTCCGTCGGATAGATTTGAAACATGTTTCAAATCTAAGTCCGTCAAACTTTTGAGAAAACAAAGTCCGCTGGAGCCCACACACAATCAAATTGTCTGACGAAATCTGGTACGCCGGACCAAGTATGCCGTAAAGTCCGATCGTGTGTACGTGGCATTACACCAACGAACTTTGCTACTATTTTTGCATCACTGATTTGATATCATTGATATACATGTGTGTGTTTATTGCATATACCGTTTTTTCACATTTCACTATATAGCACAGTTTTTTTTTGTTTTTCCTGTTTGTTGTGATATTTCACAGTTGAACTGCTGCTTTATTGGGGGTTTTCTCATGTTAGCGCAGTGATTTTTTTGCTTGTTACAGTGTTTGAGCCCCCCCCCAACACACAAAATCTATTTTCTTTGCAGCTGTATGACAGTTGCAGATACAGTAAATGTTTGTTAAAGCAGGGTCCATCCATTGCTCTGCAAGAATTTTTCTGTGCGGTTATGGTGTTTGAGCACCTCCAACACCCTATACCTTATCTTTCAAAACTAGAACAGTGTTTTTTAAAAATATTTTACAAATCCTCAAGGTCTGGGAACCTTGGATCAGCTATTCCTTTCCCTGTCTGCCACTGGCTAGTTATGGTCATTTCTAATTGTTACCTGTGCCATGGTACTTCCCTTTCCCTTTAGTCCTTCTCCCTTCATCTTAACTTCTCCTTCCTCCTTTCCCTTCTTTTTCTAATCTGGCTTTTCTTTTTACTTTCTTAGTATATATATATATATATATATACATACATATATATATATATATATATATATATATATATATATATATATATATATATACCGCTGGGGATACTGTTGCCCCTTTGAGGACAGCCTCGCAATGATTAAGATATCTAATGTAACTTCTTTGTTGGTCCTCCTTCGTTATGGACTGCATTCTTGATGTTTTGACTATTTCTGTGTCAGGTCACCTGAGACCAGGTGACAGATGCACTTCGTAGGAGTCGGAAGTGCACCGCTAAGATAGTGGACCCTAGGACTGACTGCTGCAGATAGTACCCATGGAGGTTCAGGAAGCAGGTCTACTGGATCACTAACACAGATCCCAGTGGGAGCTAGAGCAAAGATTGGCCAGGGTGCGGAGTCTAAGAGCCAGCAGGTGTTCACCAGAGCCTCTAGTGGTGAGGATGGACTGCGCTGCAGTCTGGCTCCAGGTCGCGGCCCCCAGGGTCTCACAGCTCACGCTCACAGGAGACTACAGGAGAAGGAAGCAGCAGGCTGGAACAACAAGGATAGTAAAGGGATAAGGCAGAGGTCAGGACGACTAGCAGACAGGAACAACAGAGTACATGCCAAAGGTCCAGGGTCACAGGCAAACAGGGATAGTCGGGGACACGCCAAAAGGTCAGGGTCACGAGCAGACAGGAATAGTCGAGAACACGCCAAGGTCGGTAACAAAGGCAAACAAAGAGCACATGGCAAGCAGGACACAGGAAGCCAAACACACAATAAATACACAATGGTTGATCAGCACCGCTGGCTTGCAGTGCACAGGTTAATATAGTGTTCCCTGATAGGGCCTGGGGTGGAGCCATGCTTAGAGGAGAGGTTATAAAAACAGCCAGGTGAGAGTGGCTGGCCTCTTAGTCTGAACACATGAGGAGAGGTAAGCAGACAAAGCATAACCATGACATTCTGATGCCCACATGTGTCTGTTTCCACATGTAAATGTTTAGTTCAGCCCGCGTTGGCGGACTGTGAAGTTGTAATATTTTCTCTGAAACCTACAATTTTGAAATCTACAATATTGAAGCAGAAAAAATGTTTCTGTACGTTTATATTGGGCATTAAATTGAAAATAACTCCAAAATCCTTCACTCTCTACTTTTATATTTGTGTATTGCCAATTTATTCTCCCGTTTTTTTTGTTTTCTTTTTTCTTCACCTATGCCCAAGCATCTTATCATCATACCCTTTCTATTTCTCTCCGATGTATTTATTTGTTCTGAACAGACCTCTTAAAATCAGCCTAATGCCCTGTACACATGATCAGAAATTCCGTCAGAAAAAACTTGGATGGTTTTTCCGACGGAATTCCGCTCAAGCTTGCCTTGCATACATACGGTCACACAAAAGTTCTTTAAACTTTCGACCGTCAAGAACGCGGTGACGTACAACACTACGATGAGCTGAGAAAATGAAGTTCAATGCTTCTGAGCATGGGTTGAATTGTTTCCGAGCATGCGTGATTTTTTGCGCGTCCGAATTGCATACAGACGATCGCATTTTCGAATAGGAACTTTTTCCGACCGAAAAATAAAGAACATGCTCTCAATCTTTTGCTGGCTGGAATTCTGCCAGCAAAAGTCGGATGGAGCATACACACGGTCGCATTTTCCGACCAAAAGCTCACATCGGTCTTTTGCTGGCAGCATGTCGGATCGTGTGCACGCGGCATTACTTTCAGCCAGAAGGATGATGATATCCTTTTCTCCTCCAAACCTTGTATCTCCAATTATACATATGCAGCATCCCCATTTTATGTGCCCTATGTATAGAAGAAAAAGAAAAGACAAACAAGAGAGAAGAAAATAGAGACAAGGAATGTCCTGCTGAAAAATGCTGTGTTTGACTTGAAAAATCTAGTAAGGTCTAAAGCTCTGTGGAGTCTAATTTAATCACAGATGTGGGGAGAGCATTCTTTTTTGGCTTTGCAGGCAAAGCTTACAAAGAAGATATTTAGTTTTAGTTAGTCTTTATATGTATTTTTTTCCACCTTTTCCTTCCCCCTTTTTTTTTCTCTTTCTTTTTTTTCTTCTCCCCCTTTTTTTCCTATTATTTTTTTCTTCCTCTCTCCTGAGTCTCCCCCTTTGTTTTCCTTTCCCTCTTTTTACATCTCCACCTTTTCTTTTCCTTGTTTCTTCCTTTCTCTCCCTCTTTTTTCCTTTTTTTCTGCTGTGACAAGTGTGTCTCTAACCTCTGCCCTTGTTCCTCTGTCTTTATTTACCCTCCTTTCTCCTCCTTTTTTCCTCCTTCTTTTCCCTCTTCTGCCATCTCCCTGTTTCACTCTTTCCTTCTCTTCCCCTTTTCTTTTCTCTTTTGCACCACATCATTCACCCTTCGCTTTTCCCCACTTTATCGCCCTTCATCTCTTACACACCTCCCCTTGGATACCTGACGCGGCGCCGACCATACGTCACGGGTTTCTGTGACGACGACGGCCCCGCTGCCAGGCGTCTTCCCCACTGATCTGTCTCCACGGAGGCGGACGCATGCGCAGCACACATGGCGCTGCGCGATAGGCTCCCAGGACCTCCAGCTGTCAGACAGTCAGCTGGGTCCTAGTAAACAGTGTGCCCCGAGCGGGTGCATTCGGCATCTATAGCCGATCAGGTACTATGATGCATCTGCTGGAGTGTTGATCCGCACTCCAGAATTTTTTGAATGCCAGTACTCTTATTAACATATGTTAACTCTAGATATGCAGTTTTTAACTCTTTATGGTGGGATTTTGACGTCAATCTGACGTCAGAGGGAGGGGGAGGGCATTTCTTTTCACTCTGCACATGTTTGCTTTGATTGGTGACCACCGTATATATATGTTGTGTTTGACACTATGCACCCCATCACTTGCCTGACGAAGGGGTTCTGTGCGGCCCCGAAACGTTGCACCTCTTTTGTGATGTAACTTCTTTCCATTAAAAAATCTTCTTGGACAACTGTTTTCTGATCCATGATGTGCTGGCGAAGATGTACGTTTGTTTGATGCTTCCAGAACCCAACTGGTAATCGCTGCAGCACCCACTATTTGTGTGCCATTTGACCAGGAACGTATGCGATTGGAATATCATTTAGACTGTTACACTGGGTTTCCATTCTGCACCCCTGGTGGCCACCCAAACGTAGGGTTTGTTATCCTCCGTGCCCGATACACATGGGACACGGTTGTCACCAATTTATCCGACTGAGAAACTTACCTGGAGATTGATGGCATCCGACGATGCAGGATCCTCCCAGTTCAACAGAGTCCCTGGCTGTATCTACAGCCAAGAAGAGATAGACGCCATTTTGTTTCCTCCTGATGAGCACAAGGCGTTTGGAACTGCCACTGCCATGGATGTCCACTGTGAGATCAAACGCGAATTCTGTGAGAAGTGGTGTGAGGTCTCCACGCAAAATTTGCTCAACTATATGCTTATTGTAATAGAAGAAGTAAAAGTTCAACTGTGCCAAGTCAACAGGGAGCTATCAACACTTATAGCGCCTGTCTAGGACAACGACGCACTAGCAAGTACATTGCGCAATATTGACAGTGAGATACTAGTATATTCTGAAAAACAGAAACAGGTCAAACGAGACAAGCTCAGGCTTGTCAATCAGGATTACCAGGTGGGCCGAGTTTACCCTTGGATCACAGGAGCCACACGCCCCAGGAGGAGACTCCGCCCACGCACAGGTACAATGCAAAGACACAGTCTACCTCCAACATCAGAGAGTGATCGCCACACCGAAATCCATCATCTGACAGCGAAGCCGGGACATCGACAAGTGTCACTGCCTCTGGAAGTGCAGCTCACCAGATCCTTTTTCAGACGGCCAGTGGAAGCGCAGATCCAGGAGGGGCATCAAGAGAGCAAGCTGTGCCACCACTCCGCAGCAGCGGACGGCGTGGATCCAGACGTGCCCGGTAATCAACCTTTCATCACGAACCATCACCAATGGTGAGTCCAGACTTTTATCTAAAGGCCTGTCATTTTGCCCTACCAATAGACTAAATCTGTTTGACTTTGAGATTGAAATGTTCAAATTTGAGCGTACATTAAAGATAAAACAATTTTTTCACACACAAACTGGGGCTCTCGCTATGACCCCGTCCGAGAAGACCACACCAATCCCATTTAGATTGAGAAGCAAGTTCATACCTCCTGGACAATTTCATTCTGTCGAGAACTACACCAGAACAATTAAACATGATGTGTCCCGGAAGGCTTCAAACAGAACATACACTCATTTGAGCCCAGGGGATTTTGCTGCACTTAGATCACTCAAAGATGACAAGAACGTCATCATTAAACCCGCCGACAAAGGTGGGGGCATTGTGATCATGGACTATAGTGAGTATAGGGAGGGTATGCTTTCCTTGTTGGCCGACTCTACCAGTTATATGACACTGAGTAGGGATCCATCACAAGGCATCATGAATATTTTATCTGACCTAATTAGTATGGGGCGATCCGGCGGTTGGCTGACCGATGAAGTAGCCAATTTTCTACACAATGACCATCCTCGCATGCCTGTCATCTATGGATTACCGAAAATCCATAAGGGCACCACACCGCTTAAGTTCCGACCCATAGTTTCTGGTACAGGTGCCATCACTCAACCATCGGCCCAGGTTATTGATTTCTATCTACAGCCCCTCGTTAAGGATCTACCTGCCTACATACGGGACACTAGTGATTTCTTAGAGAAACTAAGGCCCTTCCAGACACTTTAGAAGGATTGGAAATTTGCCACAATGGACATATCATCCTTATACACATGCATACCTAATTCTGCCGGTTTGCGGGCTGTTGAACATTTTTTTGAATTCTCTTGTGACCATATTTAATTTCTTGATGTGCTCATCTCCAATAACCAAGGCACCATTAGGACATCCCTATACACTAAACCCACTGACAGAAACACCTTGCTCCATTTTCAGAGTGCACATCCTGAGTAGGGATGAGCTTCGAGTTCGAGTCAAACTCATGTTCGACTCGAACATCGGCTGTTCGCAAGTTCGCCGAACAGCGAACAATTTGGGGTGTTCGCGGCAAATTTTAAAGGTTTATATGCAAGTTATTGTCATAAAAAGTGTTTGGGGACCTGGGTCCTGCCCCAGGGGACATGGATCAATGCAAAAAAAGTTTTAAAAACGGTCGTTTTTTTCAGGAGAAGTGATTTTAATAATGCTTAAAGTCAAACAATAAAAGTGTAATATCCCTTTAAATTTCGTAGCTGGGGGGTGTCTATAGTATGCCTGTAAAGGGGCGCATGTTTCCCATGTTTAGAACAGTCTGACAGCAAAATGACATTTCAAAGGAAAAAAAATCATTTAAAACTACTCGTGGCTATTGCATTGCCGGTCCGACAATACACATAAAAGTTCACTGATAAAAATGGCATGGGAATTCCCCACAGGGGAACCCCGAACCAAAATTAAAAAAAAAATTACGTGGGGCTCATCCCTAATCCTGAGCATCTACGCAGAAACCTGCCTATTTCACAATTTGCTAGGGTACTACGCATCTGTTCTGATGAGACTGACAAGAAGAAGCAATTAGACATTATGTACAATAAATTCTTGGAACGCGGGTATCCTACAGTGGTTCTCGACCTAGCTCTTGACAAAGCCCTGAATAGACGTACCAGGACTCCCAACCCTATCACTCGCCCATTGTTTCTACACACGTTCATCCAAGAATCTGGTGCGATTAGATGTGCTATTGAACGGAACCAAAATATTTTATTATCTGACAGGTCCCTAGGACCCCCCACGAGGGCCAGACCCATGATAGCATACAAACGGGGGAGAACGCTGCGTGACCATCTAATACAAGCGGATCCTAGGCAGAAGTACACCATAACGGTACCTAAAATATTGCAGAAAACAGGCTGCTACAAATGTTATAATTGTAACATATGCAACTCACTTATTTGTGGTACGCATTTCACACACCCACGTATGGGTAATCGTTACCCGATACGTGAGTATTATAACTGCAACACCGATCACTGCGTATACATATTGAAATGCCCCTGTACATTGACGTATGTGGGTAAAACCATCGGCCCATTCAAGAAACGATTCCAGAAACAAAGAAGTGACATTAGGGTTGCTCTGGCCAAGACCGAGAAGGGTGAACAGACTGACCCCAACAAACCTGTAGCGATACACTTTGTTACAGCCAAACACCAGACCCATGAACTCCGTGGGATGGTAATTGAGCACATCAAACCACTCAATAGAGGTGGGGATCGTGATCGGTTACTTCTCCGCCGTGAGGCCTACTGGATACATACCCTAGGCACAGTATACCCTGGGGGGCTCAACACTAATTTATCTTTTGCATGCTTCATTGACGATAGATGACAATTTCCAGTGTATTCTTGCTTTTTATCAATAAATTGGTTTTCATTATGATATATGAGATGTATTTCTTGATTACTGTTTATGCCTCATCGGATGAAGACATTGTACATATTTCTATGGCCCTTTTTCTCCGTTTTCTTTCCCATGTCTGGTACCTCTCCCTGATACCCACACAGCAGGGCTTATTTATTATAAACATATATTTGGATTCGTTTTCCACGTCTCACGACGTATGTAGTTCTACCACTTCCATTGGATGATTTAGCATATGCAATGCCTGGCTCCTGCTGTAATGTGCATGGTATCCCCAGATCCCCCCCCCTTCCCCCCCCCCCTTAGCGACCACCCCCGTCAACCCCCACCACCCGCCCTTTACACCCCACCTCCCTCTTCCTTCCTCCTTTCCTTTCCCCCTTTTTTTCCATTCCCCCCTTCCCCCCGGACCCTGAACCAACCACTCCGGTTTCCCCCCCCTTCCGATTATTTCTCCTAAGTCTCCTACTTTTCATACACATTTTTTATATATATATTTTTTCCACCTTTTCCACCTTTTCTTTCCCCCTTTTTTTTTTCTCTTTCTTTTTTTTCTTCTCCCCCTTTTTTTCCTATTATTTTTTTCTTCCTCTCTCCTGAGTCTCCCCCTTTGTTTTCCTTTCCCTCTTTTTACATCTCAACCTTTTCTTTTCCTTGTTTCTTCCTTTCTCTCCCTCTTTTTTCCTTTTTTTCTGCTGTGACAAGTGTGTCTCTAACCTCTGCCCTTGTTCCTCTTTCTTTATTTACCCTCCTTTCTCCTCCTTTTTTCCTCCTTCTTTTCCCTCTTCTGCCATCTCCCTCTTTCCTTCTCTTCCCCTTTTCTTTTCTCTTTTGCACCACTTCATTCACCCTTCGCTTTTCTCCACTTTATCGCTCTTCATCTCTCTTACACACCTCCCCTTGGATACCTGACGCGGCGCCGACCATACATCACGGGTTTCCGTGACGACGGCGGCCCCGCTGCCAGGCGTCTTCCCCACTGATCTGTCTCCACGGAGGCAGATGCATGCACAGCAGGCTCCCAGGACCTCCAGCTGATGGACAGTCAGCTGGGTCCTAGTAAACAGTGTGCCCCGAGCGGGCGCATTCGGCATCTATAGCCGATCAGGTACTATGATGCATCTGCTGGAGTGTTGATCCGCACTCCAGAATTTTTTGAATGCCAGTACTTTTATTAACATATGTTAATTCTAGATATGCAGTTTTTAATTCTTTATGGCGGGATTTTGACGTCAATCTGACGTCAGAGGGAAGGGGGAGGGCATTTCTTTTCACTCTGCACATGTTTTCTTTGATTAGTGACCACCGTATATATATGTTGTGTTTGACACTATGCACCCCATCACTTGCCTGACGAAGGGGTCTTGCGCGGCCCCGAAACATTGCACCTCTTTTGTGATGTAACTTCTTTCCATTAAAAAACCTTCTTGGACAAATGTTTGCTGATCCATGGTGTGCTGGCGAAGATGTGCAATTCTGTCACATGCCTTTGCTCCGTGAGATCCGTGAGAATAATCCTGATGATTTCAGGAACTTCCTCAGGATGACAGACCCTGTTTTTCACCGTTTGTTGACTTTGCTGACCCCTTATATCAGCAGGCAGGATACCTGCATGAGGCAAGCCATCACTCCGGAGCAGAGGCTAGTCACCACGTTGCGGTACTTGGCGATGGGGAGAAGCCTGCAGGACCTCAAGTTCTCGACAGGCATCTCCCCCCAGGCTCTGGGGATCATTATCCCAGAGACCTGTTCTGCCATCATCCAGGTTCTGCAGAAGGACTATATTACGGTAAGATTTTTATCCTTTAACATCACATTTTATTGTATTTAATGTTTGATAATGTAATGTATTTCTTTCCTTATTCCCTAATTAACATTATTGTAATATGCTGTGAATGGCTCCTTTGTCCTCATTAGGGATGAGCTTCGAGTTCGAGTCGAACTCATGTTCGACTCGAACATTGGCTGTTCGCAAGTTCGCCGAACACCGAACAATTTGGGGTGTTCGCGGCAAATTCGAATGCCGCGGAACACCCTTTAAAAGTCTATGGGAGAAATCAAAAGTGCTAATTTTAAAGGCTTATATGCAAGTTATTGTCATAAAAAGTGTTTGGGGACCTGGGTCCTGCCCCAGGGGACATGGATCAATGCAAAAAAAAGTTTTAAAAACGGCCGTTTTTTCAGGAGCAGTGATTTTAATAATGCTTAAAATCAAACAATAAAAGTGTAATATCCCTTTAAATTTCGTACCTGGGGGGTGTCTATAGTATGCCTGTAAAGGGGCGCATGTTTCCCGTGTTTAGAACAGCCTGACAGCAAAATGACATTTGGAAGGAAAAAACTCATTTAAAACTACCCGCGGCTATTGCATTGCCGTCAATACACATAGAAGTTCATTGATAAAAATGGCATGGGAATTCCCCACAGGGAAACCCCGAACCAAAATAAAAAAAAAAAAAAATGAAGTGGGAGTCCCCCTAAATTCCATACCAGGCCCTTCAGGTCTGGTATGGATATTAAGGGGAACCCCGGCCAAAATTTAAAAAAAAAATGACGTGAGGTTCCCCCTAAATTCCATACCAGACCCTTCAGGTCTGGTATGGATTTTAAGGGGAACCCCGCGCCAAAAAAAAAAAAAAACGGCGTGGGGTTCCCCCAAAAATCCATACCAGACCCTTATCCGAGCACGCAACCTGGCAGGCCGCAGGAAAAGAGGGGGGACGAGAGTGCGGCCCCCCCCTCCTGAACCGTACCAGGCCACATGCCCTCAACATTGGGAGGGTGCTTTGGGGTAGCCCCCCAAAACACCTTGTCCCCATGTTCATGAGGACAAGGGCCTCATCCCCACAACCTTGGCCGGTGGTTGTGGGGGTCTGCGGGCGGGGGGCTTATCGGAATCTGGAAGCCCCCTTTAACAAGGGGACCCCCAGATCCCGGCCCCCCCCTGTGTGAAATGGTAAGGGGGTACTTACCCCTACCATTTCACTAAAAAAGTGTCAAAATAGTTAAAAATGACAAGAGACAGTTTTTGACAATTCCTTTATTTAAATGCTTCTTCTTTCTTCCTTCATCTTCTTCTTCTTCTGGTTCTTCTGGCTCTTCTGGTTCTTCCTCCGGCGTTCTCGTCCAGCATCTCCACCGCGGCGTCTTCTATCTTCTTCTCCTCGGGCCGCTCCGCACCCATGGCATTGGGGGGGAGGCTCCCGCTCTTCTCTTCATCTTCTTCTTCATCCTCTTCTCTTCTTCCTTCTTCTCTTCTTCTCTGTTTCTCTTCTTAATTTTCTTCTCCGGGCCGCTCCGCATCCATGCATGGAGGGAGGCTCCCGCTGTGTGACGGCGTCTCCTCATCTGACGGTTCTTAAATAACGGGGGGCGGGGCCACCCGGTGACCCCGCCCCCTCTGACGCACGGTGACTTGACGGGACTTCCCTGTGACGTCACGGGGAATGCCACAGGGAAGTCCCGTCATGTCCCGTGCGTCAGAGGGGGCGGGGTCACCGGGTGGCCCCGCCCCCCGTTATTTAAGAACCGTCAGATGAGGAGACGCCGTCACACAGCGGGAGCCTCCCTCCATGCATGGATGCGGAGCGGCCCGGAGAAGAAAATTAAGAAGAGAAACAGAGAAGAAGAGAAGAAGGAAGAAGAGAAGAGGATGAAGAAGAAGATGAAGAGAAGAGCGGGAGCCTCCCCCCCAATGCCATGGGTGCGGAGCGGCCCGAGGAGAAGAAGATAGAAGACGCCACGGAGGAGATGCTGGATGAGAACGCCGGAGGAAGAACCAGAAGAGCCAGAAGAACCAGAAGAAGAAGATGAAGGAAGAAAGAAGAAGCATTTAAATAAAGGAATTGTCAAAAACTGTCTCTTGTCATTTTTAACTATTTTGACACTTTTTTAGTGAAATGGTAGGGGTAAGTACCCCCTTACCATTTCACACAGGGGGGGGGCCGGGATCTGGGGGTCCTCTTGTTAAAGGGGGCTTCCAGATTCCGATAAGCCCCCGCCCGCAGACCCCCACAACCACCGGCCACGGTTGTGGGGATGAGGCCCTTGTCCTCATCAACATGGGGACAAGGTGTTTTGGGGGGCTACCCCAAAGCACCCTCCCAATGTTGAGGGCATGTGGCCTGGTACGGTTCAGGAGGGGGGGGGCCGCACTCTCGTCCCCCCCTCTTTTCCTGCGGCCTGCCAGGTTGCGTGCTCAGATAAGGGTCTGGTATGGATTTTTGGGGGAACCCCACGCCGTTTTTTTTTTTTTTTGGCGTGGGGTTCCCCTTAAAATCCATACCAGACCTGAAGGGTCTGGTATGGAATTTAGGGGGAACCCCACGTCATTTTTTTAAAAAATTTTGGCCGGGGTTCCCCTTAATATCCATACCAGACCTGAAGGGCCTGGTATGGAATTTAGGGGGACTCCCACTTCATTTTTTTTTTTTTAATTTTGGTTCGGGGTTTCCCTGTGGGGAATTCCCATGCCGTTTTTATCAATGAACTTCTATGTGTATTGACGGCAATGCAATAGCCGCGGGTAGTTTTAAATGAGTTTTTTCCTTCCAAATGTCATTTTGCTGTCAGGCTGTTCTAAACACGGGAAACATGCGCCCCTTTACAGGCATACTATAGACACCCCCCAGGTACGAAATTTAAAGGGATATTACACTTTTATTGTTTGACTTTAAGCATTATTAAAATCACTGCTCCTGAAAAAACGGCCGTTTTTAAAACTTTTTTTTGCATTGATCCATGTCCCCTGGGGCAGGACCCAGGTCCCCAAACACTTTTTATGACAATAACTTGCATATAAGCCTTTAAAATTAGCACTTTTGATTATTCATGTTCGTGTCCCATAGACTTTAACGGTGTTCGCGTGTTCGAGCGAACTTTTTTCCTGTTCGCATGTTCTGGTGCGAACCGAACAGGGGGGTGTTCGGCTCATCCCTAGTCCTCATGCATGCTGGGTTTTTTTTACATTTTTTTGTCCTTAATACATATTTGCCTTCACTTACCTCCCCACCATGCTCTCCTGGGCCTATATCCACCTTGTCTAGTCACTTAACGTATTTTGTCTGCTCCCTAGTAGTGCTTTACCCTAAACACCCCCTAAAATGTGTAAAAATGTTTTTTGTGCTTTAAATTCTGGCATAGTGCCAGAGGCTTTTTTTTTGGGGTCCCAAAATCATTTGGAACGCTCCCTCCCCCCAACCGCTAAGTCAGCTGATACCAATCTCTTTTGTGGTCAGATTTATGGATGAATTCCCCAAAGCATGTAGTGCAAGGGCCTGCCTGAATACTTTCAAATGGTACTGTTTAAAGTTTTTGTATCCTATTATTATCTTGATAGGTAATAGCAGAATGTAAAAATGTGTTAAAATGTGTACAGTGTGTATTTATATCTTTGTATTATGACACTTCTTACCTGTCCAGTGGGCTGCCAATAATGTAAAGTAAGGAAGCGTTGGTCAAAGTAATACACATTATTTAGACATTCATCTCTCAATGAAGTGGAGAGGGTTACCAAAATTTTTTAAAATGGCCCATAAGAGGGGGGGGGGGATCTGATAGGTGGACCTTATACTTTTGTCTTTAAATACTCCCTAAAATAAATGTTATACTGATGTTGGCCAAGAATGTTTGTGTCTAATCTGCTTTCAATGTTTATGTGCAAAATGATAAATTTTTGGTTCTTGTTTGACTCCAAAGTTTCCTTCCAACCCACAGGAATGGCAGACTGTGGCCTCCCACTTTGTCCAGTGGTGGGACTTACCTAACTGCGTCGGGGCAATTGATTGGAAACATGTCCACATAGTCCCACCACCCAACTCGGGGTCATACTATTACTACAAGGGGTTCAATAGTATTGTGATGTTGGCGGTGGTGTCGGCTACTTATGAGTTCCTGTATGTGGACTTGGGGAAGAATGGCCGGATGTCAGATGGTGGAGTCATCACCCACACGGAGTTCTACAGGTGTCTCCAGAATGGCAGCTTGGGCTTGCCACCTCCAGAAGACAATGCGGAAGGACTCCCATTCGTTTTTGTTGCGGATGAAGCGTTTGCGCTGGGGGACCATCTTATGTGGCCATTCCCTATGAGGACCCTCACCCCGGACCAGAGGGTTTTTAATTACCGGCTGGCCAGAGCCAAAAGAGTGGTGGAGAACACGTTTGGAATAATGGCCAGCTGGTTCCGCCTATTTCTTACACCCATACACATGGCGGAATATAAACTGAATCACATCATCCTGTCTTGCTGTGTTCTCCACAACTTTTTAAGGAGAAATTCTTGGAACTATGCTGCCTCAGTTGGGCCTGAGGCCGGAATTAATATTAATGAACTCACCCTGATGGCGCTTTAAGATGGCCATCCTGGCTTGCCCCCCCAGAGTGCCCGCGAGGTCCGTATAAGATACATGAAATACTTTGCGGGTAGGGGGGCCATCGATATGCCAGACAATAACTGAGACATTTTTTTAATAAAAATATATTTAAACTGAACAAATATTTGCTTGGATTTCCTGCTTGGCTTTCTTTTAGCTGTGTCCTTGGTTATCTTATATTAATAGTCTAATTTTTTGGCCTTTTTCTTCAACAGTGCAAATGAAATTTCGTTGACATATGAGGTGACAATCTCTTCTTCGGTTAACTATTAATTATTATGTTTGGGTCTGCTACACATACACCTTGTTTTTTTGTGAATGTATGTAATGCATTACTGACAAAAATAATAATAATTTTCAACACCATGCCATAAATTTGTGGAGTCCTGAAAATGGCGTGATTGTGTAAAATTAGAAAGCACTGTTGGGTGTTATTTACTAAAGGAAAAGACAATTTGCACTACAAGACTGCACTGAAACTGCACTTGTAGTGCAAAGTGGATTTGCCTTTAGTAAATAACCCCCATTGTCACTGCAAACAACTTTATACTCCAAAAAATGCTTTTGACCATTGAAAGAAGAAGCCACACATGTTTATTATCAATCTTTTTAATCCAAGCACAATCACATGTGCCTTTCTAAAAGGGTTTTTTAACAAACCAACATGTTTGTTGTATAACAATTTTTTAGGTCACATTAATAATAAGTAGAAATTGCCTTTTAAGGTAAAGCAGGCATGTTTTAAACAATGAAAAAATACACAACTCTGGAACTTACAAAGTTCAACTTTTATAGAAAGTGAAGGCAATATCAGACATGAGTATTTATAAACTGTGTTTGATATTGCATTCAGCAGATGGAGTGATGTCACCCCTGGAAAAGCCAAATTTTGAAGATGCACACAAATTGCCTAATGTCAACATGTGCTAGCTGCCATCATGGGGGATCAATGGACGTGTTTTGTGGGTGCAACCCCTTCCTCTTAGCTACTTTATTATTGAGGAAGGGGTTGCACCCACAAAACGCGTACATTGTTCTCCCATGATGGCAGATAGCACATGTTGACACAGTGTGTGCATCTTAAAAATTTGGCTTTTCAATAATATGTCAAAAATTATTCATAAAAACAACAATAAACCTGGAATAAGTTAGGGATTTCTGGGTGTTTTATATTCTCCCTAAAACATCAGTGATGTTCTTCATTTTGTTTTGAACATCATTGATGTTTTGCTTAATGTTTTCTAAATCCCTATTACAAGGGAGCGTGGCCTGACGAGGCATGTGAGCAGACCTGCTGCACGGAGCTCCCGCTGATGATCCTGTCTAACATCCTCTCCTCACCATCGTTTTCGCCCGTTTTTGCCCCAGAGAGCTGCCTGATACCTCCTGGAGACATCCGGTGCTTTTAGCTGACCGATTGGAGCTGATGATGACCCGGGGGAACCGAATGGAGACCGAGGCCTGGGAGTCCCAAGCTGGCCAGTCTCAGCCTCCTAAAGCACAGCGCGGACTAGAAAAGAAATCCGAACAGGGGGGTAAGTCCAGCAAACTCCCTAAAAACAAGGAGCAATCCAGGGACATGCTTTATTATGCTCAAAAGCTGGCTGGGCGTCCTGATTCCCCTATGCATGGCTCCCCCCAGCCCTTATACACCTCTGAGCTGGCTAACAGGGAGGATACAAGCATGCTAGATGACACAGTGCCATTAGATCTGCAGCAGGATCTCATGTCTGATCCATCTGACTCCCCCACAGAGGACAATGTCCAGCCTTCTCTGAGTGAAATCCTGCATGCTGTGCACAAATGCACCGCCTCAGTTGATGATTTGAAGGAGAAATTTGGAGGGCTGAAAGAAACAGTGTCCCTTATGCGCCAAGATCTTCAAAAGATCAGGGAAAGAACCACAGCAGTGGAGGGCCGGGTGAGCGACGTGGAGGACCAGTTGCCCCCCCTTCACAGAGATGTCAAGATGGCCACTCAAAATGCCTTTCAAGCCCCTTAGTAAAACTGACGAAATTGAGAACCGCCTGCGACGCAATAATGTGCGCATAGTGGGACTCCCTGAAAAAGTGGAAGGTGGAAGGACGTGACCCCACAACCTTTATTGAAGAATGGCTACAGGAAGTTTTTGGTAAAGAAGCTTTCTCTCCCATTTACACAGTGGAAAGGGCCCATAGAGTACCCCCACGCCCTCTCCCCCCTGGGAACCCCCCAAGATCAGTGTTGGCCAGGCTCCTGAATTACAAGGACCAGGAGGTGATACTGAGACTGGCCAGAGAAAAAGGCAACATTAAACACAACGGCATTAAAATCTCGTTTTACCCAGATTTCTCCGCCAAAGTACAACGCAGGCGATCAAAATTTGCAGATGTTAAAAAGAGGCTACAAAGGCTGCAGCTATCCTATGCAATGATGTTCCCAGCCAAGCTGAGAGTGACGGCCAATGAACAGAACCACTTTTTTGAAAATGCGCAAGATGTTGCAACATGGCTAGATCAAAATGAGCAAGCTCTGCGCCGCCAGGGTCGGGATGATGGAGCCGGATAAACCAGACATGGCAGAAGAAATGCAAGGGAAAGCAGGGCGTCCATTTTCCCTTTTATGTTTACCAGTCTGAAGAGGAACTGTACTAGTTGCTTACACAGCGAGTGACTACCGCAGAAATACCGATATTTCTTTTACAACCAGTTATCTTTACTTGAAGCACAGACCCTCACAGGGGACGATACCGTGCCGGGTGTTTGGAAGTTGCTTCCATTGGGACAACCTTTTATTGAAAAAGTGCTTTTCGATGCAACACATTCCAATGCTCTTGGGCAACCATATAACCAGAACCAGAAGAAGCAGCACTGTAAACCAAACATGTGATAATAAAACCACAAATAGTGATTATCAAGTTCGTGATCAGATCAAGTGAATCAATAAAGTTCTATCAGTGAAAATCTTCAAGGTGAAGCGGATGAGGAACCAGACACATGGGTCCCTTAATAAGGCAAATACCGATAGGACTGGATAAACCTTCACCACACCACTGTGATATGGATAAAATGGGCGCTTACCAACTGGCAAGCTTAGGGAAGCTTGTGACCTTAACCCGGTCGGGGCCTTTCTTGAAATGGGAACACCACTAAACCGCTCCTCAGACCGTGGGTGGCTCACTATCCTCCACATAGAGGGAACCCGGATGCAGGGAATACTATACTCCTATCTAGGAGTTGTTCTCATAAACAATGCCCCAAAAAAAATACACTTACAATGTGTTGAGTAAAAAACAGCATGCTGTTTTTTACTCAACACATTGTAAGTGTATTTTTAATTTCCTTTAATAAATATCCATCCAGGATTACGCTATGTTGCTCTTCCTTTCTTTTTTGGGGCATTGTTTATGAGAACAACTCCTAGATAGGAGTATAGTATTCCCTGCATCCGGGTTCCCTCTATGTGGAGGATAGTGAGCCACCCACGGTCTGAGGAGCGGTTTAGTGGTGTTCCCATTTCAAGAAAGGCCCCGACCGGGTTAAGGTCACAAGCTTCCCTAAGCTTGCCAGTTGGTAAGCGCCCATTTTATCCATATCACAGTGGTGTGGTGAAGGTTTATCCAGTCCTATCGGTATTTGCCTTATTAAGGGACCCATGTGTCTGCTTCCTCATCCGCTTCACCTTGAAGATTTTCACTGATAGAACTTTATTGATTCACTTGATCTGATCACGAACTTGATAATCACTATTTGTGGTTTTATTATCACATGTTTGGTTTACAGCGCTGCTTCTTCTGTTTATTATTTATTGTGTAGTGTGTGTATCTCACCTTTAAGCGGCTGCTTTCTTTTCAATTGTTTGTCATTCAAAAACTTGATTGTGTTAATTGTGTGTAGTTATATAGCACGGTGGTTTTCCTCCTTATATAACCAGAACCGCTCTGACATCCAGAAGAATCTCTTATCAATGTATTTTTGAATATTTGCAATGGTATCCACACCCATAGTATCATGGAATGTGCGCGGAGTGAATGACCCTTTAAAAAGGACCATGATCTCCTCTGGTTTGCGCAAATTCCATCCGGCCATTATTGCCCTTCAGGAGACGCACCTCCTGAGGGACAATGTGAGCTGCTTGCAGTATGCCTGGGTGGGCAAGTCCTATCATTCTACTCACACTGCTTATTCTTGTGGGGTGAGTGTACTGATACACAAAGCTCTGACATACCAGGAACTTGACTCGCTAGTGGATAGTGCTGGTAGATTTGTATTCATTTACTGTAAGTTGTATACTTTAACATTGATTATAGCCTTTATATATATTCCACCCCTGTTTTCACGGGAGGTGCTGCAGCTGTTGCTGATGTACCTGACGGGCAAACCTGATGTCCCACTGCTGATCATGGGAGATTTTAACTGCTACCTAGACCCTAAATTGGATAGGCATCCCCCAGTCCCTTCTCCTAGGGGTGGCAGGGGTACAGCGCTCAGTCGCCTAATTACAGAATTAGGTTGGACCGATTTTTGGCGCATACGTAACCCTAATGTAAAGCAGTTTTATGCTTCTCTAAAACTTACGGATCCCTGTCCCGTATAGACCTTAGTATAGGCACACCTAATTTGCTAGAATATATTTCTAAGATAGAGTACTTCCCTCGTGGAGTATCTGACCATTCACCTGTGGCTGTATGGCTGATTGCCCAACCCCCAACCTCATTACCTAGGGCGCCATGGAAACTCAACGCCTTCTGGCTGAAACTGTTTAACTCCCCAGAACGAATCTCCAACCAAATAGAAATATTCTTTAACTCTCATAAACATTTAACAGGTAAAATTCAAAAATGGGAAGCCTTTAAGGCCTACCTTAGGGGAGTGTTTATTGCTGAGATAGCCACGGTTAAAAGGAACTCCTCAGCACTATTGGAGCAGGTTGGGGATCAGGTGCGTCAGCTGGAGCTTGCCTATGTTACCGACCCTACAGAGTCTGCGAGGGAGGCGTGGATTTCGGCCCAGGACTCACTGGACCGCTTAAGAACCTCCGCCGCAGAACGCAAAAGGTTCTTTAGCAAGCAGGCATTTTATGAAGAAGGGGAAAAAACAGGCCGTCTATTGGCAAAAATAGCCAGGTCGCAGCAATTGTCTCCAGCAGTTGGGGCGATTCACACGGCCAGTGGAAAGGTGGCCCGGATCAAGTTTTATCAGAGCTAGCATCCTTCTACAAGGATCTCTATGGAGCGAGGGACGATTACACAGATAACGAGCTAGAGGCATACCTTTCAGGGATTGATCTGCCCTCTCTGTCTGGGGGGCTAGACAAACACTGGAAGCTCCCCTGACATTGGAAGAGTTACATCATGCGGCATGCTCCTTTCCTACATGCAAGGCTCCAGGAGAGGATGGTATCCCCATGGAAGTTTTTGCCAAGTATGGTGAGTGGATAATGCCACACCTGCTGGAAGTGTTCAATGACTCACTTAAAGAAGGCAGTTTACCAACCTCCATGACTAGAGCTAATATAATTTTATTATTGAAACCTGGAAAGGATCCGGTTGACCCAGGCTCATACAGGCCTATTTCGTTACTTCAAAGTGATGTTAAAATCCTGGCTAAGGCCCTGGCACTTAGGGTCAACCGGATCATTGATTCCATAATACATCCCGATCAGGCTGGGTTTATGCCGCAAAAATCCACTGCCACCAACCTCAGACGCCTATTTTTAAATATGCAGCTACAGTCGGATAATGAGGGGAGCAGGGCTCTGCTTTCCTTAGACGCCAACAAGGCGTTTGACAGTGTGGGCTGGAGATACCTATGGGCGGTACTATCAAAGTTTGGGTTTGGAAATCGCTTCATAGCATGGGTTAAACTGCTGTATGCCTCCCCGAAGGCGACCATTAGGATGTCAGGTAGGATGTCTCATGCGTTTGCTCTGAGCAGGGGCACAAGGCACAAGGCAGAGATGCCCCCTGTCTCCCCTGCTCTTTGCCATTGCCATTGAGCCATTGGCGGCTGTAGTGAGGGCCAGTCAGGGGATCACGGGGTTTAAATATGGGAACCTCCACGAAAAGATTATGCTGTATGCTGACGACATGATGCTTTTCCTGGGGGACACCACAATGTCTTTGGCGGAAGTGACAAAAATCATCACCGGATTCGGCCACTTTTCTGGCCTGACAATTAACTGGTCTAAGTCAGCTCTGATGTTGCTGGACGAGGGGGGAGTGGTGAATTTGCCAGATTCCTGCTCGGTTCCGGTAACGTCATCATTTAAATATCTAGGCATACAAATTTCACCTAAACTAGCGGAATACTGCCCCTTAAATATACATCCCCTGCTATCCAGATTTAGGGACAAAATTAACACATGGAACAGGCTCAAACTGTCACTGGCGGGTAAGGCAAATTTAATAAAAATGATCCTAATGCCACAGCTACTCTATTTCTTACACAACTCCCCAGTAGTGATACACTTAAAAATTTTTAGGGTGGTTAACACTCTTTTCCGGAGATTACTGTGGAATGCGGGCACACCTAGAATCAAGCTGGAACAACTACAAAACCCTAAGGACAGCGGAGGGCTGGCAGTACCCAACCCTTGGCTGTACTATATAGCAGCTCAGCTGCAACATTTGGTTGAATCCATGGCCCGGGACCCTACTGGCTCATCGGCGCAGTTAATGCTGATTGGGACAGGAGCGGAAACAGTCCCGCTAGGCCTTGAGGCTCAGTTGTTTCACAAGTCCAATAAACTGACACCCACTCTTACTTTAATACAGAAAATTTGGAACAAGGGAAGGCAGCTGCAGGTAGTGATAGGTTTCACGGAACACAGCCCAATATGGGGGAATCTTTCGTACGTCGAGTTAGCAAAGTTGCAACAGGGTCCCAAATGGCGTTCATTTGGTGTTATCCTTTTATCCCATATATTTAGAGATGGCAGGTTCAGAGCTACAAAATAAATATGACCTGCCAAATACTATGTATTACTCCTATATCCAGCTCAAACATGCGGTGGACACACAGGAAAAAGCTGCTCCCTGGACTTTGTCCAACACCCCTATTTTTCATTTAATACAGTCCAGCACAGAAACTAAAGGATTCATCTCATATTGCTATCAAATGCTATTGATGCAACTTTTAAAAGCGCACCCGACTAGGGCACCGTCCCTATGGGAGCAGGATATAGGTCCAATTACGGGAGATCAATGGGAAGAAATTCTGCAATCCACTAATATATGCTCTCTCAATGTGGCCCAAAAGGTATCCCAACTATATATAGTACTTAGAGTGCATTACACCCCACTTAAACTTTACAATATGGGTAGAAGGCCTGATCCTATATGTAGTAGATGTGAACGACATCAAGGTGATCTCATTCATCTACTGTGGAGATGTCCAAAACTCCATAGGTATTGGAGTGAGGTTATGGGAACACTTAATCAAGTGTTCCAGACTAACATTCCCCTAGACCCAATTCACTGTATTTTAGGAGTTCTAGAAGATATTGTCCCGGAAGAGATGACTAGAATAGCACTCACTAGGGCACTGTTCCAGGCATGCAAACTTATATTGCTTGGCTGGAAATCGACCTCGCCGCCATCAGTGAAATCTTGGATAACGCATATGGGTAACACCTTAATTATGGAAAAATGCATTTACCAACATAGAGGCAGCTCTAATAGATTTGAGAGGATTTGGGCACCATGGTTAGATACCCCTGGACTGAGTCCTAAGGAGCTGGTAATGTCCAGACTGCTACAATGTCCTGGGGGGGCCCATGAGGTTCTTTAAACGATTATTGACCGTAGAGTGGTAGAGCATTGAAATGTTATAGAATTTTCGTTAATAAATGATGATTGGAATGTACTATTCACATGAATGTATGTTGTTGCATGATGCTTGTACAATGGAAGCTATGTAAACTTGTTCAATAAACACCTTTTTGATTTAAAAAAAAAAAAATCCCTATTACACCCCATTATCTCCCCGATGAGCATCTGGGCACTTTCACTTGTGAAATGACATTCCTCTTCCACAACATCACGATCACCCGAAAGAAAAAAAAACAACACACCATGTATTATAAATATGCAGGCATCCATCTCTTACCTGAGGCTGTGGTCACAGACACTCACCTGTTGTGGTGACAATTTCTATAACGTCTCCCTCCTCCTCCTCCTCTGGTTGGGTTTGGGGGATTTCCCCTTCTTCCTGAGGTGGGGGGTCCGTGGTCTCCTCTGATGAGTGGTGTTCTCTCAGTCTTTTCTCTCCTATGTGACAAAAAATAGGTATACTTAGCAAATAGATATTTGATGGCAGAAATAGGAATATGAAACATTGCTTGGAAGTGGGGTATAATTGTCTGTTTTGGCAGAGTTCCAAGATGAAGAAATATTGTTGTCCTTTGTCAAGCTTGAATACTTACCTGTTTTGTACAAGCTTCACAGATGCAGACACCCCTATAGTATACACTGGAGCACCTGTGTGGGCCCCCTAATAAAAAGGGTGTTCTTGTGTCCCACACTAGTGCTCCAGCGTCCAGGTGTGTAAACAGCTGCTGAGTGTCCTCTCCTTACACAGAATCTAGTTTGCATTTCATTCTAGTTACAAACCCATCTAGACAACAAACTTATTTTAAGAGAAGTAGGGCATTAAAAATGTATTGGACTGCATCTGGACAAAACATGGTGTTTTAGTGGCCGAAAGAACAATGTTTCCTATGAACGAATAATGTGTCCATGAACATAAAAATTGCCATTTTAAAATGTACAACAGTAAAGAAAAGCACATGGAGCAGCACGAACGTAATAAAAATAAAGAGTAGGAACACAGGACAACTACTTACTTCTTTGCAGCACTCTCCTGATCCTTCTATACTGATCGTGCTCCCTTAATTTGAGGTCCAACCACCGTTTCCTCAGTTGATCCTTGGATCGCCGTACCCCAAAATTCCGGTACAGACCCCTCACAACTTTCGCCATGATCTTGGCCTTTCTGACATTTGGGTTGGGGTAAGGTCCATGCTTCCCGTCATAGTCGGTCCTTTTTAATATCTCCACCATTTCTACAAAGAACATATTTGAGGCCTTAAATCGTCTCCTCCGGGATCATGATGTTTCTGGCTCTGGGCTTTCCTCCTCCTCCTCGTTGCTGTTATTATCACGCACCTGCTCTGTGCTCTTCCCCACTGCCCCGAAAGAGAAGGGGCGGGGAATAGACTAGAAAGAACATCAGGGGCGGGTGGAGTTTCACGCATGCGCAGTGTATATAAAGCGTAACGCGCGTGCGTTGTACGTATGATCTGTGAGCGGAGGAAGGAGTATCGGAAGCGCCGATCGTGATAAAAAAGGTAACATTTATACTTTGACCTATACTGCTTATAAATTGAGGCCAATATTGGGACAAGATTAGGAGACTTTAGCCTGACATTGGGGTATGTCTTGTGTATGGCAGATAAAATGGATGGCTTCAATGACCACAACTTCCTCCCCCTGTTCATAGACAAGTACAGGGAGCTGCCCTGTCTGTGGCAGGTGAAACATCCGCATTATAATCATAAACAAAAGAGGCAAGCAGCGCTGGAGAAACTGCTGGAGTTGGTGAAGCCGGTGGTCCCCATGGCAACCATCCCCTAAAGCCAAAATTGGTGGCCTGAGGAGCACTTATCTTAGGGAGCGCAAGAAGGTCCAGGATTCCCAGAGATCTGGAGCTGCAGCAGATGACGTTTATGTCCCCAGACTCTGGTACTATGAGAGACTGCGATTTCTGACAGACCAAACTGAAGTCAGGGAATCCCTCTCAACTCTTCCTTCCACCCTATCTTCCACCCCAGCTGAGGCTTCCGATGTCCAACCTGGGACTTCCGGCCAGGAAGAAGTGGAGGAGCCCAGCTTGAGTCAGGTATAACATTGTTCTACAGATTTCTTGGCAAAACACAAATGATGTTTACTAGATGTTATTATTGATCACTAATTGCAGATTAAATAAAGGCATTTACATATCAATAGACAGTAGTGGGCAAAAATAATTGGGACAAGAATGAAAAATGCTGGGCTCAGAATGATAATCTTTTATATTTGTTAACATTTAATTTGCAACAGTCATGAGATGAAAATTGTGTGTGATTGATGAACAAAAAACTAAAACTATGTCCCTTTTTCATACACAGGAAGACCTCAGCCAGGAGGAGGCTGTGGAATGTGGCACACAGGAGGAGGCTGTGGAATGTGGCAGCCAGGAGGAGGCCGGGGTAAGTGGCAGCCAGGAGGAGGCGGGGGTAAGTGTCAGCCAGGAGGTGGCAGGGCCCAGTAGGAGCCTCACAGAATCGCAGGTCCCTCCCCTCTGCCTTCCAAACAAAAGACCTAGGAAGGGGGGTAACGTGGAGGAGTCAGCGTTCAGGCTGATTCAGGAGGCTTCTGCGACCCTCACAGCCACCCCCACTCATGAAGAGGCCTTTGCCTGCATGGCTGCCACCAAACTGCAGGACATGCAGGAGGGCCAACGCCTCATGTGTGAGGACATCCTTTATAAAACATTAACTAAGGGGGTGAGGGGCGATTGCGCATGATGTCCATCTGATTGCGCATTACATCAATATCCCCATTCCAGGCCATGAGCTGGCCAATCAGTCTTTGTGTGCTGTCTATTGAAAAGGCTTCCCCTTACACAACCAGCACATCACCTAAAATTGATGAAAAAAGATTTATTTAGAAATATGCAGGCATACATAGATTACCTGAAGCTGGGGTGTCAGACACTCACCTGGTGGGGTGCCCATGTCGCCCAGTTCCTCCACCTCTGCTTCCTCCACATCCTTGGAGGGGGGCGCTGGCGCTTTGACATGGTTCCGCGGCTTCCCCTTCCACAACCAGCACATCATCTACAATTGATGAAAAAAGATGTATTTAGAAATATGCATGCATACATAGATTACCTGAAGCTGGGGTGTCAGACACTCACCTGGTGGGGTGCCCATGTTGCCCACTTCCTCCACCTCTCCTTCCTCCACATCCTTGGGGGGGCTCGGCTTATTTCCCAATATGGCAGGCAAGGTCGGGGGTCCCTGGGATCCGGTTGTCTGAGTCTTTTCTCCCCTATGAGAAGGAAACAAAAGGTATACTTAGCACACAGATATTAGAGTCCAGAAATAGGAATATGAAACATTGTATTGAAGGGGTGTACAATTGTCTGCCTGGGCAGAGATCCAAGTTGAAGACATGATTAAAATGCCCTTTTAAACAAGCTGGATTACTTACCTTTTTTGGCCAAGTTTCACACATAGAGACACCCCAACAAGTATACACTGGAGCACCTGTGTGGGTTACCATAAAAAATGTATTCTGGTGTCCCACACTAGTGCTCCTGAGTCCTGATGTGTAAACAGCTGCCAAGTGTCCTCTCCTTTTACATTCCACTGAATGAAGTTTGCTATTCATTCTAGTTTCCAAAAAAAATCTAGACAACAATGTCCTAAACCTCTTTTAATAAGACAAATTAGCAAGACCAAATGTAGTTAACCCTGTATCTGGCAAAAACATTGTATATATTTACAAACAATGTTTCCTACGAACGATGTGTGTGTCCACGAGCATAAAAGTAGCCATTTAAAACTGTACAACAGTAAAGAAAAGCACAAGGAGCAGCATGCAAGTTAATAATCAGAATAGGAACACACGACAAGTACTTACTTTTTTTAAGCACTTTTTTTATTCTTCTGTACTGATCCAGCTCCCTGAGTTTTAGGTCGGACCAGCGTTTCCTCAATTGGTCTTTTGAGCGGCGTACTGCAAAATTATGCTGCAGAGTCTTCACAACTTTGGACATGATTTTGGCCTTGCGTAAATTAGGCTGGGTGTACGGTCCATGCTTGCCATCATAATCTTTCCTCTGCAAAATTTCAACCATCTCCACCATCTCTTCAAAGGCCATATTGGAGGCCTTAAATCTTTTCTTCCTGGATCGGGACGTTTCGGGCTCCGGGCTTTCCTCCTCGCTTGTGGTAAAACTATGAACCACCTGTGTCTCTGTCACGTTGCTCCTACTGCGCACCGTAGAGAGAAGGGGCGGAGAATATTCGTAAAAAAAAAATTCAGGGGTGGGCGACGCAGGCGGAGTTTCATGCATGCGCAGTGAATATAAAGCTAACACGCATGTGCCGTACGTACGTTCTGTGTGTAGAGAAGGGGTGGGGAATAATCGTGAAAAAGAACATCAGGGGCGGGTGACACAGGTGGAGTTTCACACAAGCACAGTGTATATAAAGCTAACACGCATGTGCTGTACGTAAGTTCTGTGCGCGGAGGAAAGAGAAACTGAAGTTACGAGCGTCCGAAACGAAGGTAAATTTTATTTACTTTGTAGCAGCCTATACTGTTTAAAGATAGAGGCCTATGTTGGGATAAGATTATGAAAGTTTAGGCTAACATTAGTGTTTTTATCTTGTGTATTGTCTTACAGCTAAAATGAATAATAAGTTTTTAGGACCCTGAATTTCTGACACCATTTATTGAGAAGTACAGGGAGATGAGGAATCTGTGGGAGGTCAAACACCCTCAATATTACATTAAACCAGTAAGGAAGGAAAAGCTGGAGAAACTTCTGGCATTTGTGCAGACTTTCATCCCAGAAGCAACCGTGGAGATTTTGGAAAGGAAAATTGGGATCTTGAGGAATATGTATAGGAGGGAGCATAACAAAATCCAGGCTTCCCTGTGATCAGGAGCATCAGCAGATGATGTGTATGTACCCAGGCTGTGGTACTTCCAAAACCTGCATTTTCTTGATGACCAGACTGAAGCCAGGGAATCTCTTTCGACCCTTCCCTCCACCCTTCCCTCCACCCCAGCAGAGGCTGATGAGGACCAACCTGGGCCTTCCATCCTAGAAGAACCGGATGCGACCATCTGGAGCCAGGTATATTATTTTTAGACATATTTAGTGTCCTAATATTAATGATGTTAACTAGATGTTCTAATTGATTACCTATTAATGATTTTATACAAAAAAATGATGTATACATATCAATTGACAGTAGTGGCCAAAAATGTTTGTCACCAGCTTGAAAAAATGCTGGGATCAGAATGATACTCTGTATGTATTAACATAGAATTTGCAAGTCATGAGCTGAAAATTGTGTGTGATTGATGAACCAAAAAATAAAACTATGACCCTTTTTTTTGACACAGGATGAGCTCAGCCAGGATGAGGGTCTGGAAAGTGTCAGCCAGGAGGAGGCTGGGCCCAGTGTCAGCCAGGAGGAGGCCGGGCCCAGTCTCAGCCAGGAGGAGGCCGGGCCGAGTGTCAGCCAGGAGGTGGCCGGGCCCAGTAGGAGCCTCACCCAATCGCAGGTGACAGAGGAGGCATCACTGCACCTCATGAGAGAAGCTACAAATTTCCTCCAGAGCCCCCCCCGAACCTGAAGAGGCCTATGGCTGCTATATAGCCAGCAGGTTGTTCAAAGTGGAGAAGGGCCAACGCCTCCTCTGTGAAAAACTTTTTTCTGATGTCCTTCACAAGGGTCTGAGGGGAGAGTCAACTGCCAACAGCCAAATAAATGAGCAAATGGCAGAAGAAATGGGGAATCCGCGCAATGAAATTAATAAAATCTGAGTGGGAAGTATATCACTTAATGATTGATAGACTGCTGCCCTCACATACGCTGACTCCAAAAGGAGTGGAATAAGCGAAAAATAGGTGAAAAAGTGTGTGAGTGTGGCGCTGTCCCAAAGATTGTTGGTAAAATCAGTGAGTGTGAAAAGGTATATTTACAATTATATCCAAGGTGTCATGTGTTATGTTCCCTCAAAAGGGATATGTGTGACAGTTAAATCAATTTATTCCACTACTATGGTTTATAAGTGACTGGTGTCTTAAACATTAGAAAGCACAATGAGTGCAATAAATATAATCACATCCAAGGTATCATGTGCTATATTCCCTCACAAGGGATATGTTGGTGTACGAAACAATATTTACCACTACTATAGCATTGGAAAGCACAAAGAATGCAATAAATACATCACACGTGACATGCAAAAATATCCAAAAAGTGTCTTGTGCTAAATGACCAAAAGTGCCTAGTGGTGGGAAACACCTGGGGCAGCATCTCAAAGTATATCTCAACCTGGTTGAGAAAACCTCTGCATTGAACTGGATCACCCCCAAATCACTGGGGAAGTGGAGTGGAATCAGACATACCTCTTATAGAGGTAATACTCGAGGTGGGTGCCTGCACAGAGACTGGAGCAGCAGCAGGGACAGCCTGCAACACAAGTTGTACCGGAGCAGTCCCAGTGGGAGATTCCAGGTGAGCCGTGTGACTCAGGAGCATTTGTAATGCCATGGCAAACTGATCCATGCGATGATTCTGCTTATCCAATCTGGAAAAAATATTACCAACAAGTGGATTGACTGCATCTTTGGAATTCATGGCCTTCACCTACTGTCAGAAACCATGAATCAGACTGAGACAGAAGTACAGTTAAATCATACTTGTTTAATAATAATAATAATAATAATAAAAAGGTAAACGTAGTGAAAACATAGCCAGAGTTCAGAAACTGGAACGGATAGTCAGACAAGCCAAAGTCAGGAGCCAGACATGAGCATAGTAGAACAGCAAGCAGGATCTGGAGCCAGAAGGAATGTCAGCCAAGCAAGTCTTTAACAGGAACACAGGAGAGCATCTCTAGAGATGTGACCAAGGCGAAGGCAGAGATCATCTGGGCTGGACAGCTTAAGTAGGCAGGACTGACGAGCAGGATATCATCAACAGGTGAGTCACTGTGGAGAGAAAGTAGCTGGCAATTAGCCAACAGCTGAGATGCCAGCTTTGAGAAGGAAGGGCTGAGCCCAGCCCTGACACCTGGGCAGGATGTTAAAACAGCCCATCCAGGTAAGAGAGGCTTTGTCCCAGTTAGCAAGATCCCTACATATAGCACTAAACAGGGTATGTAATTATGGGAGTATACATTGCCATAATGGCTAAAGAGTTGAATAACCAAGTATTTCAAAGATCCCTGGCTCCAGGAGAAAGAAAAGACTTGTTACATCTGGAAAATCATAGCAGGGGGCATATTAGGTAGTAGGATTTCAGAATTACTGTTTTGGCCCAGAAGCCCGAGGTCCGATATTTTTATATCTGCCCCTGGTCAAATTGAATATAGAGATATAGAGCATGCATGCTCAAGTAAACTCACACTGGGACACTGTTCAGAGTAAAATTACTTTCTATTTTAATGTTTCCTCTTTTCAAGACTTATATACCATTTCGTTAGGAGTAAGATACGTCAGATAAGGCTGGTGCATGCAAACCACAAAACAACCACAAATATGTAAATATATTATGACAAAGTATGTGACAAAGTATTGGCTTTTAGCTGGGACGTCCATATGAGGAAGTAGCCATGTTCTTGCAATGTTCTTGCTTCTTTTAAAACATTGGTGTTATCTTGTTATTTGTTTTAGTGTATTCTCTGAAGCAGGTGCGATCTTCTCTGTTAACTATTGCAGTTCAGCTCCACAGTAAGAGAGGGCTAAGCTTTGATATCTACTGAATATATTTTAAGGCTTATAAGCGTAGAAGCTGATATATGTCAGATATATAAAATATGTACTTATATATATATTGGAATAGACATTTCATGATTCTCTTAATCACATCCATTACAGTCCCCCCTTGAAACTGTCTATTCAATACTGTCCCTCATACTGAAGGTCCTACTCACCTGGCCCATTCTCCTCTGCAACTCTTTTGGGCTGTATATAGAGAAGAGCAGCGACTAACTCACTACCCCCTCGATATAGCTTAGAGAGGGGCAATCGGGTGCTGTCTGTCCCTGTAATCCTATGGTGTTGCGTCTTGGGGGGAAGTGATTGTAACAGAGTGTAACACATAATCATCAAGTCTTACATAATCTTCATCATCATCTGGTGTTTCTTGGTTCACAAATATGGGAGTAGATTGGCCAACAGCTTTTTTTACAAACTTCTTAAAGCAAGGAAAAACAGAGCAGACCATGACAGCTAGGGTCACTAGAATTATCAGAATGGCTATTCCAATCTGTGTTAAAATTCTCTGCCATCCCTCCTTGATCCAGGTGAAGTACTGATTGAGGTTGGAGAGCCCTGAATTCTTCTTTAATTCTTTGGACAAATCCTCAAGTTTCTGGATAGCTAAAGTCACTTTACCATTTGGGCCTGTGTTATCTGGGATATAAGTACAGCATGTACTTGTTTCAGGTAACATCTTACACACACCCCCCTTTTCAGCTAGGACCATATCTAAGGCCATATGTGAAGCGGCTTAGTTGTTTGGCTAAACCTTGGAGTGCATCTCTAGTGTAATTAACCAACCTTTGCTGGTTGTAGTAGATGTAATTTATCCAGTCTACATTCTTGTTTACAGTGATGATGGGGATCAGGGACTCAAATCCTGCTGCTACTTGGTCCCTTGCTTTGAACTCATCTGGGACCCTCTAGGGACCCCTATGGCATCTATGTATACACGAGGGTCAAAACTTACTGCTGGGGCACTCCTACACCTCCTGTTAGGTCGGGGTGTGTTGTTTCTATCTGGCTTTGGGCTTTCCGAGAGAATGGGGGTCATTTACTGTAGAGCTGCGGAGCTAATTAGCGCTAATTCACGGCAATTTAGCACTAATTAGCGCTAATTTGCACTAAAATGGTATTCACTATAGCGCTGGTGAGAAAATACTCCCAAAATCGAATTTACTATAGTTCCCTGAAACCAAATAGCGCCCAAACTCTTACTCTGCTAAAACCTGGAGTAGTGCACATGGAAATAATGTTTAGAGCATGATACAATTGCCTAAATGGTACTGAAATATGCAGTATATTATTTAAAGATAATCTGCTTTTAAACTGTGTGAAAAAGTGATTTCTACACTGAAATATCTTTAAAAGTCTGAGAAAGTGAAAAATTCCCCATTTTGGACAACTAGGTGACAACACAACTGAGCATGCTCAGACCTGAAAATAGCTCTCATTTTAACTCAAGTGTCTTTTTTACCTGGCGCTATAGTAAATACCAAAATGAGAGCTAATTAGAGAGCATTTTTTGGAAGTGAAAATCTGCTCTATTTTAGTCCAAATTAAGTTTTAGCCATTGATTCTAATGGAACAATTGTAACTTTCACAAAAAAAAACCTTTTAATGTTGAGATGAAATGTATCTTTCTCTGAAATAAATTTTCCTTTGCAACATTGTTGCTTCTACTTAAACTATTTTGTTTTTAAGAATGCTAGAATGTGGAATGTTTTGATGTTTTGGTAAAATATATTTTTCTCTGTCACTTTCACTTGTTACTCTCCATCTCACAACAATCTTTCCTGGTGCCTCCATGGCAGCATACTAGTGATAGAGCTCCGCCTCGACTCCTCCCTCAGGACCAGTGAATAGCATAAATTAAAGACGTAGTCCCTCCCCCAACATTCTCCTTTTTTTCCTCATACCTCTTGTGCTGGTGAAGAGTAGCAGTATGTCCATACCTCTGCAGTCGGCAGCATCCACCGGGTTTAGCCTTTCCCGTGCGCAGTCCCTGTTCTTGGGCCGCTCACAGCGCTGATAAGACTGGGAACCCCTCTGTGGATCTGTTGGGGCCTTCGTGCAGAGTTTCCTCAGGAACGCAGGCTGCCACCATAGCCTATGATGAAGCCAAAAGGAGTCGCATAAGGATCAGCTCCCTTTTCTTCCAGGCCTGTGATTTTTCATTTTTTTCTCTTTTCATCTCTCATTTTGAAAAAAAAAAAAAAAAAGAAGAAAGAAAGTTGCATTTGTTCCCCCCCCCCCTCTTTTCCTTTGTTGTATCATCCCTTTTTCTTTCCTTAAATGAAGATATGAGTATAAAGGCTGTAAACATATTGATACCTAATGTGTTCTGGAGACATCTGTTACTCTGTTGTTGTGGGGGCCGTGTTGTGTCTGTTTTTTCCTTCTCTTGCAGACAGCGTGGCTCGGCGTCCCCTTCGTTAGACTGCGCATGCGCGATCCAGCCGTCGCTCTCGGCTTCCAGGCGTCTTCTCGGCGGCGGTTCTACTGCGCATGCGCGGGCGCGTGCGCGGTCTCTCGATGCCGCAGCGGCCATCTTTGATTCTGGAAAAAGGGCCAATTTTGCCCTTTTCTTCCAAAAATTTAAAAAAAAAAAAAAAGTAAGGGAGTAGAAGGACTGGGGGTTAATGGGACTGCCCCACCCACCCTTAGGCTATTTAGGATCAACTTTGGGAACTGATGGTCAGAGTTTCCTCAGCTGCCCTACTAAGGTCTCTCTGGCTGCTCTGTGGTAAGTTTAAAAAAAAAAAAAAAAAAGGGAACAAAATGGAATTGTGCCTCTTAAAAAAAAAAAAAAAAAAAAAAGAAATAAAACATTCCTTTTCTTCCTTACCTTTTCTGCTATTTTTTCTTCTGCAGCTGATCCTTATGCCCAACTCCGAAATGAGCCACTCATCTCGCAACAAAGATCCTCACACCTCCGTTAGGTATGGGACCACCTATACGTGAGTATAAAAAAAAAAAAAGTGCGCTCGCTGGCCTGACATGATTTTTTCTTAAAATCATAGCCCTACCCACTCCAAGAGGACCGAAAAATCCTCAAGGCACTGCGATGACGACAGCCCAAGTCGCAGATCTCGTTCTTCACGCCACCGGTCCCGCTCGTCAAGACGTGAGTCCCATTCTTCGCGACAGAGGTCAAGATCCAGAAGACGGGACCGGTCCCCCTCTCCTAGATCCTACAAGAAGAAGAAGTGCTGGACCTGTGGGGCTAGTCCGCTGCCGAATAAAGCAGTCTGCAAGGACTGTTTTGCGGACTATGCGTCCAGCCGCGAGTTAGAAAACCAGCAGGTGGTGGACCTGCTCAAAAGGACTATGAAGGACTCCTTCTCTGAGCTTGCGGCCTTGGTTCCTGCCCAGCCAGTCCCGCAGACGTCACAGGCACAGGATGTTGAGCTTGTTCTTCCTGGTCCTTCCGCGGCCAGTACGCCTCTACCTCCATCAGGCCAACTGGCCAGAGATTCCCCACCCGAAGACCTCTCGGGCGATTCGTCAGATGAGTCAGATCCTTCCGGCTTCAGCCATTCATTGGTAAAGCCATTCATCCAGGCAGTAAGAGCCGCAATAGCTTGGGAGGATACTGAAGAACCTCCCCAGGAAGCAAAAAGCTACTTCCCATTCCTTAAAAGGAAACAGGCTTTCTTCCCTTTGATGGGAGAAATTACGCAAATCATTCAAAATGAATGGTCTAGGACTGATAAAAAGCTGTCGTTGGGCCGTTTCAATAAGTTGTATCCCTTGCCGGAGGCAGGAACAAAATCACTAAACTCCATACCTGTGGTAGATGCATCAGTGGTGCGACTCGCAAAGAATATTACCCTGCCTATGGAAGATTCCGCTTCTTTCAAGGATCCTCTTGACAGAAGAATCGATCTGGATCTCAAGAGTAGCTATTTAGCTGCAGGAGCGGCATGTAAGCCAGCGATCGCCCTCACCTCCGTATCTAATGCCATTAGAGCTTGGACGGATAACATTGAAACAGCGCTACACCAGGATGTCCCCAAGGAAGACATAATTAAAGCCTTGGAAGAAATTAGATTGTCAGCAGACTTCATTGGAGTAGCAGCTATAGACATGATTAGGTGTTCAGCAAGATCTATGCTGCACTCAGTAATGGCGAAAAGGGTCTTGTGGTTAAAACCCTGGACGGCGGATTTGGCTTCCAAGCAAAATTGGTGCAAAATCCCGTTCGACGGGAAGGCATTATTTGGAGACAAAATGGATAAAGCCATATCTAGGCTGTCAGGAGGAAAGTCAGGTATGCTTCCCCAAGACAGAAGGATGCGAAGATGCAGAGGGGGTTCTTCCAGGTTCCGCCAGTCAAACCCTAGAGATTTCAGACAAGCAAGGCAGTTCAGAGACGGCAGAAGACCCTGGAGGGGCACTCAGGCATCCTTCTTGGGCAGAAAGTCGAAGGCCCCTCAGACTCCACATGAGCAGAAGCAGTCCTTTTGACGCCAGATTAGCCCAGACACTCCCGGTGGGAGCCAGACTAAAATTCTTTCTTCCAGTCTGGGCCAGCAAATGCCAGGATCCCTGGGTTCTCTCAACAATCCAATGGGGACACTTTTGGAGTTTCTCTCATCCTCCACCTCAAAATTCGTTCACACGAACAGAAATTCCATCCTCTCTGCGGAAGGCTCAAGCCCTAAGACAATTCGTATCGTCACTCCAACTTCAGGGAGCAGCTGTGCCGGTTTCTTTTGGCGGAGCGCTTCGCAGGCTTCTATTCCACTCTGTTTCTGGTTCCAAAGAGAACGGGTGGATGGAGGCCTGTGATCGATCTAAAAAGACTCAACAGGCACATACACCCAGAAAGCTTCAAGATGGAGTCTCTACAAACAATTATTCAGGCAGTACAGCCAACAGATTGGATGATATCAATCGACCTGCAGGATGCGTACTTACACGTGCCAATTCTACCTGCCTTTCAGAAGTATCTCAGATTTGCAGTAGGTCGGATCCACCTGCAGTTCCAAGCCCTGCCCTTCGGTCTGTGCACCTCCCCCAGGGTGTTCACCAAAATTCTAATATCCGCTTTGGTTCCCCTGCGGGAGAGGGGTTTGAGGATATACCACTATTTGGATGACATCCTCCTCCTAGCAAGCAGTCCGGGTCAGTTGGTGTATCACTGAGACATTCTTCTCCAGTCCCTGAGAGAACTAGGATGGTTGATAAACTCAGAGAAGAGTCAGCTTGCACCTACACAGCGGATGATCTATCTAGGTGCGATGTTCAACACCCGGGAGGGGACAGTGTCATTACCATCCCTGAAGATGAGGATTATTATCCAGAAGATGGTCAAAACCATCGCGAGCCGGTATCTAACGGCATCGCAATGCCTGAGCCTCATTGGCACAATGTCTGCCTGTATACCGATGATTCCTTGGGCCCATTGGCATTTGAGGTATTTTCAGACGGGATTCTTGGCGCAGTGGAAGAAACAGCGACTCTCTCAGACAATTCTGCTGACGGGAGCAATGCGCAGGAGCCTTCATTGGTGGACTCTGCCGGAAAACCTCTCCAAACCTCGTTATCTGGGTTCCCTCTTCTGGATCACAGTTACGTCCGACGCAAGTGGACAGGGCTGGGGAGCCCATTGCGGGGAAACCAGGATACAGGGGAGATGGTCCTGCTCCACCCAGGGAGTAGTATCCAACATACTGGAGATGAGAGCAGCGTTCTTGGCACTAACTTCATTGGCTTCTCAGATCAGGGGCCAGAGAGTACTTTTACGCCTGGACAACAGGGCAGCTGTCGCATACCTGCAGAGGCAGGGGGGCACTCGCAGCACATCACTCCTCAGGGAAGTGGAGCCGATTATGCTCTGGGCAGAGAAGAACGTCCTAGACCTCAGGGCGATGTATCTCCCGGGAAGGTTGAACACGGAAGCAGACACATTGTCGAGAAAATTCTTGGACAACAACGAGTGGGCTCTTCATCCCCAGGTCTTCCATCAGATTGCCAACCTCTGGGATCCCCCTCAAGTAGACCTATTTGCCACCCCGGGGAATGCCAAACTGACCAGGTTCGTCTCTCGCCTTCCGTATACGCAAGCGGAGGAAGTAGATGCCCTGTCATGCCCCTGGAGGTTCACCACCGCATATGCCTTCCCCCCCGGCCATTAATATTCAAGTTCCTCCTGAGACTTCTCAGAGAAACAGTCCAGGTACTGGCAGTACTCCCATATTGGCCGAAGAGACCCTGGTTTCCTCTAGTTATGCGCCTCAGTGTGAGCTCTCCAATCAGGATCCATCCTTTCCCTCAACTTCTGACGCAGGGCAGTTTAGTTCATCCAGACCCTCAGAAGCTGAACCTTCGAATCTGGAGGCTGAGAGGCGAAGGTTCGAGTCCCTAGGATGCTCCCCAGGGGTCATAACAACCCTCCTAGGAGCCAGGAAACCAGCAACCAATGCTATATATTCAAGAATATGGGACAAGTTCTTGTCATTTGCTGCCTCAAATGAGTTTAATCCAATCTCTCCTTCTACATCAGGTGTTCTCGGCTTCCTCCAATCAGGACTTGATCTGGGTCTTGGCCTAAGTTCTCTCAAAGTGCAAGTAGCAGCAATTTCTGCCGCAACAAATAAAAGATGGGCGGCAGAGCCCTTAGTAGTCACTTTCCTCAGAGGAGTGCTGAAGATCCGGCCACCTGCCAGACGGTCTTTTCCCAAGTGGGATTTATCCCTGGTCCTTGAAGTCCTCTCTGACCATCCATTTACCCCAGTGGAACAACTGACAATATGGAACATAACACTGAAAACAGTTTTTCTGTTAGCCATTACATCTGGTAGAAGGATCTCAGAACTCCACTCGTTGGGAATAGGTGATGACCACATCTCTTTTTTTCACGATAGAGTAGAACTTCGTCCCCTTCGGGGGTTCACACCTAAGGTCACTACTCCAAGCCACCTTTTGGAGCCCTGGGCACTACCAGTATTTGCTGAAGCAGATTCAGGATCATGTCACGAGCTGGACATATCCAGAGTGCTCAGAGCCTACCTAGAGGCCACTAGACCCTTCAGGAACTCGGAAAGACTCTTGATTGTTCCATTCGGTAAATACAGGGGCAAAGAAGCTTCCATCAGAACTCTGGCATCTTGGGTGGTAAAGTTAATCCAGAAGGCCTACAGGATAAAGAATATGGAACCTCCATCCCGAGTGAGTGCTCATTCTACAAGGGCAGTCTCAACCTCCTGGGCAGCAAGGGCTAACGTGTCATTAGAGACGGTGTGCAGGGCCGCCACCTGGTCTTCTCGCAATACTTTCCTCAGACACTACCGTATCGACCCAGGAGCTCTCACAACGGTTGAGTTCGGGAGAAGGGCAGTTCAGGCTGCAATGTCTCATTCTAATTAAACATTTATTGTTAAGCATTATCCCACCCGTGTCAGCTAGTTATTTATCACTAGTATGCTGCCATGGAGGCACCAGGAAAACGGAAAATTGTATCATACTTACCGTAATTTTCCTTTCCTGGTGCCTATCCATGGCAGCATACGCTCCCACCCTCGGTATTCTATTTTACGGAGAATGTTGGGGGAGGGACTACGTCTTTAATTTATGCTATTCACTGGTTCCGAGGGAAGAGTCGAGGCGGAGCTCTATCACTAGTATGCTGCCATGGATAGGCACCAGGAAAGGAAAATTACGGTAAGTATGATACAATTTTCCGTTTTACCCAAACTCACACAGGTGTCTTTACAAACCACAAACAATACCATTGCTGATGCAAATTTAAAATGAATCACAATTTTTTGTGCTTTTTATTATTTATTATTTTTTTGTTGGTATGTGTACCAACATCAGAAATCAAAATGTAATTCCCAAAAATTTTAGGGTAATATTCTACTCTCACCCACAAAAAAAACACCAAATATCACATAGTAAATCAAGAAGAATAACTCTTGAGTAATGTAATTCCATCACCTGTATGTCCAAAGAAATGCAGTATTTATGTGTTTTTATGTGTATTTATGTGTAGTTATGTGTAGGAGGCAGTGGCCCCGGGCGCGACATTTAGGGGGGTGCCAGTATGTGTCACTACTGGCTGCCTCCTCCTAATTTCAAGTTCCTGTGTCCCCTGCACTCCGGCCACCATGTTAAGTGTCTGGCACCCTGTGATTGGGCATATGGGGGTCATGTGAGGCGTAGGACTGGCCTGTCCACGATCGCTCCTAAAGTCCCGCCTCCGCACATGACCCCCATACGCCCAATCACAGTGCGCTGGACACTGAACATGGCAGCAGCCAGAGAAGCAAAAATGTGAGCTGTCTTCACCTCCTCCTCCGGACCGATGCAGGCCAGGACAAGAAGGTGAGTGAGACTCCCTCGTGAGAATCTTGTTACTGGCCCGGGGGGGGGGGGAGAGAGAGAGAGACTGTAGGCAGGACAGTATAGTGTAGACTGTGTAGCATAGTGGTCAGTATAGTGTAGTTTAGTATGGTGGTCAGTGTAGTATAGTGGTCAGTATAGTGTAGTTTAGTATGGTGGTCAGTGTAGTGTAGTGGTCAGTATAGTATAGTGGACAGTGTAGTATGGTGGTCAATATAGTGTAGTATGGTGGTCAGTGTAGTATAGTGGTCAGTGTAGTATAATGGTCAGTGTAGTATAGTGGACAGTGTAGTGGACAGTATAGTAGACAGTGCAGTGGTCAGTATAGTTTAGCGGTCAGTGTAGTGGACAGTATAGTGGTCAGTGTAGTGGTCAGTATTATAGTGTAGTGGACAGTATAGTGTAGTGGACAGTATAGTGGTCAGTATAGTGTAGTGGTCAGTGTAGTGGAGAGTGTAGTGGTTAGTGTAGTGGACAGTATAGTGTAGTGGTCAGTATAGTAGTCAGTATAGTGTAGTGGTCAGTGTAGTGGACAGTATAGCGTAGTGATCAGTGTAGTGGACAGTATAGTGGTCAGTATAGTGTAGTGGTCCATATAGTGTAGTGGTCAGTGTAGTGTACAGTATAGTGTAGTGGTTAGTGTAGTGGACAGTATAGTGTAGTGGTCAGTGTAGTGGACAGTATAGTGTAGTGGTAAGTGTAGTGGACAGTATAGTGTAGTGGTCAGTATAGTGTAGTGGTTAGTGTAGTGGACAGTATAGTGTAGTGGTCAGTGTAGTGGACAGTATAGTGTAGTGGTAAGTGTAGTGGTCAGTATAGTGTAGTGGTCAGTGTAGTGGTTAGAATAGCGTAGTGGTTAGTGTAGTGGAAAGTATAGTGTAGTGGTCAGTGTAGTGGACAGTGTAGTGGTCAGTATAGTGTAGTGGTCAGTGTAGTGGTTAGTGTAGTGGACAGTATAGTGTAGTGGACATTATAGTGGTCAGTATAGTGTAGTGGTCAGTATAGTGTACTGGTCAGTATAGTGGACAGTATAGTGTAGTGGGCAGTATAGTGGTCAGTATAGTGTAGTGGTCAGTGTAGTGGATAGTGTAGTGGACAGTATAGCATAGTGGTCAGTATAGTGTAGTGGTCAGTGTAGTGGACAGTATAGTGTAGTGGACAGTATAGTGGTCAGTATAGTGTAGTGGTCAGTGTAGTGGTTAGTGTAGTGGACAGTATAGTGTAGTGGTCAGTGTAGTGGACAGTATAGTATAGTGGTCAGTGTAGTGTGTAATGGTCAGTAAAGGAATCAGGTTGGTCAGTGTTGAAATCAAGTAGGTTAGTGTAGTGGTCAGTATAGGAATCAGGTTGGTCAGTACTATTGTATTTGAAGGGACTCGGGGAGTGCTAAAAGTCGCAGGTTGAGGGGGGGGGCGCAAATTTCTTGCCTTGCCCTGGGTGCTGACAACCCAAGCTACGTCACTGGTAGGAGGTTCTCACAGGTGGCAGCTCCGTGGCTTAGAGGTTAGAACTTCTGCTTAGCATCCCTAAGCGTCTGGGTTCAAATCCTAAACATGCTGCTTCATGTAGAGAAGTTGTCTCATCTCCCAGGTCTTATAACTATGTCTAAATGTAGTATTTATGTGTAGGAGGGTTCCACCACCATTGTAAAACCATTATAAATCTTTTCCAGGTACACTATTTAGCCAAAAGTATTGGGACGCCTGCCTTTACACACACATGAACTTTAATGGCAGCCCAGTCTTAGTCCGTAGGGTTAAAATTTGATTTGGCCCACCCTTTGCAGCTTGAACAGCTTCTGGCATTCAAGGCCTGGGTTAGGGGTGAATATATATCCCGCATATCTTCATTGCAGAGGGAGGCTGCTCGGTCCCTGGAGCTGTTGGAGGAGGAGGCGGGGGGGAGTGAGGCGGTATATGTAAGATCCCCAACATAACCTAATTACCAAACATGGCAGAGGGCTCTGAGGGAACTCTCATTATTCAATGTAGAACAAACTAAAAAATCTATGATGTACTCTGCGCAAAGGATATTTGAATATGGCAATAAAAATGGGAGATTGTTGGCCTGGCTGGCACGTGGCCAATTAGGATCCACACATGTTGCGGGGGTTCGTAGTGCCCAGGGGGAGTTGTTGATCTCACCAGAAGACATTAATGATAGATTCTCCTCTTTTTTACGCGATCTATACACCTCCAGAGCCGACGGCAGCCCTTTGGCATTGCAGGAGTATTTGCACAGTATCCCATTACCTACATTATCTGATGCGCATAGGGCAATGCTAGATATGGATATCTCCCTAGAGGAGGTCCAGACTGCTATTGGGGATCTACAGATAGAAAAGACCCCAGGGGTAGATGGACTGCCTATGGAGTTTTATTCTCAGAATATGGAGCTCCTTGCACCTAAACTCACGTCCCTTTTTTCTGAACTTGCTGGTGGAGATGCTCTGCCTGAATCAATGGAGGAGGCGATCATTGTATTGATCCCTAAGCCGGGTAAGGACCCTCAGGATTGTGCGTCGTACAGGCCAATTTCGCTACTAAATGTGGATACTAAATTGTTGGCCAAGATCCTTGCCACTCGTTTGTCGTCGGTCATATCGACACTGATTCACGTTGATCAGACCGGCTTCATGCCGGGCAAGGGGACAGATATTAATATCAGACGCCTCTTCCTTAACTTGTTCATGACTCATGACAACTCTGGACAAAGGGTGATTGCTTCTCTGGACGCCGAAAAGGCGTTTGACTCTGTGGAGTGGGAATATCTCTGGGGCGTGCTGCAATGCTACGGTTTTGGCCCTGGTTTTCTCCAATGGCTACAGTTGTTATACCGAGCACCGAGGGCTAGGGTATGCACTAATGATAGGATCTCTGATCCTTTCCCACTCCACAGATGCACTTGCCAGGGATGTCCACTGTCACCTAGTTTATTTGCCCTTGCATTGGAGCCCCTAGCAATACTAGTTAGAGAGTCTTCGGAGGTCAAGGGACTGCAGATAGGTAGACTTGAAGAGAAAATATCCCTATACACGGATGATGGGTTGCTTTATTTGAACGATGCAGGACCGTCCTTACTGGCTGCCCTGGATCTTTTTGATAGGTTTGGCAATGCATCAGGGATCCGCATAAACTGGTCCAAATCGGTCCTCTTTCCTTTGGATAGTGGGGCTCCTAGTGCGACAGCCAATACTCCCCTAACGTGGGTATCGGAATTCAAGTATCTCGGGGTTCGGGTGTCCAGGGATGTTACCCAGTATTATGGCCTAAATATGCTTCCTCTGCTCCGTCTCCTTAAGGAGAGGTGTCATGCA
Source organism: Lithobates septentrionalis (assembly GCA_037952835.1). Lineage (NCBI taxonomy): Eukaryota > Metazoa > Chordata > Amphibia > Anura > Ranidae > Lithobates > Lithobates septentrionalis. The sequence goes on from JBBDGP010000553.1 coordinate 1,118,860, forward strand.
TGGTCCGGACTTCCTCTTAACTTACTGGGACGTATAAACATCTTAAAAATGATGCTTCTACCCAAGTTTATCTACCTTTTTAGAAATAGTCCGATCTGGCTTCTGGCATCCTTTTTTCGGGAACTGGATAAATATATTATTTCCTTTATCTGGAATGGCTCTAATCCACGACTAGCAAAATCCACATTGCAATTACCTACACAGATGGGGGGGCTCGCTCTCCCCAACTTCAAAATCTATTACTGGGCGGCGATGTTGGTGACGACGTATTGGTGGTTTGAGGGGAAACGTTCTAATGCTGCGGTGTGTGTGGAGGCGGCGCGGCTAGGGTCTATACAAGATCTACAAAATCTGGTTTACAGAGGGGTGAAAGCGTATGTGGAACTGCCCGCTCCAACTAGAGCAACGCTTCAGGTATGGAGGATGGCTGGAAGGGGTTTTTCCCTTGCGGGGCGCTGGGCACCTGTCCAGCCTCTTTGGGGGAATCCTCAGTTGCCCCATTTACGAACAATCCCTGATCCTCAGTTATGGGTGGGTTTTGGAATAAAAACTCTCAGAGATATTATGCCTAATGGTGTACTGATGTCCTTTGCTCTTATGTCTAGGACATATGGGCTACCGGGATCGATGTTTTTCCGCTATGCTCAGCTGCGCCACGAGGCTAGGGCACAGTTCCCTGTCCCGCCACTCCTCCAGTTGGATCCTTTGGAGGACTTACTATCCGGTAGTGACCTAGAGAAGCCCCTCTCAGCCCTATACAACACCCTGCTGCCTAAGGAAGCTCCCAAGATGGATAGGCTGTGGAATGCATGGAAATTAGATATCCCCACTTTGGACAGAGAGGACTGGGAGGCCTGTCTGGAACATGGTCCCAAACTGGTGATTTCGGCCGGAGATAAACTGACACAAACAAAATTTTTGCATAGGGTCTACTTCACTCCAGCGAGATTATCTAAGATGTACCCTGATAGGGATCCACATTGCCCTAGATGCCGGACTCAGATTGGTACATACCTTCATATGTTTTGGGAATGTCCTGCATTGTCAAAGTTCTGGTTGGGGGTGTATGATCACTTAAATATCCAGATGGATTTGTCTGTTCCCAAAACACCTGAGTTGGCCTTATTGGGAATACACGAGGATGAACACAGATCTCATCATAGTAAAATTTTAATCTCGCTCCTCTTCTACCTTTACCAAAAAGGAGATCCTTAGTAGGTGGACCTCTACTAGCCCCCCAGCCCTCTCCTCTTGGGAAAATAGAATTAATGCTGCCTTGCCCCTCTATAGGCTGACATATTCTAGTCAGGGTTGTCCCTGGAAATTTGACAAAGTCTGGCTCCCGTGGATTAATTAGTAGAGTAGTCATGGAATTCTTATAATGGTTGATATGCCATAGAATGTTGAGCTGTGAGGGGGTGGACTGAGTTTTGTCTTGTTGTCTCCGGTGTGGCATCTCCCTTCTTATGTGCTTCCCTGATATGATTTCTGTCCTCCTCCCCCCCGCTCCTAATTCTCCTTCTTATTACCCTGCCTGGTAGGATTCATTTGTATGACCTTCATTTAATGTACTAAGCGTAATTTATGTATTCACATTGGACACTGTGTGATAGTTCTTATGTGAGAAAGAGATTACCTGTAGATATATATATATATGATCCGCATGACAATGTAAGTTTCTACATAACTTTTGCTTGTTCTGTACTGTAAGTTATTCTTTTCAATAAAGCACTCCTGATTGTAAAACAAAAAAAAAAAAAAGAACAGCTTCTGGGAAGGCTGTCCACAAGGTTTAGTGTGTCTATGGGAATGTTTGATCATTCTTCCTGAAGTGCATTTGTGAGGCCAGGCACTGATGTTGGATGAGAAGGCCTGGCTCGCAGTCTCTGCTCTAATTCAGCCAAAGGGTGTTATATCGGGTTGAGGCCAGGACTCTGTGCAGGCCAGTCAAGTTTCTCCACCCCAAACTTGCTCATCCATGTCTTTATGGACCTTGCTTTGTGCAAGTCGCTAGGCAAAGTCAAACCACGCTTGTGAACCACCCCGGGTTCTAGGTAGATCCCAGGATCCCAGGCTCCAATGCAGTAAAAGGTATATATAGATGGGAAGAAAAAACTACATAGAGATACTCTCCCCAAAAAGGGGTACTCACAATATATAGGTGCGTCAGTGCACTGCTCTAAGCATGGCAAATATGATACTTTTCGTGAGGGTATGGTGTGCATCTCCTCAATAGGCAGGTCAGCTGTCTCTCGCTCCATCCTGGCCCCTCCCCTACGCGTGTTCGACACGGGGATCACGTGTCATCATCATCAGGGGGATCAGGTGTCATCATTTTTTGGCCTGCAGTAGGGGAGGTTCATTTGGCATGAGAAGGTCAGGTTTTTTGCTGTGATTTGTGGGGGAGAAGGAATGATATTGTGCCTATTGACAAATGTCCAACTAGGGATATTTGCTGAAATTATTGTGCATTTTTTCAATCAAAAGTGGGTTTATGTGGCCATGCTGTCAATGTTGTGTGTGTGTATTGTTCCTGTCTTATCATGCAAACATGGAAGCATCTGCTGACCTTCTACCCTTTTGATCTCCTTGTTTAATCGTGTACACCGAAATGCAGCTTCCAGCAGAACATGGTCACCAATGTATGTAGGTGTGGATTGTGGGCTGGTAGTGGGTGTTTTGAATAAGTCTTTTTTACTATTATGTTGGAATGCTTTGTAAGAATGACTGTTAAGTATGTTTCTATAATCTTGCAGATAAAAATGTGATGTGTTGCCCGTTTTACACTGAAATTAAAGCTGTGTCCACTCTAAGGTTTTGTCAAATTTTAGATTGTAAGCTCCTATGAGCAGTGCCCTTAAAATCCCATTGCTAAATGTAGCACCATATACCCTGTCCATTTTTTTTGAAGATAGTAAATGTACATTTTTTTTCTGCTGGTAAAATAAAAGTACATTATTGAGCTTTGTTGTGGTGTTTTTTTTTTTCTTCTACTTTTTCTTCCTCTTTAGTTTTTGTGGGTGGTGGTTTTGGGAAAGTGCAATATCTCTTATATCTTATTTCAATATGTATTTGTGCACCGAAAAACTAATCTCTTCGCTCTGGTTCACATTGATGCTACTTTGAAATCGCGCTACTTCACTTGAAGTAGCACGATTTCAAAGTAGCAAGGTCAGTGTGATATCAGGTACTACTTGATAGACATCCGTGTGGCTTCATACACAGAAGTCGCACCTGAAATTGGCAAAAGTAGTGCAGAAACTACTTTAGCAAATTGGTGTGGCGCCACAAAATCGGTGTTGCATCGATTGGAACAGTGCCATTGCTGCCAATAGTCATGCGATTTGATCTCTCAAATCGCATGACAAATCACTCCAATGTAAACCTAGGCTTCTGCACACCTGCAAGTAAATGATAAAGATGGAATCTTTATATATAACAGCTGTGGAAAATTGCAGGTAATGAATTCAGCTGGTGGATAGGCAGTGTTGTATGTGTCAGCTTTAGTTCACATTGGTGCGATTTGACATGTCAAAGCGGTGGGAATTGCACCATTTTAATTGGTGCTACTTTGGGGTGCAATTTGTATTGATATCAGTAAAGAAACCTGCACAGATGTCTCTGAAATTCCCCCTGCAGTCGGGACTGACATGCAGGAATGAAAATGTGTGATTTCAGCTGAACGATTTCCTCCCTCGGTCAGTATGAACCAGGGCTCAAACTGGGCCTTTTGTTTTTGTCATTCACCTGCTGCTAACCCAGGGACACCATTTCTTATCGAATGTCTTGAAATATCATAAGTAGAAATACAAATTAGCATATTTGAAAAAATAATAAAATTCTAATCGTGCTTGCGATCAAATATTCGCAGCAGCGATCAAAAGAGTGTGATTTCGCCTTCTGACCCAGAAATAAGTCATTGTTATCACCCGGAAGTTCCTGTGCTGATCAGGATCTCCATCTAGGTGGACATGGCGAGGTCCCTCCTTAGCAAAGAGGAGGTACTGCTCATTTTCCGGATAAGGGTATGATATGTACTTGTGCTTAATCAATGTGGGGTGGGTGTGGTAGTTAGATTTGGTGTGGGTGGGGTTCATTTATTTGTTTGGCATCCCTACACATTTGCTTCTGGCCCATGTGCACACATCACTTCCTGCATTTGTTCTGCTGATGTAAATGCAAGTATAAATGAGAGCTCCTTTCTATTAAAATATATATGACTTGTTTCACAGTTGGGCGACTTTGGACCTCCGAGTTGCTTGACAAGTTGTACCCCATGATTCTCAATGATAACTAGGGATGGGCCGAACACCCCCTGTTCGGTTCACAGCAGAACATGCGAACAGACAAAAAATTCATTCGAACACACGAACACTGTTAAAGTTTATGGGGCACGAACATGAATAATCAAAAGTGCTAATTTTAAAGGTTAATATGCAAGTTATTGTCATAAAAAGTGTTTGGGGCCCTGGGTCCTGTCCCAGGGGACATATATTAATGCAAAAAAAGTTCTAAAAAAGGCTGTTTTTTTCGGGAGCAGTGATTTTAATAATGCTTAAAATGAAACAATAAAAGTGTAGTATGCCCTTTAAATTTCGTACCTGGGGGGTGTCTATAGTATGCCTGTAAAGTGGCGCATGTTTCCTGTGTTTAGAACAGTCTGACAGCAAAATGACATTTCTAAAGGAAGAAAAAAGTCATTTAAAAGTATAGGCACTAGTGCCGGTGTTCTCCCGAGAAAGTTTCCCCTGGTGGATAAGGACTCCCCTGTACTGCACAGGCGCAGCGCTTGCGCAGTACGAGCAGCCAAAAATAGCCGAAGCTGAACACCTGTGAGTCAGCTGTACACGGCTCCTGTAACAAGGCCCCCCGCTTTGCTCGCCATGCTTCATGCATATTTTTGTTCTGACTTTATGTCCACTTGGATGGTGGGGCTTGAACCTGGAATCAGGGCAGAATGTAGTGCACAGGCGCCATGTAGAGCTGACGATCAGCTGTTCAACTTTGGAGACGGTTCCATACTCGTTCATACTGCGCAAGCGCAGTGCATTTGCAGTACAGGGGGGTCCTTATCCACCGGGGGAACTTTCTCGCCAAGACACCGGCTATTAATGAATTGTCAGTCCTGATAATACACATAAAAGTTCATTGATAAAAATGGCCTGGGATTCCCCCACAGTCCATTACCAGGCCCTTTGGGTCTGATATGAATATTAAGGGGAACCCCAAACCAAAATTTAAAAAAAAATGCGTGGGGGTACCCCCAAATTCCATACCAGGCCCTTCAGGTCTGGTATGGATATTAAGGGGAACCCCGTGCCAAAATTAAAAAAAAATGGCATGGGGGTCCACCTCAAAATCCATACCAGACCCTTCAGGTCTGGTGTGGATTTTAAGGGAACCCCGTGCCAAAATTTAAAAAAAAAATGCGTGGGAGTCCCCCTCAAAATCCATACCAGACCCTTATCCGAGCACACAACCTGGCAGGCTGCAGGAAAAGAGGGGGGGACAAGAGAGCACCCCCCCTGAACCGTACGAGGCCACATGCCCTGTGGCCCCATGTTGATGGGGAGAAGGGCCTCATCCCCACAACCCTTGCCCGGTGGTTGTGGGGGTCTGCGGGCAGGGGCTTATCAGAATCTGGAAGCCCTCTTAACAAGATCCCAGCCCCCCCTATGTGAATGGGTATCAGGTACATTGTACCCCTACTCATTCACCAAAAAAGTGTCAAAAAAGTGACAAGGAGACCCCCAGATCCCAGCCCCCCCTGTGTGAAATGGTAACGGGTACATTGTACTTCTACCATTTCACAAAAAAAGTGTTAAAAATTATAAAAAAACACACAGACACAGCATTGAACAAGTCCTTTATTAAAAAAATGAAAAAAAAAAATTCCAGCGATTTAATCCTTCCTCGTCCCGGGATACGGAGAAAGACGCCGCCACGACACGATCCACCTCCATGGGAGGAGCCCGCTAAATGACGCTAGACCTGCCGTGACATTTCTTAAAAAGCTGAGGGCGAGGCCACCTGTGCCGTGCATGGGTGACCCTGCCCCCCTCTGACGCCACAAAAACCCCCATACCATCAGAGGGGGGTGGGGTCACCTGTACATGTCACTGGGTAACCCAGCGTTTTTTTCCCATTGCATCAGAGGGGGCATGTCTGTGTGTTTTTTTACAATTTTTGACACTTTTTTAGGGAAATGGTAGGGGTACAATGTACCCATTACCATTTCACATGGGGGGGAGGGATCTGAGGGTCCCCTTGTTAAAGGGGGCTTCCAGATTCCGATAAGCCCCCCACCCGCAGACTCCCACAACCACCGGGCAAAGGTTGTGGGGATGAGGCCCTTGTCCCCATCAACATGGGGACATCCTCCCCATGTTGAGGGCAAGTGGCCTGGTACGGTTCAGGAGGGGGGGCGGCTCTCCAATCCCCCCTCTTTTCCTGTGGCCTGCCAGGTTGCGTGCTCGGATAAGGGTCTGGTATGGCTTTTTAGAGGGACCCCCACTCCATTTTTAAAAAAATTTTGGCCTGGGGTTCCCCTTCAGGTCTGGTATGGATTTTGAGGGGGATCCCCACGCCATTTTTAAAAAAAAATTGGCGCGGGGTTCCCCTTAATATCCATACCAGACCTGAAGGGCCTGGTATGGAATTTGGGGGGACCCCCATGCCATTTTTTTCTAAAATTTTGGTTTGAGGTTCCCCTTAATATTCATACCAGACCCAAAGGGCCTGGTAATGCAGTGTGGGAGATCCCAGGCTGTTTTTATCAATGAACTTTTATGTGTATTGTCGGGACCGACAATTCATATATAGCCGGAACTAGCGCTAGCACTTTTGAATGATTTTTATTCCTTTGAAATGTCATTGTGCTGTCAGACTGTTCTAAACACGGGAAACATGTGCCACTTTATAGGCATACTATAGACACCCCCCAGGTACGAAATTTAAAGGAATATTACACTTTTATTGTTTCACTCTAAGCATTATTAAAATCACTGCTCCTGAAAAAACGGCCATTTTTAAAACTTTTTTTTGCATTGATACATGTCCCCTGGAGCAGGACCCGGGTCTCCAAACACTTTTTATGGCAAAGAACTTGCATATAAGCCTCCAGTGAGAACTTTGGATTTTGCAGGTTCAAGCCCCATTGACTTCCACCATTCCAGCATATATGATCTGACAGAATTATTGCCGGCAATAGCGCTGCTTTCCATTTGCATTAGTGCGGAGTTTCTGAGAGTTGAAGTCTTTCTGGCCTTTTTTGAGAGCTATTTTCTGGCACTGCAGGATACTTTTTTGGCGCTATAGTAAATTACCCCCTCTATGTAGAGGCATTATGGCCTTGGCCAGTGCACATTCTCCTGTCCACTGTCCTGTCAATCTGCTTCTGATTTTCATGCCTCTGCAGACCCACGTCTCCCAAAGACTGGACTTGATTTTGCACCAGATCTGCAGACACCTCACAATAAGATCCACGGTAACCCTTAGTGAAATTCCCAAGAGGTTTTCCCACTCCTTGATACCGCCCATAACATGTGTAATTGCCAGGATATATGGTGATACCTTCTCCTGGCTTGGGGGTCTTGGTGACTAGGGGATATTATTATTATCAAACAGGATTTATATAGCGCCAACAGTTTGCGCAGCACTTTACGACATGAGGGCAGACAGTACACTTACAATACAAATCAATACAGGAGGAATCAGAGGGCCCTGCTCATTAGACCTTACAATCTTTGTTCTAATGTTCACACAGGGAGTGGTTAGTGGTTGTGTTGGTAAATAGGCTGAGGAAACATGGCTCATGTTCTGGGGGTATGTTCATGGGTACCGCTCTGGGTTCTTGAACTCCCCATTCTGGGTTATTGAACATATCTTTCAGTTGGAAAGGCTTTCTAAAACTGGGATACCCACTTCCCCACTAGGGATGAGCTTCGTGTTCGAGTCGAACCCATGTTCGACTCGAACATCGGCTGTTCGACCGTCCGTCGAATTGCGAACGTTATGGGCCGTTCGCGCCAAATTCGTGTGGCGCGTCACGGCCCATAATTCACTGCGGCATCGCAGTGCATTGCTGGCTGATGATTGGCCAAGCATGCACTATGACCCGCATGCTTGGCCAATCACAGCGCCGTCAGTAGAGAGAGCTGTAATTGGCCAAAGCCAGGGTGGCTTTGGCCAATTATGGCTCAGGGGATTTAGTACACGCCCCACACTATATAAGGCCGCCTGCACGGCGGCCCTGTGTAGTGTGTTCCGGTGTGCTGATAGAGAGAGAGACAGACAGTGTCATTTGATTTGAGAGCTAGATTAGGCTAGATCTGTTCCTGCTCTTTACATTTAGTGCAGTGCGTCCTGCTCACAGTGTTCAGCTAGATCTGTTCCTGCTCTTTACATTTAGTGCAGTGCGTCCTGCTCACAGTGTTCAGCTAGATCCGTTCCTGCTCTTTACATTTAGTGCAGTGCGTCCTGCTCACAGTGTTCAGCTAGATCTGTTCCTGCTATTTACATTTAGTGCAGTCAGTGCGTCCTGCTCACAGTGTTCAGCTAGATCCGTTCCTGCTATTTACATTTAGTGCAGTCAGTGCGTCCTGCTCACAGTGTTCAGCTAGATCCGTTCCTGGTATTTACATTTAGTGCAGTGCGTCCTGCTCACAGTGTTCAGCTAGATCCGTTCCTGCTATTTACATTTAGTGCAGTGCGTCCTGCTCACAGTGTTCAGCTAGATCCGTTCCTGCTATTTACATTTAGTGCAGTGCGTCCTGCTCACAGTGTTCAGCTAGATCCGTTCCTGCTATTTACATTTAGTGCAGTCAGTGCGTCCTGCTCACAGTGTTCAGCTAGATCCGTTCCTGCTATTTACATTTAGTGCAGTCAGTGTGTCCTGCTCACAGTGTTCAGCTAGATCCGTTCCTGCTATTTACATTTAGTGCAGTCAGTGCGTCCTGCTCACAGTGTTCAGCTAGATCCGTTCCTGCTATTTACATTTAGTGCAGTGCGTCCTGCTCACAGTGTTCAGCTAGATCCGTTCCTGCTATTTACATTTAGTGCAGTGCGTCCTGCTCACAGTGTTCAGCTAGATCCGTTCCTGCTATTTACATTTAGTGCAGTGCGTCCTGCTCACAGTGTTCAGCTAGATCCGTTCCTGCTATTTACATTTAGTGCAGTGCGTCCTGCTCACAGTGTTCAGCTAGATCCGTTCCTGCTATTTACATTTAGTGCAGTCAGTGCGTCCTGCTCACAGTGTTCAGCTAGATCCGTTCCTGCTATTTACATTTAGTGCAGTGCGTCCTGCTCACAGTGTTCAGCTAGATCTGTTCCTGCTATTTACATTTAGTGCAGTCAGTGCGTCCTGCTCACAGTGTTCAGCTAGATCCGTTCCTGCTATTTACATTTAGTGCAGTGCGTCCTGCTCACAGTGTTCAGCTAGATCCGTTCCTGCTATTTACATTTAGTGCAGTGCGTCCTGCTCACAGTGTTCAGCTAGATCCGTTCCTGCTATTTACATTTAGTGCAGTGCGTCCTGCTCACAGTGTTCAGCTAGATCCGTTCCTGCTATTTACATTTAGTGCAGTCAGTGCGTCCTGCTCACAGTGTTCAGCTAGATCCGTTCCTGCTATTTACATTTAGTGCAGTGCGTCCTGCTCACAGTGTTCAGCTAGATCTGTTCCTGCTATTTACATTTAGTGCAGTCAGTGCGTCCTGCTCACAGTGTTCAGCTAGATCCGTTCCTGCTATTTACATTTAGTGCAGTGCGTCCTGCTCACAGTGTTCAGCTAGATCTGTTCCTGCTATTTACATTTAGTGCAGTGCGTCCTGCTCACAGTGTTCAGCTAGATCCGTTCCTGCTATTTACATTTAGTGCAGTGCGTCCTGCTCACAGTGTTCAGCTAGATCCGTTCCTGCTATTTACATTTAGTGCAGTGCGTCCTGCTCACAGTGTTCAGCTAGATCCGTTCCTGCTATTTACATTTAGTGCAGTGCGTCCTGCTCACAGTGTTCAGCTAGATCCGTTCCTGCTATTTACATTTAGTGCAGTCAGTGCGTCCTGCTCACAGTGTTCAGCTAGATCCGTTCCTGCTATTTACATTTAGTGCAGTGCGTCCTGCTCACAGTGTTCAGCTAGATCTGTTCCTGCTATTTACATTTAGTGCAGTCAGTGCGTCCTGCTCACAGTGTTCAGCTAGATCCGTTCCTGCTATTTACATTTAGTGCAGTGCGTCCTGCTCACAGTGTTCAGCTAGATCCGTTCCTGCTATTTACATTTAGTGCAGTGCGTCCTGCTCACAGTGTTCAGCTAGATCCGTTCCTGCTATTTACATTTAGTGCAGTGCGTCCTGCTCACAGTGTTCAGCTAGATCCGTTCCTGCTATTTACATTTAGTGCAGTGCGTCCTGCTCACAGTGTTCAGCTAGATCCGTTCCTGTTGTCTTCCTACTGACAGGCAGGCTTGTCTGGTTACAGTATATAAAGCTACCTGAAGAAAATGACAGGTGTTCTATCCCAGCTTAGTGCAGCTACAGGCCATTAGTATGTCTGGAAGGCCAAGAAGGAGAGGCAGACAGTCACAAGCCAATAAGAGAGGGCAAGCAGGCTCTGTGTCTAGTGCTGGTCGTGGAGACGGTGCATCCTCATCAGCACGTGGCCATGGGACACGCTTGGCCTTTTTTTCGGCAGCTGGCCGTGTTGAGCCGCAACATGCGGAAAACTTGGTCGAGTGGATGACCAAGCCGTCCTCATCCTCCTCATCCTCTCTCACCCATGCCCAGGGTGCTTTGTCTGGCAAAGCAGCGGCCTCTTCCCTCAGCTCAATGTCATCAGTGACTCCTTCCCTAGCTCCACCATGTCCTCATGAGGATTCCCTCGAACTGTTTGACCACAGTGTTGGGTACATGCTCCAGGAGGATGCCCAGCGTTTGGAAGGCTCTGATGATGATACTGAGCTCGATGAAGGCAGTAACATGAGCACGGACAGAGGGGGTGCCCAAGAAGGACAGCAATCTGGCAGTCATGCTCCCCCTGCTGCAGCATACTGCCAGGTTTGCTCCAGTGATGAGGAGGGAGGGGATGATGAGGTCACTGACTCAACGTGGGTGCCTGATAGGAGAGAGGAGGAGGAGGAGGAGGCGGCACATCACCAACGAGGCAGGATGCCCTCCAGGGGCCAGCCTAAGGGCAGCACATTGACTGCATCACACCCCAAAGCTCCACATGTGCAGGGCGCTGCAGTCTCTGCGCGTTATTCAAAAAGTTCTTTGGTGTGGGCCTTTTTTGAGACGAGTGCATCAGATCGCACCGCTGCTATTTGCAACATATGTCTCAAGCGTATCTCGCGTGGCCAAAACATCTCCCGCTTGGGTACCACATGCTTGACCAGACATATGTTGACCTGCCATGCAGTTCGTTGGCAAGCATATCTAAAAGACCCACACCAAAGAACAAAGAGGATCTCTCCTTGCTCCTCATCAGCTGAGATTTCCAACCCCACTAGACCTTCAGTCCTCTCTGAGACCTGCAGTGAGAGGAATGAAGGTGTAGAATTAGGTGTGTCACAGCCAAGTACTTGTGGGCAATCTGCTTTTGGTACACCGACGCCAGATTGTACCAGGCAAATTTCCCTGCCCCAGCTGCTGCACCGCCGAAAGAAGTTTGCTCCCAGCCATCCACATGCCCAGCGGTTGAATGCTAGCTTGGCAAAATTGCTAGCACTTCAACTGCTGCCTTTTCAGTTGGTAGACTCTGCCCCCTTCCGTGAGTTTGTGGAATGTGCGGTTCCTCAGTGGCAGGTACCCAAACGCCACTTTTTCTCACGGAAGGCGATTCCAGCTCTCTACCGGCATGTGGAAGGCAATGTCCATGCCTCGCTGGACAGGGCAGTCAGCGGTAAGGTGCATATTACCGCTGACTCATGGTCCAGCAGGCATGGACAGGGACGTTACTTAAGTTTCACGGCGCATTGGGTGACTCTGCTGGCAGCTGGGAAGGATGCAGGACAAGGTGCAGTAGTGTTGGAGGTTGTTCCGCCACCACGCCTCCAAAATGCTGATTGTGACACACCTCTCTCCTCCACCCCCTCCTCTTCTTCTTCCTCCATGGCCTCTTCCTCGGAACCAGCGGTGCTCCGTAGGCGTTCAAGGGGCTACGCAAGTACGCAGGCCAAAAGATGCCATGCGGTGCTTGAGCTGGTGTGCTTGGGGGACAGGAGCCACACTGGGGCAGAGGTTCTGTCAGCTCTGCAGGGGCAGGTTCAGAGGTGGTTGACGCCACGCCAACTTAAGGCAGGAATGGTGGTTTGCGACAATGGCACCAACCTCCTCTCTGCCCTCCGACAGGGACAACTGACCCATGTGCCCTGTTTGGCTCACGTCCTTAACTTGGTGGTGCAGCGGTTCTTGGGCAGGTACCCGGGCTTACAGGATGTCCTGAGGCAGGCCAGGAAAGTCTGTGTGCATTTCCGCCGGTCATATAATGCCAGTGCTCGGCTGACGGACCTCCAAAAGGAGTTTAACCTGCCCAAGAACCGCCTAATCTGTGACATGCCCACCAGGTGGAACTCGACATTGGCCATGCTGCAGCGGCTGCACACGCAGCAGAGGGCCATAAATGAGTACCTGTGCGACTATGGCACCAGGACAGGGTCAGGGGACCTTGGTTTTTTTTCCCCACGCCAGTGGGCCATGATCAGGGATGCATGCACTGTCCTGTCACCATTCGAGGAGGCCACGAGGATGGTGAGCACTGACAGTGCATGCATCAGTGACACTGTCCCCCTTGTCCACCTGTTGGAGCACACGCTGCGTGGAATAAGGGACAGGGCACTTGAGGCAGAACAGAGGCAGGAAGAGGAGGACTTCCTTAGCTCTCAAGGCCCCCTTTATCCAGACAGTGTTCCTGCGTGCCCGCCGATCACACAGGAAGAGGACGAGGAGGAGGAGGAGGAGGAGGAGGAAGATTGTGTCAGTATGGAGGTGGAGCCTGGCACTCAGCATCAGCAGTCTTTAAGGGATCAGTCCCAAGGAACACATGGACTTGTACGTGGCTGGGAGGAGGTGGCTGCGGACGTTGTTGTCCTTAGTGACCCAGAGGACTCCGGACCGAATGCCTCAGCAAACCTACGCTGCATGGCCTCCCTGATCCTGCAAAGCCTGCGTAAGGATCCTCGTATTCGTGGTATCAAGGAGAAGGACCAATACTGGCTGGCAACCCTCCTTGATCCACGTTACAAGGGTAAGGTTGCGGACCTTATCTTGCCATCGCAGAGGGAGCAGAGGATGAAACATCTTCGGGAGGCCTTGCAGAAAGGTCTGTGCAACGCGTTCCCAGAGACTGGGAGGTTACAAACTCCTGTTTCTGGACAACGTGTTGCTGAGGCTTCGGTCAGTCAAAGAAGGAGCGGTGGAGAAGGTGGCCGTCTGACCGATGCGTTCAGACAATTTTTTGGTCCGCAGCCCCAAGGTATGATCGGTTCCAGCAACCATCGCCAGCGTCTGTTTTACATGGTGCAGGAATACCTAGGGGCAAGATCAGACTTGGACACCTTTCCCACCGAAAATCCTCTGGGTTACTGGGTCTTGAGGATGGATCACTGGCCAGAGCTTGCACAGTATGCAATTGAGCTACTGGCCTGTCCTGCATCCAGCGTTCTTTCGGAACGCACATTCAGTGCTGCTGGAGGCGTGGTAACCGATCACAGGGTGCGTCTGTCCACTGACTCGGTCGATCGGCTGACCTTCATAAAAATGAATCAGTCTTGGATCACCACCAGCTACCAAGCACCTGATGCTGATGTAACTGAATAATTTTTTTCAGATCCCTTCAAAGACTGCCTATGCTGATGCTGAGTGACTATCCCTGAGTAATTATCCTCTTCCTCCTCAATCATCACGCTGATAGCTTGTAAGAACATTTTTGGTTCTGGGCGCCACCACCAGTGCCTAAGGCACAATTTTTCAGCCCCTGTATAACAGGGGCGTGTAATTACAATTTTTGATGTAATACTTTGCAGCACGGCTCGTTCCTGCATTCCAACTAGAGTGTCTGTGAGGGGTTGCAGTGTTGTGGCACCAGCACCAGTGCCTAAGGCCCAATTTTTCTGCCCCTGTCTAACAGGGGCGTGTAATTACAATTTTTGATGCAATACTTTGCAGCAGGGCTCATTCCTGCGTTCCAACTAGAGTGTCTGTGAGGGGTTGCAGTGTTGTGGCACCAGCACCAGTGCCTAAGGCCCAATTTTTCTGCCCCTGTCTAACAGGGGCGTGTAATTACAATTTTTGATGCAATACTTTGCAGCAGGGCTCGTTCCTGCGTTCCAACTAGAGTGTCTGTGAGGGGTTGCAGTGTTGTGGCACCAGCACCAGTGCCTAAGGCCCAATTTTTCTGCCCCTGTCTAACAGGGGCGTGTAATTACAATTTTTGATGCAATACTTTGCAGCAGTGCTCGTTCCTGCGTTCCAACTAGAGTGTCTGTGAGGGGTTGCAGTGTTGTGGCACCAGCACCAGTGCCTAAGGCCCAATTTTTCTGCCCCTGTCTAACAGGGGCGTGTAATTACAATTTTTGATGCAATACTTTGCAGCAGGGCTCGTTCCTGCGTTCCAACTAGAGTGTCTGTGAGGGGTTGCAGTGTTGTGGCACCAGCACCAGTGCCTAAGGCCTAATTTTTCAGCTCCTGTTCAACAGGGGCATGTAATTACAATTCTTGATCTAATATTTCACAGCAGGGCCCTGTGAGGGCTTACAGTGTTTTGGCCACAGCAACACCTAAGGCCCAAATTTCTGCTGAGTATATAGGGCAGGACCCTACTTTCAAACATCTAACTTACAAACGACTCCTACTTGCAAACGGAAGGAGACAACAGGAAGTGAGATGAAATCTACCCCTAGGAAGGGAAATTCTCTCATGTAAGAGTTAATATGGGAAAACAATTTCTCCTTTCCACTGATGCTTTCCAATCCTTGTTCCACAAAAAAACCCAAATTTTCAAAAAACATTTTTCATTGGGACAAAAAAGTGAGGTGAAATCTTCTGAAGAGGAGGAAAGACGCAAAACAAATGTCACAGGGGTGATAACCCTTCCCTATGTTTTCCAAAAAGCTTAGAAAAGATTTTTTGGCTGGAGCTAAACACGTTAAAAATGTTCAAAATTACAAACAGATTCTACTTAACAACAAACCTACAGTCCCTGTCTTGTTTGCACCGCCTGTATACTGCTGTTCAGAGTATATAGGGACCTTTCCTTATTTTAATTTGGGTGCGGGGTTCCCCTTAATATCCATACAAGACCCAAAGGGCCTGGTAATGGACTGGGGGGTACCCATGCCGTTTGTCTCACTGATTTTCATCCATATTGGCAGGACCCGACATGACATTAAACCCGCAAGCAGTTTTAAATGAGATTTTTTCCTTTAAAAATGACATTTGGTGCAGGGACTGTTCTAAACATGGGAAACACGCGTCACTTTACAGGCATACTATAGACACCCCCCAGGTACGATATTTAAAGGAATATTTCACTTTTTTTTTTTTACTTTAAGCATCATTAAAATCACTGCTCCCGAAAAAACGGCCGTTTTTAAAAGTTTTTTTTGCATTGATACATGTCCCCTGGGGTAGGACCCGGGTCCCCACACCCTTTTTAGGACAATACCATGCAAATTAGCCTTTAAAATGAGCACTTTTGATTTCGAACGTTCGAGTCCCATAGACGTCAATGGGGTTCTAACGTTCGTGCGAACTTGCGGTCCGTTCGCGGGTTCTGGTGCGAACCGAACCGGGGGGTGTTCGGCTCATCCCTATTCCCCACCATAGGCCCAGAACATAGGTCTCACTGTCTCCTGGGCTAGGATTCTCAATGGTCAGCCTGAACTCCTTGGTGAAATACTAATCCGTGTGTTTGTTGATTGTCATTCTATCTATGAGTGACTTCCCATTTTTGTCCTTTCTATTCAAGACGTTCTCAGGCTTGTACCCCCAGTTTGTACCCGCAGTGTTCCAACCCACTGCTCCCCAGGAATCACAGTTGTTACCCCAATAGGAATTATTAACGTATACATACACAGTCATGGGTCTTACTGTTTCATCCCAGGACCGGATCTTGTACATAGTACCTGGAATTATCTGTTCATAAGAAGATATAAAAGTGGCAACATGTGTATTGGAGTTATAACAGAATTGGGTTATACCTTATACCATCTTTTTGTTTGATGGCTACCTCTTGTGCCTGAGCAATGATTATAATGAAAAGGATATACAGAATCATGGTTTGGTCCCCTCGGCCTCTTCCTTAGGTACAGAGACTTTCTTGCAGTGGGAGGCGTGTATCCATGTGTTCTTCCCGGGCCACCTTGACTGATGTGGCAGTTGTTAAGAGAACCTGGAAAGGACCATCATATCTGGGTTCAAGAGTATGTTTTCTCACAAACTTCTTTACCAGGACCCAATCACCGGGAACCAGTATGTGTTCCTGTATCTAGCTCAGGATCTGGAATGGAAGAAAACACTTGCGAATGGATACGTGTTAATTCTCGAGATAAAGCAGTCACATAATCAGTCAATACATCAGATTGGAGCTGTAATTGCTGTGGGAAGTAACAACCCAGTCTGGGGGCTGAACCAAACAATATCTCATAGGGTGACAGACCATGGTTTCCCCTTGGAGTATACATAACACTGAATAAGGCAATGGGTAGGCTGTCTGGCCAACTCATTTCCGTTTCCTGAGACATTTTTAGCATTCTAGATTTTATTGTGCCATTCAATCTTTCCACCTTCCCACTGCTTTGATGATGGTATGGGGTGTGGAAAGCTAGTGTGACCCCTAAAGCTGCCCATATTTCCTTGGTCACTGAGGCCGTGAAAGCCGGCCCCTGATTGCTCTCTATGACCTCTGGGACACCATATCTGCACAGTATTTCTGTTAGAAGTCTTATAGCCGTGGTCTTTGCCGTCATGTTGGTAACAGGATAGCCTTCCGGCCACACGGAGAACATATCATTGATAATCAATGCATATTCATATCGGTCACTCTTCGGCATCTGGATGGTCGGTCTGTATCCTTTGGAAGGTGTACTGGGCTTTTGCTAGATGCCTCAAAGGTACCTTTTCTGTTCTTCCAGGATTGCACTTAGCACAGATGGTGCACGACTTACAGAATACGATAAACTTAAAAACCTAAACAGGAGGGTGGGACTTTATATGAGGCGCGAGGTGAGTAGAGCCAGGCGCCTCCATCCCCGATACTTTGGACAAGGAACAAAAGACAAAAAAGGGTGGGACTTTAGATGAAACATGCACTCCAGGAGATAACACCGCCACCATGAATATGGCAGGTACCCAAAAATAGAGCAGAACCAAGAACGTTGAATAGAAGCATCACATGACATCAATTGGCATAAAATGATTTAATAATGTAAGATTGTAAGGAAGGTACATATTGTAACATGGTCCATATTGGTACTAGAAACAACCTAGATCTATGAGAGCCGAGTCTTACAGCATATATAAATTGTATCACAAATACAAGAATAGGTTTATATTGTAAACATTGTATATTGTAAACATTGTAGAAGGCAGTTTCATAGACAGCAGGTCTCAATAACAATCCATTGTATTCTTAGTAGGTAAAAAAAATTATATATCCAATTAAGATGTAAAGTAGGAATGAAGATAAAAGCTGATGCAAATATAAACAACGGGGGGGCCAAGTAATGGCTCGTAATCCCATAGTAGAACAACTTAATTGGTTCATGCCGTAAAAATTGTAGATAGCCAAGTTCACTGAGGTGTGTCTCCATGGTAGATAATTATAGTCATTGTAGATTGGTAAGGTCCAATTGGTATGTATGTAGTAGAGTAATATGGTAAAAACGTAGGGGCATATATTGGCTCAACGCGTTTCGTGGCGAACGCCACTCTTCAGGAGCAGGTATGAGGTAGGTGTCTATAAGTATTAAAAAATATCCATATTAGAAAACATCTAAAATAATCAACACTGTATTTTCAATCCGTGTAAGTGGGGAGGAGGGGAGGGGAGAAGCGGGGGGGTAGAGCCCGATTCTATATGCTACTTACAGGTGCTCCCATGAGGTTGGGCATAGGCGTGGAAGGCTGGGGGCCAACCGGCGAAACATCAGCCTGTTGGGAGCTGAGGTTGTTTCTAGTACCAATATGGACCATGTTACAATATGTACCTTCCTTACAATCTTACATTATTAAATCATTTTATACCAATTGATGTCATGTGATGCTTCTATTCAACGTTCTTGGTTCTGCTCTATTTTTGGGTACCTGCCATATTCATGGTGGCGGTGTTATCTCCTGGAGTGCATGTTTCATCTAAAGTCCCACCCTTTTTTGTCTTTTGTTCCTTGTCCACGACTTACAGAAGTTGTTGGTGAGTGGTGTGATCCCCGGAGCCAAGTAGTATTTGTTGATCAGGGCATTCATCAAGCTTTTTGACAAATGAGAGGCACCATGGGCCCACTGTACCACTGTAGGAAACATTGATCGTGGCAAACCCGGTCTCTTGTTTAATTCCATGATTCCCTCAACTTCTGTGGCTCCTTTTTTAATCCACACTTCTTTATCTTCTTTGTCAGCTGCCTCCTGTTGCTCCTTGAGGTGAGTCCTGTTTACAGTAGGGTTTTGTAGAAACATGGTGGTTTGTACAGTTTCTTTAGGAACATCTATTTTGTCATCCAGGATGGGTGCATTCACTCTGCTGACCACTTCTCACGTCCCATCTGCAGCTTACTTCGCAGTGGTATCTGCCAGGTGATTGCCTCATGCTTCTTGGGAAACCAGCTTGCCATGCGCCTTTACCTTAAGTATAGCCACTTGTGCTGGGAGGAGTAGGGCATCCATTAAGTCCTTGATAACTGCAGTGTGTTTTACAGATGTTCTTGCTGCTGTCAGATGAGCCAAAATCGCAGGCCACACCAAGGGCATATCTTGAGTCTGTATAAATGTTGGCTCTTTTTCCTTCTGCCAATTTGCATGCTATAGTTAGGGCCTGGAGTTCTGCTTCCTGGGCAGACATGGAGGAAGGTAATGCTGAAGCCTGAAGAACTGTATCTTCGGTGGTGACTCTGTATCCTGTGTGGTACCGTCCAGTGCTGTCTGCATACCTGGAACCATCCACAAGAATTGTCAAGTCAGGATTCTCAAGGGCTGTTTCACTGACTGTCGGTAACTGTGTTGTTTCCATTTTCATCACTTCGAAGCAGTCATGAGCGGTGAGATGAGGCTCATTTTCCAAAGAGGTTCCCCCCTCGAGAAGAGGAAGCAGAGTGGATGGGTTAAGAGTATCATAACAGAGGATGGTGATGTTATCGGGGAGAAGCAAGGCACACTGGAGTCTGAGGTACCTCTGTGAGGACAGCTGTACTTGGTTTAGTATGGCAGTTATGTCATGAGGGGCAAGGAGCATCAAAGGATGGCCCAACACGAGGTCAGCAGTCTTGTCCAACAGGGCATGGGCTGCAAAGACGGCTCTGAGGCAGGAGGGTCCCCCCCTGACCATTGAGTCCAGTCTACAGGAGTAATACCCAATGGGTCTGAGTCTGTTGCCATGTGCCTGAGCCAAAACTCCTGTGGCATGTCCTTGTCTCTCTGAGACAAACAGTTTGAAAGTCTTTTCATAGTCTGGGAGGCCCAAAGCAGGGGCTGTTGAGAGGATCTCCTTCAGAGTTTCAAAATAGTCCACAGCTTCTGGAGAAAGCAGGAAAGAGTCAGATTTCAGGGCATCGTAGAGAGGTTGCATCAAGAGGGAGGCTCCTGAGATCCAAGAACGGCAGTAGGAGATTAATCCTAGAAAGGCGTGAATGGGCTTTTGACCTTGAGGCAAAGGAATGGCCTTGATTGCAGCAACTCTTTCTTCAGTGAGAGGTCGGGTGCCTTGGGAGATACAGTGGCCTAGGAAAATCACCTTCTCTCTGCACCACTGGACCTTTTGCTTTGAGGCCTTGCATCCCTGCTCAGCCAGGTAGTGGAGGAGGCTTTCAGAGAAGACTGAGGTGTCACCAAGGGTATCTGCACAAAGCAGGAGGTCATCTACACACTGAAGGAGTACAATGTCTGGGTGTAACTTCATCCAGGTGTCCAGAATGAGGGCCATTGCCTTGGCAAATTGGGAGGGCGAGTTCTGGGCCCCTTGTGGCATAACAGTCCAGGTGTAGCTCCACCCCTCGTGGGTGAAGGCAAACAGGAACTGGCAGCGGGGGTCAAGGGGGACACTAAAGAAAGCATTTGCTAGGTCCACCACTGTAAAGTACTTTGCTGTGGGTGGTATCCCTGCCAGCAAGGTGTGGGGGTTGGCCACGATGGGCGTTTACAGTACGGTAGCTTCATTCACTGCCCTGAGGTCCTGCACCAGTCTGTATTTCTCTGGCTCTCCTATTGCGGTTCGTTTCTTCACTGGAAACAGTGGTGTATTACACGGGGATGTGCAGGGTACCAGAGCTCCATTTGCCAAGAGGACTTCGACTTGCTTTGAAACGGATGCAGATTGAGCTGGTTTCAAGGGGTATTGTGGTTCTCTGGGCAAGGGGGCCCCTGGCTTCAGCTGTACCATGATTGGTGGCACTTTTAGGTACCCTATATCTTCAGGCCCTGTGGACCACAAGCATAGGGGAACGCGATCCAAGACTTCTTGCGGGATTCCAGCTTTATCTGGTGTGTCCAAGGATAACAGAAGGGGGACGGAGCACAACGCTGAGGCATCATTGATAGCTAGTGGTGAAGTGATCAGAACACCACCATCAGGTTGGAAGGAAATAGAAGCCTGGAGTCTGGACAAGATATCAGCCCCTAACAGATTTAAGATGCATGTGGATGAGACCACAAATCTTGCTAGTAGGTCAGGAAAATTGCCAACTTGTAGTGGCGGGTTAGGGGGTTCTTCCTGGGCGTTCCATCAACCCCCACGCATGTTATATCAATGTTTGATAGGAATGAGGTATCGGGTAGCTCTTCCGCCCGGATTACGGACCTGGCCGCGCCTGTGTCGCATAAAAAAGTGGTGGGATGGCCCTCAATGGGGAGGGTTATTTTTGCAAGAGGGCCTCCTGAGTCTCCAGAGGATACCATGGCAGGGGCAGGTGACACAGGCTTGCCTAAATCTTAGCAGAGAAGGTCCATGTGATCCGGAGAAGGGCGGGGTGGTGGGCGAGGTGGGGTTTCATGTCCCTGATACTGGGTATTTTCGTGTTGGCCATGGTTGGGGCCGGGTGGTCTGTGGGTAAACTTCCGGGGGCTTCAGCATTCCCTTCGGAAGTGGCCGGGCATGTAGCAGACATGCGTAGTTGATACTGGTGAGTGCAGATATGGAGTGTCAGAGGCCATCATGAGAGGAGCTACCTTTTTGCTGCCCTGTGCAGATTCTAGGTCTTTTGCTACTAATAACAACGTCTCAAGATCCATTACTGTATACTCTGGGCGTGATAGGATCAGACCCTTTCGGATTGATTCTTTAAGACCTGAGACAAATGCAGAAGCTAGCATGTGTCTATGTGCTTTGGTCAGTGTGCTGAAACCCAAATCAGTAAACATTTGTGCTATTCTATTGTGAAATTTCTTTACAGATTCGCCTTTTTCTTGTGTGACCTCTTGTATACTAGTCGCTTGGTCTGCCAGGTGGTCTTGAGCTAATCTTTTTAACTGACTCACGAAGTCACATCCTGAGTCATAAGTATTGTCACAGTAGAACTGTTCAAAGCGTTTCTCCATCACTGGCCAGTAGGCATCTCCTGCCTTTATCTCACACAGGCTCACCAAATCCCGTGACGCAGCCGCGTATGTCTTTTGAATTTGGGTGATCCTTCTGTAAAATGGCATGGGCTGTTTTTCAGGGTCTGGTAGGCTTGCAACAAGGGATGCAGCCTGAGAGGGGGTGAAATTTACGTACATCAGGGGATCCCCTTGTGCTGTAGGCATTCCTCTCGGTGAAATGAAGGGGCCGTATTGGGGCTGTTGTCTTTGGTGGTGTGAGGGTCTAGGGGGAGTCCATTCAAGGGGGGGGGTTAAGGGAGGATGTGGCTGCTGGATTTGTGTATTGGATTGCGAGGGGCTTAAGAGGGACTGTAAATGTGTGTCACTATCAAACAGGTGGTCAAGTGGGTTGTTGGACGGTGGCGTGAAGGAATCCATTGCCCCTCCAGCTGATGAGTCATACAGGGGAATAGATTCAAAGTGGGGTGTGCCTTGAAATGTAACATTCTGTCGTTTTGGGATTGTACCTGTTCCAGCATGCATGTCAGCTCCGGGCACCCTGACAGGGCCGGCGCGACTTTGGTCGGGGCTTTGTGGGGAGGAATCGGGCTGAGTCCCTAGACCCGGGTCTGTTCCCCCCCACAGCGCCGTCATCAGTGCTTGTCATTAATGGGGTAGGTTGGGCCTTGTAATATGACTCGGAGGACTGGTCTATCGCTGGATACATGTGGGTAGGTTCCGGTGTGGGCGGTGGTGCAGGTGGTACAGATTGGGTCAGGCATGTGTAGCAAAAACCACCCGAGCCGTACAAAGACAAGTGTGCCTTGACTACTGTTAAGCACGGCGGGGGAGGTGTCAGAGGCTCCTCTGTCACTTGTAGCAGAGGGGCAGTAGGGGGAGGTGTCACTTGGAACAGAGGGGCGGTGGACGAAGGGTAGTCTCTACTTCCTGGGGACCAGACGCCATCATAGGGTGGTGGCTGACTACTTAGCTTTTCTGGTTTTCTATACACATATACAATATGACCATCTTGATTGGTTTCCTGCTTTATTGACCCTTCCTCATGAATAGCTTTTGCAACTTTGAACCAAGCGTCTGCTGCTCGTAGTAGTCCGTGATCGGACAACAGACCTTTTTTCCGTTTCAAAATAGTACGCCATTCATCTCCCTCTAGCCTTCCACCCAAATGCATATTAACCTCACACACTTTCGCCAATTTCTTTCCCTTTTTGACAGTACCCTCTCCTTCCCGCTCTAATACCAAGTCACAAGCTAAACTGCCCTCTTTGGGCCTCACTAACTTTTACCCCATCGTTTTGTTAGCTATTGAAGAGTTTATGTGTCCTGGCTCAGGGTTTGTATGGCGGTTTTATTAAGCTGTCTTGGACTCAAGGGTCTGAAAATTCCTCTGACCGCCACCTGTCCTCTTTTGGACCACTTTTCAATATATAACGCTACCTTGCTACGTTCTGTCTTGATGACTGGGATATTTATGTGTCTGCTCAGGATTTTCAGATGGGTCACGAGGCTGTCTTGGACTCAAGGGTCCGACAATCCTCTATCCATCACCTGGTACCGGTTCAGACCATATCACAGTCTCAAGTTAGCGAGGACAAGACAGAGAGTGGTAGAGAGAGAGAGAGAGAGAGGAACATCTACAGTGTTCAGCTGCCTTGCAAGCCTCCTTGCATGCGCCTTCCAAAAACGCAGACCAGTCACAGCCCTGTCCACCCCTGAGGTGGCCGCAGGTAGAGGAGCTGAGTAATATGTGACCACTTATTACTCTCAACAAGACATTTAACAGACAAATAAGGAGTACAGCAGTTAATATTCAATGCACCACTTCAAATGTCATTTACATGTCCCAACTCAAAGCTTTTACATGTCCCAGCTCAAAGCCCAAATTTCTCACTCTGGGTTTTTCCCTTTCCTTAAGCCCTTCTGGTTGTTCAGGTTGTAAGAGGCACCTCTAGTCCCCCTGTCCTCTTATTCTAGCCTGAGCCTCTATGACTTCCAATGATTTGCCAACAACAATTTTGACTGGATAATGTACATTTAATCTGAAACCCAATAACTGTGCGGTCTCCGGGAATGAGGGTTTATAACCAAGAGACTCAGTCCTATATCCTGGCTCTACCACTTCGATCAGCCCCCAACCCTCTTCATGTATGCCAAATAACAGATCACAAACACACTTAGGACATTACATTACCAAACAACAACAAGATGTGACCAACAACCAATAACAAGATGTGTGACGACCATAGAGAAATACAGGATTGCTCAGATCCTCGCGGGATCCCCACGCCCTTGGGCGTATTCCTGACGCCCCCTCCTGGTTTTCCCGTGCTTCACCACACCCGTGCTTTACCGCACAATTATTTATTCCCCCAGGAGGAGTTTAATCCACATCAACTAATTCCATCCGTGACTATATAATCAATCCCTTATTCCCAACAGCTGCCACAAAACACAAGATTGATCAACAAAACAGTACAGAACAAAACAGGCGGCAGATATAATTGGTACAGGTTCAACAGGCTATGGGCAAGATATATACCTGTCTCTTTGCTGACCGTAGAGAGCCAATATAGACACAGAGATTAGCCAATCACAGGTATAGGATAAACAGTAGACTAGATACGAGATATCAAAAGTGTCTTACCGTTTTCAGAGGTGATCAGTCTCCTTCCTGCCCGTGTTGGTTTGTCCCGGTTTCTTCTCGATCAGCCCCCCCCTCGGTACAGAACTCAAATGTCCCCACGTTGGGTGCCAGATGTTGTGGACCAGAACCCCGAGGTCCGTTATTTTATATCTGCCCCTGGTCAAATTGAATATAGAGATATAGAGCATGCATGCTCAAGTAAACTCACACTGAGACACTGTTCAGAGTAAAATTATTTTCTGTTTTAATATTTCCTCTTT
Source organism: Lithobates septentrionalis (assembly GCA_037952835.1). Taxonomy (NCBI): domain Eukaryota; kingdom Metazoa; phylum Chordata; class Amphibia; order Anura; family Ranidae; genus Lithobates; species Lithobates septentrionalis. Next base: position 1,143,498 of record JBBDGP010000553.1, read on the forward strand.
GCAAGACTTATATACCATTTCGTTAAGATTAAGATACGTCAGATAAGGCTGGCGAAAGCAAATCACAAATATATACATATATTGTGACAAAGTATGTGACAAAGTATTGGCTTTTAGCTGGGACGTCCATATGAGGAAGTAGTCATGTTCTTGCAATGTTCTTGCTTCTTTTAAAACATTGGTGTTATCTTGTTATTTTTTTGAGTGTATTCTCGGAAGCAGGTGCGAACTTCTCTGTTAACTCTTGCAGTTCAGCTCCACAGTAAGATAGGGGTAAGCTTTGATATCTACTGAATATGTTTTAAGGCTTATAAGCATAAAAGCTGATATATGCCAGATATATACAACATGTACTTATATATATATTGGAATAGACATTTCATGAAACAGGGAAACACTTGGGAAAAGAAGGGAATGCTGCACACCCCAAGTAATATCAAAAAAGGGAAATTATCCCCCAAAAGTAGGGGTTTTCTAGGCAGCAAAGCGATAGGGGAATGATAACACTAGGTATAGAATTAAATGGACTTTATTGAGACATAGTTTCGAGGATGACAGTAAAGTAGTGTAAAGTAAAGTAAAAATATGAGTGAGCTGTGACAGCTCATATTTTTACTTTACTGTCATCCCTAAAACTATGTCTCAATAAAGTTCATTTAATTCTATACCCAGTGTTATCATTCCCCTATCACTTTGCTGCCTAGAAAACCCCTTCTTTTGGGAGACAATTTCCTTTTTTAGACATTTCATGATACTCTTAATCACATTCATTACATTACTATAGTTAAATTTAAAGTTGGACAATTGGTTAAACATCTGGAGTTCGGCCAATATAATAGGGAGTGAAGTAAGTAGGTCTGTCATATATAACAGAACATTGTCCACATAGGCCAAAAGCTTGTGTTCCACTGCAACTATTCAAACTCCAAGGATAGTGAGGTTTAATCTAATTTTGCTCAGAAGGGGCTCAAGTACCGGAGCGTAGATAAGCAGCAACAACGGGCAACCCTGTTTTGTCACATTTCTAATAGGGAACAGCCAAGAAAGGGAGCCATTTATCTTCACTCAAGCCTCTGGTATATCGTTTAACGCTCTGATCCACTAGAGCATATGTGGTCCAATGCCCAATTTATCCAGGAGTACTTGTAGGTATAGCCAGTCCACACTGTCAAACACCTTTTCGGCATCCATGGACAGAAGGAGACAGGGTGGATGGTCATCACATGCATGTGTCCAATGGATGATTTGAATTGCTCTGTTAGAATGGTCCCTTGGTTTCCTACTCTTAATGAACTCTGTTTGGTCAGGATGTACATGATCATCCTTACCTCATGAGGCAAAATCTTGCATGGGGCTCCAGACCCAGGGGGCGATTGATGATTATTTTGCATTTCTTCCATTTGTGACTAATAGCTCCAACAGTTGTCTCCTTCTCACCAAGCTTTTTGCTGATGATCTTGTAACCCATTCCACCCCTGTGCAGGTCTATAATCTTGTCTCTGATGTTCTTTGACAGCTCTTTGGTCTTGCCCATGGACCCAAAATTTGAATGGAAGAAAGATTCTGTGGACAGGTGTCTTTTACAGTATACATATAACGAGTTGCCCTTAGGAGCATCTTCTTAAATTGACAGGACTAACCTGTGTACCAAATGAGCACATACTGTAGCTAGTCTGTGGGAGACAGAATTATTGTTGGTTGGTAGGAGATCAAATACTTATTTTACTCACTGAACTGCAATTCAATTTATAACATTTGTATCATGTGTTTTTTTTTCTGGATTTTTGGTTGATATTCTGTTTCTACCATTTAAAATACACCTATGATAAAAATTATAGAACCTTCATTTCTTTGTAAGTGGGCAAACTTACAAAATCTGCAGGGGATCAAATAATTATTCCCCCAGTATTTAAGACAGAGATCTACTGTCGATAAATTTTCATTTTCCCCTTTAAGTATGTGCTTGGACATATTGGTATACATTGTTGTTTTGTTTGTTACACGTTTTTTAAGAACACATATGGGCCTTGATTGATGTACATATCTAAAAATATTCATTCATTTTTTTATTATTAGAATTTGTCAGCAATTTTATTACTATATTTTGGTAATTGTATGGGAGTATATTCCTTAATTGATATTTAATTCCTTTACAATATAAGGAATTAACATATATTTTGAAAAAATTATATTACCCAAGAGGTGGGTCCATGTGGACATCTTGATATCAATTTTGAACTGGGCATACTTTCAATGGTTCATCAAATCCTAGGTAAGCATAATGCAGGAATGTAAAAGGAGTTAAAAGGCACATTTTTATATAAAGGGCACTTGTCCTTCCTGTCTAAAGTAAGCCACCCTATACCATTCATCCTATCTTCATAGAGATTGACTGACTACCAGTGCAATTGATCCCCATAGATCTGAAGCCATCTTTAGATTTGGCTATGAGTTAGCAATTCATTTTTTTTCACAGAACTTCTTCTGAAAGTATTCCATATAGCTGATTAATAGGTAGCAAATAACATGCATATTAACATTCAATTTCTCACTTTTACTTGCACCGTAAGTGTCGTTACAATCAGGAACAAAGTGCAAATGGGGGAATAATATAAATATACAAGGTACTTACAGAGCTACCAAACACTGAAAGCATTAATTCATTTGAAGCATTATTTGTTCTTCAGATTACTGAGTTTTGTTTTTGTAATGTGCATCTAATTGTGCAGTTTCGGATGTAGGTAAATTAAAATATTCTTAATTAAGCTTGTTATTTTCCAGAGCTGTTATCCAGCAATAATAAATCCTTTATTTTATATGCAGGTATGCATGGAACTCTTGTAATTCTGCTGCCCCTTAGTCTCATCCTGATCATTTTTGGAGGAATGACTGGATTTGTTAGTATACTAGCAAGGGCATATCTGCTACTGCTTTTAACTGGAATGTTTTTTCTATTTGGAGGTAATGTATGGATTTCTTAAGAAAAATAAGTTATATTGTTGAATTTATGTTATTTTTTACTGTAGCTTATATTTACTATTGCTATCTAGTTGGCTTCATTAGAAAGCACAATTAGAAATGTGCTGCACATACTGTATAATAAATACAGATTTGTTTATTAAAGGTAATACAAAGAGCAACAATTATATACAAAGTGCAATGATTCATTAGATCAAGCCATCGTTAAATCATATCTAAACCCAAGAGTAAAAAGGTAATAAAATGCAGCGTACGAGTCCTTAGATTTGGTGGCCGCATTAGTTTTCATTTTCAAGCTAAAAACATTTTCAACAAATACAGAAAATAGTCCTTTTTACTTTGTGTGAACTTACTTGGAATCATAACACATTGCTATTTTTCTTTTGTAAACTACTTGTTATTGTGACAATAGGTCCCTCCAAACATACAGTGGAGAAATGAGCCTGGCCATCCAGTGACGATAAGTATATTATTTGCAGTATTTCAAGGTTAAAAAACTGAAAAGTATATATTTTGTTTGTTTTTTGGTTTAAATACAATTTAAGTAATCCAATCAGTAAGAAGAAATTCTAAATGCTCATTGCACTTTGTACATTTTCTTACTAAATTAGTATACAGTACATACTTTTGTTTAGACCTCCTAATTTTTTTAAGATTATGTTAATGTTGTAGGTATGTATTTTTTTTATTTTAATTTTTATTAAAAAATCAACTTAATGTAAACAGTGTATTCATGCATTAAAAACCTTGTTTTTATTTAAAATGTATAATTTACTATTTACATGGGGGTATACACTGTGATGATCCTTATTGCACTGTTTACTGTGACATTCTGCAGTAAAGACTTGTTGCCAATTTAACATTTAGCATTAAGGGTACAGTTTTAAGGACTCAGTCACATGCTAACTTGTGTTTAAGGGTTCTTCTGCCCAGTTTTATTCAAAAGAAAGGTTTCTCATGCAGGTGTTCAGCATAACACAGGATACATATAGTGCATAGCAAACTTTGGTTCACTCAGACCACAGCCTGTCTCCTTACAGACAAAATAACTTAGCTTCCTGATTATTATGGCCACATAGTTCCTCATTTCCTTCAGTAACTGAGAGTCCTGGTGGAGTCCTTCCTGCAACTCACTCTTCTCCCTGCCAATGAGGATGCAGGGGAAGGAGCAGATCGGGCGGCCATGGCATTATGCAGCGTCAGCGAGCAGAGGGAGGGGGAGGAATCACCCACAGGAGCTGACTGGTAACGCTCTCCCTTTCAATAGAGACTGTGTTACTCCAGTGGCGCATCCGCTATGAATGCAAACAAAAAGACATTGCCTTTTTGTAAAAAAAAAAATATTTTTTTTTAATTGGGGGGCACATGGTGGGGCACAGCATAATGTTGGGGGGGGGGTCAGGGCCCCCTCTGGCCCCCCTAGTGACGCCATTGGATAACATTAACTAGTCATGTTCCTCCCCCGACCACCAGCTGAGCAGATGGAGCCCGGAGCCAACCCTAGGTAAGAGACTCGGGGCTATGGGCCCCAGATTCGGGGCTATAGCCCCAGTAGCCACCCCCTAGCGACGCCACTGGAAGACAGTCTGGTCAAGTCTTTATGGCCAGACAGGCCAGAACCCAGACACATACTGCTAGTTAGACATGAGCCGAACACCCCCCAGTTTGGTTCGCAGCAGAACATGTGAACAGGCAAAAAATTTGTTCGAACACGCGAACACCGTTAAAGTCTACGGGACACAACAAATGTGCTAATTTGAAAGGCTTGTATGCAAGTTATTGTCATAAAAAGGGGACATGTATCGATGCAAAAAAACTTTTACAATCTGCATTTTTTCGGTAGCAGTGATTTTAATAATGCTTAACCACTTCAGCCCCGGAAGGATTTACCCCCTTCCTGACCAGAGCACTTTTTACAATTCAGGCACTGCATCGCTTTAACTGCTAATTGCGCGGTCATGCAATGCTCTACCCAAACGAAATTTGCGTCCTTTTCTTCCCACAAATAGAGCTTTCTTTTGATGGTATTTGATCACCTCTGCCGTTTTTATTTTTTGCGCTATAAACGGAAAAAGACTGAAAATTTTGAAAAAAAATGATATTTTCTACTTTTTGTTATAAAAAAAATCCAATAAACTAAATTTTAGTCATACATTTAGGCCAAAATGTATTCGGCCACATGTCTTTGGTAAAAAAAATGTCAATAAGCGTATATTTATTGGTTTGCGCAAAAGTTATAGCGTCTACAAACTAGGGTACATTTTCTGGAATTTACACAGCTTTTAGTTTATGACTGCCTATGTCATTTCTTGAGGTGCTAAAATGGCAGGGCAGTACAAAACCCCCCCAAATGACCCCATTTTGGAAAGTAGACACCCCAAGGAAATTGCTGAGAGGCATGTTGAACCCATTGAATATTTTTTTTTTTTTGTCCCAAGTGATTGAATAATGACAAAAAAAAAAAAAAAATTTACAAAAAGTTGTCACTAAATGATATATTGCTCACACAGGCCATGGGCATATGTGGAATTGCACCCCAAAATACATTCAGCTGCTTCTCCTGAGTACGGGGATACCACATGTGTGGCACTTTTTGGGAGCCTAGCCGCGTACGGGGCCCCGAAAACCCAGCACCACCTTCAGGATTTCTAAGGGCATACATTTTTGATTTTACTCCTCACTACCTATCACAGTTTTGAAGGCCATAAAATGCCAAGATGGCACAAACCCCCCCCAAATGACCCCATTTTGGAAAGTAGACACCCCAAGCTATTTGCTGAGAGGCATGGTGAGTATTTTGCAGCTCTCATTTGTTTTTGAAAATGAAGAAAGACCAGAAAAAAAATTTTTTTTTTCTTTTTTCAATTTTCAAAACTTTGTGACAAAAAGTGAGGTCTGCAAAATACTCACTATACCTCTCAGCAAATAGCTTGGGGTGTCTACTTTCCAAAATGGGGTAATTTGGGGGGGTTTGTGCCACCTGGGCATTCCATGGCCTCCGAAACTGTGATAGGCAGTGAAGAGTGAAATCAAAAATTTACGGCCTTAGAAAGCCTGAAGGCAGTGCTTGGTTTTCGGGGTCCCGTGCGCGGCTAGGCTCCCAAAAAGTCCCACACATGTGGTATCCCCGTACTCAGGAGAAGCAACAGAATTTATTTTGGGGTGTAATTTCACATATTCCCATGGCATGTTTGAGCAATATAACATTTAGTGACAACTTTGTGCAAAAAAAAAAAAAAAAAAAAAAAAAAATTTGTCTCTTTCCCGCTACTTGTGTCACAATATAAAATATTCCATGGACTCGACATGCCTCTCAGCAAATAGCTTGGGGTGTCTACTTTCCAAAATGGGGTCATTTGGGGGGGGTTTGAACTGTCCTGGCATTTTATGCACAACATTTAGAAGCTTATGTCACACATCACCCACTCTTCTAACCACTTGAAGACAAAGCCCTTTCTGACACTTTTTGATTACATGAAAAAATTATTTTTTTTTGCAAGAAAATTACTTTGAACCCCCAAACATTATATATTATTTTAAAGCAAATGCCCTACAGATTAAAACGGTGGGTGTTTCATTTTTTTTTTTTTTCACACAGTATTTGCGCAGCGATTTTCAAACGCATTTTTTGGGGAAAAAACACACTTTTTTAAATTTTAATTCACTAAAACACACTATATTGCCCAAATGTTTGATGAAATAAAAAAGATGATCTTAGGCCGAGTACATGGATACCAAACATGACATGCTTTAAAATTGCGCACAAACGTGCAGTGGCAACAAAATTAATACATTTTTAAAAGCCTTTAAAAGCCTTTACAGGTTACCACTTTAGATTTACAGAGGAGGTCTACTGCTAAAATTACTGCCCTCGATCTGACCTTCGCGGTGACACCTCACATGCATGGTGCAATTGCTGTTTACATTTGACGCCAGACCGCCGCTTGCGTTCGCCTTAGCGCGAGAGCAGGGGGGACAGGGGTGCTTTTTATTTATTTATTTTTTTTCTTTATTTTTTTTTGCTTTTTTATCTTATTTTTAAACTGTTCCTTTCATTTTTTTTTTTTTAAATCATTTTTATTGTTATCTCAGGGAATGTAAATATCCCCTATGATAGCAATAGGTAGTGACAGGTACTCTTTTTTGAAAAAATTGGGGTCTATTAGACCCTAGATCTCTCCTCTGCCCTCAAAGCATCTGACCACACCAAGATCGGTGTGATAAAATGCTTCCCCAATTTCCCAATGGCGCTATTTACATCCGGCGAAATCTAAGTCATAAAATGCTCGTAGCTTCCGGTTTCTTAGGCCATAGAGATGTTTGGAGCCACTCTGGTCTCTGATCAGCTCTATGGTCAGCTGGCTGAATCACCGGCTGCATTCTCAGGTTCCCTGTTGAGACAGGAGAGCCAGAGAAAAACACGGAAGACGGTGGGGGGGGCATTCCCTCCCACTGCTTGTAAAAGCAGTCTAGAGGCTAATTAGCCGCTAGGATTGCTTTTACATGAAAGCCGACCGCTGGCTGAAAAGAATGATACCAAGATGATACCTAAACCTGCAGGCATCATTCTGGTATAACCACTCAAAGTCGTGAATGGCGTACCTGAAGACAAAAAAATGGTTAACAATAAAGCACAGTAAACGGTAAAGTATAAAAAATTGCATACCTGAAAAGCAAACATGATAAAACATAATAACAATAAAACATTGCAGAATAGAATACAGTAAAAAAGAGCAGAACAATAGAGAGAGAGAATAGAGAGAGAGAACAATAAAACGACAACTATTTTTTTTTATTTTTGTTTGTGTTTTTTTTTTTTTTACACTTTTTTTTTGTAACTGTAACTTTTATAACTGTAACCGGTTCCAGGTTCGGGTCTCTCAAAATGCGATGGCATCTTGGGAGACCCTGTGAAAGTGTGCCTAGTCTGTGCAATGCTGTACCCTACGCTAATACTCAACTAGTGAATGGTAGCGTTCAAAACATTCACCAATGCAAAGACCAGGATTGTCAGGACAGGAGGGACAATAATAGTGAGTGTCACGCCTATATCCGCGCTTGCTGCAGACACAACATCTTTTTTGGGGGGGTTCGTTGGGTAGGGGTACTTGGGAGGATATATAAATGCCTCTCATGCAGCCGACTGCATTTGGTTGGGGATGTGAATGGGGGAAGTACGGGCGCTGCAGAAGCGGTGGGTTCCCAATTAGGATTGGCGAATGCAGCAGGAAGGGCACTATGGGCACGACGGGCCTGTGTTTGTCTTTTTGGTGGCAGCGGGACACTACTTGTGCTTGCCACCTCACCAGCTTGAACTGCACTTATGGGACTCGCCACGTCACCAAGTGTTACTGCAGTGCTGGTTTGACTACGACCGGGGTGTACTAGGCCGCTGGTGCTTGCCAGTTCACCAAAACGCTACAAAAAAAAGTGACAGTGATCGATCGATACTGCACTTGGGTGGGCTGCACTGGGCTGGGCCGGGTGGAGGGGCAAAACGCAGGTGCTAGCAGGTATCTGGGCTGATCCCGCTAACACTGCGTTTTTGGGAACCCTAAACTGCTGGGGACGCCAGTATAGATCTGATCGGATCAGATATTGATGCGTTCAGATACTATACCACTAAGGGAGGTGTACGGTGCGTGTACGGTGCGTGCATGGGTGTTCGCGGTACTGGCGCTAATCTGACGCTGCCTAGGGCGACGCATATCACCGCCGGGCGATCAGGGGGCTAAACCTTTTTTCGGTAATAAACGGCGGGTGCCCTGACACTATAAAAAATAAACGAACTAACCAGCGTCACCCGTAACGGTTATACGGTGATCAGTGGTAAAAGGGTTAACTAGGGGGCCATCAAGGGGTTAAAACATTTATTAGATAGTATATGGGGGTCCCTGTCGCTATAAAACACTGACGGCGAACCTAAATATTTACGTCCCTAACTAGCGTCACCAGCGACACTAATACAGCGATCAGAAAAATGATCGCTTAGCGACACTGGCGACAGGGGGTGATCAAGGGGTTAAAACTTTATTAGGGGGGGTAAGGGGGGTACCCTAGACCTACAGGGGGCTAAACTTTTATTTGGTAATAAACGGCGGGTGCCCTGACACTATAAAAAATAAACGAACTAACCAGCGTCACCCGTAACGGTTATATGGTGATCAGTGGTGAAAGGGTTAACTAGGGGGCAATCAAGGGGTTAAAACATTTATTAGGTAGTATATGGGGGTCCCTGTCACTATAAAACACTGACGGCGAACCTAAATATTTACGTCCCTAACTAGCGTCACCAGCGACACTAATACAGCGATCAGAAAAATGATCGCTTAGCGACACTGGTGAGGGGGGGTGATCAAGGGGTTAAAACTTTATTAGGGGGGGTAAGGGGGGTACCCTAGACCTACAGGGGGTAACAGTCACTACCCTAACACTGCTAACTGTCACAAACTGACACTATGCAGTAATCAGGAAAAAAAAAAAAAAAAATAAAAAAACCTGCTTGGTGTCAGTTTGTGACAGGGGGGGGGGTGATTGGGGGGGGGATCGGGGGGGCGATCGGGGGGGGGATCGGGGGTGTAATGTATGCCTGGCATGTTCTACTGTGTGTGTGTGTGTGTGTGTTGGTGCACTTACATGTCATCTCCCCTCGGCGCTGGAACGGAAACTCCCGAGCCGAGGAGAGATGACATCACATCCTCTGCCTCTGTGTACTATACAGAGGCAGGGGATGTTTCTCATTGGCTGGGAGCGATCGCGAGGGGGGGGCCACGATCGGATGGCCTCCCCCTCGTCTCCCATCGCTTCCAACCAAATGCCGACCGCAGCTGGCACCGGGGGGGGGGTCCGATTGGACCCCCCACCCGCGGGAAGGCAATCACGTTTCAGGTACGTGATTTTGCCTGCCCGTGCCGCTCTGCTCACGTATATAGGCGTGAGGCGGTCGGCAAGTGGTTAAAGTGAAACAATAAAAGTGAAATATTCCTTTAAATTTTGTACCTGGGGGGTGTCTATAGTATGCCTGTAAAGTGGCGACCAAAATTTAAAAGAAAAAAATGCGTGGGGATCCCCCCAAATTGCATACCAGGCCCTCCAGGTCTGGTATGGATATTAACCTCCCTGGCGGTTTTCCCGAGTGTGGCTCGGGGTTAAAATTTCAGTCCCATTAGCGGTAACCCCAAGCCACACTCGGGATTACATCGCATGATCCTGGTGTGGCTTTACTTACCTTGTCCCCGGGATCCTGCGATGTCCCCCACAGTGTCCGTGGGCTCTGTCCTCCTCTGAAGCCTCTCCTTGCCAGGCTCCGTTCCCTGCGAGCGTCGCGACGCACGGGGGCGGAGCCTGGCAACAAATTCAAAAAATTGTAAAAATCATAACACATACAGTACTGTAATCTTACAGATTACACTACTGTATAAAAATGATTTCACACCCCTTTTGTCCCCAGTGCTTTGGCCCATGCCCTGCATGCAGTTTTATGTTCTATATGCTGTTCTTTCTGCCTGGAAACTGGAGATTGTCCATAGCAACCAAAAAGTGTCTCTTTACGTCAAAAGTGGCTTTAGACCAGCTAGAAAACAGCGATAGTAAATTAGAACACTTGCAGAATTGAGCGATAGTGAATCGTGGGGAAATTTATTTTATTATTATTATTTATTTATTTTTTTTAATTATTTATTTTTATTTATTATATTATAATTTATGTTTTTGTGTTTCAAACTTTATCATAACCGGGATATCTACTAGACTCTTGTTTGGACAGATTTAAGTGTGTTATTGTTAAGAATTACAGACCTACAATATAAAACGCCAAATTTCCATGCAAAATAATTGTACCGCTTTCAGCACCTAAAATCCGAAAGAATCATACCGCCAGGGAGGTTAAGGGGAACCCCATGCCATAATTTAAAAAATGGCGTGGGGTCCCGGCGATGTCACCACACCACACGCCCCGCCCTCAGTTTTAAAAGAACTCTCACCTGAGAGGACGGTCATTACGGCGGGGGCCTCCCATGGAGGTGGATCAGTGGTGGCGTGTGTTTTTTTTTTACCCCGCCCCCTCTGATGCACGGGGACATCCCTATGGCTTCCCCGTAGTGTCAGAGGGGGGCGGATTGGTGGCGGTGTGCAGGATTTTTTTTTCTTTTTCGGTCCATCAGCGGAGCAAGAGAAGAAGAGGAGGACTTTGTGGGACATTTTTAATTTTTTTATTTTTTAATAAAGGACTTGTCCCAAGCCGTGTCATGTCATTTTTACCATTTTCACACTTTTTTTGTGAAATGGTAGGGGTACATTTGTACCCTATTACCATTTCACACAGGAGGGAGGCCGGGATCTGGGGGTCCCCTTGTTAAAGGGGGCTTCCAGATTCCGATAAGCCCCCCACCCACAGACCCCCACAACCACCGGGCAAGGGTTGTGGGGATGAAATAAATCACCAAGACAATCGTATTGGAAAAATAGCGGGAACAGAAATAGCCAAAAGCCTCACAATCAACCATACAATCAATATGGAAATTCCGGAAGTGGCAAAAAAGTAATTATGGTTATTATCCACTTAACGACCGGCCACTGTATATATACGACATTTTTTTAAAGATGGATATCTCGGTAACGGCAGCAGCTGCTGCCACAACCGAGGTATCCATCTTTAGGGCCGGCGTTTCTGTACACGATAATGGTGGTCTCTGCGGCGGGTCCACTGCAAGATCACCGTTATCGGCGGCGGGAGAGGTGCCACCCCCCCTCCCGCCGCTCTCCCGCGCCCTCCGCCGCTTACCGGAGCCGTCGGTAGCGGCGGAGGAGATCGGGACCTGTCACTGCTGAGGTATAGAGACGAGTGAGGCCAAGATGGCCCCCACCCGTCTCTATACCATAGGACGGCCGGAGCGACGTCATTACGTCGGCTCCGCCCACTTCTCTTAAAGGCACAATTTTTTTGTGTCATTTTTTTTAAACAACTTTTTTTTTTTTTTTTTTGCATTTCAATCTAAATATGAGATCTGAGGACTTTTTGACCCCAGATCTCATATTTAAGAGGACCTGTCATGCTTTTTTCTATTACAATGGATGTTTACATTCCTTGTAATAGGAATAAAAGTGATCCAAATTTTTTTTTTTAAAACAGTGAAAAAAGAAATAAAATAAAGTAAAATAAATAATAATAAAAAAAAAAATTTTTTTAAAGCGCCCTGTCCCGACGAGCTCGTGCGCAGAAGCGAACGCATACGTGAGTAGCGCCCGCATATGAAAACGGTGGTCAAACCACACATGTGAGGTATTGCCGCGACCGGTAGAGCGAGAGCAATAATTCTAGCCCTAGACCACCTCTGTAACGCAAAACATGCAACCTGTAGAATTTTTTAAACGTCGCCTATGGAGATTTTTAAGGGTAAAAGTTTGACGCTATTCCACGAGCGGGCGCAATTTTGAAGCGTGACATGTTGGGTATCAATTTACTTGGCGTAACATTATCTTTCACAATATAAAAAACAATTGGGCTAACTTTACTGTTGTCTTATTTTTTTATTCAAAAAAGTGAATTTTTTCCAAAAAAAGTGCGCTTATAAGACCGCTGCGCAAATACGGTGCAAAAAAAAGTATTTCAATGACCGCCATTTTATTTTCTAGGGTGTTAGAAAAAATATATATATATAATGTTTGGGGGTTCTAAGTAATTTTCTAGCAAAAAAAACCTGTTTTAAACATGTAAACACCTAAAATCCAAAACGAGGCTGGTCCTTAAGTGGTTATCAAAATCAAGGTAATAGAGAAACAAGGGATTATCCGCAATATCAAAATCAATACTATCAACAGCAAGCTGGGCGTGGTTATTATGACCAACACCAGTATGAATCTAGGAGTAGTCCGATTCACACTCAAAATAGGTATGAACCCCTAAGGGACTATAGGGATGAAGATCAGTCACTGTCTTTTTTGGAGTACCGCAGGAGTGAGAAAACCCCACCACGGTACGAAAAAATGACAAATGCAAGGAGTCCAAATGCAAGAGGGGATGCCGAGGAGGATTCAAGGCCCAAAAGGAAGAGAGTAATTGGGGAAGGAATCATCAATCTGAGTGGAATAGAATTAACAAGGACTGAACTATTAACACTAGATAAAGGCCTGAAGTATGCTCCTAAACACAATTTAAATAAATTTGAAATGTATATTGATATTCAGAAGTACACAAGAAAACTGAATATAAAAAAAATATATGTTGAATCAGACTCCAAGTAATAAGCATGACAGTAGACTTACCAGGAAGAATTGTGCATAGTAAATTAAGGAACAAGTCTTTGGTTAACCCTCCAGTATGTAACAATGAGCATATAGTTTTTAACCGGATGGTTATACAGGATTTGAAGAAACTAAAAATTAAAAAAAATTTGCGACCCGTAAAGTATTAAAAAAGGAATTAAGGAATTAGAGGATAATAAAAACAGTTATTATTAGACCTGTGGATAAAGGGGGTGCAATTGTTGTGCTGTCCAAAGATTATTATAATAAGGAATTACAAGATAAATTGAGCGACTCTAATACTTATATAAAACTAAGGGAGAACCCAACTAAGGAATACAAAGAAGAATTATCGGAATTGATACTCAGAGGAAGTATGAAAAATATTTTAACTAAGAAGGAGGAAAAGTACTTGATACCCAACACATGTAGGGTTCCGATAATTTATACGCTTCCAAAGATCCACAAAAATCAAACACAGCCACCAGGAAGACCCATAATTAATGGGATCCAGTCCATAAATGCAAGAAAAGTGCAATATGTGGATAATTATATACAGCCCTTGGTACCTAAAACATGTGCCTATTTAAGGAACACTAAACATCTAATTCAGATACTTAATACAGTTATTGAATTATTGCTGGAATGTAAATACTTAATAGCTACAGCAGATGTTTCATTGCTGTATACTATAATAGATCATGAGGAGGCAGTTCAGGTGTCCAAATGGGCTATGGGCGAATTTAGCAACCTTATCGCAAAACAAAAACGATTCATACTAAGGTGCCTAGCGTATGGATTGCAGCACAATTATTTCTGGCATATTGAGGATTACTATAGGCAACTTAATGGCATTGGAATGGGTGCAAAGTATGCACCAAGTGTTGCCAATATATTCATGGCCAGATGGGAGGAGCAAGCCATTTATTCCGATATTCCAGATGATCTAACCATGTATAGGAGATTTATAGATGACTGTATCCTAATATGGAAAGGTGATGAAGATGGCTTGATTCAATTCTTTGGTAAATTGAATGAGAATCAGAAAAATATTAAGCTTACCTATGGGATCAGTGAAAAAATTGTGCATTTCCTTGATTTAGAAATACAATTGGATAAGGGTGCCATAACCACAAAAACTTTTTTCAAGCCGGTGGAAAGAAACAGCTATATACTGGTGGATAGCTTCCACCATGATCTGTGGCTTATTAATATTCCAAAGGGCCAAATGATACGCCTCAGAAGAAATTGCACTGATCAAAGTCTCTATCTGGAACAGGCAAAATTGATTGGAAAAAAAAATTGTATCCAAAGGATATAGTGAAAACTTCAATGAAGAGAAAATACAGGAAGTATACCGAATTCTAAGAGAGCTGTTGATTCAGGATAAGAAAAAGAACTGAAGGGCCTGGTATGGAATTTGGGGGGACCCCCACGCAATTTTTTTCTTTTAATTTTGGTTCGGGGTTCCCCTTAATATTCATACCAGATCCAAAGGGCCTGGTAATGGACTGTGGGGGAATCCCATGCCGTTTTTTCAATGACTTTTATGTGCATTGCCGGGACCGACAATTCATTATAGCCGCTTTTAAATGACTTTTTTTCCTTTAGAAATGTCATTTTGTGCAGGGACTGTTATAAATACGGGAAACATGCACCACTTTACAGGCATACTATAGACAACCCCCAGGTATGAAATTTAAAGGAATATTTTACTTTTATTGTTTCACTTTAAGCATTATTAAAATCACTGCTCCCGAAAAAATGGCCATTTTTAAAACTTTTTTTGCATTGATACATGTCCCCTGGAGCAGGACCCAGGTTCCCAAACACTTTTTATGACAATACCATACATATAAGCCTTTAAAATGAGCACTTTTGATTTCCTCCATAGACTTTTAAAGGGTTTTTAAACTTTCCGCAGCTTTCGAATTTGCCGCGAACACCCCAAATTGTTCGCTATTCAGTGAACAGACGAACACCCGATGTTCGAGTCAAACTTATGTTCGGCTCGAACATCGGGCTAATCACTACTGCTAGTGTGTCTGTACACACACTGCTGCCTACTGCAGTATGAGTCTCCTAGTATTGGGAGGAGCATTGACCAGAAAGTAATAGCTTGTAGTACATCTCTACATTTTCTGGACAGTTTTGGAAGTTTAATAGAAGAAAGATAAAAGGAGCTAACAAAGCAAACTGAATATTGGCATGCATTAAAAAGGTGATTAATTCCAGAGATAAAATGATAATTCTCACGCTCTACAAGACTCTGGTCCGGCTGCACTTGGAGTATGCTGTCCAGTTCTGGGCACCAGTCCTCAGGAAGCATGTACTGGAAATGGAGCGAGTACAAAGAAGGGCAACAAAGCTAATAAAGGGTCTGGAGGATATTAGTTATGATGAGGAAAGGTTGCGAGCACTGAAATTATTCTCTCTGGAGAAGAGACACTTGAGAGGAGATATGATTTAAATTTACAGATACTGTACTGGTGACCCCACAATAGGGATAAAACTTTTTTGCGGAAGGGAGTTTAACAAGACTCGTGGTCGCTCGTTAAAATTAGAAGAAAAGAGGTTTAACCTTAAACGACATAGAGGGTTCTTTACTGTTATGCCCCGTACACACGGTCGGATTTTCCGACAGAAAATGTATGATAGAACCTTGTTGTCGGAAATTCCTACCGTGTGTAGGCTCCATCACACATTTTCCATCGGATTTTCCGACACACAAAGTTTGAGAGCAGGATATAAAATTTTCCGACAACAAAATCCGTAGTCGGAAATTCCGATCGTGTGTACACAAATCCGACAGACAAAGTGTCACGCATGCACAGAATAAATAAAGAGATGAAAGCTATTGGCCACTGCCCTGTTTATAGTCCCGACGTACATGTTTTACGTCACCGCGTTGAGAATGATCGGATTTTCCGACAACTTTGTGTGACCGTGTGTATGCAAGACAAGTTTGAGCCAACATCCGTCGGAAAAAATCCTAGGATTTTGTTGTCGGAATGTCCGAACAAAGTCCGACTGTGTGTATGGGGCATAAGAGTGGCAAGGAGGTGAAATTCCCTTCCACTGGCAGTGGTTTCAGCATCGATAGTTTCAAGAAACTATTAGATAAGTACCTGAACGACCACAACATACAGGGATATACAAGGTAATACTGACATATAATCACACACATAGGTTGCACTTGATGGACTTGTGTCTTTTTTCAACCTTACCTACTATGTATGTATGTAACTATGTATGAGATATCAGAATCTAATAATACTCCCTGGGGTTTATAAAGGGATTAATACAACTGCTCAAAAGTAGTTAACACCTCCTGGGAATCCTCCACTATATGTCCTTGAGGAGTCCGGATATGCAAAATAGATATTGAAGTATAGGAAGGTTGCGCCAAAAAAATTAAAAGGTGACCGTTTTTCTCCCCAAACTCCCCAAAAAATTAATTTACGTTGATGATTCTTACTAGATTATTCCAGCAAAAGCAGACGATACATATATAAATATTCCTGCCATGTCCCGTAATTAGCAGTAGATGGATAACGCACACATAAGCTTTCTGCCAAGGTCACTTGTTCCCCGGTCCTTGTCACCTCAGCCTCCAAAGCTCTGAAAAAATCCTTAACTTCTATCATATATGCTTCTCTGAGGGTAGCCTCCCAATGGGAAGAAAGAGCAGTATCCAAACTATTTTCTGCCCATTAAAAATGTATTGTCGACAAACAGCCTAGTTTCACATATTCTTCCGGCAACCAATATGTGTTGTGACGGTATGCGAGGTAATGAATAATCTGTATATTTCGCCTCGCATGCATGCTATTGTAAGAGACTGAACCAGCATCCGGCCCGGGTTTTTCCAGCCTCTGTGGCAGGCTTGGTTCTGGTCTGGATGTTGTGGTCCACTTGAGTCCATGCTCAGGTGGACTTTAAATGAGCAGGAAGAGAGCACAGCAGAGCTCTGGTCTGAGACTCAGAAGGGAATCTGAGACAGAGGAGCTCTGTTTGGATTTAAAAAGGAGGTTTGCTTTACTACATGTTTTGTGGGAGATGGGGACCAGCCCCACACCGTATAGAGAGGAGTCTACTGTTTAGTTTAGCGCCGGACGGAAAGGATTTACTTTACTGTTTTTGTTTGTTTTCATGACTTTGCCAACCTCTTCTAAATAAAGCTGGCAAGCTGCCAGATTTTGAAGAAACTGCCTGCACGCTGACCTTAATTTCCAGAAAAGGTGATCCCCATGAGCTAATCTCCCACACGTGGTGGAGAATGCGGGCAATTTCTAAAGACGGAGGAAATGTAAAAGGCTCTGCTACAGGCCAATGCAGCTCAGCGGGAAACCAACCGCCAAGTCGCAGAGCCACCTGGGCCACCTGTTGTGCTGCAGCACAACAGGCAGCCCAGCAGGAGATGAACCGGCAGTTTGCAGAGGCTCCTGTGCCAGTGGAACCAAAATTTGTAGGAAGGATGGCCAAAAGAACAGTGGGGGGTCTGTTGGCCCCATTTCTGACAAGAGAACCTCAAAAGGCCTATTTTGATCTGGAACCGGATAAGGCCCAGGACTATGAGACTCTGAAGACAGAGATACTCGCATGGTTGGGTGTCACCATGGCAGTCTGGGCCTAGAGCGTACATCAGTGGACCTACTCCAGCAACAAGCCACCCCATTCTCAAATGATCGACCTGGTCCACCTCAACAGGAAGTGCTTGCAGCCAGAGACCTTGACAGGCCCTCAGATCATGGAGCGGGTGGTAATGGACCGGTACCTGCATGCGCTCCCTGCTGCTCTGAGGAAGTGGTTCAGACAGGGGGACCCCAAAACTGCAACCCAATTGGTGGACCTAGTGGAGAGGTACATTTCTACTGAGGACTTGGTGAACCCATCTAAGCTCCACTTCGGTGTGTCTAGGGGTGCAAGATTCCCCAGCGGTTCTGGTAAGACTGTTTCGGGGTTCAAGAGCATGGGGAAGTTAGATAAGACTGTTACAGCTAATGAGACTGTGGGTCCTAGACCTGGAGACTGGCCAAAGAAGCCAGGAAGGTCTTTTGGACCATTAGGAGGACTGGGGGTAGAGCACATACACTGTTTTCGTTGCCATGCATTAGGGCATATCACTGCAAACTGTCCTTTAAATGATGAAGTTAAGCAATGCGATTATGCTTATATGAAAAGATGCATATCTCTGTTTGCACAGGTTGCATGTACTGTATCATGTCAGAGTCACATTGAAAAACAAATGTGTGTTATTTCAGTGGATGGAAAACTACTCACAGCCCTGCTAGACTGGTAGTGTGGTGACCCTAGTCAGAAATGATTGTGTAAACCCCACAAAACTACACCCCAGTACTATCAGGGTCATTTGCATCCATGGGGACACTCGGGACTACCAGACAGCGGTGGTTCAGGTTGATACCCCGTGGGGCAGTGTAACACATTCAATGGGGGTGGTACCTTCACTGCTTCGTGAAGCTTTAGTGGGGAGAGATTTTCTCCATTTTTGGAGTTTATGGAAGAGCAAAGGGAGCCTGGTAGATAGAGCTCACCCTGCTGGGGAAGCACGGGAACTCTCACCAGACCCTTTTTGCCAAAGGGAAGGGGACACTGTTGGGGGGATCAGGGAAGCCCGAGATCCTCTTCCTTTCCCTGTTATGGCTGGGAAGCTGGAGGACCTGGAAGCTAGCTCCCAGCCCGAGGGTAAGGAACAGGAGAGCATAGAAAAAAAGGGGGCAATCTGCGCTAAACCTTAAATATGTGCATATATAAAAAAAAAAATTAAAATATGCAACAATGACAAGGGGGGAGGTGCAGCATAAAATAAAACCAGAATATCCAGCTTGTAGAAATGTGTAAGAAAAGAAAAATGTGCACCCAAAATGATACTATGAATTATGATGTAACAAAATGTGATCAACAGTGTAACAATTAAAACTGTGATTTAACACTTGGTGGCAATTGACAAAAAAAGGGGGCGATTAAACACTCCTGTGTTTTATAGTCCAAAGATTGTTATAAGTGAACAAACATAAATACTACCAATAATGTAACAACATAACTGTATTTAAAACACTTAGTGGCAATTTCTGAAAAAAGCATTCTTATATAGTAAAGTCCATAAAATGCTGTTTACATCCAAAACTTCATGGAACATCAGAAGAACATTAAAACGATTGTGTTCTGTTCATCAACAACCAAAGCAAACTTACCAGGTCTGGTGGATCCCTGATTATAGAGATCATACAAGCATACACAGGAGGGATGGGATCGCCAACAGATGAAAACGATCAGCGATGGCAGAGATCTTCCTCCTACTCCCACTCCGCTGTTGGAAAGCACTGCATACAAGGATATATATCATAAGATAGAAGAGAGAGGCTTCATGGTGCAGTACTTTAAAAAAGTCTTTACTCAAAAAAATTTTTCATCAGCACTGACAGGAGCGCTATGCAAACAAATCATTTCAAACACAGCCATGGCTCAAGCCAGCCAGCTGATGCGTGATGTCACGATCTAAAGCTCCACCGGATGCGTTTCCCCATAGAAGGCATCAACTGGCAACAATAACACCTCCGCTAAGGCTATCTCCAAGGAGTTATTCCAGGTGTTTAGTCGAGTGGAAATCCCAAAAGAGATCTTAACTGATCAGGGCACCCCATTTATGTCCAGGGTTACCAAGGAACTGTGCAAGTTATACAAAATCTCCAATCTCCTTACCTCTGTCTACCACCCCCAAACGGATGGTCTTGTGGAAAGATTTATTAAAACTTTAAAAAGTATGCTGAAAAAGATGGTTCACAAAGATGGGAGAAATTGGGATTTTTTTGCTACCATATCTCATGTTTGCCGTATGAGAGGTTCCGCAGGCATCCACAGGCTATTCCTTCTTTGAGTTCTTGTATGGTAGACATCCCAGGGGGCTGCTAGATGTCACCAAAGAAATGTGGGAAGGAGAGGCCACCCCATATAGAAGCATCATAGAGCATGTCTCCTTGATGCAGGACAGAATCACAGCTGTCCTGCCCCTGGTATGAGAACATATGGAGCGAGCACAGGAGGCCCAGAGGAGGGTCTATGATCGGGATGCCAAGGTCCGTACTTTCAGCCTGTCAGAAACCATGAATCAGACAGACAGAAGTACAGTTAAATCTCACTTGTTTAATAATAATAAAGAAAGGTAAACAGAGTAAACGTAGTCAAAACATAGCCAGAGTTCAGGAACCAGAACGGATAGTCAGACAAGCCAAAATGCTAGGGAGCCAGAGATGAGCATAGTAGAAGAGCAAGCAGGAGTTGGAGCCAGAAGGAATGTCAGCCAAGCAAGTCTTTAACAGGAACACAGGAGAGCGTCCCTAGAGATGACCAAGGTGAAGGCAGAGATCATCTGGGCTGGACGGCTTAAGTAGGCAGGACTGATGAGCAGGATATCAATAGGTGAGTCACTGTTGATAGATAGGACCTGGCAATTTGCCGCCAGCTCAGGGAAGGAAGGGCTGAGCCCAGCCCTGACACAGCCCTGGGGACAGAGTGTTTGTACTGGTTCCCACGGTGGAAAGTAAGTTCCTAGCCAAGTGGCAGGGTCCTTTTGAGGTTGTCGAAAGGGTAGGGGAGGTAAACTACAAAGTCTACCAGCCAGGGAAAAGGAAACCACAACAAATCTCTTAAAGCCCTGGAAGGACAGACAGACTTTACTGGCTGCATCCCCACCCCCAACAGACCGGGTACCGGTGACCCTGACGTCCCCATAATAGATTTCCTGTCTGTTGCACAACAAAGTGACGTTAGGGCGTTTGTGTACAAAAATAAGACTTTCTCTCCCCCTTACCCGGATTGACCAAGGTGATCCAACATGATATAGTGATGTAACCTGGGGTTCACATAAATGTAAAGCCATATAGAATCCAAAAGGCCAGGCGAGAGGCAGTTTCAAAGAAAGTCAAAAATATGTTGAAGTTGGACATGATAGAAGAGTCCCACAATGATTGGCCGAGCCCTATAGTGCTGGTCCCAAAACCTGACTATTAGGTTTTGTAAAGACTTTAGGAAACTCAACCGTGTGTCCAAGTTTGATGCCTTGGGTCGATGAATTCGTGGACAGGTTGGGACAGGCCTGCTACATAACAACCCTAGACTTAACGAAAGGCTATTGGCAAATAGCACTAACTGAATCGGCGAGGAGAAGACTGCCTTTTCCACTCCTGAGGGCTCGTTTCAGTACAAGCGGATGTCGTTTGGTCTACATAGGGCACCTGCATCGTTCCAGCGAATGATGAACAAAACTTTGAGACCACATCGCCCGTATACAGCCGCTTATTTGGACGATGTGGTCATCCACAGCCCAGATTAGGAATTGCACCTGCCCTGAGTACAAGCAGTAGTAGATTCCCTTAGGGAAGTAGGTCTAACGGCCAACCCAAAAAAGCGTGCCATAGGCCTGGAGGAGGCCAAATACCTTGGGTACGTTATTAGCTGGGGACTAGTCAAGCCTCAGACCAATAAGATTGAGGCAATTCAAAAATGGCCCCAACCGGTAAACAGACAACAAGTTTGGGCCTTCCTGGGTATTATGGGGTATTACAGACGGTTTATACCCAACTTTGCCTCTGACCGACCTGATGAAGGGTAGAGGATCGGTCATGGGAAAATGGAATCCTGAAGCCAAGGAGGCGTTTCAGAAATTAAAGCAGGCCCTTTGTGTACTACTGGTGCTGCTAACCCCTGACCTCACAAAGGGGTTTGTGGTACAGATGCCTCTGAGGTGGGCCTAGGGGCTGTACTATCCCAGAACAGAGGTGGTGAGGAGCACCTGGTTGTATGCCTGAGCCAGAAACTGAACAAGCATGAAAAAAACTAGGCCATTGTCGAAAAGGAGTGTCCCACTATTAAATGGGCCTTAGACTCTCTAAAGTATTACTTGTTGGGGAGGTCATTTAAGCTGGTCACCGACCATGCTCCCCTAAAGTGGATGTGTGACAACAGGGAGAAAAATGGCTGCGTGACAAGGTGGTTCCTGGCTTTACAGCCCTTTAAGTTTACAGTAGAGCATAGGCCAGGCAAGCTCCAAAACAATGTGGATGTCCTTTCCTGCATGCACTGTATGCTTGGGACTATTGCTCAGCTGCAGGGGCTTGAGCAAAGGGGAAGGATATGCGACGGTATGCGAGGTGAGGTAATGGATAATCGGTATATATCTCCTCGCATGCATTCTATTGTAAGAGACTGAACCGGAATCTGGCCCGGGTTTTTCCAGCCTCTGTGGCAGGTTTGGTTCTGGTCCGGATGTTGTGGTCCACTTGAGTCCACGCTCAGGTGGACTTTAAATGAGCAGGAAGAGAGCACAGCAGAGCTCTGGCCTGAGACTCAGAAGGGAATCTGAGAGAGAGGAGCTCTGTTTGTATTTAAAAAGAAGGTTTGTTTTACCACGTTTTGTGGGTGACGGGGATCAGCCCCACACCGTATAGAGAGGAGTCTACTGTTTAGTTTAGTGCCGGACGGCAAGGATTTACTTTACTGTTTTTGTTTGTTTACATGAATTTGCCAACCTCTTCTAAATAAAGCTGGCAACCTGCCAGATTTTAAAGAAACAGCCTGCACGCTGACCTTAATTTCCAGAAAAGGCGATCCCATGAGCTAATCTCCCACAGTGTTCATACACCAGTGTCTAATCCTGGGTCGAGCACCCAACTGCAAACCAACCCCATAGTGGAATGCTCAGAAATAGCCCTTGGCAAATACTTCACATTCTGTATCAAAGAAATCTGTCCATGTAGACCAATGGTTCTCAACTGCTGTCCTCAGGACCCACTAACAGGCCAGGTTTGCAAGATAACTGAAATACATCACAGGTGATATCATTTGCTGCTCAGTGATTGCAGTATTCTAGTCTGCATTTCCCCAAGGTAATACTTAAAATCTGGCACGTTAGTGGGTCCTGAGGACAGGAGTTGAGAACCACTGATGTAAACAGTAATGTGTATACGTGAAAGTGTACAATGGGTTTCCGAACGGCAGGCAAGAGAATTCCGTGATCCCGGGATTCCTGTGTTGCCAACATTCACAAGGGCATAACTCTCCAACTACACTAACAGCAAAGGAGAAACCCCTGACACACTCCCATGGTGATATCCAAGGTGACATCAGAAACTACATTAAAATCTCCCAGGAGTAATAAAGTTCCCTCTGCCACCGAGATAATCGTAGCCAAAATATCCTCCAAAAGGTTAAAAAGAAAATGGTGGGGGACTGTACATACTCACTATAGTTAAACATGTATTAAAACTCTTACACAGCAAAATAACATATTGCCCCCTTGGGTCCGTTTTAATCCATAAGATATGTATATTCAGGGATTTAGTAACACCTCTAGAATAGGTAGAATACCCAGCATGTACAATATTGGATTGTTTCAAGGCCATGAACGTGGAGCCCTGCAAATGGTTTTCCTGGAATAAAATAATATGTGGATGTGGTTTAAATCTTTTGATATAACCAGGGATTAATCACAGATCGCAGTGCATTGACGGCTGCTGATTGGCCAAAGCATGCACCTGAGCTGCATGCTTTGGCCAATTACAGCGCGCTCTGATGTGAGAGCCTTTTTTTCCCTTTAGAAATGTAATTTTGGTGCTCTCATTCATTACACTATGTACGGCTGCTATGTAAGCAGCCTTACATAGTGTGTGGCATAGACTTAGCCCCCTGAGCCATGATTGGCCAAAGTCTACACCCCACACTATGTAAGGCTGCTTACATAGTGGCCGTATATAGTGTAATGAATGAGAGCAGCAAAATTTCATTTCTAAAGGAAAAAATGTCTAAAACTGCTCACGGCTGTAATGTATTGTCGGATCCCGGTAAATTATAGATAAAAATCATTGAAAAAAAACAGGTGAGTTCCCCCCAGTCCATTACCAGGCCCTTCAGGTCTGGTATGGATATTAAGGGGAACCCCGTGCCAAAATAAAAAAAAGGGTGTGGGGGTCCCCCAAATTCCATACCAGGCCCTTCAGGTCTGGTATTGATATTAAGAGGAACCCCACACCAAAATTGTTTAAAAAAATGGCATGGAGGTCCCCCCAAATTTCATACATGCCCTTCAGTTCTGGTATGGATTTTTTTTTTTTGAAAAAATTTTTTATTGAGGTTTACAAAGTATAAACAGGTACAGTGCAGTAATATCAATGCAGGTTAGCTCGAATACATACAAATAGATGCATATGATTGAGCATAGATAAGGCGAGAACAAAGCAAAATTCTTTTATAATAATGGGAGGGGGGGGGGGGAAGGGGGATCTGCCAAGCGGATTATTCTTCTTAAAGACTATGAGCTGACCAACATAACACCCATTATGATGGGTGTATTACAGTATATTACAATACAACCTCAGGAGTGGAAGCATAGTGTAGACAACAATGTCTTATAAAGATGCATTATGTTTAGGTAATAACGATGTAGGCTGTGAGATAAACTAATGTCAGAGATAGGAGGAACATGGAAGTCAAGAGGTTGTGATGACTTTGTAAAGAATTATGGTGTATGGAAACTGGGGGGGTCTGTCTGATTAGGATACTTAAGTTTAAGGTTGCCCAGGGAATTGGAGATATCTCTTTTCAGGTACCAATCAGTGTATCGGAATGGGCGCATGACATCTTGTAGAGTCGTCTTAGTGAACGTGGCTTCTATATATTTACGCCATCTCAGGAAGAAGCGCGAAGTAGAGCGAAAGATCAGTGAAATGGTGTCGAGCCGTTCAATGTAGAAAAGTGACGTCATAGCTTTTTTAACTTCAGATAATGCAGGTGGCGTTGTTGAAATCCAGTGTTTCATTATCGTTCTGCGGGCTACAAGAAGGAGTAGATGTGCCCATTGGGGAATAGTCGTAGGTCCTCTGGTTGTTGGAGGAGCTGTTTGGGGCGTGTATCCAAATAGGCACAATAGTTGATCTCTTGGGATTTGTGCTTTATTGATCCTGTCAATGTGATCTAAGACAGAGTTCCAAAATGTAGTTATGGCTGTGCAGTCCCAAAGAGGGTGCAGTAGGGTGGGGCGTGGTTTCGAGCACCAGGGGCAGTTCATTTGACTTGGGTTGTCTTTGGTGAAGTAAAAAGGGTAGTATGCTCTGTGTATAATTTTGAATTGGGTTTCCCGCCACGTTTCAGATATCGTTAGTTTGCGGACTTGTCTGTATCCTTCAAGTATTTTTTCTGACAGATCATCATCTCCTAAGATAACAGACCATTTATGAAACGGTTTGAGGTGGTATTTTGCAGACTGATGTTGGATGAGGTAGGAGTAGAGATTGGTGATGGAGTAGTCATTTTGCTGTAATACTGTGTCTATGAAGGATTTCTGGAAGGGATCAGATGTGGGCCCATAGCAAGACTTCAGATAGTTGATTAATTGAAAATAGAAGAACATGTGTTTTGATGGTATGGAGAATTCGCTAGCCAGTGATTGGAAAGGTTTGAAGCGCCTCGAGGAGCCTTGGTATATGGAGACTACTTTCGTGAGGCCATTGGATCTCCATTGGTCAAACGCTTTGTGCATCGTGGATGGGAGAAACATAGGGTTTCCTTGAATGATTAAATGCCTGGAGATATTTGAGGGAAGCCCCAGTAATTTTCGTACTTCTCTCCAGGCAATTATAGTGTCTCTGATAAGTGTATTTGACTTGAGGTGAGGTGGGAGAGTGTTGAGGTTAGAATGGAGGATGGCTGATAACGTGTGAGGTGAGGTCATGGCACCTTCAAGAGAGGTATTGCAATATTTCGACTTTCCGTTCAGCCAATCCAAACCTTGCCTAAGCAAACATGACAAATTATAAAAACGTAAATTGGGCAGACCCGCCCCACCCTCGGACTTCGGGAGACATAATTTTTGTAGCGCAATACGTGGTTTTTTGCGAGACCAAATAAAAGTAATTAATGCTTTATGTATTTTCTGCACATCTGAGTGTTTTAGTAATAGCGGTATGGTCTGCATTGGGTATAGCAGGCGCGCAAACGACACCATTTTGAATAGGTGACATCTCCCAAAGAGCGAGAGGGGGAGGGCCGCCCAAGCTTCCAACTCCTGCACAATCTTAGTTATTAGAGGTGGGTAGTTAAGTACATAGAGAGATGAGGGTTCACGTCCTATGTGTATGCCTAGATATGTGATATATCGGGATGCCACTGTAAATGGTGATAGATGTTTCCACTTAGTTGACAATCGTGGGTGTAGTGGTAAGATCTCGCTTTTATTGAGGTTAATTCTAAAGCCTGAGCTCAGTTGAAAAGCCGCAAATAGTTCTCCCAGTTTTTCAAAGTCTGAAAGAGGATTAGTGGAGAACAACAGTATGTCGTCTGCGAATAAAGCGGATCTGAGAACTTGGTCCCCTATTGCGATTCCGCTGACCCCATCCTGTGCGTTGAGTAGTCTGGAAAGTGGTTCTATGGCCAAGTTAAAAAGTAAGGGGGAGAGTGGGCAGCCCTGTCTCGTTCCCTTAGTCAGAGGGATCGAGGGCGACATGAAATCGGGAGTGACAAGTCGAGCTGTCGGGGAAGCATACATTTGTTGAAGGAAACTCAAGATAGGACCCGTGAAGCCAAATTGTTGTAGTACTCGAAACAGCCAAGACAAACTAACGTTGTCGAAATCTTTCTCGGCATCTAGTGATATAATAGCGACATCTTGGTCTGGGTGAGTTGTAGCGTAGTGTAACGCCATTAGTACTTTTCGTATATTTAAAGTGGCTGATCGACCCGAAACAAATCCCGATTGAGCTGGGTGTAGTAATGAAGGGAGAAGATGTGCTAAGCGCGACGCAACAATTTTAGAGAGGATTTTGACATCTACGTTTATGAGGGATATTGGGCGATAGGAACCTGGCAGTTGGGGGTCTTTTCCTTTTTTAGCTATCAGTTTGATGTGGGCTTGTGTCCCTGTAGGGAGATATGGTCCCCCATCCCACATGGCTGCATATACGTGTTTCAGGGTGTCCGGGATGAAGTCTTTGGTCATTTTATAAAATTCAGTCGTGTATCCGTCAGGACCAGGGGCTTTATTAGAAGACATATTTTTGATCGTTCGTCGGATATCGTCAGTTGTGATAGGTGCATTAAGTGCCTCTAGTTGTGCATTTTGAAGTCTGGGTAGATGTACTTTGGATAGGAGGGCTTCCGTAGTGGCTGGATCCATTTGGTCAGCAGCATATAAATCTGTGTAATATTTTGTGATTACATTACTGATTTCATCAGTAGATGCAATTAGGGATCCATCCGCATTTCTCAAGGTAGAGATGCGGGTGGGTCGTCTTGTTCCTGCACATAGTTTAGCCAGTAGCTTGCCAGCTTTGTTGCCATACCTGTGAAAATGCAATTTAGAGTATGCCATCTTAGCCGCCTCCTGTTGTTCCGCCCAGAGATCAAACGTGCACTTAGCTTGTCTCCACGTTCGGATATTATCGGGTGTACGATTTAAAGTCAAGCAGTCATGGGCTGTACGGAGCGCTTCACTAGCTTGCCGGTATTGTTGTTTAGAGTGTTTTTTGAATTGTGTGGTATATGAAATGATCGTCCCCCGGAGGAAAGCTTTGCCAGCTTCCCAGAAGAGATTAGGTTCGGTGATATGGGCTCCATTGGTGGAGACATAATCGTTCCATGCTGTCTTTAGCGTGTGTTGAAAATCTTGGTTGTCCATCAAGTAGGATGGAAAGCGCCATATGGGCGAAGGAGATGCAGGTGCCATTTGTGTCATGTGTATAGATATAGGGCTATGATCTGATATCCTAGCGTCTAAAATCTCTGATTCGCATAGGGTGTTGATTAGTGCAGGGGAGGCAAAGAAGTAATCGATGCGTGAGAAGGAGTTGTGCGGGGGTGAGAAGAAAGTGTATTCCCTATCTGCCGGATGGTACAAACGCCAAGTATCAACATATTGCATGGAAGCAATAGTTTGTGCCAGTAGGGTAGATTCAGGCGCACGTGATGTGGGATTATGTGTTCGGTAGGTTGAATCCCTTGTGCGGTCTGCTAGTGTGGACATGACCGAGTTAAAATCTCCACCTACCAAGTGTAATGTTTCAGGAGCGGAGAGTATCCATTGCACCATGTCTTGGAAGAAGGAGGTGTCTGGTGGGTTAGGAGCATAAATGTTAGTGATAGCCACTTGTTTGTTGTCTATTGTCAGGTGTAGGGTCATTTTGCGGCCTGATGAGTCAATCCTAACGTCTCTTAATGTGTGTTTTAGGTTTTTATGTATTAATATGGCCACACCCGCTTTGCGCCCTAGTGCAGGCGATCCATATACTGTACCCACCC
This sequence comes from Lithobates septentrionalis, assembly GCA_037952835.1. NCBI lineage: Eukaryota > Metazoa > Chordata > Amphibia > Anura > Ranidae > Lithobates > Lithobates septentrionalis. Next base: position 1,172,025 of record JBBDGP010000553.1, read on the forward strand.
ATAATTTACGTAGGCGGGTTAGATCGTCTGCAGACAGGTGCGTTTCCTGTAGCAGGGCCACATCCGTCTGAAGACGTTTCAGATGTCTAAGGATAGCCATACGCTTACATGGAGAGCGGAGTCCCTTGACATTCCATGAAGTAAACTTTAAGTGGTTCTCACCGGTTGAAGAGGCCATGTCCGATGTTGAGGAGTATATTGAGTTAAGGATATGAAATAAGGTCTCCAATCAGACAATGCATCTGCAATCAGAAGGTCACTCAAGTTTCCTGAGGTTATAAGTACTGAGCATGTGACTAGATTCGAAAAGTAAACATAGCTACTGATAATAGAAAAGAACAGCTTGGCAGAAATTAAATGGGAAAAACCTTTAACATTTATTATGGGCTTCACCTTTTTCCACATGAGGTTCGTTCACTTTTCATGGCTCCATCAATCTCCCATGCCACTCTCGGCTGCAGGTGTTGAGCCAGAGGGAGGGGGGTATAAGGGCATGGGGGAGGAGATGTGGGTAAATTGGAAGTCCTGGGGACTGAGGATTTACATGGGGCATAGCAAGTCCTCACCTAGGAGGGCAGCGTCCTTGAAGGACTAATTTTATAAAGTAGCACTAGGAATAAGGGGAATCAGAGGAGCGGATCTGCAATTGAAGTCTCAGTGGTGGTTAAACAGCTTAGCCCGTAAACAACGCAAGTTTTTTAAATCAATACCACTATGGTTAACCAAACGAATACTGAACAAACAAAACCGTGCCCAAGTATAGCAGCATGTTGCAATATTAACTGCGGCTATGCATTTAGGCATATATGGTATAAAAGGTGTAGAAACAAGGTGAGGAAAGATGAAGGGGAGCATGTGAGGGGAGTAATACTACCCGTCTCCCAGATAGGTGGAGCAACATTTGGTCCCTGTAGGTCATCAGCGGTGCCCTGAACGATCCTCTTTCTGTGCGGCACGAAGACGCTTGTATGGGGGTTTGGTTGGGCTACGTTGGGGTTTAGCAGACGAGGATGGGGGGTCCCCGATGTTGTAGCATATTCCTCTGTTGAGTTGTTATGTTCCATTTCTGTGTCCAGGGTAGAGATAAATTTTTCCACTTCGTCAAGTGTGGTGAAGGTGAGTTGTTCTCCATCATGAGTTTGAACTCGAAGGGTTGCCGGATATACCAAGGAAAATCTGAGCTGATGGTTGTATAAAATGGTGCATATTGGAGAAAAAGCCTTGCGTTTATTCATGACCTCAACAGAATAGTCCGCGAACAGTAGCAGTTTCGCGCCATCTACCGTTAGTGAGCGGGAGCGACGGAACTTTTGCATAATGGCATTCTTATCTGCGTAGTTCAAATATTTGACAATAACATGTCGGGGTTTCATGCGGGTTTCCGTGTATTGCCCAATGCGATGCGCTCTTTCTATTATGCACGGTATGCGGAGGCCCAGTTGTTCGGGGATGATCTTTGCACATATATTTGTTAGTTGTTGAGTGGTGATTGATTCAGGGAGTCCTATTATCCTTAGATTGTTTCGTCTCGAACGATTCTCGAGATCGTCGAGTTTTTCCCAGATCTCTCTGTGTGTAATGCTCATACGTGCTACTGCAGCAGATGTAGCAGTAGCTTCATCTTCCAGTGAGGAGATCCGTTCCTCTGTGTGTGAAATCCTCTGTGCTTGTGCCTGCACTTCTATATGGAGCAGCTCTAGCCCTCTGCTTACTGCTGTGTCCACTGTGGCTGCCAGAGTAGGTCCCAGCAGTGCTACAACTGCCTGGGCTATGCCTTCAGGTGAGGCAGGGTCAGCAGCCATGGTTACTGAGGCTGAGGGATGTAAGGCAGGCGGTTGTGGAGGCTGTGGAGGCGGCTGCAGCTGTTCGGCTGGAGAAATTACGGCCGCCATTTTAGCTGCGCCTGTCTCTGTCCCCTCTGCCTGTGTCAGTGAGGCGGACGCCGCTCGGGCGTATGATCGCTCCACAAAGCGATCCATCTGTGTCTCCTCCAAGTGACAATGTAGGGGGGGGTCTCCCCGAGGCTTTCGCTGGGTTTTTATGCCGGTTTAGTAGAGAGTGTAGCGGGAGCTGAGGGTTCCTACCTCCTCCTCATGTGGCGCCGGAACCGGAAAACTGGTATGGATTTTAAGGGGAACTCCGCGCCACAATAAAAAAATTGCGTGGGGTCCCCCCAAAATCCATACCAGACCCTTATCTGAGCATGCAACCTGGCAGGCTGCAGTAAAAGGGGGGGACAAGAGAGTGCTCCCCCCTCCTGAACCATACCAGGACACATACCCTCAACATGGGGAGGGTGCTTTGGGGTCCCCCCAAAACACCTTGTCCCTGTGTTGATGGGGACAAGGGCCTCATTCCCACAACCCTTGCCCGGTGGTTGTGAGGGTCTGATCGTGGGGGGCTTATCAGAATCTGGAATGGGTATTCCTGCCCCCCTTTGTGAATGGGTATGGGGTACATTGTACCCCTACTCATTCACCAAAAAAAGTGTCAAAAAAGTAAAAATGATAGGAGACAGTTTTGGACAATTCCTTTATTAAAAAATGTGTCCCGTGATGTAAATCAATCTTCAATCACAGCGCTGACGGTCCCGAGAAAAAAAAAGGAAGAACTCCGCCTCGATGGGAGGCGTCCCCGTGACTGCAGCCTTTTTGCGATGACAGCTCTTATATATCCAAGGGTGGAGCCACCTGGTGAGATAAATGGGTGACCCCACATGATGTCAGAAGGGGGCGGGGTCTTTTTTTTTTGAAATAAAGGAATTGTCAAAAACTGTCTCCTGTTATTTTCACTTTTTTGACACTTTTTTGGTGAATGAGTAGGGGTACCCATTCACATAGGGGGGGCTGGGATCTTGTTAAGGGGGCTTCCAGATTCCTATAAGCCACCCGCCCACAGACCCCCACAACCACTGGGCAAGGGTTGTGGGGATGAAGCAAATGTCCACATCAACATGGGGACAAGGGGCTTTGGGGGGTGTCAGAAACCATGAATCAGACCGAGACAGAAGTACAGTTAAATCACACTTGTTTAATAATAATAAAAAAAGGTAAACAGAGTAAACGTAGTCAAAACATAGCCAGAGTTCAGGAACCGGAACGAATAGTCAAACAAGCCAAAACGTCATGGAGCCAGAGATGAGTGTAGTAGAACAGCAAGCAGGATCTGGAGCCAGAAGAAATGTCAGCCAAGCAAGTCTTTAACAGGAACACAGGAGAGCATCTCTAGAGATGTGACCAAGGTGAAGGCAGAGATCATCTGGACTGGACAGCTTAAGTAGGCAGGACTGACAAGCAGGATATCATCAATAGGTGAGTCACTGGAGAGATAGGAGCTGGCAATTAGCCGACAGCTGAGCGGCCAGCTTTGAGAAGGAAGGGCTAAGCCTAGACCTGACAGGAGGGACCCCAAAGCACCCTCCCCATGTTGAGGGCATGTGGCATGGTACAGTTCAGGAGTAGGGTGCTCTCTTGCCTCCCTTTTTCCTGCAGCCTACCAGGTTGCGTGCTAGGATAAGGGTCTGGTATGGATTTGGGGGAGCCCCCACGCCATTTTTTTTATTGTGGGGTTCCCCTAAAATCCATACCAGACCTGAAGGGCCTGCTATGGATTTTGGGGGGACCTCCACACCATTTTTTTTATTTTGGCGCGGGGTTCCCCTTAATATTCATACCAGACCTGAAGGGCCTGTTATGGACTGGAGGGAACCCACGCCTTTTTTATTCAATGATTTTTATCTATATTGTCGGGATCCGACAATAAATTACAGCCACAAGCAATTTTAAATGACATTTTTCCTTTAGAAATGTAATTTTGCTGTGGTAATGTTGTGAACATGGGAAAGATGCACCCCCCAGGCACGATATTTCATTTTTATTGTTTCACTTTAAGCATTATTAAAATCACTGCTCAAACAAAACGGCCGTTTTTGAAACTTTTTTTGCATTGATGCATGTCCCCTGGGGCAGTACCCGAGTCCCTGAACACTTTTTATGGTAATAACTTGCATATAAGCCTTTAAAAGGAGCACTTTTGATTTTTCATGTTCGTGTCCCATAGACTTGGTGTTCGCACAAATTTTTCTGCCTGTTTTTATGTTCTGCTGCGAGGGGGGGGGGTGATCTGCTCATCTCTAACATCTAATAAAGCATATAATACACCACCTGAGCTCCAAAGTCATAAGGCTCTCCCAATCTTGAAGTTTCATCATGAATAGCACCATTAGACCTAATCAGAGCATAGCAAGGTATGAGCAGGCAGATAACACACTCTGGAAAACAGCAGAACAATCCCTAACACCCCCACCCTGCACAAAACCCCAACATGATAAGTGCTTTGTGCCCATAAAGTAATATTGAACTGACCTCGGGGGTCAAAAGGTCTTCACTCCGAAAAGTAGATTCATAAACTAAGTGCCTTAACCCTCTAATTTCCTAGAAGGAAAGAACCCATAGTGCATTACAGAATTGAAAGCAAAAACAAAATGAAACAAGATATCAGAAACCAGCAACCTAAGCAACAGTTAGTCTGGCACAAGACTACACAGAGTTTGTAGAGCAACAAGGCAATAGTACCATAGGTTTGTGTAATAGAACGGAGCATGAGGTTTCAGCAATTAGGGGTGCAAGGCCTCCATTACTCCCATTCACATTCTGCTTTTTACACAGTAAAGCAGAGAGGGAGAGAAGAAAAAAAGGGGGGAGACGGTGAAATAAAGAAGAGGGGAAGGGAGAAAGGAAGGAGAAGAACAAGGAAAACAGGGGGGCACACCAACACCCTCCCCCACCACCTGGAAGCCAAACCCCGTAACCCCATCAAGAAAATGTAAGCATCAGGGCAAATCAGTCACACGACAGTCAATTTGGATTGCTGAATTCCATAGGTGAGACAAGAAAGGCAGTCTGGAGATCAATTCTTCCTGCGATCAGCAGCTGCATTAGGGCCCCCCTGTTATTCAGCCAGTAGGAAGCACCGGGTTGTTGAAAAAATGAACCCACCATCCTGAGTTTTACAGGGTATAACGCACTATAGACCAAGTGGCAATGTCATAGCCTTTTATCCACATGAACAAAGCTGGCACGCTGCTTCTGCTTAACTGCAGAGATGTCAGAATATATGGAAATCCAGCTATTATACTTGAGCTCTCCCATAGATCTAGCGGCGCCCAATATATTTTCTCTGTCTCTGAAGTGTAATACAAGTACTATTAGCAGTCTGGGATGGGCTCCCAGCAGGGGGGCTTGCATTGGAATACGTTGGAGTCTCTCTATGACGAATATGCAAGAGAAGGTGTCAGCTTCCATGTTCTTCCTGAGCCATGTTTCAAAGAAGTCCTCTGGTTGTTTACCCTCTGCTCCTGCCAGAAACCCACAAGCTGAATATTATTACGCCTCAGTTTGTCCTCCATATCACCCATTCAGTATGGGCAGCTAGCTCTTTTTGGGCATTTTGTACAGCTCCCTCAAGCAGATGAACAATGTCTTCCAAATTGCTTATGTGTTGCTCAGATGCTGCAGTCCTCTCTTTTTCAAGTCCTCTGTTTCAAGAAAGAAAGCTCCACTCTGATGCTATCAATGTGCTCTGTGAGAGTGGATTGGCAGAGCTGAATGGCCACCATGATTTGTTTCAGCGAGGGTTCATGCTCTCCTTCCTCCTGCTGCTTTACCCCTGCATCTGTCTGGGGCAGTCTGTAAAGGGATTGTCCCCTTTCCAGGGTACAATCTCTACGGGGCAGATGGCTTAGTGCCAGAGGGCCAGCTGAAGGCTGTTATCCTGCCTGTTTATGCAGCACCTCTCCCTCTCCACATGTCTCCTGGCTGCTGCCCCCACCATCTTGTGGGCCCCAGGCAAACTTAGCCCGGCACTCACTCGAGGATTTCCCAGCTGTCTGGCTGATTGTAACCGTGGTGGTCAGTGTGTCTGTTTCGGCCTCTCTTCAGCAGCCTGAATCTGGCAAAATCAAATGCCGCTGGCACTCAAGATAGCTACAGGATCAATCAGCCCGCTGTTCACATACCAGAAGCCACCTCCACCCCTGACTTATTATTTTTAATAAAGCAATACATCACACATAGGTTAGACTTGATGGACTTGTGTCTTTTTTCAACCTCGCCTACTATGTAACTATGTAACTATGTAATACATTATTCTTGTCACCATATTATTGTGACTTACTGTAGTAATGCTAACATGTAACCTATTACTTTATGCAACAACCTTTTTAAATACAATTGAAAATGTGGCATTCAAATCACCGCAATATATCAACACCGAATAGCAACATAGTATGCCTTCCTAGCACACACACAAAATATATTGCCAAAAAAACTATTAAAAACTAATAGAGATGTTATCAAAAAAAGATTTATAAAATATCTTGGTCTTGGTTTCTGACAATTTGGAGACAGCACATGATATTACTGCACCTCACTGCTGCCTCAAAGTCACTCAGTCCCATGGGAATGCAGCCCCTGCAAAGAGCTGGGTGCATTCTCATGGTATTTTGAGTGATCAGCTTTCCAAGGAGGCATCAATGAGAGGCTAACATCATCCGTGCGACCTGTAAGTGCTGGATTTCAAGACCAAGGTATTTTTTTTGTTGTAGCATCTTTTATTTGTTTGTTTTTTTCCTGCATCTAATTTTACTTGGATGGTGGGTAGCTAGCTGACAAGAAAGCAGTCCTTCCATTTAAGACCCCCATTACATTTAGACCCCTTTCACACGGGCGGACAGAATTGTGCTTTTAGCTGCAGACAGATGAAGTTATCTACCGCAGCTAAACAAACACAATGCTTTCCTATGGCCCCATTCACACACTGCGTTTAATGACAGTTTCGTTACATGCGGTTTTGTGCAGATAGAAAAAATAACATTTACTGCATCCAGGAACGATTTAGCGCAACTATCTGCAGCTATCTGCACATAACTGCAGGTAATCGCAGTGTACTATTTTTCCTGCAGATAGCTGCGGCAACAAGAAAGACAAACAGGAAGCACATCTCAGAATTACAAGGTATACCTGGAAATGACACAGGAAGTTAAGGAGAGTGTACTCAGAGAGGAGCATGGCAATGGCAGCCCGTTATATAGCCCATGAGGCCATTATAGCCTTGGTGCAAGACTGACCTGACATATGGGACCCTGAATGCCCAGGATACTCTGACAGAGTCATGAAGAGGTTGAAATGGGAGGAAGTGTACCGATTTGTGACACCAAACTGAGAGAATATGTCTGCAAGTGAACAGGATAACCGAGGTGAGTGCAACGATCGATGTATGGGTAGCAGGGTACACATACATCATATCTGTTTCCCAAAGCAACCACACTTTAACCACTAACAGATTTTCCACCTAAATGACCAGGCCATTTTTTTGATACAGCACTGAGTCGCTTTAAATGACAATTGCGCGGTTGTACAACGCTGTAAAACCAAACAAAATTGTTGTCCTTTTTTCCCCACTAATAGAGCTTTCTGATAGTGGTATTTGATCACCTCTGAGGTTTTTATTTTTGTACTATACCGGCCAATATGTATTCTGCTACATTTTTCAAGGGAAAAAAAAAAATCGCAATAAAGCGTATATTGATTGGTTTGCAGAAAAGTTTTACAGCGTCTGCAAAATAGGGGATAGCATTATGGCATTTGTATTATTTATTTTTTTTGCACTAGTAATGGTGGTGATGCGATTTTTTGCATGACTGCGACATTGCGGAAGACAGATCGGACACTTTTGATGCTTTTTTGGGACCAGTGAAATTTAGCAATTATAGTTAAAAAATTGGGTATATAATAAAATGTGGTCAGCGCAACAAGGTATAAACAAAACTATAGATAAGTGAAACTATGAGTAAAAATCCAAATAAAAATAAATAATGAGCCTGTGCAATCCTGTGCAATAAAAAGGGAAAAAATATGTATATCATGTGCAAATAAGCAAATATAACTGTGTAAAGACGAGTATCCTCTGTGCAAATATGCAATAGTGATAAAGTGCAAAATAGAACAAATAAATCCAGGTATGCAAATGACCCTACTACATAGAAGTAATGAAAAATGTGCTAATACAGCAAACTGTGCAAGAATGATAAACAAATAAAGCACAACAGTGAACATACTGTGTAATGAAAGAGGTGCATAATTATCACAAATAGTCCCAATGGTATCAAAGCCAAACTACATTGATGAATGATGTGATATTAAAGTAGTCCATTGAGTCTATAATCCACCAATAAATGAGATGATAAACGTGTATCAAATAAAATCTTCAATAAGAGATCTTCATGAACACCACTTAATGCTCTCTGGACTCTTACCTCAAACTGTAGTGTATATCGCTTTATCAATCAATATAGCTGGAGAATAGGGATGAGCCGAACACCCCCTGGTTCGCTTCGCACTAGAACCAGCGAACTGACCGAAAATTCACACAAACATTAGAACCCCACTGATGTCCATGGGACTCAAAAGTTCAAAATCAAAAGTGCTAATTTTAACCACTTAAGGACCGCCTCACACCGATGTATGTCGGCAAAGTGGCACGGGCAGGCAGAATCACGTACATGTACGTGATCTGCTTCCCGCGGGCGGGGGGTCCGATCGGACCCCCCCCAAGGCGGTCTGCTTTTGTCCAGCGGCGATCGGAGGTGAGGGGGAGACCATACATTCATGCCCCCCCCCTCGCGATCGCCGCCGGCCAATAGAATCATTCCTCTGCTGCTGTATGCTAAACAGCAGCAAAGGAAATTATGTCATCTCTCCTCGGCTCGGTATTTTCCGTTCTGGCGCCGAGGAGAGAAGACTGCAATGTGAGTGTAAAACACACACACAGTAGAACATGGCAGGCACACAAAACACCCCCCTTTACCCCCCGAACCCCTCCCGATCACCCCCCAATCACCCCCCAATCACTCCTCCCCCCCCTGTCACAGACACCAAGCAGTTTTTTTTTTTTCTGATTACTGCATGGTGTCAGTTTGTGACAGTTAGTGTGTTAGGGCAGTTAGTGTTAGCCCCCTTAAGGTCTAGGGTACCCCCCTAACCCCCCTAATAAAGTTTTAACCCCTTGATCACTACCCGTTGCCAGTGTCGCTAAGCGATCATTTTTCTGATCGCTGTATTAGTGTCACTGGTGACGCTAGTTAGGGAGGTAAATATTTACGTTCGCGGTCAGCGTTTTATAGCGACAGGGACCCCCATATACTACCTAATAAATGTTTTACCCCTTGATTGCCCCCTAGTTAACCCTTTCACCACTGATCACCGTATAACCGTTACGGGTGACGCTGGTTAGTTCGTTTATTTTTTATAGTGTCAGGGCACCCGCCGTTTATTACCGAATAAAGGTTTAGCCCCCTGATCGTCCGGCGGTGATATGCGTCACCTCAGGCAGCGTCAGATTAGCACCAGTACCGCTAACACCCACGCACGCAGCATACGCCTCCCTTAGTGGTATAGTATCTGAACGGATCAATATCTGATCCGATCAGATCTATACTAGCGTCCCAGCAGTTTAGGGTTCCCAAAAATGCAGTGTTAGCGGGATCAGCCCAGATACCTGCTAGCACCTGCGTTTTGTCCCTCCGCCCAGCCCAGCCCACCCAAGTGCAGTATCGATCGATCACTGTCACTTACAAAACACTAAACGCATAACTGCAGCGTTCGCAGAGTCAGGCCTGATCCCTGCGATCGCTAACAGTTTTTTTGGTAGCATTTTGGTGAACTGGCAAGCACCAGCCCCAGGCAGCGTCAGGTTAGCGCCAGTACCGCTAACACCCACGCACGCAGCATACGCCTCCCTTAGTGGTATAGTATCTAAACGGATCAATATCTGATCCGATCAGATCTATACTAGCGTCCCCAGCAGTTTAGGGTTCCCAAAAACGCAGTGTTAGCGGGATCAGCCCAGATACCTGCTAGCACCTGCGTTTTGCCCCTCAGCCCGGCCCACCCAAGTGCAGTATCGATCGATCACTGTCACTTACAAAACACTAAACGCATAACTGCAGCATTCGTAGAGTCAGGCCTGATCCCTGCGATCGCTAACAGTTTTTTTGGTAGCGTTTTGGGGAACTGGCAAGCACCAGCGGCCTAGTACACCCCGGTCGTAGTCAAACCAGCACTGCAGTAACACTTGGTGACATGGCGAGTCCCATAAGTGCAGTTCAAGCTGGTGAGGTGGCAAGCACAAGTAGTGTCCCGCTGCCACCAAGAAGAAGACAAACAGGCCTGTCGTGCCCATAATGCCCTTCCTGCTGCATTCGCCAATCCTAATTGGGAACCCACCACTTCTGCAGCGCCCGTACTTCCCCCATTCACATCCCCAAGCAAATGCAGTCGGCTGTATGAGAGGCATTTTCTTTATGTCCTCCCAAGTACCCCTACCCAGCGAACCCCCCAGATGTTGTGTCTGCAGCAAGTGCGGATATAGGCGTGACACCCGCTATTGTCCCTCCTGTCCTGATAATCCTGGTCTTTGCATTGGTGAATGTTTTGAACGCTACCATTCACTAGTTGAGTATTAGTGTAGGGTACAGCATTGCACAGACTAGGCACACTTTCACAGGGTCTCCCAAGATGCCATTGCATTTTGAGAGACCCGAACCTGGAACCGGTTACAGTTATAAAAGTTAGTTACAAAAAAAAATGTAAAAAAAAAACAAATATATAAAATAAAATAAAAATAGTTGTCGTTTTATTGTTCTATCTCTCTATTCTCTCTCTATTGTTCTGCTCTTTTTTACTGTATTCTATTCTGCAATGTTTTATTGTTATTATGTTTTATCATGTTTGCTTTTCAGGTATGCAATTTTTTATACTTTACTGTTTACTGTGTTTTATTGTTAACCATTTTTTTGTCTTCAGGTACGCCATTCACGACTTTGAGTGGTTATACCAGAATGATGCCTGCAGGTTTAGGTATCATCTTGGTATCATTCTCTTCAGCCAGCGGTCGGCTTTCATGTTAAAGCAATCCTAGCGGCTAATTAGCCTCCAGACTGCTTTTACAAGCAGTGGGAGGGAATGCCCCCCCACCGTCTTCCGTGTTTTTCTCTGGCTCTCCTGTCTCAACAGGGAACCTGAGAATGCAGCCGGTGATTCAGACAGCTGACCATAGAGCTGATCAGAGACCAGAGTGTCTCCAAACATCTCTATGGCCTAAGAAACCAGAAGCTACGAGCATTTCATGACTTAGATTTCGCCGGATGTAAACAGCGCCATTGGGAAATTGGGAAAGCATTTTATCACACCGATCTTGGTGTGGTCAGATGCTTTGAGGGCAGAGGAGAGATCTAAGGTCTAATAGACCCCAATTTTTTCAAAAAAGAGTACCTGTCACTACCTATTGCTATCATAGGGGATATTTACATTCCCTGAGAAAACAAAAATGATTTAAAAAAATGAAAGGAACAGTTTAAAAATAAGATAAAAAAGCAAAAAAATAAGAAAAGAAAAAAAAAAAAAAAGCACCCCTGTCGCCCCCTGCTCTCGCGCTAAGGTCGAACGCAAGCGGCGGTCTGTCGTCAAATGTAAACAGCAATTGCACCATGAATGTGAGGTATCACCGCGAAGGTCAGATGGAAGGCAGTAATTTTAGCAATAGACCTCTTCTGTAAATCTAAAGTAGTAACCTGTAAAGGCTTTTAAAGGCTTTTAAAAATGTATTTATTTTGTTGCCACTGTTTGTGCGCAATTGTAAAGCATGTCATGTTTGGTATCCATGTACTCGGCCTAAGATCATCTTTTTTATTTCATCAAACATTTGGGCAATATAGTGTGTTTTAGTGCATTAAAATTTAAAAAAGTGTGGTTTTCCCCAAAAAATGTGTTTGAAAAATCGCTGCGCAAATACTGTATGAAAAAAAATGAAACACCCACCATTTTAATCTGTAGGGCATTTGCTTTAAAAAAATATATAATGTTTGGAGGTTCAAAGTAATTTTCTTGCAAAATAAAATAATTTTTTCATGTGAACAAAAAGTGTCAGAAAGGGCTTTGTCTTCAAGTGGTTAGAAGAGTGGGTGATGTGTGACATAAGCTTCTAAATGTTGTGCATAAAATGCCAGGACAGTTCAAAACCCCCCCAAATGACCCCATTTTGGAAAGTAGACACCCCAAGCTATTTGCTGAGAGTCATGTCGAGTCCATGGAATATTTTATATTGTGACACAAGTTGCGGGAAAGAGACACATTTTTTTTTTTGCACAAAGTTGTCACTAAATGATATATTGCTCAAACATGCCATGGAAATATGTGAAATTACACCCCAAAATACATTCTGTTTCTTCTCCTTAATACGGGGATACCACATGTGTGAGACTTTTTGGGAGCCTAGCCGCGTACGGGACCCCGAAAACCAAGCACTGCCTTCAGGCTTTCTAAGGGCGTACATTTTTGATTTCACTCTTTACTGCCTATCACAGTTTCGGAGGCCATGGAATGCCCATGTGGCACAAAACCCCCCCAAATGACATTTTGGAAAGTAGACACCCCAAGCTATTTGCTGAGAGGTATAGTGAGTATTTTGCAGACCTCACTTTTTGTCACAAAGTTTTGAAAATTGAAAAAAGAAAAAAAAATGTTTTTTCTTGTCTTTCTTCATTTTCAAAAACAAATAAGAGCTGAAAAATACTCACCATGCCTCTCAGCAAATAGCTTGGGGTGTCTACTTTCCAAAATGGGGTCATTTGGGGGGTTTTGTGCCACCTGGGCATTCCATGGCCTCCGAAACTGTTATAGGCAGTGAAGAGTGAAATCAAATTTACACGCTTAGAAATCCTGAAGGCGGTGATTGGATTTCGGGGCCCCGTACGCAGCTAGGCTCCCAAAAAGTCCCACACATGTGGTATCCCCATACTCAGGAGAAGCAGCTAAATGTATTTTGGGGTGCAATTCCACATATGCCCATGGCCTGTGTGAGCAATATATCATTTAGTGACAACTTTGTGCAAAAAAAAAAAAAATTGTCACTTTCCCGCAACTTGTGTCAAAATATAAAATATTCCATGGACTCAAAATGCCTCTAAGCAAATAGCTTGGGGTGTCTACTTTCCAAAATGGGGTCATTTGGGGGGGGTTGTGCCATCTGGGCATTTTATGGCCTTCAAAACTGTTATAGGTAGTGAGGATTTTCAGTGGGAAAGGTGTCCAAGTCAGATCTTGCCCCTAGGTATTCCTGCACCATGTAAAACAGACACTGGCGATGGTTGCTGGAACCGATCATACCTTGGGGCTGCGGACTAAAAAATTGTCTGAATGCATCGGTCACCTTCTCCACCGCTCCTTCTTTGACTGACCGAAGCCTCAGCAACACGTTGTCCAGGAACAGGAGTTTTTAACCTCCCAGTCTCTGGGAACGCGTTGCACAGACCTTTCTGCAAGGCCTCCCAAAGATGTTTCATCCTCTGCTCCCTCTGCGACACCAAGATAAGGTCCGCAACCTTACCCTTGTAACGTGGATCAAGGAGGGTTGCCAGCCAGTATTGATCCCTCTCCTTGATACCACGATTACAAGGATCCTTCCGCGGGCTTTGCAGGATCAGGGAGGCCATGCAGTGTAGGTTTGCTGTGGCATTCGGTCCAGAGTCCTCTGGGTCACTAAGGACGACATGATCCACAGCCAGCTCCTCACCGCCATGTATAAGTCCATGGGTTTCTTGGGACTGTAAATGATCCCTTAAAGACTGCTGCTGATGCTGAGTGCCAGGCTCCACCTCCATGCTGACACAATCCTCCTCCTCCTTTTCCTGTGTGATCGTCGGCCACGCAGGAACACTGTCTGGATAAAGGGGGCCTTGAGAGCTAAGGAAGTCCTCCTCTTCCTGCCTCTGTTCTGCCTCAAGTGCCCTGTCCATTATTCCACGCAGCGTGTGCTCCAACAGGTGGACAAGGGGGACAGTGTCACTGATGCATGCACTGTCACTGGTCACCATCATCGTGGCCTCCTCAAAAGGTGACAGGGCAGAGCATGCATCCCTGATCATGGCCCACTGGCGTGGGGAAAAAAAACAAGCTCCCCTGACCCTGTCCTGGTGCCATAGTCACACAGGTACTCATTGATGGCCCTCTGCTGCGTGTGCAGCCGCTGCAGCATGGCCAACGTTGAGTTCCACCTGGTGGGCATGTCACAGATTAGGCGGTTCTTGGGCAGGTTAAATTCCTTTTGGAGGTCTGCCAGCCGAGCACTGGCATTATAAGACCAGCAGAAATGCACACAGACTTTCCTGGCCTGCCTCAGGACATCCTGTAAGCCCGGGTACCTGCCCAAGAACCGCTGCACAACCAAGTTAAGGACATGAGCCAAACAGGGCACATGGGTCAGTTGTCCCTGTTGGAGGGCGGAGAGGAGGTTGGTACCATTGTCGCAAAACAACATTCCTGCCTTAAGTTGGTGTGGCATCAACCACCTCTGAACCTGCCCCTGAAGAGCTGACAGAACCTCTGCCCCAGTGTGGCTCCTGTCCCCCAAGCACACCAGCTCAAGCACCGCATGGCATCTTTTAGCCTGCGTACTCCCTTGAATGCCTACGGAGCGCCGCTGGTTCAGAGGACAAAGCACAGGAAGAGGCCATGGAGGAAGAAGAAGAGGATGGGGTGGAGGAGAGAGGTGTGTCACAATCATTAGCATTTTGGAGGCGTGGTGGCGGAACAACCTCCAACACTACTGCACCTTGTCCTGCATCCTTCCCAGCTGCCAGCAGAGTCACCCAAAGCGATCGTGAAACTTAGGTAATGTCCCTGTCCATGCCTGCTGGACCATGAGTCAGTGGTAATATTCACCTTACCGCTGACCGCCCTTACTTACCGCACCGTCCAGCGAGGCCAAGACATGGCCTTCCATATGCCGGTAGAGAGCTGAATCGCCTTCCGTGAAAAAAAGTGGCGTTTGGGAACCTGCCACTGAGGAACCGCACATTCCACAAACTCACGGAAAGGGGCAGAGTCTACCAACTGAAAATGTAGCAGTTGAAGTGCTAGCAATTTTGCCAAGCTAGCATTCAACTGCTGGGCATGTGGATGGCTGGGAGCGAACTTCTTTCTGCGGTGCAGCAGCTGGGGCAGGGAAATTTTCCTGGTACAATCTGACGTCAGTGTACTGATAGCAAATTGCCCGCAAGTACTTGGCTGTGACACACCTTGGCTGTGACACACTCTCAGTGCAGGTCTTAGAGAGGACTGAAGGTATAGTCGGGTTGGAGATCGCAGCTGATGAGGAGCAAGGAGAGGTGTGCGTCTTTTAGGTACGCTTGCCAACTAACTGCATGGCAGGTCAACATATGTCTGGTCAAGCATGT
Source organism: Lithobates septentrionalis (assembly GCA_037952835.1). Taxonomy (NCBI): domain Eukaryota; kingdom Metazoa; phylum Chordata; class Amphibia; order Anura; family Ranidae; genus Lithobates; species Lithobates septentrionalis. Next base: position 1,187,317 of record JBBDGP010000553.1, read on the forward strand.
GGTGCCCAAGCGGGAGATGTTTTGGCCATGCGAGATACGCTTGAGACATATGTTGCAAATAGCAGCGGTGCGATCTGATGCACTTGTCTCAAAAAAGGCCCACACCAAAGAACTTTTTGAATAACGCGCAGAGACAGCAGCGCCCTGCACATGCGGAGCTCTGAGGTGTGATGCAGTCAGTGTGCTGCCCTTAGGCTGGCCCCTGGAGGGCATCCTGCCTCGTTGGTGATGTGCCTCCTCCTCCTCCTCCTCACTCCTATCAGGCACCCACGTTGAGTTAGTGACCTCATCATCCCCTCCCTCCTCATCACTGGAGCAAACCTGGCAGTATGCTGCAGCAGGGGGAACATGACTGCCAGATTGTTGTCCTTCTTGCTCACGTTACTGCTTTCATCTAGCTCAGTATCATCATCAGAGCCTTCAAAACGCTGGGCATCCTCCTGGAGCATGTACCCAACACTGTGGTCAAACAGTTAGAGGGACTCACCAGGAGGACATGGTGGGGCTATGGGAAGGAGTCACTGATGCTATTGAGCTGAGGGAAGAGGCTGCATTGGCAGCTGCTTTGCCAGACAAAGTACCCTGAGCCTGGGTGAGAGAGGATGAGGAGGATAAGGACGGCTTGGTCATCCACTCGACCAAGTCTTCCACATGTTGCAGCTCAACACAGCCAGCTGCTGAAAAGGAGGCCAAGCGTGTCCCACAGCCACGTGCTGATGAGGATGCACCGTGTCCACGACTAGCACTGTTACCTCTAGACACAGAGCCTGCTTGCCCTCTTTTATTGGCTTGTGACTGTCTGCCTCTCCTTGTTGGCCTTCCAGACATACTATTGGCCTGCAGTGAGCTGCACAAAACTGGGATAGATATATACATATATATACACATATACATATACACATATACATATACATTTTTAAAAGCCTTTAAAGGTTACCACTTTAGATTTACAGAGGAGGTCTACTGCTAAAATTACTGCCCTCAATCTGACCTTCGCGGTGATACCTCACATGCATGGTGCAATTGCTGTTTACATTTGACGCCAGACCGACGCTTGCGTTCGCCTTAGCGCGAGAGCAGGGGGGACAGGGGTGCTTTTTTTTTTCTCTTTATTATTTTTTTTGCTTTTATCTCATTTTTAAACTGTTCATTTCTTTTTTTTTTAAATCATTTTTATTGTTATCTCAAAAAATGTAAATATCCCCTATGATAGCAATAGGTAGTAACAGGTACTCTTTTTTGAAAAAATTGGGGTCTATTATACCCTAGATTTCTCCTCTGCCCACAAAGCATCTGACCACACCAATCACATCGGTGTGATAAAATGCGTTCCCAATGGGGTCTCTCTCTCTCTCTCTCTCTCTCTCTCTCTCTCTCTCTCTCTCTCTCTCTCTCTCACCCCCTTCCAACTAGATCCACGTTGTTCTTTACATAAGTGTCCACTGGAACAAATCGATATGTATGGAGAAACAAGGAATCCTCATAGTGTAAGTCCATTAAAATTAAGAGTTTATTGTTCAAAAGGTAAGTTATAGGTTTAAAAACGGGAGCTGACAATGCTCTCCTAGCAAACAGAAGCGAATGGTGTGATGTGCATCCTTGCAGACATTTTCCAGACACAATTTTAAGGGGCTAAGTGGAGAAATACCCCTATCCAGACCGTGCGGATCCTACGTTTTTCCCCTCTTGTGGCCTTTGTGTTGTTCCGCCTCCTCAGCTCCCGAGCTGGATGCATCACACTGCTGCCATCTTGATATCCAGCGTTTGGCGATTTATCTCAGACTTCGGTAAGTATAAGGTCTCTGCTTCAGGCCTCTCTTGCCAATCATTCCACCTGCCCCCATTTACCAACAACATACACTTATTGATCTTATTACTTTGCAGATACAACATTCATGCATCCGCCCCTGAAGAAGCGAGCAGGGTCTCGCGAAATGCATAATTCATGCATCCGCCCCTGAAGAAGCGAGCAGGGTCTCGCGAAATGCATAGGGCTTTATTGATGCTTGTTTTATGCCAGTACATGCTGGGTATTATTGATGTCTGCATTATGTTCACATACTTCCCTGTCCACATGTATGTACATTTTATCTTCTTACTCTGTATGTGTATTTACTGACCCAGCAACTTTCAAGTTTTATTGTTGCTCATTGATGTATAACATTTGTAATAAATCTTTGTATATTTACGTTCATCTGTGTTGTGTACATTGGCTATTATGCCTGGTAACTCACATTCATTGTTGTTACCGCTCCGTTACATAAAATTTTGAAATGAATAAATTGATTTTGTCTCAGTGTTCGCTGTGGACATTGGCTAAACCTCTCTCACCTCATTTAAAGTCCCAGGGCTATTTGTCTTGTTTTTTTTGTGGAATATAAATGACAAAAAGGTTAATTTTTTGGATCTGGGTATTACCCTAGTAGATCACATGATCACAAAAACGCACTTTAAAAACATAGACACTAACAGTTATTTATCGATGAATAGTTGCCATTTTAAACCTTGGCTATTCAATATACCTAAATGCCAATTGGTAAGGATTAGGAGAAACTGCACGATTGTAGAAGATTACATGTCTAAAGCAACATTTATAGGAAATAGATTCAAGAATCAAGGATATACTGAAGATTTTATTAATAAACAAATCAATACCGTAAAATCAATGGACAGTACAAAAATGCTACAAGGAAAAAATCCACACCAACGGAATATAGCTGCACCTTCCATAGTTTTAGATTACAATCGCCAGTACAAAGAAGTGGAAAAACGAATAAAGAAACATTGGCTTATACTGAAAAGTGATAGACACTTAAAGCAGATTTTACCTGATACACCCAATGTGGTTTATAAGAGAGCCCCCACACTACGTGATATTATAGTGAAAAATGTGGTAGAGCTGCCACCTCCTAGTGGATATACATTCTTTACAGGAAACATGACTGGTGTATTGTTGACCAATCAGAGGTTTTCTTCTGCTGCTGAGTGAGGGTTGGGAAAATTACCTTTTTTAATATGGGAGTGGGAGACTGGTACTGGTAGTCGATGGGAGATTCAGAATCTGACAAAATAAGAATGTTCGTTAATATCGTTCTATTATTGTCATAATAATTATGATTATTCGTTATGATGAAGTTAAAAACCCAGGAAGTCAGCACAGGGATGGTGGGAGCCCCTCATAATGAGCACAGCAGGGGTACAAACCCAGGAATCAGCACAGCACAGGGATGGTGGGGGGCCCTCATAATGAGCACAGCAGGGGTACAAACCCAGGAAGTCAGCACAGCACAGGGATGGTGGGAGCCCCTCATAATGAGCACAGCAGGGGTACAAACCCAGGAAGTCAGCACAGCACAGGGATGGTGGGAGCCCCTCATAATGAGCACAGCAGGGGTACAGCCCCAGGAGGAAGTCGGCACAGCACAGGGATGGTGGGAGCCCCTCATAATGAGCACAGCACAGGGATGGTGGAAGCCCCTCATAATGAGCACAGCAGAGGGATGGTGGGAGCCCCTCATAATGAGTACAGCAGGGGTACAAACCCAGGAAGTCAGCACAGCACAGGGATGGTGGGAGCCCCTCATAATGAGCACAGCAGGGGTACAAACCCAGGAAGTCAGCACAGCACAGGGATGGTGGGAGCCCACGAAAGGTATTTTTTGCTTTTTAAATTCATCATAACGAACGTTCGTAATTGTTACGAAAAGTTAACGAACCTAATAAAAATGATTATTTTGTACGAATCCAAATTGAATTTCGGACACAAATTCCGAAATACGAATTAACGGCTAATACCAAATGGAACGGAACGAAACTAAACAAATTTATTGACGGCACACATGTCTCTTACCCTGTTTCCCGAAAATAAGACCTAGCCTGATTGTCGGTGATGGCTGCAATATAAGCCCTACCCCCCAAATAAGCCCTAGTTAAAGTCCTTGTAGGTCTTATTTTCAGGGTAGGGCTTATTTTCGGGGAAACAGGGTAGGGCTTATTTGGGGGGTAGGGCTTATATTGCAGCCATCACCGACAATCACGCTAGGTCTTATTTTCGGGGAAACAGGGTAAACAGTGTTTTGCATATCGACACTCTAAGAAACTGCAAATTAAAAGAAATTAATTCAAATCTACTCAAACTGGACAAAGTTATCCCATTAGAGATTTCATTAGTTGCCACACAGAGGGAGCGGTTTATGTCATACAATGTAGTTGCAATCTGCAATATGTAGGCAGGACTAAGAGAACACTAATGGTTAGAATGAGGGAACATGTTCAAAATATATATAAGGGTACATAAGGATCCCTCACAATTACAATTCTGGGGTATTGAGAATTCTAAGAAACCATGGAGAGGAGCTCACAAAATTAGATCCATTAGTCAGAAGGAATCCAAATAGATCCATTCTCTCCACACTTTAGTACCAGATGGCCTTAATGTAGAATTTGACCTGAACTGCTTTTTAAGTAATTTTTGATATGTTACTATATATTAATGTTTCATTATGATTACTACTGTACACCTCTTCTGTACATCATTTTCGGTTCTAGTGCAATTTAATACCCCCCCTTTTTTATTGATGGCTTGCAGAGACGGTAGATCTGACTGCACCACACATTTACAATGGTTTAATCGGACTATCGGGATCTATATTAAATATTCCCATTAGCATTTTTTATATACACATGTTTTTTAACATTTTAATATTTTTTAGTAATTTACACATTAACCACTTCAGCCCCGGAAGGTTTTACCCCCTTCCTGACCAGAGCACTTTTTACAATTTGGCACTGCGTCGCTTTAACTGCTAATTGCGCGGTCATGCAATGTTGTACCCAAACGAAATTTGTGTCCTTTTCTTCCCACAAATAGAGCTTTCTTTTGATGGTATTTGATCACCTCTGCGGTTTTTATTTTTTGAGCTATAAACGAAAAAAGACAGAAAATTTTGAAAAAAAAATGATATTTTCAACTTTTTGTTATAAAAAAAATCCAATAAACTCAATTTTATACATTTATACATTTAGGCCAAAATGTATTCGGCCACATGTCTTTAGTAAAAAAAAATGTCAATAAGCATATATTTATTGGTTTGCGCAAAAGTTATAGCGTCTACAAACTAGGGTACATTTTCTGGAATTTACACAGCTTTTAGTTTATGACTACCTATCTCATTTCTTAAAGTGCTAAAATGGCAGGGCAGTACAAAACACCCCCAAATGACCCAATTTTGGAAAGTAGACACCCCAAGGAAATTGCTGAGAGGCATGTTAAGCCCATTGAATATTAATTTTTTTTGTTCCAAGTGATTGAATAATGATAAAAAAAAATTACAAAAAGTTGTCTAAACTAAATGATATATTGCTCACACATGTCATGTTTATATGTTGAATTGTGCCCCAAAATACATTTAGCTGCTTGTCCTGAGTATGGGGATACCACATGTGTGGGACTTTTTGGGAGCCTAGCCACGTACGGGGCCCCGAAAACCAAGCACCGCCTTCGGGATTTCTAAGGGCGTAAATTTTTGATTTCACTCCTCACTACCTATCACAGTTTCGGAGGCCATAAAATGCCAAGATGGCACAAAACCCCCCAAATGACCCCATTGTGGAAAGTAGATACCCAAAGATATTTGCTGAGAGGCATGTTGAGTCCATGGAATATTTTATATTTTGACATAAGTTGCGGGAAAATGACAAACTTTTTTTTTTTTTGCACAAAGTTGTCACTAAATGATATATTGCTCAAACATGCCATGGTCATATGTGGAATTACACCCCAAAATACATTCTGCTACTTTTCCTGAGTACAGGGATACCACATGTGTGGAACTTTTTGGGAGCCTAGCCGCGTACGGGGCCCCGAAAACCAATCACTGCCTTCAGGATTTCTAAGGGTGTAAATTTTTGATTTTACTCCTCACTATCTATTAGTTTTGAAGCCCATAAAATTCCAAGATGGCCCAACCCCCCCCAAATGACCCCATTTTGGAAAGTAGACACCCCAAGCTATTTGCTGAGAGGCATGTTGAGTCCATGGAATATTTTATATTTTGCCACAAGTTGCAGGAAAATGACAAACTTTTTTTTTTTTGCACAAAGTTGTCACTAAATGATATATTGCTGACACAGGCCATGGACATATGTGGAATTGCACCCCAAAATACATTCTGCTGATTCTCCTGAGTACGGGGATACCACATGGGTGGGACTTTTTGGGAGCCTAGCCGTGTACGAGGCCCCGAAAACCAAGCACCGCCTCCTGGATTTCTAAGGGCGTAAATTTTTGATTTCACTCCTCACTACCTATCACAGTTTTAAATGCCATAAAATGCCCAGATGGCACAAGCTATTTGTTGAGAGGCATGTTGAGTCCATGAAATATTTTATATTTTGCCACAAGTTGTGGGAACGTGACAATTTTTTTTTGCACAAAGTTGTCACTAAATTATATATTTCTCAAACATGCCATGGGCATATGTGGAATTACACCTCAAAATACATTCTGCTGCTTCTCCTGAGTACGGGGATACCACATGTGTGGGACTTTTCGGGAGCCTAGCTTAATACGGGGTCCCGAAAACCAACCACTGCCTTCAGGATTTCTAAGGGCGTAAATTTTTGATTTCACTCCTCACTACCTATCACAGTTTCAAAATACTCACCATACCTCTCAGCAAACAGCTTGGGGTGTCTACTTTCCAAAATGGGGTCATTTGGGGGGGGGGGGGTTGTGCCATCTGGGCATTCCATGGCCTCCGAAACTGTGATAGGCAGTGAAGAGTGAAATCAAAAATTTATACCCTTATGCCCCGTACACGCGGTCGGACTTTGTTCGGACATTCCGACAACAAAATCCTAGGATTTTTTCCGACGGATGTTGGCTCAAACTTGTCTTGCATACACACGGTCACACAAAGTTGTCGGAAAATCCGATCGTTCTAAACGCGGTGACGTAAAACACATACGTCGGGACTATAAACGGGGCAGTGGCCAATAGCTTTCATCTCTTTATTTATTCTGAGCATGCGTGGCACTTTGTCTGTCGGATTTGTGTACACACGATCAGAATTTCCGACAGCGGATTTTGTTGTCGGAAAATTTTATATCCTGCTCTCAAACTTTGTGTGTCAGAAAATCCGATGGAAAATGTGTAATGGAGCCTACACATGGTCGGAATTTCCGACAACAAGGTCCTATCACACATTTTCCGTCGGAAGATCTGACCGTGTGTACGGGGCATTAGAAAGCCTGAAGGCGGTGCTTGGTTTTCGGGGTCCCGCACGCGGCTAGGCTCCCAAAGGGTCTCACACATGTGGTAACCCCGAACTCAGGAGAAGCAACAGAATGTATTTTGGGGTGTAATTTCACATATTCCCATGGCATGTTTGAGCAATATATCATTTAGTGACAACTTTGTGCAAAAAAAAAAGAATTTTGTCTTTTTCTCGCTACTTTTGTCACAATATAAATATCCCATGAACTCGACATGCCTCTCAGCAAATAGCTTGGGGTATCTACTTTCCAAAACGGGGTGATTTGGGGGGGGTTTGAACTGTCCTGGCATTTTATGCACAACATTTAGAAGCTTATGTCACACATCACTCACTCTTATAACCACTTGCAGACAAAGCCCTTTCTGACACTTTTTGTTTACATGAAAAAATTATTTTTTTTGCAAGTAAATTACTTTGAACCCCCAAACATTATATATTTTTTTAAAGCAAAGGCCCTACAGATTAAAATGGTGGGTGTTTCATTTTTTTTCACACAATATTTGCGCAGCGATTTTTCAAATGCATTTTTTGGGGAAAAAACACACTTTTTTAAATTTTAATGCACTAAAACACACTATTTTGCCCAAATGTTTGATGAAATAAAAAAGAGGATCTTAGGCCGAGTACATGGATACCAAACACGACATGCATTAAAATTGCGCACAAACGTGCAGTGGCGACAAACTAAATAAATTTTTAAAAGCCTTTACATTTTTACAGAAGAAGATTGGGGTCTGTTACGCCTGACCTTGGCAGGGACCACAATTCCGTTGTCAGAGCTATCTGTCATGGAGCTGCTGCTGTCTACAGGTTCGTATTCTGAGCCTGAATCTGACAGATGAGAGACTTTCTCTTCACTATCTGTCATGCTCAAACGTGTAGGCCTCTTCACTAATGTACCTTCGATTTGCCATTTTGGGCTCTAAATTTAGTGGTACACTAGTGAGACTCACAGGCAAAAAAGCTCCTGACTGTTAGCGACTGTATCAAAATGCTACCAAAAAACTGTTAGCGATCGCAGGGTTCAGGCCTGACTCTGCAAACACTGCAGTTATGTGTTTAGTGTTTTGTAAATGACAGTGATCGATTGATACTGCACTTGGGTGGGCTGGGCTGGGCGGAGGGACAAAACGCAGGTGCTAGCAGGTATCTGGGCTGATCACACTGCACTGCATTTTTGGGAACCCTAAACTGCTGGGGACGCTAGTATAGATCTGATCAGATCAGATATTGATCCGTTCAGATACTATACCACTAAGGGAGGTGTATGCTGCGTGCGTGGGTGTTAGCGGTACTGACACTGCCTGGGGCGACGCAGACCCTATCTGACCCTAAAACTTAACTTATATCACCGCTGGGCGATTAGGGGGTTAAACCTTTATTAGGTAATAAACGGCGGGTGCCCTGAAACTATAAAAAACAAACTAACTAACCAGCGTCACCCGTAACAGTTATACGGTGATCACTGGTGAAAGGGTTAACTAGGGGGCTATCAGGGGGTTAAAACCTTTATTAGGTAGTATATGGGGGTCCCTGACGCTATAAAAAGCTGACGGCGAACCTAAATAATTACCTCCCTAACTAGCGTCACCTGTGACACTAATACAGCGATCAGAAAAAGATCGCTTAGTGACACTGGCGACGGGGGGTGATCACGGGGTTAAAACTTTATTAGGGAGGGTTAGGGGGTATCCTAGACCTAAAGGGGCCTACCACTAACTGCCCTACACCTTATAACTGTCACAAACTGACACCAATGCAATAATCAGAAAAAAAAACTATTGGTGTCACTGACAGGGGGTACAAGGGGGTGATCGGGGGGTGAAAAGTGTGCCTGCATGTTCTACTGTAAGTGTTGTGTTGGTGCAAACTTAATTGGATGTCTTCTCTCCTCGGGAGCCGGAACGAAAAGGCTTCCCGAGGAGAGATGACATCACTTCCTCTGCTGCTGTATACATTACAGCAGCAGAGGAAGCCTGTCATTCGCCAGGAGCGATCGTGAGGGGTGGCCATGAATCAGTGGCCTCCCCCTCACCTCGGATCGCTCCTGACGAGAATCTGACTGCCGCAGGCACCGAGGGGGCGATCGGACCCCCCCGCCCACGAGCAGGCAGGGACATACAGGTAAGCCCTTATGCCTGCCCGTGCCATTGTGCCGACGTACATCGGCGTGCAGCGGTCGGCAACTGCTTAAAGTTGTGTTTTTAATCTAGATAAAAATATTTTTTATGATTCTTCAGCCGATTAGTTTGCTTAAACTCCATAAACACAGCCGCTATAATTATAAAAGAAAAATACCATAGTTTTTGTATCACTCATAAATGGCTGCCTCCATGCTGGAGCTAGAACTCCAAAAACATGGCCGCCGATCCATCAGAAATCTGTTTTTGGACCATCCATAGATGGCTGCCCCCATGTTGGAGACATGACTCCAACAAAATGGACGCCGATTCACTTCATGTTTTCCAATATAAATTGATGTGTTTTAGGACCAATCCGGTTCCCCTGATAAAGTCACCTGATGTGACGTAATTCATAGGGGTTGGCCAGATATTGGAAGAACCGGAAGTGACGTAAGAGGCGTCTGAAATGCAGTGTATTCATTTCTCTGCCATTTTTTCATGTTGCTATTGTAAGTGCCAATTTGGCTATTTTAATAAATCATTCAGCATAAACGTTTTTGCACTATGGGAGATTCTATTTTATCCCCTTTTATGCCCATTCCATGAGAACGTCTATGCTGACAAATTGGAAGCGATCGTTTGGATTACAGTATCTGGAGAAGCATTATCCATCATGACTGGATTCAGGCATATTCCCCAGCTATATTGATTGATAAAGCGATACACACTCCAGTTTGAGGTAAGAGTCCACAGAGCATTAAAGGGGTTGTAAAGGTAAATTTTTTTTTTTTTTAAATAACAAACATGTCATACTTACCTTCACTGTGCAGCTCGTTCTGCACAGAGTGGCCCCGAACCTGCTCTTCTGGGGTCCCTCGGCGTCTGTTTCAGCTCCTCCCCGCAAGAACTAACCACCTTAATGCGAGCTCCCTCGCATGGTGGTTAGTTATTGCGGGCGCGCTCCCGTGATACAGCCGGCGGCTATAGCCGCTCACTGTATCACTCAGCCCCGCCCCCGGGTGCGCCGCGTCATTGGATGTGATTGACAGCAGCGCGAGCCAATGGCTGCGCTGCTTTCAATCCATCCACTGTAGCCAATCAGCGACCAGGCTGAGCTGCAATAGAGATGACGGGAACGAACAGCAGAGATTCGAGGTGTCAGGTAAGTAAAACGGGGGGGCTGGGGGCGGCGGTATTGTCAAAAGTTTTTTCACCTTAATGCATATAATGCATTAAGGTGAAAAATTTTTTACCTTTACAACCCCTTTAAGTGGTGTTCATGAAGATCTCTTATTGAAGAGTTTATTTGATACACGCTTATCATGTCATTTATTGGTGGATTATAGACTACTTTAATATCACATCATTCATCAATGTAGTTTGGCTTCGATACCATTGGGACTATTTGTGATAATTATCCACCTCTTTCATTACACAGTGTGTCCACTGTTGTGCTTTGTTTGTTTATCATTCTTGCACAGTTTGCTGTATTAGCACATTTTTCATTACTTCTATGTAGTACGGTTATTTGCATACCTGGATTTATTTGTTCTATTTTGCACTTCATCACTATTGCATATTTGCACAGAGGATACTCATCTTTACACAGTTATATTTGCTTATTTGCACATGATATACATATTTTTTTCCTTTTTTATTGCACAGGCTCGCACAGGTTTATATTTTATTTTTATTTGGATTTTTACTCATAGATTCACTTATCTATATTTTTGTTTATACCTAGTTGTGCTGTTCACATTTTATTACATACCCATTTTTAGTGCAGGTTAGGTTAATTTTATTTACATTAATTTATTGGATTGATTCACTTGATAGCGCAAAGGACTACACCCTATAGCTAAAAAATTGACAATGTTATGTTTGTTTTGTTTGTCATATAACTAATTTATACAATGGAATATATTGCAGGAAAGGAGATTTATACAAGATGGAGGTCCCTACGTGACCGCTACAAGAAAGATCTTAACAAAGAGAGGTCTGCAGATTGAAGTGGAGCACCTTCAACATGTCGTAGGCCTAACCCCCATGCAGAGGCTTTGTCGTTTTTGAGGCACACCAATGCGTTCGTAAGTATATTTGAGTTTTTTTTTACCATCCAAGAAGCAGCAGAAGGGAACCTAAACCCCCCTATTTTTTAATGTTCACCCAGCTACAGCTAGAAGGCTATCCTGTTGTGTATTTTATGTTTTATTTTTACTTCTATTCTTACCTAGAACTGTCTCAAGTGTTCCCGCAAGAGCGAGGCGTGCAAGTATATCACCAGAAAATAACACAAAAATTGACACAAGCCAAGAAACAAATGCAGAGCCATTATCACCCGATGCTAATCAATCACTCACTCAAGAACCTGTGGTATGTATTTTCAAAATGTCAAAATTATCAGTTCACAACCTCCATCTGCAAACCACTTAGTCCTCATGCACATGGACGTTTTAAAAAACGAGCTGTAAAGCTAGGTTCGACGCCTGGAAAAACCGGCGTTAAAAACGCGATTTTTACCGCGTTTTGCATTAGCGTTTTTGCGCGTTTTTGCACGTTTTTCCGCGTTAGCGCTAAGTAGCGTTTTTCAATGAAAAACACATCTCTCAGCTATATACACTCCCAAATTTCCCACAATGCCACAGAAACCAAAGAAAATATGTTAATGAGCATGTGTCGGTGCCATTTTGGTAGGAGAGAGAGAGAGGAGAGAGTGTTTCAGAGTGTTTCAGAGTTTTCAGTATATTTCAGTATTTTTCTGAGAAATATGGATCCTGTCATGCAAAAGATCCTCATGAGGGGGTTAGGGGTTAGGGGTTAGGGTTAGGAGTTAGGGTTAGGGTTAGGGGTTAGGGGTTAGGGTTAGGAGTTAGGGTTAGGGTTAGGGGTTAGGGTTAGGAGTTAGGGTTAGGGGTTAGGGTTAGGGGTTAGGGTTAGGGGTTAGGGTTAGGGTTAGGAGTTAGGAGTTAGGGTTAGGGTTAGGGGTTAGGGGTTAGGGATTAGGGGTTAGGGGCTAGGGTTAGGAGTTAGGGTTAGGGTTAGGAGTTAGGGTTAGGAGTTAGGGTTAGGGTTAGGAGTTAGGGTTAGGGGTTAGGGGCTAGGGTTAGGGTTAGGGTTAGGAGTTGGGGGTTAGGGTTAGGGTTAGGGTTAGGAGTTAGGGTTAGGAGTTAGGGTTAGGGTTAGCATTAGGGTTAGGGTTAGGAGTTAGGGTTAGGGGTTAGGGTTAGGGTTAGGGGTTAGGGGTTAGGGTTAGGGTTAGGAGTTGGGGGTTAGGGTTAGGGTTA